>BDSI01000028.1:405000-1032973 GCA_003117195.1 Eudorina sp. 2006-703-Eu-15 | reverse complement strand
TCCCCTCCCCCCCCCCCCCCTCCCCCCCCTCCCCTCCCTCCCTCCCCTCCCCTCCCCTCCCCTCCCCTCCCCTCCCCTCCCTCCCCTCCCCTCCCCTCCCCCCCCTCCCTCCCCTCCCTCCCCTCCCCTCCCCCATTCCCTGTGCCCTACCTTCCCTCCCGGTCCCGCCCCCAGTGTCAACTCCTACTCGGGTCACTCCCAGCTGCTGGACTACACCGCCACCAAGGGCGCCATCACCGCCTTCACGAGGGCGATGCACATGGCGGCGGTCACCAGCGGTGGGTCCTGGCGCCAGGGGGGGCAGGGGGGCGGGGCGGGGTGAGGGCTGGGCGCGGAGAGCTTCACCGTGCAATGCTTACTGTGAGTGGGGAGGGGGATACAGAGGAGGGGGTATGACGGCAGGAGGGTGCTGCCGTTGTTTGTCAGTTGTGAGCCGGGTCCGCGTGTACGGCGAGGAAGGGGTGCAGGGGAGTGGGAAGTGGTGAGGGTGGCGAGGGTAGTGGACTGGTTGTTGTTGTTGTTGTTGTTGTTCGTGTGGGTTGGTCACACCACGGCGTGCGGAGGCGGCACATCCGCATGTTGCCGACGACTGTTTGGGGCCGGGGCTGGAATGGCGGGTGCATCTTGATCCGAAAAGGGCGTTTGGGGATCTGGCAGCCGCTCTTTGGTTTAGTGACTGGTGTAAGGCCGCATCAGGCCCACCTACCCAGATGACCCGCGGGGTCCGCTGTAGCATCCTTGATAATAATAACACCCCAATGTGCACACACACGTATACGAGGATGGGGCCTCCCTGGGGACATGGGGGGGAGGGGGCGTTTGAAACGACTGAGCGCTCCCCAGACCTGGTCTACCGTATTTGTTAGCGTGTTTGTTCTCCTTTCGGTAAAGATGTGAGCTGACTGTACCTGTACGGCTGCTGACTGGGACTGTACGAGTTGGGCAGGCATCCGTGTCAACTCTGTGGCGCCCGGACCCATCTGGACGCCGCTCATCCCCGCCAGCTTCGATGATGAGAAGGTACGACAGAGTGTACGACGTTAGCCGTGCGGTCGCAGGCGGGGGGATTGCTTACGACCGGCAGGTCGGGCCGGGGAGTGCATCGCATCCCTTCCGCGCATGCGGTGTTTCCCAAGTACTGCGCATGTCAGTACGGCATTACGTATCATGCCTACCCATGGGAGCGTTCAGACACCAATTTATGGCTCACTGTACCCGACCAGTTACAGCGTGAAGTGTTCAAAGGCAAGCCGCCGCAGGCCATCTGATCCCCCCCTATAGCCCTATTGCTGATCCCTAAACCCGGCCCTAGCCCCAAACCAAGACCCTGGCCCTGCCCCCTCCACCCATGTACACGGGCGGCGGCCACCCCAACTCCCCAGGTCAAGCAGTTCGGCTCCAACACGCCGATGGGACGCGCCGGGCAGCCCAGCGAGGTGGCGCCGTCGTACGTGTTCCTGGCGTCGGAGGATTCATCGTACATCAGCGGCCAGAGTCTGCACCCCAACGGCGGCCGCGTAGTCAACGCCTGACCTCTCCCTCCTCGCGACGAACGCGTTGGGGCTTGGGGACGTGACACACAGCTCGCTCAGAGGGGACCGCGTCGGTTACATCAGGTCTTATGGTATGGATATGATGATGATGATGATGATAATGATAATGATGAGATGATGATGTTGATTCGGTCGCTTTGCCCGCCGGAGCTCAGCCGCCAGCTGTCGGTGAGGCGTCACGCTACAGCTGTGTGTGTATGTGCAGGCGGGTTTAGAGGGTCCGAGTTGTTCGGTGTGTGGGTTTTGGGGCAGGCGAGGGAGGCGTGTTGCGTTGTGTTGGCCTTGCGTCAGGGCAAGGGCTGAGAAGAAGATCTGATTGGATGACATGAATCGAGGAACGTTGTTGGGCGAGGGAAGTTGTGCTGTGTTGTCGTGGGTATTAAGGGGAGGGGGCAGCTGATACTGAGATGTGCCAACCTCACCGTGCCCAGGAAGCTGCGGGGGATTGCTTGCGCACACGGCTGAGCTGGTCCCCGTGTTGGAGCAGAGCCCCTAGAGTTGAGAACGGGGCTTATGTCTGTTGCGGACGGCGGATGGGGTATTGGGGAGCAACCTCTGTGGGGGCGACTGCCACGGGCGGGCCTTGGTCGGTGTTCGACCTTAATAGCGAGGTGCGACGGGGCAAGGGCGCAGGGGCCGCCACCTCGGCAACAACACTGTGCGGCAGGCCTTGCCTATTTGCGAACCCTCACCGAGGCTGCGAGCCCCCATGTAAGGAAGTGGTACGAACTGCGCCGGGATCTCCGGGCGCTCAGGAACTAGCGGGGCTTGCGACACGTCAGCATCGTGTCCGCCAACAAACCTTCGCCCCCGCATGTTCGGGGGCTACAGCCGACATGGCTGTAACACATCCTGTGCGCGCCGGGAGACGTGTCACGGGTCTGTCGACATGGTCTATGCGCGCAAGGGGTTGATTTGCACCGGGGGCAACGGTGAGGTGCAACGGTGAACTCAAGCGGCAGCCGGGACCTGGAGGAACCCCTACAGCGGTGGTGGCGCGGCGCTCTGCACCCAGTGAGGGCTAGACAGCTAGCAACCACCCGTAGCCTCCGTGACGTACAACTTTCCATGCCGTACGGCATGGTACGCCACCCGCACGGCACACTCACGTCCTCATCCGCACCACATTCCACCAGTCGGCAGTGCGCCGTTCGGGATGGCACGGAGCCCAATGTTTTTTGACGTGCGTGCACACCGAAGTGCCAGAAGCTACGATGCGCGTTGCAGCTGAATTCGACGTGCGCGGGATGCCCCTTGGGTTCCGTAAATGAGGGCTCACGACACGACACGACCCCCGCAATATGCGAACGCGCGATGGAAAACCGCAGGAAGCTTCGACGCCTGTACAACTGCTCTCAGTAATTGCCTGAGAGGTGAGGCCGACACTCCCTACTAGAGACACGCACCGAGACGGCCGACCCAGTTCCCCTGGACCGCGGACATACCCTCGCGAGCTGCTGCCTGGACGTGACCCCTGGGTCGGTACCTCGTGATGAGCCCTCAGCAGAGGCCACAAACGATATATAACGTTCATTCATTCATTCATTCATTCATATCGCGAAGATGATTACTACGTCACCCCTCCACCGGCACCCGGGCTGCAGTCGGGGCGGGTGTGTGTGAGGAACGGATTTGGGCGGCACACGGCCCGTGACCGTGTTTTGACTTCCTGTGCCCACAGCGACAGTAACAGATCAGCTATAGGGCGTTTCCCACGTACAGCGACCGCCGCGTGGCGCAGCCATCGCGCCAATCGCACCCGCCGTACCGCCTCGGGTCCCAGCCATCTGGCCCGTTGCCCATGTCTCAGTTGAAATGCGTTTAGGTACTCCAACTCCGGCTTGTGAGTTCAACGACTCCCCATGCCGTACGGCACGGTACGCCCCGTGCAACAAGCTTGTGTCCATGCACACCACAGTCCACCAGTCAGCAATGCGCGGTTGGGATGGTACGGAGCCCAACATCCATATGGAGGCCGAAGAGCTACAGGCTACGATGCTTATTACAGCTCCCCTGGACGCGGGCTGCCCTTGGGTTCCGTGTATGAACGTGGACGACCGCCACTCAATACGAATGCAGAAACACAAACCACACGACGCTTCGGCGCCTGCAAAAACATCGTTGCATCGCAGTAATCGTGCGGCAAGGTGCAACGCCCGCACCTGGCCAAAAGATGTGGCGATGAGCTCCAGACCGTGATACACCACAAGGAACAAGCGTGCGACCCCTGATACCGTACCGTCGTTCGTTCCGTACTCCAGGTGTTCTGTGCAGCCCTGGCCTGGCTCCGAAGCCCTACAGGGCATACGCACAGCCCCAGGCGCGCATGCCCGATGGAGACGGCCGACCCAGTTCCCCTGGACCGCGGACATACCCTCGCGAGCTGCTGCGTTGACGTGACCCCTGGGTGGGTACCTCGTGATGAGCCCTCAGCAGAGGCAACAAACAACATATCGCGATGATGATTATTACGTTACGCCTCCAACGGCGCCCGGGCTGCAGTCGGGGCGGCGTGTGTGAGGAATGGATTTCGGCACACCGAACAGCGGCACACGGCCCGTGCCTTCGTTGATTTCTCGTGCCCACAGCGGCAGTCCACGACTCCACGCACTCCAGCGGCCCAACATCACAGCAACACCAGTACTCGCATACATTGGACGGCGTCCAGAAAAGAGCGCTGCTGGCATCAACAAACCTCCGCGAGCAACATGATATATGAAGGCTCCCGAGGTTCAACACCCTTGCCCCGAGCACTCTTTCCGTTTCAGGATCAAATGGGAACCAACCCCGCTCGTACCCGTCTCATCCCGCAACAGCTGACACCACCACCCTGCGCCCGCGTGGACATCCCTTCGGGGCGGTTGACCAGCAGGGGGAACAGCACCGATGGCACGCAGGTTGCACACGTCAGCGTTGTGGCGTTGTGACGCCTCGCACAGCGATCCGGCCAAAGCGATGCATGCAGGCCTTGTAAGCCTTGTGTACGAAGGTCGGGCGTCCGATGGGCATGCGCGCATGTGCCTGTGCACACACACCGGATCGTGTCCATTTTGAATCCGGAATCCATTCCAAACCCAGTAACCAACGCCACACTCGCACATGCTTTACTGTTGGAAGCGATTCACCAAAACGACAGTTGATATGACGAGTAAATGAAATCGCCAAGTCCAAAGCTATCCTGCTCGTGTTGGGCTGTACGGCGATCGAGGCGATGATGACAGGAAGGATTGCCGTACTGGCGCAACCGACTCACATGCAGGACGTAGCAACATGCTTGCGCTCGCGCGCCCATGGGCCCTGGAGCCACACTGCAGCTTGCATCAACGGTAGCAATGACAACCCGCGGGGTCCATCCGAAACAATAATCAAAAACAAACCTGGGATACCTTCTTATATCTCTGTACATCAAGACAATCGCAGACCTCTCCACCAGACCAACCATTCTAAAAACATTCCCGCTCCGAAACAACACACACGCTGATCATATACTGTCACCCATACATACACACAGCAGCCGTAACCCCCGACGGGAGGTGCGGGTCAGGTGCACACACCCCGCACTGCATATCACACACCGCTTGCACCCTCAATCCTCTTGCCTTGTCACACAGCTGCTGGCCTTCAATCCACCGCGAGCCACGTCAGGCTGCCCCAGATTTTGCCGTCCCGTATGTACGGCTCCAACCGCTCCAGCCGCTGCGCGCCTGTGCTGGCTCCAGCCGGCTCCTGGCCGTCAGCCTCTGCCGGAGCCGCCAGATCGATTGCCTTATCACATCCTTGGCCACGGCCCGCCTCGAGGAACTCGTTGGCCTCAAACACCATGTTGCAGGCCTCTTCGCGACTTCCCCCGTCACTTCCCCACTTGTACAACGCCAGTTGGCAAGGACCGGGCTGGCACCCGACCGGTTCCTCTTGATCCACGTCGCTGACCCCGAGGCAGCTGGGGATTGAGCACATCAGGAACAACCCCACAGCTTCCTTGTCATCAGCGATTAATTCAAGCTCAGGGCGCCACTCGAACCCGTTGGCAACCACCTTCTCGGTGCTCCCCGCCGCGGTGCAGAATGTCCCGTCCAGCAACAGGAATTTCGGTTCCGGGGATCCGATTGCAGCCTTCAGCTGAGTGGCATCCACGGACCATTCGAACGACCTTGTTCTGCGCTTGGAAGGCTCTCGCCGCAGCTTGGTGTTGTACCAGCCGCACGACGTGTCGCATAGACCTGCAGCCCGCTTTCTCATCCAAGCTCTCTCGTCATCCGATGCACCCGCGTACTGCTGCACATAGCGCAGCTCCCGGGCACTGATAAACCAGTCAGGCATTAGTGGCAGAAGGCGCAACAGGTAGGTGTTGTTCACCTTCCACAGCCGCACCAGCCGCACCAGCCGCTGCCGTACCACCGGATCAATGTGCTTCCCCTCCAGCCAGGTCATCGCCAGAAGCAGGACGGAGGCCTCGTCGTCCGTGGCCAGGCGGTTGCAGCCCAGTAGCGCCTCCATGGCGAAGGCGGGGAGCGACCGCATCTGCCGCACCAACTCTGGATTGCTGAGCAGCGAGGGCACGTACCCGAACGCCCACGCCAACAGCTCCCCCAGGTCGGGACCGCCCCCCGGCGGTCCGGGGGGCAGCGCAGCTTTCTGCTGGGTTTGGGCGCTGGAGAGCGAGGCCGCCAGCTGCTGCCGGCATGCCTGACGCACGCGGACATACAGCTTCGAGTCCGCATCCGCCCTTGTCAGCACCTTCCGAATGCCGTACATCTCCGCCACACCCGCCAGGGACGTGGGGCCCGGAGGCGCCGCGACCCGGTCCAGCAGGGCCTTATCACACGCCTCCACGCAGCCCTCCACCTGCAGGTAGGCGGCAAGGCGCCGCACCTGCAGCAACGGTACCGGCTGATGCGCCACGTCTGCTCCCAGTGTGCCATCGTACATGTACTTAATCGCCGCGCGCGCGTACGGCAGATCGCCATCATCTTCCAGCGGCACCCTGAGCACGCGGCCGGCCTGGGCAGCCTGGGCCGGCGGCTGCTGGCCCCCGCTCCACCGCTTCACCTGAGCCCGGAAGCGCGGTGACCCGCAGCAGAGGACGAGCGAGTGGGCCGGCAGCGGTTCGCCGAGGGCGACACAGCCGGCGGGCAGCTGCAGCGACGGAGGCGGTGGTTCCGTGTCGGCTGAGGGCCCCCGCGGTGCGGCCGGGACGTTGCTTGCAACTTGGGCTGACTCTTTCCGCCGACGGGTGCGGCGGGGACTGCCCGCCGGCGGCTCTGTGGCGGGTCGTTTGGACCCACGGGTCGGTGTCGCGGCCGCAGCAGCTTGGCTCCTAGTCACCCGTTCCGCCATTGAGCCTACGGCTGCGGTTGCGCCAGCAGTGGTTCGGTAAAACAGTATCGTGCAATCGGATAGCTGCTGCTGCCCGAAGAAGGCCGCGAGGGAGGCCACCACGGTTCCGGACATGCTGAAGATTTTCGTTCAACGTCGTCGGGGAGTCATCACTGCCACGGCCAGGTCCCCAGCTGATGAATGTTGCAGCAGAGCTACAGTTGTACAGTTGTTGAAAGCGTGGTGACCGAGCCGTTATGTAATACGTGTCAGCTTGTTCTTGAGAGGTCGGAGCTGAAGCCACTCCGCTTCTCGTTCAATCCTGTGAGCTGAACGAGAACTGTAATCAACCCGGTTGCTTGATTGCGACTTGACGACGCTGGACGTGCGCGCTTTGGATCGTTTACGGCCTGCTGTTGTTGAGGGTCATCATACGCTGATCTTCCTCAATAGAAGACTGGATGCCGTGGGTGCCGAAGAAATAGGGCAGTGACATGCGAATGGTTCGTCTTCTTGGTGGAACGGAACTAAACGGCGGATGAGTCATCGGTACGGTAGGAACCTAACGCTCCTCATCAGATGCAGCGCATGCATTTGTTATGGAATCTCTCATCTATCCCGGGGGCGGCTTGGGTCCGGCGCACGGCGGTGGATGCGGTCAGGGTCACTCAACTCGGGAGACGGTTGCGAACAGCAGGTGCCAGTCACTCCATACGTCACAACGTCAGCGGACTGCTCCCCCGCAATCGATCCTGATTCGTGGACCTCGCGACCTCGTTCACAGCGGCGCAGATACCGGTGGCACACAACTCGCCTTGCTTCATCCCTTTTCGGGGTCCGCTATAACTTTCAGTCACTATCTCGCCTGGAAAGTTTGTTTTGGCACACGGACACATGGCACGGACAGGACCTAGCGACTCAAGAGGCGCCGTACGTCCCGGCTCTTGCAGACACGGGACCGGTCAACCTACCGTCCAACCAAAGAACACCCCGGCCAATCCTGACAGGTCGTGTACCTGACCCGACCTTAGGCGACCTGGAGCGCACGACGGACGTGTGCCTGTATGTATGACTGTCTCGAGTAGACATGTGAAGCGCATGCATGGGGTCTACTTGCCTCAAGCCCTCTGTCCACCGGCGCCCCTCTGCGGGAGGGCAGGGGCACCCGCCGTAGCACGCAGCAGATGGTTGCAGTGGTGGCTGCTCTGTCCCCGCCCCGGCATCCTTGCTGTGGCTGCCGCTGGGTGGCCCCCACCCCCAACACCACGTCGCATCCCACCCCCACGTCGCTCCCCGGTGAGCTTTCTTCCCCTGAGGAGACCACCCTCCCTGCAGCGGCCCTTGAGCAGTTTCCATCCCCCTGCACCCGCCTAGCCAGACCGCTACCACCCAACAGCCGAATCCCCTCCGACCCCCTTGAGCAGCTTCCATCCCCCTGCACCCGCCTAGCCAGACCGCTACCACCCAACAGCCGAATCCCCTCCGACCCCCTTGAGCAGCTTCCATCCCCCTGCACCCGCCTAGCCAGACCGCTACCACCCAACAGCCGAATCCCCTCCGACCCCCTTGAGCAGCTTCCATCCCCCTGCACCCGCCTAGCCAGACCGCTACCACCCAACAGCCGAATCCCCTCCGACCCCCTTGAGCAGCTTCCATCCCCCTGCACCCGCCTAGCCAGACCGCTACCACCCAACAGCCGAATCCCCTCCGACCCCCTTGAGCGGCTTCCATCCCCCTGCACCCGCCTAGCCAGACCGCTACCACCCAACAGCCGAATCCCCTCCGACCCCCTTGAGCAGCTTCCATCCCCCTGCACCCGCCTAGCCAGACCGCTACCACCCAACAGCCGAATCCCCTCCGACCCCCTTGAGAGGCTTCCATCCCCCTGCACCCGCCTAGCCAGACCGCTACCACCCAACAGCCGAATCCCCTCCGACCCCCTTGAGCAGCTTCCATCCCCCTGCACCCGCCTAGCCAGACCGCTACCACCCAACAGCCGAATCCCCTCCGACCCCCTTGAGCAGCTTCCATCCCCCTGCACCCGCCTAGCCAGACCGCTACCACCCAACAGCCGAATCCCCTCCGACCCCCTTGAGCAGCTTCCATCCCCCTGCACCCGCCTAGCCAGACCGCTACCACCCAACAGCCGAATCCCCTCCGACCCCCTTGAGCAGCTTCCATCCCCCTGCACCCGCCTAGCCAGACCGCTACCACCCAACAGCCGAATCCCCTCCGACCCCCTTGAGCAGCTTCCATCCCCCTGCACCCGCCTAGCCAGACCGCTACCACCCAACAGCCGAATCCCCTCCGACCCCCTTGAGCAGCTTCCATCCCCCTGCACCCGCCTAGCCAGACCGCTACCACCCAACAGCCGAATCCCCTCCGACCCCCTTGAGCAGCTTCCATCCCCCTGCACCCGCCTAGCCAGACCGCTACCACCCAACAGCCGAATCCCCTCCGACCCCCTTGAGCAGCTTCCATCCCCCTGCACCCGCCTAGCCAGACCGCTACCACCCAACAGCCGAATCCCCTCCGACCCCTTGAGCAGCTTCCATCCCCCTGCACCCGCCTAGCCAGACCGCTACCACCCAACAGCCGAATCCCCTCCGACCCCCTTGAGCAGCTTCCATCCCCCTGCACCCGCCTAGCCAGACCGCTACCACCCAACAGCCGAATCCCCTCCGACCCCCTTGAGCAGCTTCCATCCCCTTTGACTGCTCAGTCGTTGCGCCAGGTGCTGCCGCAGTTGTCGCACACAAACTTCTGGATCTGCACCCGCTCCTGGGCGTAGGTGCCGCCCGACAGCACGTTGTGGACGGTGGCTCCGGAACCACCGCAGTCGGGGCATATGGTGCCCGCGCTCTTGTATGTGGAGGCGCCGCCGCCCTGACCAGCCAGCTGCGCACCGCGGGTTAGGGTTGGGATCCAGGTTGGGGGCTGGGGTTGGTGGGGTGCAGACGAAGCGGAGAGCACGTCGGGCGTCGTCGTACTGCGCCCGTAACGGACTGCAGTACAAGTGTGCCGCAGCAACAACACATGCTGGTATGCTCGCGGCAAAACCTAAACCCTACACACACATGTGCATATTGGGCGGTTCTTGGCGGGTCTGTCATTAAACACACGTGCAAGTGGGTGCATTGCGGTAACAGCGAGAGGACCCCATGCACGCACAGCATGGTGGTGTGACTCCGTGTGGCCACCAAGGCGGCCGACCCGCACCAGCTGGTAGTCGTCAACGAAGCAGCGACACCAAAAGCGCGCCAAATTAACAACGTTCTTCCGACACCGCAGCCGTTTTACTACTGTATGGGTCGGGCACTGGGTACGATACATACGCACACGGGCAACGTTTTGGGCACTGCCCTGCCCCGGGTAAGTCACGGGTAAGCCTGCTCTGCCCCCCCGCCTGAGAACTCGCAAGTGCTGGGGCAGGGGCAGCTCTGTGGCATAAGGACGTACACACCTTCTCCCACGCCTCCATCTCCTGCCGCTTCTTGCGCGCCAGCTCCTCCGCCTGGTGTACCCGTTGTGACGCGGGTCCAGGTCCAGGGAGGGCGGGAGGGAGTAGCAGCAGCATCGCCACCTGTCAACTCATGCAATGAGCCATCCGTACCGTATGCCGTACCAGGATGCCGTACCAAGGTGCCGGTCCATGCGAACTGCGAACTCAAGACCTGGTCAAGATGACAGCGGGCTTCAGATCCCTCGGCAAGTCGGCATGTGCCCTTCCTCCCAGGTACCAGCAATTCGTCACCACCGCCACCACCACCACCACCACAACCCGGTCAACCACCTCGCCGGCTAGCCACGTTACCAGATGTAAGGCGCATTTACATCGCCTGAAGTATTCACCTCCTCGGCGTGCAGCCGTACCCCATCACCCAAGGGGTGTGCCATACCTGTGCACGCACGCTGGCGGGCGCCAGTGCCATCGACTCCGCGGTGGCCATGACCCGTGGGTCAGTGGCGCCGGACAGCAGGTCCGCCGCCACGCCGTCCGCGTGCTTGAGCGCGACCACCAGCATGCGCGTACGCGTCTTGTACGACGCACCTAGCATCAACCAGTCACAGTGCGGCACAGTACGGCAAGCATCCGTGGGTTGTCTCACGAAGGTTCAGCGACCACGGGCGACGCACGGGCAACGTACTCCGTACCCCGTACTCCGTGCAAAGCTGCGCTTCACCAGTGCTCATGGATAAGCCCTTCCCTTCCCTTCCCCTTCCCCACTGGGTTCTGCGGAGTGCAATGAAGTGCAGGGCAGCCGACAGCATCTCAGCTCCGGTCCGCCCGCAGCCCTCACCTCCTCTCTCACACAGCGACGCACCCCCGCCCCGGTTGCTCGGTAAGTACATCAGTCCCTGGGTTGGGTTGGGTGGGTTACGTTTCTAAACACACATACCCCGGCGCATCCACAACCCTCGCAACACCACGCATCAAGCCTTACCACCGACCAAACACACTACACACATTGGTAAGGGTTTTCTTGCATATCGCGCACTCCAGCCTTGCACGCATGCAGCCACGCACCGTCCGTGCCGTGCGTATCAAACACAGCCGCCTCCAAGGCGCGTGCCGCCATCCCCAGTCGCTCCGGATCCAAATCCGCGGGTTCCGGAGCCCGCTGGCGAGCCTTCGCCGCCGCCTCCACATGCGACCTCAGAGAGCCCTCCAGCAGCGCCCGCACCTTGCCGCGGAGCTGATCGTCCACTGCTGCCGTACCTCCCTGCCTGCCTCCGCCGGCGGCAGCAGCCGCGGCAGGAGACGCGGCGCGGGCGCCCCGGGCCGCCGCCGCTGCGGCGCCGGCGGCGCCCTTGCCACCGCCCGCGGCGTCGGTCTGTGTTTGTGCGGCGGCGGCGGCGGTTGCGGCCTTCCATCGCGCCACCAAGGTACGAGCCAAGCTGGCCACCTGACGGGGGGTAAGTGGCGATTAGGATGGGGACACGAGCGGCGGGGAAGGAAGGTCCTGAACTCCTCACTCCAGGGAAGGGAGTCCGCAGCGGTGGTGCCACCAATAGCTGTACGCCTGCCTGCCAACCCCAGCCCCTCGCCACAGGCACCGATTACCGCAAGGTCCGAAACACCCACGCACCGCGCCTTCCCCTCCCCCTCTCTCACCCGCACAGACAGGCATGACCCCGTGACCACACCTGTGGACAGCTGTGCTTCCTGAGCTTGGCCACCTCCTTGCCCACCGCCGTCACCCGCAGCTGGTCCACCGACACCGGCCACAGCGAGAGCCGCCGCAGCAGACTCAGGAGCTCGTACACATCCTCGCCTCCGCCGCCGATACCTAAGCCGCCGGCACCACCAGCATCGGTGGCGGGGCCCGATGCCCCCGACGCCATTTGTGCTGCCGCACCGGCGGCGTCGCCACCACCGGCGGCCACTGGCGCGGCCGCCGCCGCGGCGGCGGCGGCCGCGGTGGCCGCCGTCAGCCTGGCGCACAGCTCCTTGAATCCGACCGCCAGCTTCCGTTCGTAGTGGCCGTCCAGGGCGGCGTTGGCGGCGGCGATGACCTCAGAGAGCGGGCGGTTGGAGCGGACCTTGCGATCCAGCCGGCTAGAGGCGGCGGCGGAGGAGCCGCCGCCGCCACCTCCCGCCCTGGACCTGCGGCGGGGTACCCCACATGCTCGCTCAGCCCCAGACCCCCCCCCCACACACACAGGGTGTGCCTGGGCCTGTTTTTTGTGTTTATTTCTTTTTTTCAATTTAACCCCCCCCACACACACACACACACACACACACGCGCCTTGGAGGCGGCTGTGTTTGATACGCACGGCACGGACGGTGCGTGGCTGCATGCGTGCAAGGCAGGAGTGCGCGATATGCAAGAAAACCCGGCATGCGCTTCCGGGTTGACTGTGTGACTGTGCGACACCCCACAGCTCAGGATCGCGGCGCGGTTCTCGGATACGGTGCACAACAGGGTCACCACCCGGCCCATAACCCAAACCCTTCCTCCTCCTCGACAAATCCCATCCGGCCCATCCGACGCAATCACCCGCCCCATACCACGTCACTCTACCCCACGCTACCTGGAGCGTCCGCCGCCGCCCCCCGACCCTCCTTGCCGGCCCCAGCCCCGCGACTGAATCGGCCGCCCGCGTAGCGCCGCCGCCGACGCCGGCAGCCCCACCGCCGCGCGCCATCCCCCTCCGGCTCCAGCCGCCGGCGAGGGGACCCCTGGCGGCGCACTGACAGCACCGCCGCCGCCGCCGCTCGCCCCAGCGCCGCCGTCGCCGGCGCCGTCGCCGGCGGCCGCCCCAGCCCCTGCCGGTCCCGCCAGGTAAATGGCTCCGGAGAACGTCTCCTCGAGCTCACATACCGCCACCTGCACACCGCAGAGCGGGTCGGGGTCGGGGGACGGGGGACGGGACGGCGTTTGCGGCGCGGTGAGGTGCAGTGGGCGGAGTGAGGGGGTTAAACTATAAAGCAAGCCGCCCCCAGACGCAAGCAGCCCCGGAGTCAAAAGGAGGGGAAGGAGCCTTCACACCGGCAACCAGCATCCAGCTCCGTGCAAGTTGGGATTGGGGCTGGGCTGGCGTACAGGCCCGACAACGGCTTCAGAGGGCCGGAGCGTCCCCAGCTGTGAGGAAACGCAGTGACAACACACACACACACACACACACGACCAGGTGCAATGACTTCCGTACTGCCACCTGTACGTCAGGTAGGGAGCCGCCGCCGCCGCCGCCGTCGCCCGCCGCCCCGGCTGCGTCCCTGAGTGCCGCCGCGGCCCGCTCCCGGGCCTCGCGGTCGGACGTCAGCTGCGGCCCCGCAGCGGGGCAGAGGGGGGGAGGCAGGTGGAGGGAGGGCAAGAGAAGGGAGGTCAGGAAAAGGGGCAAGGGGGGCACACACAACCGCGCTTTGAAGTTGGGTTGGCGGCTGTGGATCCGCATCTCGGCGTGCACTCGTCCACCCAGCCGTCCTCGCCGCCCTCCGCCCCCGCGACCCTCCCCTGCGCGCCCACACCCGCCTCAACAACCCTCCTCCATCCCCCTCCCAAGCCGCCACCCTCTGGCCCCCGCCCCCTGGCCCTGCGCCGCCAGTCCATCCACCACCCCTATGCATCTTGAGGCTCTGTCAATCTTGAACCCACCACCTCTCCTGCCGCACTCCCCAACCGCCCGCCCGCCCCACCGCACTCCCCGTGACCCCGCCTCACCGCCCTTCCCCCCTTTCAGCCACCCATCCCCCTTTCAGCCACCCACCCTGGCCAGCAGCGCCTCCGCGAAGGGCAGCGGCATCTCGGGCATCTCCATCCTCAGCGACCCCGCCAACTGCACGTACTGCGCCAGGTCCCCCTCCAGAGCCCGACGGGCCTCCGGACTGAGGGCCGCACCCGCCAGGGCCGCCATCTCACACACACCCAGAGACAGCAGGCCCCCACCTCCACGTCCACCTCGGAGGGGACCTCCGGCTCCGCCACCTCCCCCGGCTGCTGCCCCCGCCCCCGCCCCTGCCGCCGCCGCCCTGTCCGCGGCGGGCTGCAGCGCCTCCAGGATGCGGGTCAGGGCCCTCTCCATCTGGCGCTCCTGACGCAGCCGCCGGGCCTGCTTGCCTGCGCGGGGGGGGGAGGGAAGGGGAGGTGGGGCGAAGGAACGACCGACCAAGGCCCGGTGGTGGGTCGTGGCAAGGCTGGCGTGGCGGGATGGCGGGGGACGGAACGAGCTGGGACGGCATGGCAGGGTTGGGGAGGGAAGGGGAGGGCCAATCCTTCGGGCGCGTGCAACCGTGCATGCCGGCCGGCCGAGCATCTCTCATCCCCGTGCCCCCGGCATAACCACATAGACGACGCATTGCCAACCCACCCACCCACACGTTCGTTTCTTAGCACGAAACTTCCTAAAAGCAATCCACCCACCTACCCGTTCATGTCCGGGTTTGGTTTTCAAAGTACCCCACGCGGCCACTCACCGGTGGTGAGGGAGGTGATGTCGTAGAACTCCTCGAACGCCTCCCTCAGCCCCCCCACGCTGTTCACGAAGTCCACCACCCCCAGCAGCGCCGCGCTCTTGGCCAGGGAGGCCGCCGGCCGGTTGAGCCGCCCCAGCACCTGCACCGCTCGCGCGCCGGACAGCGACCTGCGCACGCGTACGACATGTACGGATCGGTACGGCGCGGACTACGGCATGGGGCAAGTGGCGTCACAGCCTTCACCGAGGATATCCCACTCGGATCGGGCCAAGCTTTCCCTGACCAACGCATGCATGTCCCAACCGTACTGCCGTACATGCCGTACCTGTCGATGAACATGGCCCCGAGCCGAGGGTCGTCGTACCCTGTCTCGTACTTTGAGCACACAACCAGCAGTCTCGCGGCCCCGGGGTCAGCTCCCCGCCCGTTGACGTCCGCCTCCGTCACATGAACCGCGGGTCGTCGGTCCTCCTCCTCACGGCCGCCGCCGCCGCCGCCGCCACCGCCGCCGCCGCCACCACGTGTCCGAGTGGCTTCCGCATCCGGAAGGTCGCTCAACGCCGCCGCGGAGGAAGACATGGCGCGGGTCATGGGACGGGGACCCTGAGGACGGCCGCTGGCCGCCGCCGCCGCCTCTTCCGTCGGCGCATCCATCTGCACATCGGCCGCCGCACCTTCCGCGTCACCGCCGCGTCGCCCTGTGTCGTCCTCCTGTTCCACGGCCTGCCGTACACCTCCACCCGGCGCCGCAGCGCCCCGGGGCGTCGAGACGGGGGGCCGCGACGTAACGGTCTGGCGGCTGGCCTGGCGTTGTACGGCAGCATGCGCCGCGGGTTTGACGGAGTCGCGGCGCCGCTGCAACCGCCGGCGCCGCTCCGACTCCGTCGCAGAGGTGACGAGGTCGCTACCGAACAATGAACCGTAACTGACACCTGTACGGCCGCCGTTGCCCACCGGACCCGAATCCGCTGGCTGAGCATTACTCATGCCCGCCTCCGCCTCGGACCGTACCCGCCGGGGTCGCGGGCCGGCACCCGCACCGGCGGCGGTAGTAGCGGCGGCGCCGCCATCAGGTACGGCGGCTGTAGCAGCAGCAGCGGCCGCATCCGCATCACTGCGGCCTCTGGCCCCACTCCTCCTCGCAGCGTCAGCTGCTGCCATGTCGCCGCCATCCTGCAAGTCTCCCGCCAATGCTGCCTCCTCTACCTCCTCCTCCGCCTCCTCCTGCTCTGCCTCCTGCTCCCTCTCCTCGCTGCGTCCGCTGCCGCTATCGCTCCGGAACCTGTCGCTGTCGCTGTCGCTCTCCGACTCGCTGCCGCCGCCACTGGCTCCCTCGCCTTCCACCGACCGCCACTCGCTGTCACTGCCACTGCCGCTGCCGCTGTCGGCGTCATCGCCCCCCTCGCCGTCGCTCCCCTCCACACTGCCACTGCCGCTGACCAAGTCCTCCTCATCATCGTCCTCCTCCGGTTCCATCTCTGCTGATGGCAGATCAGTCGTGCCATCACCATCATCGGCTGGGGTCCCCCTCCCGCCTCGGCCGCGGCTTCCGGTTCGACCCCTTTTCTGCGGCCCTGGCTGCCGTGGGCCACCTTCATCCCGGTTGCGGTCACCGTCACCGCCGCCGCCGCCGCCATCATCGACATCATCGACAGACCCGTGGGTCGGCCCCGCCGCATCCAAGTGCGCCAGGGCGGCGTCCCAGCCGCTGGTCGCTCGGACGCGTCCGCCGCCGCTGCCGCCGCCGCTGCCGCTGCGACCCGCGGGTCGGCGTGCACGGGTGCTGCCGGCCGCCGGCCCCTCCCGCCGCCTCCGCTTGCTCGGCCGCTCCAGGTCCTCCTCTCCCTCCTCGGAGTCGGAATCGGAACTGGAACTGCCCGATCCTGGCAACCCCGGGTTTGCACACGCGGGGGGTCGGAAATTTGGTGTGTTTTGGATGTGATGTGTTTCGAAGGTGTCGTGCTGGCGGGAGCAGGTGTCACGTGACGGATTGTCTAGGGTTGGCAGCTTGCGTGTGGGCCCATGAGGGCCTGTCCTTCCCCTTATCGCCACGCGCTGCTCGGGTGGTCGGGTCCTAAGGGGCTGCGAGGGCCCTTTAGGGCTAGCAAAAGGCCGGGGTGGCGGGTGGGGAGGTGTACGTGGGTGAGGTTTGGGTGTCATATGAAGGGGTTCCAGACCGTGGCGTTGATCCATCAAGGGCAACGCTTGTCGTACACCTGCATGGCGGAGGTATTACTTCATGCACGCTGGCGCAGGTTGTACATTCTGCGGTTACTGTGGCCGCAGATTCCGTACGCGCCGTACCTGCCGTACCTGCCGCAGCGTCGGCCGGCTCCTCATCGCCCTCCCCGTCAGCCCGGGGGCATTCGCGCTGCTTGCTGGGGCTGAAGTACGAACGGATGTCAGCACCGGTACGGAACCACCGACTGCACTGCCGCCCCAGCGCCTCCGCCTCCGCCGCCGGGAGCGGAATGGTGCCGCTGAAGGCGCCGAAGACGGCCGGTCCGCGACGGCTGATGGCAGCGTCCCGTGGGTCGGCCGCCGCCGCCGCCTCTGTCGGGCAACATGTACGACATGACACACACACACATTGTGTCCCTGTCCGCAACCCTCTGCGAGCTGGTGCGGAGATAGCTGGAATGCAGATACGCAGGTGGGTAGGTAGGCAGCCTTGGAGTTCACGTGCAGGTACGGAATAAATGACTGTACGGCCCTGTATGCGATCTGCGACGTGTACGGCGCGTGGGCGGTAGCAATCACCTGACAGCCGCACGAACTCGGAGTTGTCCGCCACCGCCCGCCGGAGCGCCTGCACGGCGCAGCGCAACCGTCCCCACAACCGTCAATAGCAGGATGGCGCTTCGGCTCGATTCGACTAACCGGTAATCGGCCAACATTGGACAGCCCATTAACGCCGCCGCCACCGCGGCAGCAGCAGCATTAGCAGCAGCATCGACGAAACTCGGGCCCAGCCCGCCTCCCCGTGGCCCCCCAGCCCCACCTGCACAAACCACACGACGTGCTGCCGGCTGCGCGCCACCACCATGCCGCGGAACGACGTGAAGCCCGCACCCGTGGCCCTCCGCCACATCTCCACGAAGCGCTGCACGATGTAGGCGGCCTGGGCACCGGGGTAACGTAGGTGGAGACGGGTTGGCAGCGGGTTTGACGGGTGGGCAGCGGAGGGTTGGAGGGGGTCTGGCAGGGGCAGGGGCAGGGGCAGGGGCAGGGGCAGGGGCAGGGGCAGGGGCAGGGGCAGGGGCAGGGGCAGGGGCAGGGGCAGGGGCAGGGGCAGGGGCAGGGCAGGGGCAGGGGCAGGGGCAGGGGCAGGGGCAGGGGCAGGGGCAGGGGCAGGGGCAGGGGCAGGGGCAGGGGCAGGGGCAGGCGCACGCGAAGACCGCGTGCCTGGACCCCCCAACTCGAAGCTGTCAACCACCGGGCAAGGAGGCGTGGCCCTCGGCAACTGATGATTCGGATGCCGTATCGAAATGAGCTGGACCGGTTGCGGTCAGGGCGTACAAGGTATCGGTGCCAGCCACACCATGGTCAGGTCTGAACAGGTCAAGGATTGCCGTACCGCTTCCCGGCCAACCCCCAGCCGCACCTTGCTTTCCACCACATCCCGACTGTTGGACGCCGCCTCCACCAGCACCTCCTCCGCGAGGTCCAGGCCGCCCGACTGGGCAGGATTCGGATCCACGCCCGCACCCGGATCCGGGTTGGATCCAGGATCCAATCCCCCCGGCTCCCCGCCGGCCGCTGCCCCCCGCGCGCCGCCCCGCACACCCGCGATCTGCAGACGCGGCGTGACCGCCGTGTACGACCGCAGCACGTCAAGTACGAAGCCGTCATGTACGGCATTACGCATGGTGTACGCGTGGAAGGGCGAGTACACCATCACGGTGGAGTCCTCGTCCTCTTGGTCGCCGCTGCCGCCACCGACGCGGTCGCGGTCGCCGGCCACGGCCGCCTCCAAGGCCAGATCCAGCGGCGTCTTCTTCTGCGGTGGCGGTGGCTGCCGCTCAGTCTGCTGGTTGCGTCCCTTGGCGGTTCCGCGGGCCTTATCGAGGCGGCGGTCGACACCGTCAGCGCCGCCGGCACTGCCGGTGTCGTCCCCCGCGTCGCTGTCGCCTTCCGGGGCAGTGTCCCATGGGTCGGCGGGCACCTCACGTGCCACACCGAACAGCTGCAGCGCCTGCATGGTGCATCGGTGTAGGCGCGCCGGCGAAAGGGGTGGTCATCATCCGCCCCGGCTGGCGGTATGGGGTGTAAACATGGGGTGCGACATGCGGCATGCGGTATGCGGTATGCGGGAGACAGGTGGTCCCACCCTCAGTCACAGAGCGCACAACCCGCAGAACCCATTTCTTCCTGTGCCCGGAAGTCCGGATCCTATTTAAGATCCGGACTTCGATCGGGATCATGACGCCCTCACACCGCACCTTGGGGCTGGGTGTAGCGGTGAAGCCAAAGTAGGTCAGTCCACGCGGCTGCTCCCGGGCCTGGGGCCGCTTGGAGGCGGCCCCGCCGCCGCCGCCGCCTCTCGCCGTGGACGAGGGCCCAGATCCAAGCGCGCTGGCCAGGATCTGATGGATCTGATCTGTCGTACCGTGGCCGTGGTGGCGGTGCGCCTCATCCGCGATGACTGCAATCCGGAGCTGCGATCAGGGAGGGCCCCACACGGCCCCAAGCCCCAACGCAGCGAGGAGGTTGAAAGGGAGGAAGCCAGGAGCACGTGTCGGGACCGCACTCGTCGCACCCGTTGGCCGCATCCCGAAATGCCCCTAAATTACAGTTTGCGGTACCTGTGCTCTCTCAACCCCACACATAAATGAATGGTTTGGGCAGCAAGTGCTCGCAGCTGCCCCCCAGCCATATACAACCCGATGTTCAACACCTCCGACAACAACATCGGCCGCAGCGCGGTCGCGGCTTTTACACACCCTCAGTACACACAGCCACGGATTGCTCAGCTGAATGAAACACACCCAGCCCCACACTGCCGCACCCGCCCAGGGCCCCAGGGGTCGCAGCCGTACCCGCCCGCCGTCCTCACTGCCGCCGCCTCCAGCCGCCGCCCGGCTCCGTCCCCCGCCCGCCCGCCACAGGGTTGCCAGCTTCTGGACCGTCGTCAGCACCACGGCCGGCCGGCGCGGGGAGTCGGGCGGGGCGGAGAGGAAGCCGGACAGCTCGGCGGTGGTGGTGGCCCTCCGAAGACCGCCCACGGGTCGGCCGTTGCCTGGGAGACCAGTGGGGCGGCGCGGGAGGCACGGCACGGCAGTCAACCTTGGCTGCCTGTCGTGCCCTGTGGTGGCCCTGTCTGTCTAGGGCAGTGGCATGCGAGCTGTTCCAAGAGCCTTTGGCCCTAGAAACATGGAGCCCTGCAACCCGTTGGTGCGGTTGTTCGATTGGAGAGCCCTCCACATCCGCCCCCTGGGTTTATTTCTTTTTTCAATTTACCCCGCCCCTTCCTCACCCGCCCCCTCCCCACCCGCCCCCTCCTCACCCGCCCAGAAGGCCTCCACACACGCGCCCAATTGGCGGTCCAGCTGCAGGCGGTCGTTGAGCACCAGCACGGTGCCCACCCGGCCCCCGGAGCAGTCCGACCAGCCCGCCAGCGCCACTGCCAGAGCGGCGATGGTGAAGCTCTTGCCGCTGCCCGTCGAGTGCTGAGAGACACGGCGGGGGGGGGGACGGGGGGCAGCCGTTGCGGCGGCGGGTGCGTCAGCATCAGCATCAGCAGCATCAGCATCAGCAGCATCAGTGTCGGTAGCGGTGGTCGGTAGCGACAGCAGGGCGCTGGCGGAAGGTGCCGCAGCAAAGTCAGTACGGCCTCTGCGGGGTGCTGCGAGGGGAGCCCGGCATGTAGCGCGCTGCGCTGCGCTGGAGAGAGACAGACAGAGAGGCAGTACGGCACTGTCAGAGGAGCACTGCCACGTGGTCTATGAAGATGCCGAGCGCCTCCTCCCCCGTATGGTACGGTAACCAACTCGCCGGTACCCAGGGCGGCGTGTCGGGAGCAGGATACCAGTAGTCATGCTTCATAACTTACAACTGACCAACGACCTGACACCGGCCAACCGACCTGGAGCAGGTAATTGACAGGTGCCGGCGCGCGGGCATCCCAGAAGACGGACTCCAGTAGAGCTGACACGGCGTCCAACTGCGGATCCGTAGCGTACGACAGGAACAGGGCCGGGATCCTGGTTCCTGGCCACCAGACTGGCTCAAATTTCAAACATGCACGCTGCGCTGTGGAGTGAACCCGCAAGGGCCTGGCGGCAAGTGCAGGAGGTCCTTCAAGGCCCGAAGGGGGGCTCGGTCCTCGCGTGCAGGGTCTCTGGGGTTTGTTGCGAAAACCTCTCACGAGGCGGGGCCCCCGGTAGTGTCCGGCGGTCACTCGCGGCCAGGGACCGGCGGCCCCCAGCAGGCGGCGCCCAAGCGGGACCCAGGCCATGGACACCGAACCCCGCACTCGGATGGTTTGCGGTGGCAAGACCAACTAACGGATGGACAGCGCCAAGAGGGCTATCCTCGATGCGCGCGGCCGGGGAGGGATCCTGATGCTTCCTCCGCTGACATCGGAATCCCGCGGGGAAATGTGCATCCTGGTGCTGCGGACGTCCAGGCAGCCATCAGGACTGTCGGGTCCCGCGGGAGTCCCGCCAAGCGGTGGCCCAGTTGGTTGTTGGCAACGCCTTGCCCGCGAGATGATACGGGCAAGGCCACTCGGGAGCGAGTAGGGCGGCGAGGTGGGGACAGGGAGGGGAGGTCCTCACCTGGTGCGGTCGAGGTTGGGGGGCTGTGGCTCCCAGGCGACCCGCCGGGGGAACAGCGGCTGACAAGCCCCGGCTGAGAACCTCGCCGGCGAGCCGCCTGGCGCGCTCCCTCACATCGCGGGCTGCCTCGGTTGGGTCATGAGGCGATCGGCAGCTCGCTGGGGGCTGCACATCGTCGGGGGGCCCCACGTGGGACACCGTTGGCACGGTGGTGACCATACCGCTGCGAGTGGTCAAGGTGAAATGCAGTTATGCGACCGCGCATTTTCCTTGATTCTGCTGAGGCATACATTAGATTGAATTGAACTCATCGCCCCGGCCCTGCCAATATGCGCAATACTGGCCGGTTTGAGGGTGAGAAGAGAGAGCCTCAGGTATTCAGAGGGTAGCGTGATGACAAATATTATTACACGCTAGCCTGACGGTTGCTTTGCAAATGAAGATGACAAATTTGGATTAACGTGTATGCAGGCCAATAATTTTCAAAAAGCCCAGCTCCTCAAGAAGTTTGTTTCGTATCGTTTGTGAGTACAATATATTCTATTTGGATCAGGCTGGTTTACGCTTATGCGTAAGGTTAATAGGATCGAAAGGATCAGCCCCATCGTTCCGCCTGTGGTGGCTTTCGAGGCACGCTTGCGTTGGATATAACTATCGCTGCCGTATACCTGACCTAACAGCTTGGTGGCTTTTGCCATTGTAAGAATGGTTCATGGTTCCCTGATGGTTCCTTGTCGGGTTGCTCGGGTACCGGTAGTCGGGTTGGATTTATGCAAATGCAGAGCGCGCAGGATGTTTGCATTCAAATGTGGATAGGAACAATGCCATGAAATCGCGTCCGTGATGAAAGTACAACGCTGCGTTTCAGTTCGACCTTCGATCTACAGCTGTCGAGGCGTCGTTCTTTTCAACCGATCCTCAAGGATTGCACGGCAGGCAACCTAGTGTCAAGGAAATGTTAACATTGATGTGGACGAGCCGCGTTACCCTATGGCATGCGAAGCGCAAAACTACGCAGAAGGCGGGCCAATCGTCGTCCTCGGCGGAAAGTGCAACGTGATTTTCAAGGGAGGGCATGTAACTAAAACAATGCACCATCCTTTATTCGAAAGGAGAGCAAAAGAGCAACTTCTTCACGAGTACGACCTCACCGTCCGTCCGTGATCCGTCGACGGTTGGCCCCAACGGCCCCAACGATGTCTGTTTTCACCAGCCATGGAGTTTCTTCATCTCATCTGGACCCACGTGGGACGACCCATTCCTCGGCTCATTTACAATTCGACTTTTTCCGGTATCCCATTCCACGGATTCGCATTCTCTGGTATCCTGCGGCCGTTGTACAGGTTGGCAACCATGATGTCCTCCTTGTGGACAGGTGTGGTCATCCCAAAAAATTGCGATCCTAACACTTGCATGACGTTGCAGCAGATTGTATTTCCTAACCTAAAGGAATCGGTGATGGCAACTGCCTGTCATTGCCCCTCTTTGCCTAGCGCCAGCCACCAGGTGGCACCAGTTTCCTGACTAGAACTGCCCTGATGCAAACGCCATGCCACAAAAAATGAAGCAAGTTAGTAGGCTTTGGGGTTTTGGGTTTCTTGGGGTATATGCGGAATTGTGCACGACACGCGGAATCAATAAAAAGCGCGAGTCAAACAACGCCCGCCGTTTTAAGTCCAGCCTATCCCGGCCCCAACAGGCATTAAGGGACCGAAAGCGAGAATTCGCGGTGTAGGTTGCTTTGAGACCATACTGACAGTTACAGCTGGGAACATGCCCGTTACGACGGCTGAAGACGGCAGACGCCACGAGGCGTCACGAGCGCAATTTATCTCATTTGATTACAGTGACCAATTGCGTTGGTGTGCCGATCCAGCCATTAAATTACTTTATTTCCTTGTTGCGTAGTATGTAACAAGGAACCGCAGCATGATCCCACTTACGTCGCAGTCTCACGGGGGGAAATCCGAAGGACTGCATGATCATGCAATATATCATAAAGATTATTGATTGGCAACATGATAATTTTGTAATATGTGTGCATGATCGACCTGAGCCTCCGAGAAGTTACCTTAATGGCTGGCCGTACATCGACTTCTTCTTGGCTCCCCTTCATAGGCGCAACCGGTTTGCGCTGATATTTAGTGAAGCTTGTCATGAATCTTTCAAGATATTCGTGCAAGCGTGCTCCGCACTAGGTACCGATCGACGTGCTACCTGTGGGCAGGAAAAACGTTGCCGCATTGACTTATATTTAATACTCAATGTACAAAATTATGACACTCTTGAATTAAAGCCACCCGGTGGGCAGACGGGTACCCATACAGGAAAATATGCCGGTCCATAATACTAGGTCGGTAGCGCATATGATTTACGATACGCTCAAACAAAAACATTGTCTGTTAATTTAAATATATGCCCTGAAATTACGCGGATTGGTTAGGCGTTCAACTTGACTTCTCCGCAACGCGCAGGCCGAGGGACGTTGCACCAAGGATAATGCGGCCGTCGCTGCCGACGGCCCCAAACACAGCTACCTTTGCGCTCCTCCTACTTGCATGCCTGGGCTCCTTACGTGACGCCGCGGCGGCCCGGACGGGTGCTGCTGCTGCTGCTGCCGCTGCTGCTGACTGCGCGTCATCAGGCCGTGTGGCGCTGCCCAACAACGCGCTCTCCATCAGCGGCCCACTCACAGACATCGGCATCAGCGGCAGCCCCGGCAGCGCGACCCTGACCGCCAACCAGCCCGCCAACGGCGCCATCACCCTCCAGGTCAACTTTGCGCGCACTCACGACCCGGCGCAGGGCGGCGTCCCCCCGCAGCCGCCCCGGGCCTCCTGGGGCCTCTACACGGAGGACCAGTACCTCAGCCTGTCGTACACGGAGGCAGAAGACGACTGGGGTTCCTTCTTCTGGAGATGCACGCCGCCCACCCTGCCGTCCTCCCAGACGTTGTCGCTGCAGGCGTCGTCCTTCTCGGTCTCCTTCACGCTTGAGGACCTCCTGGCTGCGGGCCTGCAGACGTGCTCCGAAACAAAATTCGTGTTCGCGGCCGTCGTGCAATCGTACGGGCTCACGATGGGCGACCGCCGTACACCCGTCTGGTCGCAGTACGTGCAGTACATTTCCTGGAACCAGATTTCGAACTGTGTGGGCCCCACGCTCAATTACGCCGCGTTCACGCTGACGTACTGCCCCTGCGCCCCGCCGCCCACGCTGCCGCCTCCACTCCCACCACCATCCCCGCCCCCGCCCGTGGCATCCTCGCCCCCGCCACCATCGCCGCCGCGACCGCCCTCCCCGGCCCCTCCGCCCTCCCCGCCCAAGCCGCCCTCGCCGCTCTCGCCGCCCTCGCCGCCTCCACCGCCGTCGCCTCCCCCGCCGCCCTCGCCGCCTCCACCGCCCTCACCGCCCAAGCCGCCTCCACCGCCCTCACCGCCCTCCCCGCCGTCCCCGCCGCCACCGCCCTCCCCGCCGCGTCCACCCTCCCCACCGTCTCCACCCTCCCCACCATCACCGTCGCCACCACCGTCCCCTCCCCGGCCTCCATCTCCGCTCCCGCCGTCACCCACACCACCACCGCCACCATCGCCGTACTCGCAATCGCCGCCGCCGGGGCCCCCATCCCCGCCGCTCGCCCCACCAACCTGCGGCAACTACTACCGCTTCGTACGGGGCGACGTCGCCGGCGCCAGCATCACAAGTGACGTACTGTACGACAGATTGAGTGCCGTAACAGGCGCAGATCCCTCTCAGCTTCGCACCCTCCAGACCCTCCCTGGAGCCGCGGTGCTGACCACGTCCTCTGTCGTACCGGGCGCCGTGGCGGTTACGCTGGCGGTTAACCTAACTGCCAACGCTGAGGTGTTCTGGGAGCTGTACAACGAATACACGTACGACCATGCCGTGTGGGTTACGGACTGGTTCACGGCCGAGGAGTTCTGCGTCGGCAATCCGTACAACTCCATGCAGACACGGCAGGTGCTCTCCGGTTCCACTCGCAGCCCCACGATCCAGATCCCGCGCTCCATCCTGGATTCGCTCGGCCTGCCCAACTGTACGGACTACAGCTTCGTACTCGCGATCCGGATCAAGCAGGCGGGCGGCCGCGGCGACTTCTTCCTCGGCGGCGGCGACTGGGGCGGCTGCAACCGCGACGGCTCCGACCAGCTGTGGCCGCTGCTCCGCTTCGCCATCAACTCCTGCCCCTGCGCCCCGCCCCCGCCGGCGGCGCCGCCGCCGCCGCCGCCGGCGGCACCGCCGCCGCCGCGCGTCGACGACTGCGCCGCGGCGGCGCGGTTGTCGTTGTCCGACGGGGCACAGCTGGCGACGGGTCCCCTGACGGATATTTCGATGGGCAGCGGCCCGGGCGCCGCCACCCTCTTCCTCAACCAGCCGCGCGCCGGCGACGTCACCTTCGTGATTCGATTCGCGCAGACCACGACGAGCGACATCGTGGCTGCGGTCGGCGGGCTGCCCGCCAAGCCGTACGTCTCCTGGGGCTTGTTCACCGAGGATTATTTCTTGGGTGCGGCGGTTACGGAATTCAACAGCAACTTCCAAGCGGTTGATCGGTACGAATGCAGCGAACCGCCCCTGGAGTACCTACGGCAGCTGGATCTGAGTACGACAGTGTTCAACATCACCTTCACACGCGCGGACTTGGTTCGTGTCGGTCTGCAGGCGTGTACGGAAACTCGATTCGTACTCGTGGCGCGCGTGTCATCGTACGGGCTCGTCCTGGGGAGCGGCAGCGCGCCGGTGTGGGTGCCGTTCACGCAGCGGGTGGCGTGGCAGGGGCTGCAGGGGTGTGTGGGCACGCCACTGTCGTACGCGCCATTCACGCTCGATTACTGCCCCTGCGCGCCGCCGCCGGCGCCGCCGGCGCCGCCGCCGCCGCCCTCGCCGCCGCCGCCGCTGCCGCCGCTGACCTGCGGCCCGGCCCTCACCTTCCTGCGCGCCGGCGTCCCCACGGCGAACATCTCAGGTACCGTACTGTACGACAAAACCCGTGCCATCATGTCCGCCGACTACCTCACCAAGAACTTCACCCCCGCCGGCTCCGCCCTCGTGTCGGAGAAACCCACCGCGCCCGGCGGCGTGACAGTTGACCTGTTCCTAGATCTGCCCGCTGGTACGGAAGTACGGTGGCAGATCTTCAACGAGCAGACGTACGGCGCCGTCGTGTGGCGTACGGACTTGCAGACGGGCGAGGAGTACTGCATCGGTAGTCCGTACCCCAGCCTCCAGGGCCGCCTGTTGCTGGATGCGCCGGTTGCACCCACCATCGGACTTAGCATCCCCATCAGCCGACAGGAGCTGGAGGCATTAGGGCTGACGCCCTGCGCCGACGCCTCCTTCCTCTTAGCCGTGCGGGCCCGGGCCCCGGGGGCAGGCGATTACTACGTTGCCTGGGACTGGGGCGGCTGCAACCGCGACGGCTCCGACCAGTTGTGGCCGCTGGCGCGGTTTGGAGTCCACTCCTGCCCCTGCGCCTCGCCGCCGCTGCCGCCGCCGCCGCCGTCGCCGCGGCCGCCGTCGCCGCCGCCGCCGTCGCCGCGGCCGCCGGTGCCGCCGTCGCCCGCGCCGAAGCCGCCGTCGCCGCGGCCGCTGCCGCCGAGCCCGTCGCCGCCGCGGCCGCGGCCGCCGTCACCGCCGGCTCCGCCGCCCAAGCCGCCGTCGCCGCCGTCGCCGGCGCCGAAACCACCCCCTCCACCATCGCCGGCGCCACGACCGCCGTCACCGCCTTCACCACCGTCTCCGCCGCCCAAGCCACCGGTGCCGCCCGCGCCGCATCCTCCGACGCCGCCCGCCAATACGGTTAGCGCCCCGGGAAACCCACCCTTCCCCCCGAATCCGCCGTCACCACCCCCGTCCCCGCCGTCCCCCCCGCCATCGCCGCCGTCCCCGCCGTCTCCCCCGCCGTCGCCGCCGTCGCCGCCGTCACCGCCCTTGCCGCCGCCCTCACCACCGTCGCCGTCCCCTCCGCCGCCGCGCCCTCCCTCCCCACCGTCTCCGCCCTCCCCACCACCGCCGCCCCCATCACCGCCGTCACCGTCCCCACCGCCGTCACCGCCGTCGCCCCCCTCGCCACCTCCCTCCCCGCCTTCGCCGCCTCCGCCTCCGCCTTCTCCACCTTCGCCGCCGCCTTCGCCACCCTCACCGCCTCCCCCACCGCCATCGCCGTCTCCGCCTCCGCCTCCGCCATCCCCACCGCCATCGCCGCCTCCTTCTCCGTTACCGCCATCGCCGCCTCCTTCTCCGTTACCGCCATCGCCGCCTCCCCCACCGCCGTCGCCGTCGCCGTCGCCGCCGCCGCCTTCACCGTCCCCACCATCACCGTCGCCGCCGTCGCCGTCACCGCCCTCGCCCTCTCCACCGCCGCCGTCGCCTGCCCCTTCGCCACAGCCCCCCTCACCGCCCTCGCCATCTCCACCTTCGCCTTCCCCCCTTCACCCAGCCCTCCATTTCCGTGGTTACCCCCGCCCCGCCCCCGCCTCCTCCGTTCTCTATTACCAATGTACCGCCTTCACCACCCGCGGCGCCGCCGCCCCCGCTGCCGCCCTCCCCACCCTCGCCGCCGCCACCCTCGCCCTCGCCGCCGCCACCCCGCCACCCTCCCCTGACCCCTCGCCGCCTCCGCCCTCACCCTCACCGCCCTCTCCGCCCTCTCCACTTCCGCCTTCGCCTTCGCCGCCGCCCCCCTCACCGTCGCCACCGCCACCTTCGCCCTCGCCGCCGCCACCCCCGCCACCCTCCCCTAACCCTTCGCCGCCTCCGCCCTCACCCTCACCGCCGTCTCCACTTCCGCCTTCACCTTCACCGCCGCCACCACCGCCCTCGCCAAATCCGCCCTCGCCACCTCCGCCGCCGCCGCCGCCCTCGCCGCCACCGCCACCGCCTCCCCCAGCCCACCGCCTCCCTCCCCACCGCCGCCGTCCCCCTCCCCGCCGTCCCCCGCGCCATCTCCGGCGCCGCCCTCCCCTCTGCCGCCCTCACCTCCTCCGAGGCCGCCCTCCATCCCACCGCCGCCGCCGCCGCCGCCGCCTCGGGTCATGCCCCCTCCGCCGCCGCCGCCGCCGCCGCCAGTGTCTCCCCCGCCGCCGCCAGCCTCGCCACCGCCTCCGTCACCACCGCCCCCGATACCCCCACGTCCCCCATCGCCCACTCCACCCTCCCCGCCGAGACCCTCGCCGCCACCCGGACCTTCGCCGCCGCCACCGGGCCCACCGCCGCCGTCGCCGCCGCCGCCGGGCCCTCCGCCCCCATCGCCGCCGCCGCCGACACCCCCGCCCCCGCCGCCGTCGCCCCCGCCGCCCGGCCCTCCGCCCCCGTCGCCGCCGCCACCAACACCGCCGCCACCGACACCCCCGCCGCCATCACGCAACCCGCCTCCGCCGCCGCCGCCGCCCTCACCTCCGCCGCAGCTCCCGCCGCCGCTCTCCCGTTCCCCAAAGGCCCCCAAGGATATGAGGCCGCCCAAACCCCCCAAGCCGCCGCCGCCGCCCCCGCCGGATTTCCCCTCTCCGCCACCCAGCCCTGCCACGCCGCCCTCACCGCCGCTGCCACCTCCCCCTCGTCCGTTGCGCCGGAGACCAACCCGTCGTTGAGAAATTTAACGTTTCATGTTGTTTGACCATTGCGAAGACACTGGAATGGAGGATAGCCCTTGAGGGCGGTTCTAATACGAGTGGAAGAGTCGCTGCGGCCTTGCATTCGAGGCGCTCACGGTTGGACCATGGACGAAAGCAGGTGGCTGGCGGGACGCGGGTGGCTGCCGTAGCCCTTGCGCTGGTAGGCGGGCAGCGTCAGGATGCAGGCCAGGTTGTAGTCCTCCATGCAGCTCTTCTGCTCGGGTGGGTGGGTGGATGCTGATGCTGTTATTCTGGAGGGGGCCGTTGTTGGACCCCGCGGGGGTTACTACCGGTGGCCTTCCGCTAGCAGGCGCGTTGGGTGTTTGAAAACCTGGCTGGGGCGGGAGGCTGGCGGGGCAGGCTGGTGGCTGGCTGGGGAGGGAGGCTGGCTGTTTGCATGCGGGGAGATGAGTTGGGAGGGGGCGCGGGGTGCTGCCACCGCCCGGGCGTGGGGCTGAGGGTGGGCACGTGGCAGTGCGGGGTGTTGGGTGTAGGGTTTGGGGTTTAGGGTTTGTAGGGGGAGGACTGCAAGCTGGGATGGTGCTGCACGGCGGTACGGTGTCTGTGTATGTGTACGACGGTACGATGGGGGGACCAAGGCCGACTGACTGACCGACTCACTCACTGACTCACTGACTTCCGCCGGAGAGCAAACTGCCGGAAGCGGAGAGCTTTCTGCTTGTGGACGGATTTTTGGGTTTTTGGGTGTTGTGGGGTTTGGGTGCGGGTCCAACAGCCGGGGGGAATGAGGAGCAGGAGGGCGGTGCGCGCCGCAGCGGGTTCAGCGGGTTCCCTCCCTGGCGTCAGCATGGTAAGAGCCTGGCGGGGAGGAGGGGGGGATGCAGGAGGTGCGGAAAGCGCCACAGGGTACCGACACGCCCGGAAGCTTCCGCCCTGACACGCACATCGTCATCGCAGAGAAGACGACGTACATCGTCATCTTCTCGGCGGATGCAGCCGTTTTTGTTTGCCGCGAGGTAAGCGGAGGACGGAGTGTGGGATCCCGGAAGGTTTGTACGACATGCCGCGAATGGCGCCAGTGGATTCATGACTGCAGGATGTAAGCTCCGCGGGAGCTGGAGGGTGTGTGCCGTGTTTGTACGGCACGGCCTCGCACGCAGGTGGGGTCAGGAATTAGCTCGGGGAGTGGGGAAGGGGACGCGGCTGCATCCGTCCGTTCATCCTCCGTATCACCGTGCGGTGTGCGCATGTACGACGTTCGTGTGTACGGGTATGTACGGGTGCGTGCAGGTGGCTCCTACAGGACATGCAGTGTCGATAGGCGCTTGAAGAAATCATGTTGCTCGCGTGCAGGGGTTGCGCGCATTAATCTGTCCTACCAAACATTGCTTAATTCTAGTCGGCCGATGTTGGGCTCTGCTGATGAGAATCAGCGCGGCATCGTCGTGGTTGTAGTAGTTGATCAGGATTTCAGGCGGCAGCCGCGGAGGCTGATTCGCACTCGTGCGCATCCATGACATGCGCGGGATGTACGGCAGCGCCGTGTGTGCAGTACGGTAGCGCCGTACCATGGTGTACGGCGTGACAACCAAGGAATCAGCGTGGCGGAGGGTGCCTGGTGGGACTCGATGCGCCGTACACACACAGTGCGGCGGAACGAGATGGCGGAGTGCGGCCCCCCTCCTGGTTGGGGCTCATGTTCGGGAGGGGAGGTGGGAAGGGTCGTGAGGAGAGGGCGGAGGAGAGGCGGTGGGTGGGCGCGAGGGTGGCACGTAGCCGCGCGCGCTGGCCGCCAGACGTGCGTATGGGCCGTAAATAACGGGACACGAGGGACTTGTTCGCGAGTCACGACGAATGCGAGATGACGCCGAGCCGATAAAAAGATCCGCATTCGCGTCCGCCGTCGAAATCGATACTGTGGAAGATTCCGCAGTTGCCTGGAAGCAAGGAACCCTTGTGTCGCCGGACAACATAAGAAACATCTCGCAACACGCAACAATTTCTCAACACGCAACACAGCGGGGTTTGGGTGTCAACTCGACACGGGGGAGGGCGGAGGCCATGGGACCCGACTGTCCGCCTGCGCGGGGCCCAGCCAAGTTCGGCCCCGCCGTACCAGCCTCCGACCGGCCTGCCCCCGAACATGCTGCCCCTCCACCCGAGCGGCGCGGGCGGGTGCAGGGGCGGAGCCCTCAGGTGACGACCACGAAGCCGCGCATGCACACGGACATGGACATGACATGACATACACCACATGCTGATGGACGAACTCCCCACATGCTCATCATCCTGCACATCACTTCACATCACAGCGCAGCGCAGCGACGGCCGAACACACCCGCGGCCGCAATGAGCCAACATCAACACCAACCACCAACCGGCCGGCCACACCCACACCCCCACCCCCACCCGGTCGGGCGGGTTCTTTTTCTGAACACCCACACCCACAGACCGGGGACAGGGGGTCAGGAAGCACCCGGCGCGCCCGGGGCCGTCGCCCCGGCCGTCCGCGCGGACTTGGCGGCGCGCTCCGCCGTCGGCGTCGTATTGAGGGCGAACATCATCCGGGCAAAGCCGCTGTCCAAGCCACCCCCGCCGCTGCCCCTACCCGTCTCAGACTCCATCGCCGGGCGGCTGCGCGGCCCCCTCTTCCCTGGCCGCCCCTCCGCCGGGGGGGCAGCCGGGTGTCACACGTGGAAGCTGAGGGCGTCCACCACCAGATCGGCAACGCGGGCCGAGCTAGCGGGGTTTTGACCTGAGGGGCGGTGCGGTGCGGTGCGGTGCGGGGCGAGGGCAGGTATCGGTTGTGTTGATTGACAATCAGGGCAGATAGGTGCCGGAAGGTAACCCGCACCGCAGGAGGGGGAAACATCCTCGGGCCGAGACATGACAGGCGAGGTGTGGGCCCTACGCCCTCCCCACCGGGTGGGCCCTACGTCCTTCCCACCGGGTGGGGCCCTACGCCCTCCCCAACTCTTCCCCCCCCCCCTGGAGAGGTCCACGCGCTCACGGGCGGCCCCCAAGCGCACCTGTGACCAGGTTGCCGTCGTGCAGCGCGAAGGGCTGCCACTTGTCGGCGCACTCGTAGATGGCCCCCAGCTCCTTGAGCCGGGTCTCCAGCATGAAGGGCACGATGCTCTCCTTGGCCACCGCGTACTCCTCGGAGTCACTGAAGCAGGTCACCTGAGAGCGGGGTTGAGAGGCGACAGGTAGGGTGGGAGCCTGACACACGGGCAAACAAGCCCGGGAAGACCCCGGCAGGAAGGGCCGACGACGGGCCGGGGGATAAATAGAAACTGCCCGGGGGCTGGGGGAAGAGGCTCACCCACCCGTTTCCAGTCCGTGTCCCCTAGGGAGGGTGGAGCTGCCAGAGCTGCCGAGGGCAGAGAATGCAGGATGCGCGGCACCGCGGGAAGGCTGGTCAGGGGGAGTCGAACGCAGCCCATCTCGCACCTGGGCGACCGCCAACACACGCAGCAGCAGCGTGACTGCACTCATGCGCCGGCCTGCGACCCCGCTGAGGACGTCCGCGGCAGCAGAAAGTCGCGGCGGACGGGCCATTGGCAGCCCAACAGCACCCTCCCGTCTGGGCTGTTTCTTTTTCACCCTCCCTGCCCCTCCCTGCCCCCAGTTGCGGCCGCCGCCCACCTTCCTGCCGTTGACCAGTGGCTGGCCGTCCCTGCCCTTGACGTTCACGAGACCCATGGGTCCGTGGCAGACCGCGGCGATGAGCTTGTTGAACTCCACGAAGTGGGACAGCAGGTTCAGCAGCTCGGGGTTGTCTGGCCAGTCAGGGGAGGGTAAGGGGACCGGAGAGCACAGCAACGGACCTGGAGGAGATGTGGAGGTGTGCTCGGCGGTGCGCCCAGGAGAATTCGAGGCAAGCCACTCGTGGCACGCCCCCACGATGCTCGGGCCTTTCGTCACCGTTGATCACGGTTTCTCATGGTTGGTGACCGTTGGCCACCGTTGGTCACGGTTGGTGGTCACCGTTGTGTACGGTTGACCACGGTCGTCCCGTGCAACGAAGCGTGCAGCAGGTGATGTGCTCCCGGTGGTATGCGCTGGACATCTTCTTGAAGCTCGTGACCAGCGGCATGGCCCGTGTATGGCGCTGTGCGGACGGCTGCATGGCAGCGTGCGGGACACCCACCCACCCACCCGGGAAGTCCCAGCAGGCGCCGTGGCCGCCCGGCAGGAACACGCAGTCGAAGTCGCCCGACTTGACCTCCGACAGCGGGACCGACTGCATCACGCTCTTCATCGCCTCATCTGCGGATGCGGATGCGGGGGCAGCACGCGACCGGATGGGGACACACCCCCTGGTGGGGACGGCCTGAAACCGACGGCCTTGCGAGGAGCTCTTAACCGACATCAACGGTCACCTGCTGCCTGACGGAACACGTCAGGGGCCCCCAGCAGGCTAGCGAGGCACGTCGCACCCAGCACCCGGCGGGCATCGGGATCCGGTCACCCACAGGTGACAGCCACACCCGACGCAGGCAGCGCGAAACAGGCACTGGCGGCTGATTGGCATGTGGTAGTGCCGTACTGCAGCGGCCGCTGCGCACAGCACAGGTCCCAGGTCGCCACCGCGACAGCGGTCGGGGGCGGTGGAACCGCACGAGCGGGCGAGACGCGGTGGGGGCACGGCGCCTTGCCGCGCTACCCGGCGCGACCCACGCAGTGCACCATGAAAACAACACAACAGCAAGCTTCCGCTGTGACGTACACCCATATCAGGTGCCGGCGGACCCGGCCGGGTCGTACACGCTCGTCCACCTCTGCAACTCGGACGCTCGTCCAGAACTCCTCCGTACACCCTCCGTACCCATTACCCTGGCGCAGCTCACCATCCAGCAGGAACTCCTCCACCTGGAGGTCGTTGCCCAACAGCATGCGGTGGGCAGGGAGCAGCAATGGGGCCGTCCTGTCTCACATATCACCGTCCTGTCTCACATATCACTTGCGGGTGTGGCCGGCCCAACAAGATCGCCGAGACCGGAAGGCATGGCTGACTGAGCCGCGATACCATGTCAATCGGGTTCAGTGCCGGCCCTGCTGCTGGCTGCTGCTTCTGCCTATCTCGCATTGTTGATTGCGACCTTGGAACCCAGCCACACTCAGGAGGGCTTCCCCGGACAGTCACCCGCGACATATGGAAGATGCGACAGCGCCCCCTCGAAGTGTTGGAAGACAAACAGGTCGGCGATGCTCAAGGCTCACCTCCTTGGTAAGGAACGGAGGGTTGAGGCTGGCCTCGTCCATCGGGATTTCACCTCCCCTCACAGAGGCAATGACGACATTGAAACCGTGCTTCTTCCAGATATAATATGGAGCAACGACCTCCTCAGCCCTGATACGAGTGGAGTCAATCCATACGTTGAGCCGGAGGCAGCGCTCCGAGATGCCATCTACGACGCAGTAACCTTCGCTTACCAGCATCCCGTCGGCTCGCCTGTGTCACCAAGCTTGTCGCACGAGGTGCACACGATGAGGATGTTCTTCGACATGATCACTGCGTTGAGGTTCAACGCCTTCCAAGACGGTTGGTAGAATAAAACACAAGACTGAAATGATCAAGTTAATGTCTTTGCCAGATGTGACACAAGGATGTTCACGTTTATTGTTATATTGCAACACAGATCGCGAGTAATTTTGTCGTAAATTTCTTCCGTACTGCCAGGGTTGGCCGGGTTGGAGACCCTTTCATACTTGAGCGTTATGGGTACAAGCAGCGTTCCATTATATTCATTTCACTTTCGCCGGTAAACGACTTGACGAATGCACGGCAACGCTGTGGTCCTTTCGCGGGCTTCACCCCCAGCCCGAATCACGAGGCCGGCAGCGTTACGTCCGGTTCTGCAACCACTTGTCTGTCGGACTCCACAGCTCGCGCGCGGTAACTTGGTCATGAGTTCGTCGTCGTCTGCCTCACCTGCCGCACCCGGTGGCGACACCCCGAACTCACCACAGCCGACCGAGACCAGGTGCGGGGGTGGTCACACCTTTCACTTCACCAACACGTATAGCACAACGAATCAGTGTCAATGCCCCAGGGCTCTTTGCAGGGCGTCCCCTATGTCCGAGGTAAAACCCTAAATCCTCGCCAGCTCGTGCAAAGGAAAGATCGAAATTGCCCTCCCTAGTTTTGCGCAAAGCGAGTCGCGAGCGTCCTTCAAGAGGCGATTCCTTGCCTCGTCCGCGGACGTGCGGGTTTCCCGCCTCTTCCCCCTGACTTGCAGCCCTAATCCCGGCATCCTCGGCCGCATCAAGCGATTCTTCCTCGGAGACAAGCTAGACAAGGAGAAACTAGCGCAGCTGGGCATGGGCGCATTTGCCAGCTACGGTGAGCAGGCGGGCTCCCTGGAAGTACGACACCAGGTGTGCGGCGCGTGCCGAACGCCAGGACCGACGTGATGACGCCGATGCTGTCAGCGGGTTGCGGGCAATGCGTGGCAGCGTCAAGGGTGTTGTCAGGAAGACTCTGAGTCCGTGAGGCGCACCGCTGTCGTGGACAGCAGTCGGTGCGGCACAGCGACATCATTTCTATATTGCGGCGCCTGAGACTGGTGTCTTCAACAGTGTGTTCAGCGTGGTAAAGTGCCCCTAGGGTCTCACCCGGTGACAACTCTTACTACGCCACTTGTCCCAGGCTTCATCTCCAACGTGACGTATGGCATATGCCTGGGGATCGCCTGGATCAGCTTCGTGAAGGCCACTGGCAAGTCGCCGCTAGCCGCGGGGCAGTGGCCCGCGTTCCTTGGCTTCTACGCCGGCCTGTGGACCATGCAGGTGCGTGTGCGCACTGCGCAGCCGTTTTGGCTGCTCTCTGTCGTTGCCGGAGATGAAGCGGCAGCGGGCAGGCGCCTGGGTAAAACAGCCTGTATGGGACTACCCGGTGGAAATCATGTGGCCGTTTGACGCGGTCGCGATGTCCAGCCATAGCGCTGTTCTCCGTGTGGTGCAGTGGTATCGATTTCAGGCCCTGGCGCGACTAGTGCCATTTTGTGTATGTGTATGGGAGATCGCATGCCGCGTCCTGCACGGATCGTATCGTGTCACTGAAGGGCTGCAATCTCGTTCCCTTGCCATGCGTGACACTTCGCAGAACTTTGTGCGGCCCTTGCGTTTCAGCCTGGCCATTGCGTTGGCGCCCGTCTTCGAGCGGCTGATCTTGTGGGTTTCGAAAACGACCGGCCTGTCCAAGCGATGGGCGTTTGGAGTCTACCTTCTCTGCTTTGCTGTGGTGACGTTTGTGCTCCTGTTCGGCACCATATACCTCCTTGGCGGGTTCCCACCGTCATAAGCAGCGTCGATACGATTTTCCCGTGCTACTAACACGACGCAGTTCGAGGCGGTGTAAGGAAGCAGATGGCGCAGTAGCACAGTCGTTACAGGCTGCACGGTCGTGGCGGCTAGATGAAAGACTTGAAAGGAACACGAACACAATTGGGGGGGTCGTCTAATGGGAAAGACCCTGGCATTCTGTCCAGAGATGAGACGAGGCACCTACGAGCTATCTGGGCCCGTTGGAACACCCGGTCGGGATACGGGTCCACCTTGTAACGGTTACATTTACATTTACATTTACAATTGGGCTTTTGGGTGCCTCAAAGCGGGTTAGCGTTTCGCATTGGCTGGTAGCCTCTGCCGTGACGTTCTGGTAGCCTCTGCCAACAGTTTCACGTCGTTAATATGGCCTGGGGATGAGAGTGGGCGTCCCTTCAGGCGATTTTCCTGCATGGCTAAAGGCCCCGCTGCTGCTCTGCCAATTCGTGGTCCTGGGCCTGGAAGGGCCCCTGCCGCTGTGTCTGGATCCGCCAATGGATGCGGCTTAGGCGCCTGGCGACAACATTAGCATTACTTCAGTTGCACCATGACCCGACCAGTGCGCCGCGTGCTACCGGATGATGCGCATTTGGCCTCCATACCTGGAGGGCTTCGGGGTCTCAGATGGCTCATGTTGCCACTTATCTGGTCTGGTCTGCGATGACAGAGAACAGACGGGGCAGGCGCTGGAAGCCTGGAACTAATGCAGCAGATACGGTACATTCTGTCGTCGGCTGGTGTGCCCGCTCACCATTAAGGGAACCACGTAAGGCCCAAACCCCGAATCCCCAGTGTTGTGCTGTTGTAGGTGCAGCCAGGAAGGGGAGAAGTGTACAGTCGCGGAGGTTTTGCGCCGGTGGGATCTATGAAATGCACAGACACTAAATATTGGAGCGCTTGGCGTTGTGTACAGGTGCGAGGGACGGGACGGCTTGAATGTTTATTCTCTCACAAGTGTTTTGAATATTGGGCAGCCTAGCCGACTTGCAATGCTCAGACAATGTCTGTTGCAGAGGTCCACACTTGAGTTACATGAAATCCAGTCAATCACATTCGCGTCTTTACAGCCTAAGCCACGCATCGAAGACACCCCTCACACCTACTGCTCATATCCCCTCTCGCATTATCCAACAAAACAAGATTTGCTCTGCGCGATGTTCAGTTCTACCCTATTGCAAGCCCCCATTATCCCCTATCATCCCATCTCTGTGCACGTTGAACCTGACTAATATCAAGTAGCCGCATCGAAACTCCTGTCTTTTGTCCGTTTGAAACAGAACCGGTCAGAAAATCCTTGAACCGCCGCTCGCTCTGTCAGATATGCTCCAGCAATGATGCGGTCAGGGTCATGGCGAGCAGGGCCCCATATACGACCGCCCACGGACATCGTTATCTTCCGACACGGCTAAACATTTGAATTGCAGCGCTCCAAGCGCTTGCAGCGCTCTTCGCGCGCGTACACGTGACCCTGCAGAGCACGTCACATATGCGATGACAAGCATGCGCTCATATCCCCGACAACTCATCAACTCCCTTACGCATCCCCAGACTTAATGTGCAATGTGTGCGGCTTCTCAGCGCCCACAAGGCGCTTGTACAGCATCACAGCACCCCCGATGAAGACTATAATGAGGGAAATGATGCATGCCAAAGCGACCCAGCCGGTGACTGTGACAGTGCTGCTGTCCGTGTCGACGAGCACTGACTCGAGGCCAGCGGCTTGCTGAACCTGGGCCATTTTCTGAATGAGCGCCGACGTCGACTCAGGATGGTCGAAATACACACGGGCGTCCTTAGGAGCAGCCACCAGTACCAAGGCACGGCACTTGCTATCCAGCCGCTTGCCCTCCACCAGCGCCTTCGACAGGCACCGCCCAACAGCGCCGATGGTGAAAACGGCTCCAGAGCGACTGCGTGATCCCTGTACAGCAGAATGGCAGCAAAAGCGATTTGGGTTCATGCAAAGTAATCATGGTAACGATTTTCGTAGAACCTTTTTGAACGCAGCATGTACGGTGAACATATCCCGACATCGGGGCTCCCCAGGCTTCAAGTCGCAGAGATTCAAGACATCTTGACACTCTTACCCGCGGGCATTGCGATTCCACGTCGGCATCACAGGTCGTGGTGAGGGCCGCGCCAGGCTTGTAGTCCCAAAGAGCCAGGCGAACGGCGCGCGACATCTCTGTTTGGCACTGCTCCGCAAGGCTCTTGAAGTTGTCAACCAGACACTTCAGGACCGTCGCGTTTCCTCGCAGCTTGGTTTTCGCCTCCTTGCAGTACGTCTCGACGTCACTCTCGCAGCTGGTGAAGACGCCCACGTCGTACCTGTAGTCCGACTTCATCATGTCCTCTCGCTTCTGCAGCTCCTCCTTGCACTCCTCGCCGAAGTTCGGCTGGGCCATGTTCTCCATCAGGCACTTAATGACGCGGGCCTTGCCAGGCTTGACATCCTGCAGCCAACATGCGCATTGGACACCAACTTGGAACCCCAATAACCCAAAGGGAAACAACTCTCTCTACGACTGTCTGAACGTATACAGACCTGAACGTCAGGGAAGTACGACTCAGCACGCCCATGCCGTAACGGGTACTTCGTCCTGAACGTGAGAACGTACCTTGCAGTAGACGGCCTTCTCTTCTGAGCATAGTTTGTTGAGCTTTGGCCGCAGGCGGATATCCCGATACTCAAGCGCAGCCAACTTCATCTCCTCGTTACGGCATGACTCCGAAAGCTTTTCCTTGTTGTAGCGCAGGCACTGATGCACGCGACCCTCACCTGCACACGCAGCCCGGCAAAACTTGATATCACAATCCGTTGTACGCAACGACTGGCCGACATACGTCGAAACGCTTACCCGGCTCAACATCCTTGCAATATGTCTCGACGTCGTTGCGGCAGGCCTCCGCAAGGATGACGTCATTGCGGAAATCGGTGACCTCCATCAGCTCAAAGTAGAAAACCTCCTCTTGGCACGCCTCATTCGTGATGTTATCCTGCTTGTCTTGCAGGCACTGCAGTACCAATCCGCCGCAGGTTACGCCAGGTGTGTTGCTGCACGCATTCGGGCACAGCTTCTGGATCTCGCCCTCGCATGCGTGGTTCAGACGCCAGTTAAGGCGGTAATCTTGCGCCATGCGGTTCATATCCTTCATGACCTCATCCTTGCACTCCTTCGACATGTCGGTGTTGTCAATGTTATCCTCTAGGCACCTGCATACGAGGACATAATGGTTGCCCATTGGACGGCTTGTCAAGTATGATCAAATGAAGTCGCAGACCATGTGGTATGGTAGGGCGTCACGCCAACCGTTCGGGGACCCTAACCGAAAGGCGTCGCACACCACCCAAACCTATATCTCTTTACTCTCTTCTGCTTTTATATAGAATACTTTCCTTACCCAGAACGAATCAGTTTGTGGGAATGTCACTTGCCTGACTACACGCGCATGACCATGCGGAACATTCTTGCAGAACGAGCTGATCTCCCATGCGCAAGCACGCTTCATGGGGAACTTGAAGTCCAGGTCCTCAGCCATCTTGACTTCATGGTCGAAGAGAGCGGCCGCGCACTTGAAGTCCAGGCTGTTGCGGTTGTCCTGAAGGCACCGAATCACTCGCGCAGATCCCTGCAATGGGGGGAAAGAAATATACAGTGGTCACGTAACGTACCACGGGAACGGAACGCTTAAGATGCTTCGACAGGTCACTGCCATCCGCGCTCACTCTTGCTCCGCATGAACTGGGTACATTCCTTGACGTACCGGCTGGATCTCACTGCAGAAACGGTTACGGTCTTCCGTGCACGCACTGGCCAAGACCTCGTCAAAGCGAATGTCGCGAGCGGCACGAGCCAGCCGGCGATGGATCTCAGCCTTGCACTTGTCACTCTTCAACTCCTCACGCAGAGACTGCAGGCAGTTAAGCGCCGACTGCCTAATCTTGTCGTCCTGCAGTGATCAGGGAAACAAACTCAACTGAGTCAGCAAATCAGTACCAGTCAGTGTCATCCGAAGTTTCACCGTAACCTTCATCGATGGGACCAAAACACGCACACGGAATGGGTTTGGCGATTCAAGACGCCCGACATGCTCCCTGAGAACCGCTGCAACGCTACTAGATGCAACTACTTGCAAATACGCAGCACATTTCCGTACAACCGCTTGCTACCCGATGCGTACACGACAGACATGATGCACACAATCCACTGTCCATTAAAGTTTTCCTGACGAATATTGCAGGGCCCAACCCGCACTGACATCTATCCTTCGAGACGGAAAACCATTCAACCCCCGGAAAGCCACTCAACGATCGCCAAAATCGCCGTAATAGTTTGCTAGGCTGACTGCACATATCCACGTGGATTCATATCGTGCACATGCTGAATTTCGATAATGTTGCGCAAAACGGTAGCTCACCTCGTCCATGTCCTTCAGAGTCGTCCCGCAAGTATCCTTCAGATCACCCTCACATGCCTCGCGAAGCGCGGTATCAAGACGGAAATCTGCAACCCGCTTAGCAATCATATCCTCAAGCTCGTTCTTGCAATCCGCGGAGAAATCAGCCTCCTCCACATGGTCCTCCAGACACTCCTGGACACGCATGTGTCCCGGCTCGACATCTTTACAGAACTTCTGCTGGTCTATCAAACACTTCTTGAACAAGCGGGTGCTGAGGCGGATATCGTCACCGGTTTCCTTCTCATTGCGGAACATCTGGTTTTGGCACTCCCAAGAAACCTGGATCCTCTTCTGGCCCTACAGGGGGAGCAGCGCGGGAGCAGCGCGTGACACGTCAAGTCTCATTCATTTCGTCAGGCAGGTTCACCCGGGCACTTACTTGTCCACAAGAGGGAAATCGTCGAGTTCATTTTTCGCCCACCCTGTTCCAACCCACACACCCCTCGACAAACAGCCATGCAACCCTCTTACCAGGCATTCCAGCTCCTCGCCCTGCTCCACATCCTTGCAGAGATGGGTAACGTCGTCCTTGCAGGCGGTGTACAACTTGTAGTCGAAGCGGTAATCCTCAGCCACCTGCAAAGTGTGGCACGTCCAAAAGCCACGAGCCCCCAGTCACGTCCGACTGAAAAAAGAATAGTAGAATCTTGTACTCCACGATGCACCCAGACCTCACCTCCGACTGGGTGCGGAAAACCTCAGCACCGCAGCCAGCTGTTAGCTTCGGCTTGTTGTCCCTGCGGGTTCGCCCACGCTCAAGTCAACGTCACGACCGGGCATGAAACCCATTCGAAACCCATCCTCCTAATTCAACATTCTCACATGAGGCAACCAAGCACAGAGCCAGGTGCTTTATCATCATTGGCGTCCTTACACAACTTCGCAACATCGTCCTTGCAGGCCTTGGCTGCAGGGGAAAAGGTCACAAATCGGTCAGGATTCGGCCTACATAGCGTGGCATTATCAACCAAAAACTTACCCAGAGGCACGTCCTTATTGATCTTTTTTGACCTGTCAATCTTGTAGGCAGCCAGCGCCTCGACGCACTTGTCAACCACCTTGCGGCCTGCGCAACAGTAAATAACTTGAAATCCTTCACTAATACGGGCTATTGGCTCGTCGAAACTTACCGACGACGTTGCCTTGACGCTGCGCACGTATCCGCTTTGTGAGGCAGTTTGCCAAGCGCCCTTCACCAGCGATCACATCCTTGCAAGCCGCCTTAGCATCTCCAGCGCAATCTCCTGCACGTTGTAGACGGCTGCTGCTTCAGCCACGGCGTCGCGCTTCGGACCCTGACGATGATCGGGTCTCACCCGTTGCGCTAACGTCTCCGATGCCGTTGTAAAGCTCCGCACTGCCAGCCGTTGGAATGATATTGCTAACCTTAGGTGTTTCTTTCTTAACAGTGGCCGCGGCGGCCGCGTCGTCAGCAGCGCTAGCAAGGATTAAGTGTGCGCCCAGCACTAGGGCGAGCAGCGCGGCCCGCATTGTCCTAGCCAATGGGTCCACGGAGGTATGGTTAAGTTACAGCAGTCTGCTTAGCGGGTCATGGAGAACCGACACCGTAGTGTTCAAGCGGAGAGGTTAGAAGCAGCTCCTAAAAGGGGCCCAATTTGTACGGAGGAAGTTGTCTTCCCTCTATTCTGCGTTGAATATCAACCTGTTTATCATAAGAGAATTGTTATGGTGCTGCAGACATCAAGCACATGATACTTGGTGAAAGGCTGGCGACCTAAAATTTCGGTTACAATAGCCTGAATATTTCATCGAAGCCATTTTAGCATCCTAATTTGTTTGCTTCAAATGTCTGGAGAAGCCCAGCATGGCGTCAGATTGCTTGCGCTTCAATATGAGCGACAGCGTTGCACGCCTCATGGGCAACCCGAATGGCGCGCAATGCCGATCGCCGTATGGCACCCAGCCTCAGCTGTTCATCTTTGGCTGCAAGTTTGGCACCCCAAGCTGTCAACACTGCTTTGGACAGCGTGGTCAGGCTGGTCAGGCTGCCGGAGTCTTTCCTGAGCAGCTGACCAATTAATTGATGCGAAGAATATGTATATTGTGTACATAACCATTTTCTTGAAGTTCCAGGATTCACGAGTATAGAACCGTTAAGGTAGTTAGCATAACCGTTCGGGTCTGATCGTCTGAAGAAGCAGCAATCGCCCATGCGCCCGTAGTACCAGTTGCGTGCGCTATAAACTTATGCCTTGAGACACATGGAAAGAGATGACGACCGAGCGCGTTTACACTAACGGTTCCTAACCACCCCACGCCATCCTATTCTATTTCGAGCTATGAATGCCGGAATGTCAAGGATGCCTGCATGGTCAGCTGCTCAGGACAGACCCTTGCAGCGTGCGTGCTGACACCTACAACCGTCTAAAGCTGTGGTCTGGTGTCAGCCTGGCATGCCTATCTTGCACCCAAGCATGGGGCTGTTTGCGCAACAGCGGTTTGTCCGGGTGCATGATTTTGCTGGGACAAGCGGAAAAGACCGAATGGGGGGGATCGGGGGGTTACGATTAGGGGTGCCTTCAGAGCGACTCCAGGGTGCGTAATAGGGGTGTGAGACGATAAACGGCGTCGGTGACTGGGCTTTCTTGTCCGGCTTGCTCCTTTGTGTTCCTTGTCGTTATTGTCGTTATACCCAAATCACTGTGCTCCCTTAATATTATCTGGGCTTTGTCTCTGTCCTGTCCGGTCCTGTCCGGTCTCCTGTGTGTGTGTGTGCACCGCCTGGCCTCCCCCGCACACAGCTGGCGGCGCCGCTGCTGGCCTACGTGATGCGGTCCGTCATCGTGACCATCCTCCTGCAAAGCTGCATGCGCACCAAACACCCGCACCGTGCCTACACTTTCAAGGGACTACCCCGTTCATAAGTCCCAGCCGATGCCAAGGAAGCAGTCCACTGCGGGGACGCAGGCGCCTCTGTAGCGAACCACCATCACTTTCAAGTTTCAACAGTCGGTCCCAATCCTCGGTGGCGGCCCGCAGTCACGGCTAGCCATGGGGGCTCGAGTATTGCCTTAACGTACCGGACCGGGAGACCCAGAAACGCTGGTCCGGGATGCCATGCTCCGAAAAACATGCAACCGGCTCCAGTAAACCGCTGCCGCCGCCGCCGCCGTATCTGCCGCTGTCCAGGCCGTTCGCTTGCACATGGCATGGGCGCCATTCCGCTGCTGTATGTCGGCCCCCATACCTCGTTGATCGGCTTCCGTGGGCCCCAGGACCAGGACGTTACTGACACGTTCCCCGATCCCACCGGAGGCTGCGATGACCAACCGTGTTCCCGGACAACTCATGCTTCTAGCCTAACCCAAATCGCCATCCCGTCACCCTTGACGTGACGTCGCCTTGGCATAGGCCGCGCTGCACCTGCCCCCGAAATATCTACCGCAGCCACAGGGTGTCACTACAGCTCCCCTCATACGCAAGTCCCCAGCTGTCACCGATGACCCGCGGGGTCCTTAATTAGTATTAAGGATATTAATACTAATGTAAATCCCATCCACGCCGAGCCGCCAACACGCCTTAGGACGTCTCCGTGTGGGCATCTTCCCATTTGACATTCACTCCCGCCCGCTGCACGCTCTCCACCACCCGAACTAAAGTTTTCCGCGCCTAAGGGCAGCTCTCGTCCGGCTGTCACGACACACTGCGTGATTGGCGTATCGTGTATGGATTGGCGTTACTAGTACCGCCAACCCGTACACGATACACCGATCACGCAGTGTGTCGTGACACCACCTTGGCGCACCGGACAGGCTCCACAAGTGCACCGAAGTTCACCCCGCACCCACTCTGTTTCTAGTCTCAGGCCGCGCTGCCCATGCCTGTGCCGGGTGTGCTTCGCGTACATTTGGGTGTTTAGCGACGGGTGTTTTGCGAGGAACCCGTCACCAGTGTATGCGTGGATCCCGTTGCAAACAGCGGCTGGGTGCGGACTGCACCGATGACTCCGTTGTGGGTGTGTTGAATGAACGAATGAATGAATGAATGAATGAATGAATGAATGAATGAATGAATGACTCCGTAATGGGTGTGTTGTCACCTCATTCGTTAATGCAGACAGCCCAGGTCTGGGACATCTTGGTAGAGGGGAAGGTCGCTTCCAGACGATTTTGTTGGTGCCTTCTTCCGTGCGTCGAAGCTTGGGTCAATGCTGTAATGAATATCCCTGTGGTTCCTCTTCTTTTCTATGATGCGGGGATCTTCGTAGCGCGCTCGGCACCGCCGGGGTCTTCCCTTGTAGGTGCCGATGGTCCCTTTTGTGGACTCCGAACTAACTAGCACACATGCATTCCCGGTCGGGATACGGGTCCACCTTGTAACGGTTACATTACATTACATGCATTTCTTCTAGCGATTGGAGATCAGGCCCTGAAAGCGCACATTACGCGTGCTTCACCTGTCCACGGCCCATCACGGCGGGTAGCATCAAGGCCAGGCCACTGGAAGACCTCTTCGAAGTACTGGAGGCGTCACGGCAGCACGGCCAGCACCATGCCGCGCCGCTGCGACTTCACCGTTTTGTGTGCAATGAAAAGCAATTCAGGGGCTCGCAGTGAAGACCTGAATGGCAATTGCATGCTGTTGCGTGTACAGCGAAAATGAATGAGTCAGCAAGCCCTGACCCCTTCGACGGGTAAACAACTCCAGCTTGGCCCATCAGGCCGCCGAGTAGCCGTGTTACGCAATTCAACTCAATGCATAAGTTGAATAATAAAGGGCTGTGAAGTCTTGGGGAGCTTATCGTGCTTGCCTGGTTGCCTGCTCTACCTTGCCTTCCTACCTGAAAGGGTCCACGCGTCAGCACAAAATGACAATCAATTTCGCGGGAACTGAAAGGATCTCGCACGGATTATTGGTCAGCGCCAGAGCGACCAGGTGCACATCGCCAGGAACCGTGCAGCTCACCAGAAGTCAACGCGTTACAATCTTGATAACGCGGTAAAGATTTAGCTTAATTCATGCCCATACTGATGCTTTGTGGCCAATCGTTACAGAAAAGTGCATGCCGTACGTTTTCGCTAAAACCTTTTCCAGCTTTGTGACCCATCACTCGACGCGCGTGAAGATATCATATTTACATCAATTTATCTTAAATGCAGTTATCCTTCCTTTATTAGCGCATTGTCGGCGTGTTGGCGTCCGCTCTTTGGTCAACACTTCGTCAACACCTTGAAAATGAACACCCCTTTTCCTGTCCTAGTAGTTCCAGGCATTCTGATTGCGCTCGCATTACTCACGGCTGCTGTTTTGTTGAGCACACGGCGGAAGGGAGCGCCGAAAAAGTCTGTCGAAGCCGAACGTCTTGGCGAGCCAGAGGTTCAAGGAACCGTTTACGTGTCCGACGTAAGACATACATTTATGTCATGCAACGTTTCTATGCATAACGGTATGAACAATCCGCGTTGACCGCCGTTCTGGACCATGCTGAATTCACAGGGTGAAGGCCACACAGTCCGCCGCTCGACAAGGTAAAGACTATATGAAGTCTATAATTGTAATATTACAAAATTTATAGAAGCAAACCTAATGGCGTAACTGGTCACTGACAGCTTGGTCGTATCTGCTGACGTTTGCCTCGACTTCTCTTATATGTGCAGGGCTAGGAAGCCGGCTCCCGTGACTCCCGGCTACGTGCCATCGACCCCCGTCCGTAAACAGGTGGGTATTTCTCTCAGGGCCCATGTAACTACCTTCAGCTAGATATCCTCACCCCAAGGAACCGGTTACTGCAGACTACGCCAACCCCCGTCAAGAGCGCGCCTGTCACTACGCCTCGTGGGACTCGGTCCACCCGCATCGTCACGACCGTCGAGGCGCCCGCAGTCGCCGCCAAAGCAGAGCGGGACGAGCAGCCGGCCAGCCCCAGGACCCGGCCTCGCCGGACGCCCCGTGTGTAACCGGGTGCGAGGTTTGCAACCCGGTCAGTCGCATGGATGGATGTGGCTCGTGGCTCGCGGGCGTAGTTGTGCGACGAATAGAGAATTCGGCTTCGAATGTTGGGTTGGATGTGGGTTGTAACCACAGTGGGACGACGTGTTACATTGAACACACTTTCAACAACGCCGTTGGCAGCTGTCTTGCCGTCTTGGACAGGGCTGTTGGCAATTGTTACTACCAATCCGGGGTGTGCGTCTTGATTCCATGAACTTTTAACCGTCTTTTAACTAGGCTGCCATTATAGCCGTCGTATAGCTGGTCCCACTCGGATGCAAAGGAGTGGTGCCTAGACTGTGTTCAACTCATACGCCGTGAAATTAGCGACTCCGCGCGGACCAAGGGAACGCCGGCAACTCCCGTAGTTGTGTGTATATTGACGGGGCCTTCTTGTTGCCCTTCATTGCCAAACGTACGAAATTACTTCTTTTAATTTTAACATATCCACGCAAACTCCACGCGCAACCTGCCTGTACGACATATGGTTTGAAAAAATACGCTGCCGTGCGATGCGATGCGTTTAGATGGAGCGCCTGACATAGCCCCGACGGCCAATTGATGTTGGTAGGCGAGTGTGCCTTCGATGATGTGCCCGCGGGGCCCCTCACAACAGAGCCAGAGTTGGGAAGTCCTGCAGCAGCTCGTCCTTGCTGTAACTGTCGCCGTCCGCCTGCACTCGCACATGGGAACCGCGTGCGTCAATCACCGGGACCGCACTTATCATCACGATAAACCCTCCGCGCACTGTGCCGAGGCAAGTCACAAAGGACCCGACAGGCCACAGCTACCGAAGTGTGCGTGCCTTTCGCCTGGTCATAGCAACCTGGACGCACTTGGGCTGCGGACATCTAATGGCACATCGTGACGTGAAGACCAAACAGCAGCCAGACGACATTCGGCTGGTCGCAAGCAACCACTGGATCCAGGTCCCGGCAGGACAGCTTCCCGAATTCACTCAGGGCCTCAGCCGAGGCGCCTTGTTTCCCCAGCCCCAGCCAGTCGCGCAACTCCCAGCAGAGGAAAGGTGACGCACTCCGGAACCGGCCGGCCCAGCCGGTGCACACTCCTTACCTGCGGCGTCCACAGCAGCTCAAACGCCAGTAGCGTCTCCGGCGTCACGCTGCCCAGCACGGTCAGCGCCTTACGCATATCGGCCGAGCTGTTCACCTTGGGCAGCTTCAGCCGGCCCTCGGCCGCCACCAGCAGCGTGGCGCACAGCCAGTTGTCCACACCGCTATCTACAAACAGGACATAAGTGCGCGGACAGTGGCCATTCGGGCGGGTGATGCAGCATTCAGCGTCAAGCGGGCGTTGCAGTGCGCCCAAGGACGGCCCCTTCCTAGTGTATCACCCGTGGCGCCAAGCCTCGACAGGAGCACGCAAGGCAGTACCCCCTTCTGCCTATCGCACGCGATGGCCATGTTCCGTTGCAAGCTGTGACGGGCCCACAACCCGCCCGCCCGTCTTGCAGCCAGCCGAAGAGGGGCGCCCACATGCTCATATGTAGGCACTGCGCCGGAAACGTCCGCCCCGCAGCCAGCCCGTAAAGACGGACCCCATGCAGACACTCGGGCGGGCACCGCGCAGGCACGTCGCTCTTTCGGTACCGTACCCACCCCACGACGGGTTGATCTCCACGGCCCTCGTCCGCCGGCGGCCGTCCACGTTGGAGTAGGTCTCCTCCTTAAACTTGGTCCGCTCCTCAAGGGACACCTGCACACACACACACACACACACAAAGGGAGGAGAGTGCTTCGGTCTTTCCGTTAGGGCTGGGTTAGCAGCCCTTGGCCAGCGCCAGGCCCGGTCAGATATATAATAGATAATGCAATTCAGGCTTTGTTGTTGGGCACTTGAGTCTAACAGGGCGCGGAGGGGTAGGCACCATGTCCCTAGAGGACAACGGGTCTGCCGTTGCTGCCGCTCTGAAGACCAGATTGAAGATGAGAAGCATGTTCTACTCGACTGCCCGGCTTACGATGCAATACGCGCTGAGGAAGGGTTTCACCGCCCTAATACGATGAGGGAGGCGATTGCCTGGGATCCGGCTCGTTTGGCAAAGATGTTGGAGCGCATGTGGGCTCACCGTAATTCTATCGTGCCCTTTGGGCGCTAGTCTCGTCGACTCCTGTTAATGCGGTATTGCAAACCAGTGCTTTTGGGCGTTTTGTTTGCCCTTGGGCCTCCGGCTCGTATGGGTATGTGCAGGTATGGGGTTACGCACCCCCAACCATGTAACACAACAACAACAACAGATATATAACACACACACAAGCTACGGAGCCTCATTAACAAAGGGTCAAGGCAGCAGCGTGACAATGACGGCAAGGCCCCAGCAAGCCCGACGGGTGCGATGCTCAGGGCCACTAGCGACCCCTGGGTTCTGGTCGCGGCTGGCTACTCAGGCCCCCGGCCCGGTGCTGATCCGGGGAGGCTGGGGACCAGGGCCGCGCTTGGGGTCCGGATCGCGAAGTGCAAGAGGGCCACGTGTGGCCAAAAATAAGTCCCAAGCGCATCAAGCAATAGGCGCCAGGCATCCGCAATTGCAGGTGGTGATGAATGCATATCGCCAAAAAATGCGCTTCCTGGCCCATGTCTGGCAGGCATCGGTTCCCATCGGGGCATCGGCGCCACCTCTGCAGAAACCTCAGCAGTGCGAGTGGAGGGGCGCCTGACACGCGGGGCCATGATCGCGCGAGCCGCCAGCTCATCAATCAGGGAGGCGCAATGGGCTGCGCGGGGCACTGGACAGCACCCTGCGGGTGATTCGCGGCGCCAATCTCAAAGGACGCGTAGCACTCTCCCCCCGCAACGGCCACACGATCAACGCCCGCCAGCCTACCTGGTTGAACTTGCGTTCGCAGTCTTCCAGGTTGTCGAACACCTTGCCCGCGGTCTGGCCGTACGAGATGTACTCCATGTTCCGGAGCATCTTGGTCACCGTCTCTGCAGGTGGAGGGGCCAGCGCACGGCGCGCCGTGGCCGCGCTTCACAGCCGAGCCGCGCACGCGCGTCCCCCTCACTCAAACTATCAACTCTTGTTGGTAAGTATTGCCGCCGGGCTGAGAGCGCCTGGGCTGTTCTCACCCTATCCCCCTCGCACGTTTCCGGTCCTCGACTGCGACTGCCCATCCGCGGGCCCGCCGGCCTAGTGCCCTTGCCCAGCCCCCCCGCGGCGTACCCTGCAGGATGAAGTGCAGGCTCTCCTCGTCCTCCGTGTCGAACAGCTCGCTCAGCCGCTCCAGCTCCTTCTGCCACTTGCGCACGTCTCCGAACAGCCCCACTTGCAGCTTGATGACCGTGTACTCCTCCTCGTAGTCCTCATCGTCACCTGAGGGACAGGGGGTCAGTCAGGCACAGGGGGACAGGGACAGGGACATGCCGGTGAGCGCTGCAGGGACGCCCGGCGCACAGGACGCGCAGAGGGGCGTGGACCAGGCACAGAGGAGGGTACCGAGGAAGCATGGGCGTGGCCGCGTTGCTTGAGGCGAAGGAGGCGGTACGGTCGTTGCGCTGTCCTGGCGCACGGTGGTTGGGCTGAGCCGCCCCAATTCGTGGCGGGCGAGGGCACCGGCAGTTTGCTGCGCCGGCTAGCATACGACATCGGCTTGCTGGTGCGCTGTCACGGCGGTGCACGACTGGTCCACGGCGCTCGGTACCGAGGGCGCGAAGCCGCAAGCAGTAGATTTCGCCGCACGACAGCTCCGTCGGGACCGTGCCTTGGCTGGCTAGGCACGGGGCTTTTAAGGGCAGGTTGTCCAGCGCCGCCCAACATTCAACGTCCAGGACCAGCAAACAGCAAGCGACGCCAATTGTCATACCACCACAGCCATTCCAAGATGCGGCTTCATCCGCGTTCAGGGCCTCATCAAAAGCAGTTCCGCCCCAACTCAACAGGCCCCACGGCTTGTGGTTGAGTAAAGAAGGCTAGGGCGCGGAACGCACCTCCGAAGTTGAAGAAGTACACCGAGGGCCGCGCGACCGCCTGAGTCCTGCGGCACAAGGAACGCATGTCCGTGTCCGGGGGAGAAGAAGGCCGTAACGTGAATACCGATTGTTGCCGGAGTTTATGGGGGGGCGTCTTGCGTCTGAGTCCGCCTCGCGGTGCAGGGCAGCAGCGCCCGGCGGTCACGTGCGGGTCAAGCTCACGTGGCTGCTCTGCGCCACGGCTTCCGTGGCCGCCAGGCGCCTGTCCTGCTACAACGCTCAAGGTGCCATACGGTAAGAGCGAATACCATCTCTCTGCCTCTCCACTGCCCCGTAACTGGCGTGTGGAAGGTTGCCCTACCGCATGGGCAGGTGTCCTTAATAATCCTGGGAGGGAGCGTGCTTCAAAGATGGATTCGGCTCAGTAATTCAGTGGGTCCGTTGCGATTTGCAGAAGAGGCAACCGTGGCGCGCTTGAGACCTGATGTGTTGGCCGGCATGACTGCATGAAACTCCCGCGTGTGCTGGTGGATGGGTGCGCAGTCCTTAGTAGGGGTTGATGAGATGAGGCACCTTCGCGCTATCTGGGCCCGTTGGAATGCCCGGTCGGGACTAAGGGTCCACCTTGTTACGGTTAAGGAGTACAAAAGTTGGAAACGACAGGAGAGCAATGTTTCATTGGCTGCATTCCCGGCGATGTGGGTTGGTGCATGCCATACATCTAAATAGGGATCCGGCAGTGTTCAAGCAGCTTACTTGATGGCCTCCCGATCCGCAGCGGACCGAGCGGCGGCAACCTGGCGCAGCACCGGGAAACTGGACTTGCTGGAGGACGTGCACGAGGGCCTGAAGCTCTGAGGCGAGACACGGCGGCTGAATGCTGGGGCAACGTGTCCGGCCTGCGGCGGGCCGAGGGGTTGCGCGGTGCCACTCAGAATTCAAGGCCGCCGACAGCAGAAGGTTCGAAGAGCCAAGAATTCCTGGGTTACAGGCCCCAACCTTCTTGAATGTTCTACCCGGCACACCTGCTGCCCCGTAAGGGCGGCGCTCCTTCGCGAGAGCTGCTGCTGCATGATGGAAGATGGGGATAGAGTACCTGTGCGTGTAATCATGATACACTGACTGCGATTGATCCAGTCTTCTTGCATGTTGCGTGAACATGACCAAGATCCTACCCTGTATGTCGGCTTTGGTGATCGCTGCAGTAGCGAGTCGGAGCCGACGTACGCGGAAGCTGATGTCTACACGATTGCCCCAAATGCCTCGAAGCGAAAACCTCCGAGCAAAATTGATGGCGAGATTTAATCGCAGGCCGACTATGGGCCAGCTTCGATCGCCTCCCCATAGTGGCCGTACGGCAGAAACATCACCTTTGTCCGTGGTGCTGAGTACAATGAATTGCGTGGTGTGAAATTATTAGGTCCTTCACTAAGGCGTGGTGTAGGGGAGTAGCAGGACTCCCAGCGACTCTTTGGTGCAAACCTTCCACGGTTGTCCCCCTTCCCAACTGCATATCCAAATGGCGCTTCAAAGCTCTGTGCGAGGCCCATGTGAGTGTGCTGGATCTCTTTGTCGATGTTATGTTCAACTTTAATGCGATGGACATCGGACGTGACTTGATGCTTCGGTGGCGGAACTCTCCCGTAGGCGCAAGCGGCCGCGTGGCGCGTCGTGCCATCAAAGTCAATGCCGTGGCTGCAACTCCGACTCCTGCACGGACGCCAGCTTCGACCGGCGCGGTGAGGATGCGGCGGCCGCGTCAACGTTGGTTTCTCGTCAAGCGGACACAAAAAAATGTGTCAGATTGTGCTCCTGCACAAATGTTACAACTTAACAAAATTGATGCTGACCTCGTGGTGGTTACCTATTACCTGTCCCTTCGTAAGGTGCAACATGGCCTGCGACGTGCGTGTTTGGAATGTGCGCTCCCCGGACCCTTGTAATCCACAGGTCAAGCGGGCGATGACGATGACGGAGAAAATTCTTGCGAACCACTCAGACAACGCTGCCGTGAAGCCGGGTGATAACATCTGGACTCGTGTGGACAAGCTCATGACGCACGATGTGTGCGGCCCGGGCACCTTCGGTATCTTCCAGAAGGAGTTCGGCCCGAATGCCCAGGTCTGGGACAACGAGCGCGTGGTCATCATCCCGGACCACTACATTTTCACTGCCGACGCCCGTGCCAACCGCAACGTGGACATCCTCAGGTGCGCCCTCAATCTGACCTTGCCGTCTCCCGGGGGGACACCATGGAGACCCGCCGGGGTTTCCTCAATCGATGACAAGATCACGTTTGGGGGGTACCACATCCATGGTTGCACTGCGCATTAGCCCATCCAGGGCTAGGCCACATGTCAAACACGCGGCACATCGCCACGGATCCGTGCATAACCCAATTCACGCAACACTGTCCATGCTCCGCGTGTGGTGACGGAGTCCTGAAGCACATGTGACCCAGATCCACACGGACGTAAGGCTATCAAATACGAATTGTACACCGAAGGGTGTCCCCGGGTGGCGTCACGTGGGTGTCGGCTGGTTGGTCCCGTGCGATCCCATCAAGCTGGGACGTCTGCGCACGGGACAGCCCACCCACGTGCCCAGCGCTGCGCGCCATGCGAGCGCCACCACCGTCGGGCGATCTGATTGCTCGCGGCAAGCGGGGCATCGCGTTATCTTGCCGCAATGCACGGCATGGCCTTGGGAGGGTGTCTATCCGTTGTCATGCGAGTCAAAGGCCAGTCCAGAATGGAGTAGCACGAGGACCGAGATGGCTCATTTGGGTTGCGCTCCCTGCGGCAGGGAGATGGCCACCAAGTACAACATCAAGTACTTCTACGACATCACGGACCGCAGCAACTTCAAAGCGAACCCGGACTACAAGGGCGTCTGCCACGTGGCGCTGGCGCAGGTGCGGGATCAGGACAGCGCCTGTGTGGGGCCCCCTGTATCAGGGCGCGCCCGGGCTGGCAGCAGCTGCGGTGCAGCGCCTGGTGCTCGCGCAGCGCGGGGCCTAACTTAATAGCGCGCTACGCGGCGGTTCAGGCGGTGACGTAAGCATGGGCTCGCTGGGCTGCGGCGCTCGGCTGCTGTCCGGTGACGGTGAACCAGAGCAGCGGCGCCCTCAGCGGACGACGTAAATTGCTTGTTCGTGGGGCCGCCGTGCGCCGGTCAGCGCACGGCACGGGGCAGGGGGCAGCTGGACAGAGAGAGACCTGGGTAGTATGGGCAAATCTGCCAGGGGGTAGGGTGTGCAGCCCAACAAATTGACGCCGTTGCAGCTTGCGTGCATCGCCGCCGCCCCGCTTATGGTGTTGCGTTGCGCTGAAAATGAACCGGCAGCGGGTAAATTGGAGCTCGCTAACGCTCGCTAACGCAGGGCTGCGCCGCATGCATTTTATCGAGCGTGATGAGCCGCGATCAAAGGCTTTGTCGTGGGAGCATCCTAGGATTCGGGTGGGGGGCAGAGCATACCGACATGCTTATGCGCGGGTTTGCCGCGGGGGCGGCAGCGGTCCCGGGTCGGTCCAGAAGCGATGGCACCATCCATGCCCCATCCTTAGCACAACGGCGAACTCCCCACAGCAGCGAAGGCTGGAGCCTGGCAACCCAAAGTGAAACGCACGTGTCCACGGCCCGATAGTGCGCCTACCCTTGTAGCCCAACGAGACATGCCTACGCCTGTCCAACTAAGTGATTCCTGTGTGAACCACCGAGGGCTGGTGTGTTCCAGTGTGCGCGTTCACACGTCCACACCATAAAGGGTATGTAACCCTAGTCCAACTGCCCCCTGCGCGTGCCGCCGCTTCCCGTACCTCGACCGCAGGAGGGCCACTGCAAGCCGGGTGAGGTGCTGTTCGGCACTGACTCGCACACCTGCAACGCCGGCGCGTTCGGCCAGTTCGCTACGGGTGTGGGCAACACCGATGCGGGCTTCATCCTGGGTACCGGCAAGCTGCTCATCAAGGTGCGATGGCTGGCTCGGACCCGACGGGTCCGGGGTTGGCCCCGTTGTGGATGTGGCCAGCCCACGGGTGTGAATGTGTGGCCGTCTTAAGGGTGTACTTGCAAACTTTTAGCGAACTCCAGCCTTGGTTTCCCCACCTGGCTCACAGTCGTCCCGCACCTGCGCTCCCAGCTGCTCACACGCTCAACCCCCGACCCGGACCCCACATCCCAGGTCCCGCCCACCATGCGGTTCATCATGGATGGTGAGATGCCCGAGTACCTGCTGGCCAAGGATCTGATCCTGCAGGTACGGTTGGAGAGGGGGCCAGGGGCCGGGGCTGAGTACAAGCGCTTCCCTCAGTTGGCTTCCTTCCGATTCGATCCATGGACGTGCAGCCGGAAGTGGGACGGGTATGGGGCCAGGGATCCGCCCTGCGTTGGATAGCCGTCCTTGTTGATCCGCTAGCTGTGCACTCCCCTGGGCATTGCCTTGCACACCCCGCGCTGCGTCGGGAGCGCCACTCCGAATCCCGCATTGCCGTTTCTTCGTGCCGTGCTGTGTTGTGGTTGAGACCGCAGATTATTGGCGAGATCTCGGTGGCCGGTGCCACGTACAAGGCTATGGAGTTCGCGGGCTCGGCCATCGAGGGCATGAACATGGACGAGCGCATGACCATTTGCAACATGGTGGTCGAGGCGGGAGGTGGGGCGAGGCCGGGGCGGGGGAAGGGAACAGCATGGACGGGGACAGCGTGGGCGGGGACAGCTTGGGCGGGTAGGGAAATAGTTTTCAGACACAGGGTTGTGGGAAGGCGCGGGGGGACAGCGTACGTGGGGGTGATGCAGGTCTGTGCCTGGGGCCCCGCTGCTGACGTAGGCAGAACATCGAAGCCGCAGTCGTCGGGGCGGACCGGGTGGCATGGATCTGCGGGCGTGTGTGTACGTGTAAGTAGCAGGACCTGAGAGCGTGTCCGAGAGAGGGTCGCAGGCGGCGGCTGATCAATCTTCCTTCCCGGGGGCCCGGGTCTGTGTATTACCCAACCGCCCTCCCTGGACCCCTCAGGCAAGAACGGCGTCATCGCACCCGACCAGACCACCTTCGACTACGTGCGCGCCCGCACCAACGAGTCCTTTGAGCCCGTCTACAGCGACGGCGCCGCCAACGTGCGTGAGAGCAGGGGAGCGGCCGTGACGCACAAAGACATACCGCAATGCGGCTCGGGCGGCTAGTGGAGAGCGGCCGAGCCATGCGCATGGACTCGCAACCAACGGAGGTTCTACGGGGATTTCCCCCTGGGGAGTGATGCATGGATCGTGTACCCATGGGGCCCAAGGGGAGGCTGTGCGCCCGGCATTGCCTGAGCGCTGCCCGTCTACGACGCGGCTCCCTGTCCCGCCCGCCCGCACCTGCCAACGGTCCTCCTGGGCTCGCGCTCACCCCCGCAGTACATTGCTGACTACAAGTGGGACGTGTCCAAGCTGGAGCCGCTGGTGGCCGCCCCGCACTCGCCGGACAACCGCAAGACGGCCCGGGAGTGCTCGGACGTTAAGATCGACCGCGTGTACATTGGCAGCTGCACAGGTGGGCTGGGCGCTGGGTGGGAGGGAGGGAGCGTTACCGGGGGGCCGGGCGTTCGGAGGGTCTAAGGAGGCGTCAGGTGAATGATCCACGAGGTCCGCCGGACTCTGCATGGTGGTTACTGGGAGGGCCTGAGGTTGCGTCTGAAGGCTTGCTAGGCCGAGACATGGACGATGGGTGTGTGCTGCACTTGGTTCGTCTCTGAAGGCGGGTGGATCATCGTCGCGTCTGTCGGCTGAGGTGTCCCCCCCAATGCACCACCGGTGCTGATCATCTCGCCCCAGGTGGCAAGACGGAGGACTTCATCTCGGCTGCCAAGCTGTTCCACCGGGCCAAGCGGCAGGTCAAGGTGCCCACCTACCTGGTGCCCGCCACCCAGAAGGTAAGCAGGGCAGGGAATCAAGGTTTGCTCTCTGGGCAGGACGTCGTGATGGTGTCGAGGGGCTGTGCAGTGGCAGTGGCGAGCATGCTTTGCATTTTGCACGCTGGACCGCGCGGAGGCCCGCTTGGGTCGTGGCTGACAGGCACCCTATCTTAGTGAGACTGAAAGGCAGTACGGTAAGACTGAAAGGCAGTACGGTAAGGATTGGCGCAATTGAAGGAAGCTTCTGGCGCTGAGGCCTTCACCAGTCACGACACAGATCTTACACGCGTTCCTTGCTCGCTCACGCACGCCCCGCTGCAGGTGTGGGCTGACGTGTACACCCTGCCGGTGCCGGGCTGCGACGGCAAGACCGCGGCGGAGATCTTCGAGGAGGCGGGCTGCATCACGCCGGCCGCCCCCAGCTGCGCCGCCTGCCTGGGTGGCCCGCGCGACACCTTTGCCCGCATGAACGAGCCGGAGGTGTGCGTGTCCACGACCAACCGCAACTTCCCGGGCCGCATGGGCCACAAGGAGGGCCAGATCTACCTGGCCTCGCCCTACACCGCCGCCGCGTCTGCCCTCAAGGGCTTCGTGTGCGACCCGCGCGAGTACATGTGAGCGGGGGCGCTGGAAGGCGTCGGAGGAAGTGCGGCAGTCGTGTATGTGCTGGTGTAGGCTTGAGGATGTGCTGGTGTGGCTTGAGGATGTGATTGGTTTGCGATGGCGGTCTGGGGAGCAGGGAGTGAAGAGAGACGACGCGTGCGCGCGGTGCGCGAGGGAGCGGCGCAGAGTTTTCTTTTGCGGCGGAGGGATTGGGGCAGGGCTGCTTTGCCGTGGTGCTGCTGCGCTGCCCCCGCGCGCGGCCGGGCTCAGCTCAGCAGCTTTTGAGGCGTCGTAGGCAGCCGCCCCTGTCGGCGCCCATCGTTGAGGATGCAATCAAGAGAGGAGAGGAAGAGCGAGAGAGCGTTGTGAGGTGTGGACGACGAGGCCGTTGGGGGACGCTGGCCAGAGCTCGGGCATCGGCAGTCGTGAGGCGTCCGGGCGCTTGACGCGGAACATGATGAGCTCTTGGCTGCACCCGTTGAAAGCATGGGGCAGGTCGCAGTAGCAAAGGAAGGGGCGCCGTCAGCGCGTCACCGCTTACGCGATGCGAGACACACCGCCCGACGTTGGGCAGAGGCAGGGGGGGTGGCAGTGGCCGTGGCCGTAGGTGAAAGCCTTGACCGCGTGGTTGTGAGCGCGCCGACTTTGCCCACTGCCATGTGCCTGCTGGCGGTGTGTTGGAACTCACCGGGTGCGGACTGAGCAGTCGTGAGGCGCTGTAATTCAACCAACAGGCACTGGCGCTGGTCAGGGCGTGCTTGCCAGCGGAAGTGTCAGCCTTGCGTGCGTGCGCGTGTGTGTTGAGCGAGGAGGAGCATCACGCGTGAGTGTGTGCGCCGGCCAGCGGAGCCATGGAGCGAGCTATTTCCCCTGCACGTGCTGCCGCCTGGGGCCCCGTGGCCTGGTGCAGCGACGTTCAGGATTGAGCGGCTACAACTGCAGGTCATGCGGGTCCGTTTGTGAACCACCGTGAATGTCCTGGCTGAGCCCGGTGCCCCGGTCCCATACAGCCGTCACGCCAATAACACAGGCACCCGCCACGGGCAACGCAGACGGCAAATAGAACCTTCTTACTGCATCGTCGCCGCGCACCGGCCACCGTGACCGCTCGGAATGGTATGTCAACCTCTCCCAGCAGCATCTGCACGCCCCAGCCCCGCAAATAGATGTCGGCATTTCGGCGCCTTGTTATCAATCCTCTAGCCGGAATCCCGTGAGTAACGGATCACCGGGATATTGTGCATCATCTATCCGTGCAAGTGGGGCGCAGGTGGGCGCATGACATCTGCGGAGGGCTTCCGGGGAGGTCCAACGTGGTTCGGCACAGGGGTTGGTTACTTGAGGATAAGCTGGGCACTTGGCAAATGTGTTTCTGGCGGGAGGATGGGTTTTGTATTGGCGGGAGAAGCGGCAGCCAATCTGATTGAGTCAGATAATGCGGCAGAGCGCGGCATCCTGCGGCATTGACCCTCCCCGACACCGAACTGCTGCCGCCAACTCGCGCGCATATTAGGAATGCCATCAACAAGCTTAGTCTGTCCTTGCTCAGCGTCTGCCAAGGCAGAACGATGTTTGTTCGAGGTCCTTACCCAAGCCGTACCTGGCCGTACCCAACTGATACACGAAACAGTACAGCGAAACCAGTGCTACAGGTAAATCAGGACCGGTCTCATTAGTTTGCAATGCGCAGGGCACATATGCGGTCAAAAGCGAAGGCGTCCGCTTTGTAGCTGACCCACGTGCTGTAAAATGGCTCAAACGGGAAATGAAATGAGAGCAATATGTACGCTATATGATGACCTATAAGATATTAACATAGACTACATCGAAACTAATGCTGAGGTTTCTGCATCCTGCATGACCGTACACTTACAACCACTAACCGCCTTAGAGCCGTTTTGGCCAGTTGCACTGCCCCTCATTGTATTGAGTGAACCTATAATGATCAGTGCGAAAGACGGAAGCGACAGTGTTACATTGTACAGAACGTTTATTAGATGTGTGCCTTAACTCCATGAGACTTGTTTCGACAGAATTGTGAAAATCAGCACCGTCCGACCTGATAACACATAGATAACATGGTGAGCTTTTGAGATCCGAGTGATGTTCTTTAGAACGGGGATGTTGGGCCTTAGAGTTATAGTACTCGCACGCGCGGCCCCGCGGGCCAGGCACAGCCTTGTCACTGACAGACTCTTTATAAAGGCTGGTTTTGATGAAAGGAGCGGTATTTTGCGCATGATGCTGAATGCCTCCGGAGGGTTTTGCCGGCCGCGGCCTGTTGCCTGATTGCCGCTGAAAGCCATCTGTACGCCAGACGCTCAGGAATCACTGAAAATTTCGCCCCATGCAGACCGACGTGGACACAAGCTTATCGCAAAGCAGGGTAAGCGAGCGGCCAGCAACTCTGGAATTTGAGTCCATCATGACTGCGCTCAATAGTGTCGTTAATAGACATCTGCATCTTGTACGCCGGCACTGCGGGGCAAGCGTTTAACCGAGGTGCAGGGATGCTGTTTTGTTGAGCACGCCTTTGCCACGGCTCGAAGCGCTTTCCTGGAAAGAGTTCCTTTTCATTTACTGGTATAATATATGATTATTGGCTGGCAATTGTTGCAGCAATGTAGTTTCCGCTGCCTGCTGGATGTTTGCTCTTCGTCGATGTGCACTTACCTGAAACAGACCTCCGCCGGATCATTTGACCCGCCCTGCCACACAGCTGGATGAATCTCGTGACTTGAATGGTGTCAGCCGGGGCAGTTTCCGATCCCACGCCACTTCGGGCACAGGCGAACCGAATGGCCCGTCGGTATCCCGCCTGGACGCCAGCGGCTTTGACGGCAACGCCTCGGTGTCCTATTCCGAGTCAGCGTCTGAGCGTCCCAGCAAGCCTCATAGCAAGTCCGCAGCCTCGCGGCGCACGGGGTCCACCGCCAGTGGCCGCAGCGGCCTGTCTCAGAGCGCCCTAGGGATCTCGACCGGCAAATCCGAGACCGGGGCCGAGGACGGCGACGACGAGGGCTCAGTTCACGGTGGAAAGGAAGGCGAGGACGAGGACGAGGAGGAAGAGGAAGAGGTGGAGGTTGAGCACGACAGCGGCGATAGTGCCTCCGTGTCGGGCTCGTTGGCGGCCTCCACGCTCACCGCCGGCAGCAAGCCAAGCCGATACTCCGCGCCGCAATCCAATCGGGCGGCGTCGACGACCAGCGGCGGTCGCAGCGGAGGCGGCGGTGGCGGCGGTGGCGGTGACAGCCGCCTGGCGTCGGAGGCCAACTTTGGCTTGGACGCTGAGGACGACGGCGTCTCGGCCGTCTCGGGCAAGTCCTCCGCTGCTGCGGCGGCGGCCTATAAGTCGCCCTCCCTCGCCAGTGCCCACAATCGCAGCCGCCAGATGTCTGAATCCAGCATGGGCCGCAGCATCGCTGTCGGCGATGACGACGACGGCACCTCGGTGGCGCCGTCGGACCGCAGCAAGGCCCGCAGCTCGCCGGTGCCATCGCAGCGAGGTCCGCCGTCGACGCTGAGCGTTGGCGGCGGCCGTGGCGGCGGCGGTGGAAGTCGCACGGGCTCCGAGACCAATATGGGTTTCAGCGGCTTCAGCATGCCCGGCGGCAAGTCCGCCGCGGTCGATGACGACAACGATTCGGTCAACGCTGCGTCGCCGGCGATGTCGCGCAGCGGCGGCGGCGGCAGTCGCAAGCCGTCGGAACCCGATGGCGGCGCCACAACCCCCGGCGGCGGCGCCAGCACGCTCTCTGACACAGGCGGCGGCCGGCGCTCCTCACGCACCAGCGCCGCCAGCGGCCGCTCGTACGACAAGTCGGGTGATGCGCATGAGGACACTCCGTCGTCAGCGGCCCCTACGCGTCGGCGCTCCTCCTTTGCCAGCTCGCTCCGCCAGTCGGTGGCCTCACACAAGACTGCCTCACCGTCGGCCAGCGACGATGAGTATGGCAGCCGTGTCGGCGGCGCCAGCGGCGATGTGGATGGCGAGCCTACAGCGGCGGCGAGCCGTGGCGGCGGCGATGACGCCGGCAGCACGCGGTCGGGCTATAGCATGGCATCTTCTAAGGCGCGCAGCGCCGTTTCCCGTGCCACCGCTCGGTCGGCCGTCTCGGCGGCGCCGTCGTCCCACACCGTAAAGAGCTCGTTTAAGTCGGCCAGCCGCGGCGCGAAGACGGAGGACGAGTACGGCGACGAGGGCTTTGAGGAGGAGCCCGTGGAGGATGATGACGACGGCAAATCATCGTCGCGGCGGCGAAGCGATCGGGAGGAGGAGGAGGAGGTGGAGACGGCGGAGGACGAGGAAGCGCCGGCGAAGTCGTCCGCTGTCTACAGTGAGTCTGTCGCGGCTGCCAGCCAATCCAGCCGACCCCCCTCGCGCCAGTCCACCACGCGTAGCTCGGCGCAGCCGGCGGCGGCTACATCCGCCGGCTACAGCCAGGAGTTTGACGCCGCCAGCCAAAGCGCCCGCCAGTCCGCGGCGGCGCCGTCGAACGACGGCAGCGCGTCGCGTCACAGCCGTGCGGATGACGACGGCTCCGCCAGCACCCATGGCGCGGCGGTCCCGGCCATCAACGCCGTCGGCAGCATCTTCCAGTCGCCGCCCAGTGAGGGGAACACGCCCAGCAGCCGCGGCGGCCGCGGCGGCGGCGGCTCCGTCTTCCGCCGCCTTCCGGCCGACGCGCCGGACGAGGACGGCGGCAGCGCCGCCGCCGCCGCCGGCGGTGGCCTGCCGCCGCGGGCGCCCTCGGTGCGGAGCTCTCAGGGCGGCGTGGACGGCGCTGCGGGCGGCGAGTGGAACGAAGGAGCGCTTCGCGTCGCGGCGCCTGGCGCGCGGCCGCTGAACGCCCGACAGGAGCTGAGCTCCGCGGGCCCCAGCGGCACCGTCTACGCCCGCTCGCGGCCCATGTCCGCCGCGCCGCGCGACCGGCAGGCCGCGATCCTCGATGGCCTGATCAGGAAACATCCCGCGACGTGGGACACCGTGGACGTCGCGACGTGGGTGGAGTTCCTCGGTCTGGGTCAGTACCGCCGGCGCTTCCTGCATCACTGCATCGACGGCCGGTTGCTGCTGCGATTGGGCGACCAACAGCTGAAGTCGGAGCTGGGCATCGGACCCATGGGTCATCGTTGCGCGATCCTGGACGCCGCCGCCAACCTGATTAAGAACTACAAGGAGGCGCAGCGCGACCGGATTGGCGCCGGCGAGGAGGACAGCGCGAATGACAGCGGCATCGACGGCGCCGGCGGCGCCGGCGGCCGGCTGGAGATGCAGCGCTCCAGTACGGCACCACGGCCGCGGCCCGCCAGCGCGCGGATGGGTGCGCTGACGGCGCCGCCGCCGCCGCCGGGCTCCCGCCGTCCCGCGTCGGCGTCGCGCTCCGTCATCCCTCCTGACCCCTTCCTGGGTCCGGCCATGGGCAAGGTGACGGTGTACGAGCAGCGCGCCAAGCTGCTGTTCGAGCTGGACCGTGCGCAGGCCCGCGCGGAGCAGCACCGTGCGCTGGCCGAGCAGCTGCGCTACACCGCCACCCTGTCGACCGAGGAGGTCAATCACATCCGGGGGCTGCTGGTGGAGATTGAGAACAAGAACCGGGCCGCGTTCGAGATCTCGGGCGGGGTGGACTCCGCGGCGCGTGTCCCCTGGCGCCACGTCGGCAGTGGCACCAAGGTGCGCGCGCGAGTCGGCGCCCGGCGGGGTGTGCCTGGGGCGTAGGGTCGATGGGTCGTGTGCAGGGGGTAAGGAGAGGCAGGGGGCACGGGTTTCGGAGCTCTGGTGTCGCTCGGCGGGTGCCAGGGGGACGGGGGCCGCGTTTGCGGCGGCCTGGGGAGGTGGCGTCAGGCTAGACGTTGCCGTCCCCATACGTGTGCTCCTGATGTGCAGTATGGGTCTTGTTTCTCCTCCTCAAATCTCATTCTGCCACCACCCAAGCTGTGTTTAGGAGGAGTCGTCTGCGGTGTCCGCGTGGGTACCTTGCAAGCAGCAGCGTGCATCTTACCCATCTTGCCCAGCGTGTATGATGTGCCCGCCGTGTATGTGACCGCCGCTCCCCCCTCCCCTCGCCCTCCCGGCTGCAGCACAACAACTGGTACCCGGAGCGGTTCGCCCGCCCCGGCGATCCGGAGACCGTGGACCTGACCTTCCAGCCGCGCACCAACCCGGAGAGCCGCAAGATGTTGGGCGGCGGGGACTACGGCGAGAACTCGAGCGCGGTTAACTCGTTCCTGGACCGCCTCAACAACGACCTCCGGAAGCGCGAGCAGACGAAGAAGGTACGGAAGGGAATGGGGATTAATTTAACACAGCCGGACGGTGGAGGCCGGGGACGGGGAGACGGAGGGCGGGGTGCAAGCGCAAACAGAGGCTGCAAAACCACGCCTTATCGTTATCGTTGATGAATTTTGTCGCCGGGCTGGGTGGGTCTGGGCTGTTTTTCACTTTGGGACCCTAGCCTCTGATCTTTTCCCCACCGCAACCCATGGGACCGACACCCGACACACCCCCGGTGGTGACCGGCACTCGGCTCGTTGGTCTGATCCGCAGGAGCTAGAGCGGCGCTACTACGGTGACGGGCCGGGCAGCACGCAGACTCAGGCGGAGCAGGACTTCACCCTGGTGTCTGAACAGCTGCAGAGCCGCTGCCGCATCAGCATGGACCGGGACCCTGCCGAGTACGAAAGCCAGATCAACGAGGTGCGGGGAGGAAAGGGGGGGGCCGCGGGGAAGGGGGTAAGGGGGAGGAAGGGGAGGGGACACGTTAGGTGGTGGTTATCGGTTTGGCGGTCTCTTACGGGTTCGCTGTCTTTCGCTGACATGAGGGGGGCACGCTTGGCATGGGGTGGCTGGGGATGACCGCCGTGCCTACTGCCGTATATTTATACACATGCCGTACTGCGTGCCCCGGGCTGCATCACTCGACACGTAAGCGCCATGTGCCAGGGCGTCCACGACCATGTACCCTGATGCCCATGCCTCAACCCAGGCTATCGCATGAGCTAAAACATTTTTTCGCATTGTTTTTCCTTTGCCCTCCTCTCCTGTTGCTGCAGGCTCTGGACAAGCTGTGCCACAGCGAGAGCTGGCGCGAGGCGAACCTGCACGACGGCCCCATCCGGGCCGCCAAGGGCCCCGCCAAGATCACCGCCTTCGCCTCGGCGCTCCGCTCCCTCAGCTTCATGGAGCGGTACCGGTCCGACCTCAAGTCCAAGGGGAGCAGGATGCAGGTGAGGGGGACGCGGACGCGGACGCGGACGGGGACGGGGACGGGGACGGGGACGGGGACGGGGACGGGCGGCTGGGGCGGGGTGAAGTTACCGTGACTTACTCCCTTGGATCTGCCCCTCCCTCCCAACCCCTTTTGCTGCACCTTCAAGGGCCTCCGCGCTGCTTGTGACGGCCCCTCTCGAACAACGCGCTCGCCTGCGTCACTCGTAGTAATTCGTTTTTTGTCCCTTATGTTCCCCAGAAAGGTATTGATTCCCCCACTTTGTCCCCAAAAGGGAATCTGTCCCCTCCGATGCGGTCCCCTTTAGGGAATAATCGTAGCGGACGAAGCAATGTGTTGCTTTTCGCATATCTGCGTTGTTGTGGCATGGCCGCTGGTTCGGCTCGGCAGCCCCCACACGCCACCCCACCCCCACCCCGCCTGACCCCCCAGACCCTGGAACGCAAGTGGATCAACCAGACGTTGGGCTCCCAGTACCTGCCCGGCGGCAAGGACAAGGACGACCTGGAGGAGGCCGTCAGGTTCTTTGCGCTGCTGGGCTGGAGGGACTCGGACGGGAACCCCTCGGAGGACGCCATCGACTCGGACCTGCTGGACCGCCTCCTCGAGTGAGTCAGCGGGGACTGGGGGGAGGGGGGAGCAGGGAGAGGGGGGAGGGCGGGTGGACCGCGGCAGCCCCCTGGTCATTTGGGCGTCACGAGGTGCTGGGTGGCAGTGACGGACCGCTCAACGCAGCATGGAGCAGCAGCAGCACCTGAGAGGGGTGAGGAGGAAACCCTGACCCCCCAATCTTGACTACCCAACCATGACCACTGTATGTCCTGATCTGACCGCCGTCTTGACCGCTGCCGCTCCGCGTCGCCCTCCCCTGCCCCTGTCGCTCCCTGCAGCCGCGCATTGGAGTACCGGAAGCGCTTCGATGCCTGGTGGGAGCGGGTGCGGGATAAGCCCGAGGTGAGGATTGGACAAGGGGGCCCCGTGAGGGGGGGCCCGCAAGGGCGGGACGCTACCGAAACCCTGGGTTTTATGAGGAGGAAGAGGAGGAGCAGGGGGCGCGGGGCAGGGCGGTCTGCTGCTCCGTGGTGGCACGGCCGTGATGGTCGGATGGGCCCTAAGCAAGTCTGGACACCTGTCCCCTGCTGGCTCCCGCCGCAGGACCGCGCCGCTGGCTTCAAGTGCGATGTGAACTGGTTCTCATCGCCCTGGGACGCGGACGGACTGGCGCAGCTGATGGATGCGGAGATGAAGCGCATGGGCGGTGAGAGGGGAGGGAGAGGGCGACAGTCGGGGAGAGGGAGGGACAGAGGGCGAGGGACAAGGAGAGAAAAATAGGGCGGATGGAGAGAGAAAGAGAGAAGAGGGGGTCCTCGCAACCAGCTGCTGGTACACTGCCTGTTACCGCATGGTGCATGGCGGGAGAATCACGCCATGGGAATGGAGGCATGGAGTCATGGGAACGGAGGCATGGGAATGGAGCCAGGCCGAGGTGGGACCCTGGCGTGGTCGCCACGACTGGACCACATCTGTCAAACAGCACGCGGGCTCGGAGGTTCGCGACTCGGGCGAGGAGGTGCTGCCAACCAAAGATACGGCACCGACACGTGCCAGCGGCGGACGGCAGCGGGGTTGCTGTTCGTGTCCTCCACTTTCAATCATGGGCTGAACATTCTGTCTGCGACCACTTCCTCGTGCTGCTGCCGGTGCCTGGATCCTGTGGCTTCTGACTCGTCCTGCTGCCCGACCCTCCCTCCGACAGACGGTGGCGGCGGTGCGCAGGGCGGCTCCGAGGACTTCGTCATGTTCACTGTGCGGCTGCTGGGCAAGTGCCGCGAGGACGACCTGCGGCGGCTGCAGGGGCTCGGCAGCAAGGCCAAACGCCTGGCTGTGTACCGCGCGGTGAGGCGCGCGGACGGGCGGACGGGCGGGCGTGAGGGCGGACGGACTTGTATGGGGGGGGCCAGGCATCCGTTGCGTCCTTGAGGGGCCTGTGCTGAGCTCCCTTGTGCGGCAACCATCGATGCATCCATCCATCCGACCCGTGTGTCCGCGTTCCCATTTTGATCTGCTGGGTCTCTCTGTCCTTCACCTCGTCCCGCCCTCCTGCTGCAGATCCGCACCCAGAAGTTTATCGAGTTCACACAGAAAGATCTGGAGGAGCGCGACCGCAAGCTGCGGCAGGTGGGGCTCGGGTCGGGCGGTCGGGCAGGGGCGGGGGCAGGGGGGCAGGGGGCCAGGGGCGGTGGAGGGGGAAAGGTGCGCAGACTGTGCAGATTGTGTCCGCGTTTCATCTAGAGCACGGCATTGTGCTTGGGCAGCCGGTTAACGGGCGCTTATCCCACGGCGCTTGATGGCGCGGTGCGCCACCTCGGCGACGCCAGACGGGACATGACGCTGACCGTGCTTGGACATCCCTACCCTCCCCCGGCCCTGTCCTGCAACCCTGCAATGCGATGCGCTGGCGGTTCGCAGGCCTACAAGGCGCTGGCCCCGCAGCGACGGAAGGTCGACCCCTCGCGCATTGAGGGCTTCTTTGAGCGCCTGGTGGACGACGCGGCCCGGCGGCGGGCGAAGGCGGAGAAGATTGAACATGACAAGGTGCAGCGTGAGAAGGAGATTCTGGCGTCTTCCGTCATGTACGGCAGGTTGCGCTCCGGGCGCTGAAGCCAGAGCTGTGTCGCGTCGCGGCGGATTGCAAGTTGCAACGGGTGCATGTGGGAGGCGGCTGTGGGAGGTGGGTTGGGTGGTGGTGGTGGCCACAGAGGGCGCGGCGTCGTGCGGGCTGCCCTGGAGCATGATCCTCGGTAGGGACAGCGTGTTTCTCGAAAAGCCTTACCGTGTGTCCATTATGTCCATTCAAGTGCATGTATGCCGGCAACAATGAGACAGGACGCCTCGAATGGGCTGTGCGCATTCCTGGTTTGGTTGCTTGATGATGGCGTGTTTGGAGGCGACTGCAACCCGCTCTGCGACTAGGAAAAGATGCCCAGTGAGGCGTTGCCACTGCCAGGTAAAACGTGGAGAGCTCACCATCCCGTGCGACCCGCCGCCCGGCCGGAGGACCACGTGCGCCCGTGCGCTGTGGGGTGGGGTGGGGTGGGGTGGGGTTGGGTGGGGTGGGGTGGGGTGGGGTGGGGTGTTTGGTGCGATCCGGGGCGTTTCGGTGATGCGGCGGTGACGGCATCTGTCAGGAAGGAAGCAGGGTGCAGCCGCGCGGGACGTGAGGGGGGTGATCCCCTGGATTTTGACCACTTGATTCGGTGAACCTCTTCGAAGGCGTATTCTTTACACGCACGAAGCAACGCAAATGGAAGTGACCCAGGTAATGCTGCAGGGTGACCGGCCGCGGCGGGGGCGGGGGGGGGCAAAGGTGCCACTTTTGAGTCGAGTCCGTGGGCAGGGGCACTGAAAGTGCACGATAGCAGGAGGAAGGCAGGACGAAGGCAGGGTGGCTGGCAGGGTGGTGAAGGTGGCAGGCAGGCAGGTGGCTGGGCCTAAGTGGCTGGAGGCCGTGGGGCGCACCTACGACCTGCCGCCGAATGAGAGAGGTGGGCCGAAACCGCCGTCCGTGGCAGGAGGGATATCCCGCTGATCGCACGATACCAAATCCCGGTTCCAAATCCCGGATCCAGATCCCTGATCCAGGTACCACCCAAACGGGGAGGGGTACCTAGCTGCTCCTGCATTGCAGGTCTGATTGTGGCGGACTTCAGGAGCCATTGATTGCCTCCCCTGGAGCCGCTGCCGCGCATTAATTAATGTGACGTCGTGACCGCCATCCTCTGCGAAGGATGTGGCGCCCCCGTTGGTGGCGGTGTTGAGAGGCTCCGTATTAACAGCTGCGAAGTTTGTATTGGACCGTTGCGGCGACATGCGTCACCCGCCGCCGAGGCAGGTTTGCGTCAGGGCGGTACGGCATTGAGCCCCTTGGATGACCCATGTGTTGGTCGGTTTGATTGGGGAGCAGGTCTTGCCGCGGGGAGGCGGGTGCCAGCGGGCAAGCAGGGGTATGCGTGCAGGCTGGCTTGGCTCCACTTGGGCTCCACAGGTCCCCAGCGGACGGCGAGGCGCCCTGCGGACGTGGCATCGAGGGGGACGGGGGTGTGTGTGTTTAGAATTGCAACCCGCCCGCCCGCCCGATCCCAGGTGTCAAGATACTTACCATAGGGTGTGTGTGTGTTCGTGTGTGTGTGTTCGTGTCTAGATAAGAGATCCGCCCGACGGGTGTGTGTGTGTGTGTGTGTTCGTGTTTAGATAAGAGACCCGCCCGACGGGTGTGTGTGTGTGTGTGTGTTCGTGTTTAGATCAGAGACCCGCCCGACGGGTGTGTGTGTGTGTGTGTAAAAGAAAACTGAGCCGTGAGACGTGTGTGTGTGTGTGTTTTGGAGCAGAGCTGCTGTGCAGAGCAGTGCCATGCACGGTGCCGTGGCGGTCCAAGAGGCCAGGAGGGGCGCCCGAGCCGAGCCTCGCCTCTGTGGACGGGGGGTTCGCGGGGGGTGGGAGTTGAAGGGCGACTTGGTGCGGGGCGTTGCTGCTCGCTGCGGCTCGTTCGCGGGGTCGATTCGGAGGCGTGCATCACAAGGCCCCCCAGTGCATCGGCCCGGGGCGGCGCAGCACGACGGCTGTCGGCCTCTCGGCGGGCTTAGGGCGCATGCGCGGGATGCCAAAGTTGCTGGCTGGTTTATCGTTGTGTGGGTGTGGGCGGGTTGACCGCCCGAGGTACTTACGGGTGTGTGGGGGCGTCAGTCACCCCAGCGCGGCGCCCGGGTTCGTCGTGGCCCTGGCCCAGGCCCTGCCGAGGGTGGGAGGTTGCTCCCTCTCGTGGAGGATGGGCACCCGGGTCTTGGGCGGGGAACTCGATGAGGGGTTGGGGGTGAGTAGTTGAGAGCTGGGTGTGTCATGTCAATGTCAATGGTGTGTCGCATGAGGTGCTCCCTCAAGGTCGCCGGCGGGTTCGCCGGAACCGCTGGCGAACGTGTGGTCTGTGCGGTCCTTAGGTGCCAGGTGCCGTACTGCCGGGGGGGGGGGAGAGGGGCCGGGGATGACGTGAATTCGAACGCCATACGACACCGCGTGCCAAGGGTTGAATTGTTGTATGGACGCTGACCAGTTGCTTTATGGTTGATTGCCAAGGCCGGGGGGGGGTTGGAACGTGGGCGATAGGTTTGTTGATCGTCCGGCCAAGTGCGGGCTGAGCAAGCTGTGCAGTATGCGCGGCTTGTTTATTACGTTGATTCCTTCACACGTATGGGGCTTGCTTGAAAACACCGAACTGTTGCATGTGTAGCATCCCGGATGTGCCCGGTACCTGTACGTGTCTATCTTTGACGTTGCTGTTAGGTCGCAAGTAAGTTGTGCTAGGTCACAAGTTGACGGATGTAAATGCTTTCTGCTCATCGACTGGCCTCTGTTTCCTGGACTGCTGGCAGTTCAACATCCAGACATAGTGCGACCGGGCAGCTGCGGCTCTCGTCCCCAACCTAACGGTCCCTCTGATTCGGCGATTCGTCTGCCGGGCCTCGAGTACCCTTGCTGAGGACCCCCGTCGAGGACCTAGCAGCCTTGCACCGACACGGGAGGGAGGGAGTCGCCTGCATGCCTGACGGTCGAGATCTCTGCGCATCTTGGTAATGATGTTACAGTGGTCCCCGCGGGTCATCGGTGACAGCCGTACTGGGCCTCCTCACCACACACTGCGGAAAACGCACCTGTGTTAGCTCCGCGCTGGCGGTACGCCCCGCGCGTCCATTGCAGCTGTGGCCTGCCGAAGTTGGTGGATAAATCTGGCCCCCACTTTCGTAACCCGCCGATGTCCGTCTATTGGTGCATTCTTACGCCGTTGCCTCGTCGCCAGTAGGATCAGTACAGCTGATGGGCATCCGCCGTTCTGGAGGGGGCGATGCCGCCGGGGCGGCGGAGGTCCGGGCTGGGTGGTTTCTCGCCCTGCGCGTCCGCCGCTGCTCGCTGCGCAGCCCGGCGCTGCTTCGCTGCAGGAGCCTGCGGTATGAATCGATGATGGCGGTCCAGGGCTAAGCGAGGCCTCGCTGTCCAGGTGGATCGGTGGTTTGGTTCGCGACGGCCAGCTGGGGGCCGCACAATCCGGGTGTTGGCTGCTGGCTGAAGTGATCTGCAACAGAAGACCCAGGGGTTTCTCCCGGCTTGACAATCAAGCATCGCGCGCGCAACGGCGCCCGGGATGCAGACACTCAGTTTGAGAAATCAAACTATATTGTAAATTCGAAGGTGTTTTGACGCTGAAATTTCACGATGCTTCAAAGGGGGGCAGGAAGGCCATTGCATGTGGGGGATCCGGGGATCCGCGGCCCCATCGCGCGGTACCACCGGTGCCGCACTGGCGGCCGCATGTTGAGCGGTGAGCGAGCTTGGATGGTGGCGCGCACAGGCCGCCTCGAACACATTTCTCGCTAGGTTTGCATTGTGGCTGTGACTCTGACTCATTTGAACGCGTTCGGGGCGCACAGCGCGCACAGCGGCGGGGCTTCTGCCGAATCGCTGTTGCAGCTGTTGCGCCGCGTCCTGTTAAGACCTCTCGTATGAACGGCTTCTGCACGCGCTTTCAGATCTCTCAGCGAATGATCTGTGTTGCGCACTGCAATACCACCGAAAGCAGCGGCCTGCATCGTCACGCGTACCGTAATCCGGGTGCATCCGGCCGCTTCGCAGCAGTTACAAAGTCTTGAAAGGGACTCATACAATCGGATCGTTGAAATGAATTATATAATAATACCGACAAAAAGAATGTGAACCGGCGCATAGGCTAGATGAACCTTCCGACGGCTGCTTGGCTACCCAAGAGACATCAAGGCCCGTTCACGATTCCTCCTACATTTATGCTGTTGAGATCAAGTACTGTCTATAACGCCAGAAGGCAATCCTATCGGGACCATGCCTTGTACCGTCTCGGCCAACCAAACTAGCTGACGGTTGGCCATTCGCAGCCACCGGGGCTGTACCTGTCGCAAGCACGTAGGGTTTGGATTAAAGCTTGGACGCTGCGACGAGCAGAGCATCAAACCTCCCGGTTCTATTCATACGCCAAACGGTTCGATGTTCAGAGATGTTCGGCATGGATGCCAGCGCGTTGCGTGTGAGCTTGAGCGTAGCAGCAACTAGCACTACAGCTAAGACTCATGCATTTACATGGAATCTCAACAGGAAACTGCAGTTGTGACTACGTCATATGGACATGGATTACCGATTGTTCACCAGAGAGCAAACTCTGGCCGTCCTCATTGATAATTTACATGAACCATCAATCTTAAATATTGGTTGTTGAAAAGTGCTATCATCCGTTTCTGGTTATGAATGGTAAGGACAAGGCTGGAAAAAATATCATCGCGCTATAGTGTAACATACATATTCAGTAACAATACAGAAAATTCTTAAGGTATATTGAGTCCGTGCTGCTTGTTCCTCCGTTAGCGACTGGTAGCAAGCTCGCTTGCTTGCGTCCACCTGCGTCCACCTTAGCTGAGCCATCCATAGAACATGGGCACAGCATCAAGATTTCCATGAGAATCTGACGGCATGAAAATTTTGGCATCTTCCTTGGGAGTGAATGACCTGCCGCGCTTTCAGGTGGCTTGTAGCGGGTGCGCTAGCTCTGCCGTACAATAGTACAACAAAGCTATACGCGTTTTGGAAATTCCTTGTCGTCGTACAAGGCGAGAAAGGCCTAAGGAATGCGGGAAAACGTGGAGAAAATTTTCTTCCTGAAGTGTGCCCCGCGCGAACAGAATTGGATGCCTTTTGAGCTTGCCATTGGGTACCAACTAATTCTAATTACCTTCCTGTCATACGCGATAATTCCACAGACTCATAACATACCGGCACGTTTAGATTAGCGTTTTTCTTAGTTTTAAGGGGACCGCCGTGCCAAACATTGCCTCTATTTTGAAACCTGCCTCACTTACCGTCACTTACTTCCAATTGCAAAGGTCAGTCGCAGAGCAATAAGAGTCGTATGTATCGCAATATCATTAAATTTTGTTGTTGCAAACAGGTGTATGTTTTATGGAGCACGGGGACCGCGGTTGAGTGCCCTGCGCCCGGATACGTCGCCACCATCCTCCACCATTTACATCGCTAAGCAGCTCACCAAAATGGCGTGAGGGCATGTGGGCTCATTTCCTGGCGTATGTCCAGGTGGGTGGGCAGGGTGAGGTTGAGTCAGCTGGGGCCAGATTTTTGGAACCTGAGCGGATTCGGAATTTGCATGGGGTCTCGTTTGCCTTGCTCAGCAGCATTGCCTCTGCGCGTACACGTGCGTACGCACAAGGAATAAATAATGAATAAAGATGAGAGCAGCGCCTACTGCATCTTTCTTAGAACACGAGGCCTGCAATCTACTAATGCGTTGAAACGAGCCATCTGCACCAGCTGTCCAAGGATACTGCGCAATTCGCTTCACTCCGTATATGGGCTATGTGCATGCTTCGCTTTTGCCTTGTGTCATGTCTCCATACGATCGACCAATTAGTAGTTCTGTCGATGTGGGGCCGTCGACGATGAGCCGAAGGGGTACGGTAGCGACTGCACTTGAAGGCGCAGCACGATAACGCGAACGGACAACGAACAGCGCAACAGTCTAGAAATCATTTGCGCTTTTCGGGTTGGGCAAGCCTTGCAAAGTGGTTCGCCGTCCATCGACGTCGCTCGATAGAGTGAGAGACGCTGGCCGAGTTCTGCGCGGCTACCCACTAAGGCCGCCGCCAGCAAAACAGTTCTGCAGCGCCTCAGTCTCACAACCGTCATGAATGATTCGCAACTATTTCTCTATAGTTCTGTGTCGTGCATTGATGCGGGAAATGCTGCAAGTACTTTTTCCCTTGATTCTGTAGTCGGTGCGCCGTCCTGCGGTGTCGAACATCTGTCTGTGTATCACACATTATTTAAAAACTCCGAGTTAGAGAGAAGCTGGAGGATCATGCCGTAGTCCTCCGTAGTCTTGTGCATGCACGCAGCCAACTTGCCCACACATAGTCAGCTGAGTAGAGGCCGTATGTGTCTCCGTACAATGTTCTATGGTCGTGCCGTTTTTGCGCAAGTCTTGCGTCACGGGCATTCCCTCAGTACAGCGACAAGCACGCGCAAATCTCGTAATGACAGTTGGTTGTTGAAATCTTTAACACTGTCATTTCTTAGGACGTTCACTTCACTAACTGTTTCGGCCATTGCCTGAAACCTGGACAAGGGCCGTTAGCGGTTGTTAGCACTGCCTTGCACGCGACTGGCTTCCTTTAATATAATGTTACAGGTTATATTATGTAGTAAAAATTGAATGTTGTCCAGCAGTTTGCCACTTAAGTACTCCAGGGGTGGTGGCTGGTGAGACATAGCCATGAATGCAGGAGTCAATGTGTGCATTCCTGCACTTTGAGTGAAGAATGAAATGCAAGAGAAAAAAACGATCGGTATTTCGCTGCTTTACTCTTGACCTCCGGGACTCCCGGGGCATGCCCTACCTCCGGCCCAGGCTGGCGCATTCTACATACATCGCAACATGTAGGGGCGATGGGGAGTTGAGGATCTCAAGAACAATTGATGCGAGGCGTCCACCGCCCGCCACGCTCGGCGGGTCGTGCCAAAACAACATCGGCGGACCCCTCTTTGGTTCAGCTACGCGAGGTGGGTAGTGAATCACACCTTCATCAGATGAAAACCACTTCAACTTGGATTATGCGCTGCTGATTACTCAAAAATTCACTGTTCAGCGTTTCACATGCCGCGATGCCTCTGCCCGGAAGCCGTCCTGGATCGAGCGCCTTCGACCAAACGGCTTATGCATTACATAAATGTTCAGTATAGAAAATGTATTGCGCCTTGTCCCTTTGAATGCCCTGTAATGCTCCGACCGGACAGCTACCGCGACGCGCGAGCGCGCCAAAGACCGGCGCTCCCGTACGTTGACAAACCAGTTTGGCCTGTGTGGCTGTTTCAATACATTTCATGGTTTCCAATAATCCATTCTTATTATGTCGAACCAATTCACGGGCGGCTTCCTTGAAACTGGATTTAAACCCGACACCTTCGCCGGCATGCCCAACCCCCACAGTTTTTTCACCTTCCAGTTGAGGAGGCAAGCCAAACGCTTGGGGTTAATAAGTCGAGGCTTAAGCGCCTTTGTCGCGAGTATGGAGTTTCACGGTGGCCCCAGCGAAAACTTCAGTCTTTGGTTGTGCTCCGCGAGCACATACAAGGCGATGAGCGTCTGGCTCCGCAGGACCGCCAGGTGAGTGTGGGTGTTGTTATTGAGGATGTTACAGCGGACCCCGCGGGTCATCGGGGGGTGGTTCACCTGTGGGTGCGGTTCACCAGGACGCGTAAGGGCTACAAAATGTTCGCCTTGGTGTATTTTGATCATGAAGTTTCCAGGATTGCGGTCGCCAACCGCAACCATGGCATTCTCGCTGCGCGGACAAGGCCGATTGCGGAAAGATGTTAGGCGGGGTATCCACCGTCCCCGCTCGGGTTGGGAAGCCAATTCCCCGTCGCTGCTTGTCGTGGGCCGTGGCCTTGCCGTCGTAATGCACAGGCGGGCTTGGTCTTAAAAGTCCCGGAAGACGCCTGTGCCAGGTCGCTGGCAGACGCTGGCCTTATCTCTGGCTGTCTCTGCTTATGTACTATACCCCCGTTTGCCGCTCACCATCAGGCAATGCTGTCACGCCTGGAGCGGCAGTACGACGCCGTGTTGGCGGATCCGGACAAACCCCTTGAACGGGAATTTGAGGACATGCGGAAGAACCTGTACAAGGTAACGGGGAGGTAATAAGCCGGGGTGGCCTCCGGGGTAGGTTGGGGGGTCGTTTGGGCAGTAGTACATCGCGGCTCTGTACAGTTTCGGTCGCCTTCCGATATTCCATCCTCTTAAAGGCACCCGACTTGGTCTATGCAGACGTGCCAGCCAGTTGATTTGGTGGTTGAGTGACAGCGCTTCGTTGGTTGACGCCAGGAACGCTCCGCCGCCGGGGCCGCACACTGCCCCCGTAGTCTTAGGCCAGACACGTGCGCGCAGGGCCAGCCCAGCCCCCAGCTCCTCATCCTCAATGAGGAGCTTCATGTGACGCACCCTCGCCCAGCCTGCTCTTGCCCCAGGCCCCCGCCGATGTGTCCTGAACGTTTCCAACCTCGCACACCTTGCACCCCACTCCTTCGACAAGGTTCCACTGGGGCCTCTCCTCTTCTCTCTTGGTAGATAAAAAGATAGATATACAGGTAGATAGATCGACAGATAGATAGGTAGGTAGGTAGGTAGGTAGGTGGGTAGGTAGGTAGGCAACGACGACCACTCATGTTAGGTCCTTCTGGTGCACCATCGAACCACATCCGTTCGGTTCGGTTCGCTCCCCGCCGCACCGCACCGCACAGGTCCGGTACCAGAAGCGCAAGCAGCAGCGGCTGACCAGCGGTTCCGGGCTGTGGGTGGGTGACGCGGAGGAGCCGGACGAAGACGAAGACGAGGTGGAGACGGATACGGAGCATGAAGAGGGCGGGGGGGCGCCGCCCGCGGCGCAATCACCCGCATCCGCCCGGCGGCGCCGTCGTCGCCCCGCAGCGCAGGAGAGGGCCGCTGAAGAGGAGGTGCAGGAGGAGGGGGAGGAGCAGACAGAGGAACCACCCGCTTCTGAGAGCGCCGGCGATGCACCGATGCGCCGTCCGCCGGTGGGGCCGTCCCGGGGGGCGCTGTCGACGCAGGCTCAGCAGCGGCCGCGCGGGGCGGGTCGCCGCCAACAGGCGGTCACGCGGTCACGCGCCACCGCCGGGCCTCGGCGGCGGCGGACGCGGCGGGCACGCTCCGTCAGCAGCAGCAGCACCAGCAGCATCAATGGAAGTCGTTCCGATGTCGAGGACCCTGAAGATGAGCAGGAAGAGGAGGAGAGCGGCGGTGAGGGCGGCGCCGAGGGAGGATCGGCGGCTAGCCGGCGCCATCAACACAGCGGCAGCGGTGGGCGACGCAGCGCCGCGGATGCGAGTCACGGCCGGCAAGGGGTCCATACGTCCGCCAGTCGGCACGACAGCCGCAGCAGCAGTCGTCACACAGCCAGCGGCGGCAGCGGTAGCGGCGGCGGCGGAGGCGGCGGCTATGCAGGTAGCGGCGGCGGTGACGGGCGGCGGACGGCTGCTGCAGCCGAAAGCCGACGGCGGCGGAGGCAACTGGAGCTGCAGCAACAAGTGCTACAACGCGCGAGCTCCGGATCCGGCCGCGGGGCTGTAGCAAGCGCCGGGCCGGACGCTTCGAGCGGCGGCGGCGGCCACGTTGTGAGCGGGGGACGGGGGCACACGGGCGGTAGGGGCGAGTCGAGGAGCAGCTTGCGCGGGCCGGGGACGGCGTCTGCACAGCAGGCCGGCGCCACTGCAGCGGAGCCGAGGAGGATGCGGCTGAAGCTCAAGGTGTCCGGCCTGCCTGGGGCGGCACGGCGAGACCAGCAGCAGCAGCAGCAACAACAACAACAACAACAACAACAACAACAACAACAGCGAGCCGTGTCGCCTGCCTCTCTGCAGCAGCAACATCAGACGGCCGGGGAGGTGAAGCGGGAGGAGCAATTTGAGCTGCCGCCGTTGCCGCCGCCGCAACTGCAATTGCTGGGGCAGAACCCCGAGCCACCGCCGCCGCCGCCGCCGCAGTACAGCAGTGCAATGCCGGCGGCGGGGCCGCCTCTTCCACCCGCTCGCACGTTGGTGTCGGCAGGGGCAGGGGCAGGGCACACCATGAATTTGGACAGCCCTAGGGGAGCGGACGCGCCCGGTTCGGAACCGTTCGCCCTTGCTGTCACGGAGGCGTCGTGGCAAGAGCAGTATCAATATCAAGATCAGCTGCAGCGGCAGTTCTACGAGCGGCCATCCCTCCAGTCGGAGAGCCAACCGCCGGTACTGCAGCGGCTGTCGGTGCAACCACCACCCCTGGAGCGGACCGAAGCTGCCCCGACCCCAGCAGCCACCTCTGCCTATTACCCACCGCCGTTCGCCGCCACGCGCTTCGACGCCCCGCACTCGCCGCCCGGGCAAGGAGCTGCTGCCGCGGGCAGTATGCCGTACGGTGTCACCCCGCAGCAGCAACGGCAGCAGGAGGAGCAAGCGATGTCATACGGGCATCCTCGGCAGCAACTGCTGCCATTCCAACAACAGCAGCAGCTGCTGCAGTCGTTCGGGCAGCCTCCGCCGCCGCCGCAACTACCGCTGTCTGACCCATGGGTCGGCCGCGGGACAATCCTGTCACCGCCGTCCCACGGGTCAGGGCAGACGCAACGCCCCACAGGTGCGACATCCTCACAACAGCGTCCGCCTTCCGGCGTCCCGGGGGCACACGTGTCGGGGGCGGCACCCCCCGGCGGCGATACCGCCGGCGAGGGCCCCGCTGCAGCCGCAGCGTCCCCTCCAACGTCACAGCTGCAGCCGGTGCAGATGCCCCCGCCGCCGCTCCAGCCCCAGCACTCCGGCAGTCCTCCGCCGATGACCGCGCCCCAGCTGGGCTTGCCGCAACAACACGCCTTCACTGGTCGGCCGCCCCCGCCTTACTACGCTGGTCCGCAGTTGCCGCCGCCTCCGCCGATGCAGTGGCGGACCAATCCGCAACCCCAGCAGCAGCAACCCCAGCAGCAGCAGCAGCTGCTGCAGGCCCAGCAGCTGCGGTCCGGGCGTCTGGCACCAGACTTGCAGAGCCCCCCGGGGGCGCCAGCAAGCGGCTCGGCAACGGGGCTCGCGACCCGGTTCTCTGCGCCGCAACTCGCCTCCGCGTCGTTTGCCGCACCCATCGCAACCCAGGCCGCGAGAGCCGCCGCCTCGTTCACCTCCGGCCCAAGCGGGGAGGTGTCACAGCCGCCGCCGCTGTCGCAGCCACCGCCGCAGCAGCAGCAGCAAGCTCCCTCAGCAGGCACGGCCACCGCCGCCGCCACAGCCACCACGGGAGACTCGGAGTCGGGGACGTCCCGATATGCCCGCGAATCCACCACCACCACCACTGCCGCCGGCATGTACGACCCAAGCAGGATGTCGTACGGATGGATGATGAGCACACCCGCCAGCGACCCGACGGCGCGGGTCGTTTCGACCGGGGCACCGCCCGGCGCCAGCTCCTCGGGACGCTACCCGACCGGGTCCACCAACCCACTCAGCTTCGGCGCCTCGGGGCACACGCACTTTGGCGCTGCGGCGACGGTTGGGCCAGTTCAGACGGGATCCATCTCCACTCCGCACACGCCGTCAGGCTCGCTCCTTCAACAGCGCCCGCAGCAGCACCAGCAGCAGCAGCAGCAGCAGCAACGCCTGGCACCGCGCCAGGAGCTGGACGCCCAGGCGCAGTTCCCGACCTCGTCGTTAACGGACCTGCTGTTGCCTGGCCGCCTCCCCGGCTCTGCCTCGGCGCCCACACCCGCTACTGCCATGTCCTACACGGCGCATCAGCAGCAGCAGCAGCAGCTGCTACAGCCTCCGCTGCCTCCGCAGCAGCTGCTACAGCCGCAGCAAGGCCCGCCCAGTGCGATCAGCGCAGCGGTTGAAGCTCGCCGTTATTTTGCGGCTCATGAGCGGCTACAGCAACAGGAGCAGCACCAGCAGCAGCAACCGTCGCAACGGGCTCCTCAACCCCTTGTGCATCCGTTGCAGCAGTTGCAGTCGCGGCCCCTGTATTACCATCAACAGCAGCAGCAACAGATGCAGCAACAGATGGCCCTGACGCACTCCTTGATGCAGCAGCAACTACAACACCAACAACAACAGCAGGCGCAGCTTGAGCGGCAACGCCTGCAGGCGGAGCACCCACAGCCGGCACGAGGGGACAACGCCGCCCCGTCAAGCGGACCCGTGGCCGCCGCTGCTGCCTCCTCAGCCCAGTACGGCGGTATGCTCCGCCCCGCCATGTCGGCACCTTCATCCAGCGGGGCCTACCCCTCCTTCCCTTCCTTTGGCTACCCCACCTTCGCCCACCCCGCCTACGGCATACCGCCCGAGCGTACGGCAGCGTACGGCACCGCCCCTACGGACCGCGGCAGCGGCGTCCTGCCGGAGGGCCGCAGCCTTCAAGGGCCACGGCAGCAGCAGGCGCCTCGGTCGGCGGGGTCGGCATTCGCGTCGCCAACTGCGGCCGCGGCGGCGGCGGCTGCAGGGATGTCCTGGGACAACCGGCCAGCGGCCATGTTTTCGGAACCTGCCGGGTTTGTGGCCTCCCACTTTGGACCCCAGCAGCCGCCCTCGATGTCACAACAGCAACAGCAGCAGCATTTGCTGCAGCTGCAGCAACAGCAGCACCACCAGCAGCAGCAACGGCGGCGGCATCAGCAAGAGCTGTCCCGGCGCGAACGTGCCATGCTGGCCTTGCCATCTCTGGAGCCGCCCAGGCCACCTGGGCCCGGCACATCACAGGAGGGGGCACCGCAGCAGCAGCCGGTGCTACAGCCGCCAACGCAGCAGCAGCAGCAGCAGCAACAGCCGTCTTACCTGCAGTACCCCCACGGCCTGCCATCGCCAGCGTCGCTGCGCCGCGCTGCTGGCGCGCCGGTGTCGTCCCCGCCGCGCATCGCATCGCCCGCTGCCGGCCCAACTGCGCCGCCGCCGGCCCTCGCCGCGCTCCAGGCCGCCACGCCGCCTTCTGCGCAGCGTGAACCCGTTCAGAGGTATCCTGCCGGCGGCATTCCGCAGCCGCAGTACGGCACATCGGCCGCGCGAGACGCGGCCGGCGGCGGCGCTGCCCCCGCCGCCGCCGCTGGAGCAGACAGCCCGCCATGGCTGACGTCCTCCACTCACCTCCCGCCGGCGCCCCAGCTGACGTCCGCTCCGCCGGCACCGCCCCAACCGCCGCCGCCACCCCTTCCACTGCCGCATTCCCTCGTCCACATACCGGCGGGCTCAGGTGCCAGCGGCACAGTCGGCTTCGGCAGCGGCGATCTGGCCCCTCCTAGCGGCAGCGGCGGTCTGACTGCGGCCAGTGGAAGGGGGGGCCTAGACGGCAGGTCGGGGCCGCCGGAGTTCGGTTCGAGGGGCGCGAGCCACACCGGCAGTAGCAGTGGGGCGGCCATGCTGAGCCTGGCGCCGGAGCGCGGGGGACCCACGGCGGCGGCGGCTGCGGCGGCTGCGGCTGCGGCGGCGGGGGGCTTCACTGGTGCCGCTGGCGTCCACGGCGGCGCCGCTGAGGCGGTCTTCGTCACGACGGCGACGGCTGCTGCTACAGGGCAGCCCGATGATGAAGACGCTGTGATAAGTCGGGTTTCGGAGCAGCTGCAGAGCCGGGCCCCAGGGCTCCAACGGCTGCTCCCCGGCCTGGCGCTTCCGGGGCCTCAGGGGCCAGTCTCAAGCGCGTTGGGCAGCGAGGCTGCCGCTCCAGGTGCCGTGGCCACGGCGGCGGTGACGGCGGCCGCCGCGACGGGCGGTGGTGTCGGCGCGCATGTCGGCGGCGGCGGACAGGGCGGCGCGTCCACGTCGACGGCAGGCCTGCGACACCCTTCGGCGCCGTCGTCATCCAGGTCGAGATTCTCGGTTCTTCCGCCGCAGCCACCGCCGCCCCCGGCTGACGTCTTTCCGCCTGGCCGCGGCATCAGCGGCAGTCCTACTTCATTCAAGCTCTTGTACGACACCTGGTCCGGGGGCAATCCTTGGGGGAGGTCGACGGGCGGCGGCGCCGCCGCCGCCGCCGCCGAGCCGCCGCCGCCACTGGCGACGGCCGTTGTCCCGCCTGGCCTTGGTGAATTGGAGATGTTTAGCGCGGAGGGCGGCCCGGCCGCCGGGCCTGCCAGCTTTCCCTTCTCTGAGGCACAGCTCACCTCCTGGGGCGGTTTCGGTGACCCTGACATCGGCGAGGGCGCTATCCCGACCCATGGGTCATTCGGGGATGTGTTGGCCGCATTCGCTGAGGGGCAGCCGCGAGACGACGATGACGGCGGCGCCGGCGTGGCGCAGGACACGGTGGCGGGCGCCGGCGCTGCTGCCGCCGGCCCGAGTCGTGGCCCGCCGCCGGCGCCGCCCCCGCCGCCGCTGCCGCCGCCAGGGCCCCCGCCGCCGCCGCCGCCGGGTGAAGCCGCGGCGGCAACCGCGGGCCTGGCTCTCAGCCACCTGCGGCTGGCGGGGCGACCTTCCGACGTTCGGGGTGTGCCCGAAGCCTTCCCTGTCAGTCGACCCGCAAGCGGCTCCGGGACCTCGTCGGAAGGGGCGGTCTCGATGGGTGAGGCGGTCCCGCGCAGGCCCTCCCCTGGAGCCGCCGGCTGAGCTCCCCCGCCTCCGCCTTCACAGCCGTCTCAATCTCCGTTTCGAATGGGGGGCTGATGTGCTTTGCTTAGCAGGGACGCACTTTATGGAGGAGGAGCCGAGGGGGGCATTGGTGACTGCAACCTGGCAACGCCAGAACGGGACTTGCGTAGGGGGTTGAGGGCGGCGGAGGCGGTGCCGCTGTTGGTGGCGAAGATGGAGGCGGGCGCCCGGAAGGAGCTTACGTGGCTTCTTTGACGCAGCCCTTGTTGACTCGATTAGAGACTCGTCTTGCGTTCCTGTTACTTCTTTTTGTCGCCGTCGTCCCTTCGAGTCCGTATTTGGACTCTCATTTTCTCGCTTCCATTCCACCTTGACCTTTACTTTACGCAGGAATGCCTGCGCGTGAGTGCACGTGTGTAGAGAGGGGTTTATTTGTATGTGTTGGTGTGCTGTGCGAGTGTGTTTAGGAAAGGAACCCGCGTGAGTGTGTGTTGGTGTGTCGATGCGTGACGAGGTAGGGGCGGTGTAGGGCGGCGGATTGGCTGATCCTCGAACTGGGTCGCAGGCATGCTGTACAACACCTCGAAATGTGTACGGCAGGAACAGGATGGGACCCGGAGCCGCAAGAGTTCGAAGCACCTGCGCCTGCGTCGGTGTTTGCCTCCCTTGCATCTGCATGTTGGTCCCGTTAACTCCAGGGTTGTTCTTTTAAGTTAGCTCTAGCGCTTAAGGCAGTTGGACGCGTCGCGTGGCCGCTCCATCTCACGATTTGCTCCTCAGCGCCAAGACCAGCATGCCATGCCGTACTGTGCTTTACTCCAGGCATGATGAGCCATCTTCCACCTAGTGCGCAGTGCCGCAATAGTGCAACCCCAAGACATGACGATGCAGGAGGATGACTTTGGGGTGTCGTGGATGTAGAATTGTTTTGACGATGCGCACCACGTCCGTCGGACTGGCTGCACTCTTCCTCACACTTTGGCTTACTGCGGGTTAGCTACCCAACACCAATACCCGCACTGCGCTTTAGAAATCTTGTCAAACGTTGTGATGGTGCGCAGTGAGGTGCTGGACGTAGGCAGGAAGCGCGCTTTTAGATGCTGACCGGGGGATCGGAGGAGGAGGACTGGGGGATATACGCCGCTTCGCACATCAGGGCTTCGATGCTTTGAAGGCTTCGTTGCGAGATACGTTTCGGGGGGGGCAACCCGGATATGCACCTTGATGAGCTGTGGAGCTGTGGCGCGGTGGTGGGCGAGCAACGGCAGGTGGAGGGCACGTGGCGTCTCCGGGACAGCGGCTCTTGGTTGGGGAGTTTGGGGTCTTTGGTCTTGTGAAAACCCGGTGCTGGGACGCCGCTCGGCGTGGGATTGTCGTCACAGTGCCGTCATTAGCTCTCAGCTGATTACCCGCACAGTAGGGCCTCCTTCACACCAATGAATGCGTCATGCCGGGCCCATAGCCGGTTAAGGACTATCTTCGGTCAATATGATTAGCAGGGAGGGAATGACGAACATAGAACATTGTGTCGAGCCGCGGGCCGCCGTGGGCAACTTCCTTCGGGGCGGGGACAATGTGAGAGTGGGCGATTCTGTGAGGGTTCCTCTCTTTCACTACTCATACCATATTCCGGCGTGTACGGCATCGTACATCGTGTTCTTTTGCGCTGAGGAGGCATCTTGTGTGCGTGGTGTGCGGTGGTGGGCGGCGGATGCGGACCTCACAGCGCCAGGGCGGAGCATTTTCCTGGACAGTGCGCAATGTATGATACAGAGGGTTGCGGCGGGCCTGCGAGACGGTTTGTGGCGGGCGAGGTGCGCGACGGGCGGGACGACAGGAACAGATACGGGACGGTGTGTGCTCGGCCACGTCCGAGCTGTAATACGAGTAGTGTTGCATTGCCGTCGTGCCAGGCTGCTCCACTTTTCCCCAAACTGCAAAGTGAAAGCTTCCTGCTGGCAGTGCGCTGAAGAGGGCACTGGGTCGGCTGGGACGTGAAGACCGTCGGCCGCGCCGCCGGACACATCCGGTGACATGCAGTGACGGGGCCAGAGCAAGGCACGACGGAGTGTTGGTTCGACGTTGGACGTTGGACGGGTCGGGGCGGCGTAGCAGCTGTCAGCGGCCACCGGACCGTGTCACACCAAACCTCTCCGCTGCCGAGGGCCGCTTTTCTCGCTCTCGCCTGTTCCGAGGGATCTTCCATGCGCACATGTGCGAGTGTGTCGCTTGTCGTAGGACGACGGTCGTGCTTGGCTCGGTGCGCTTGGTCGTGGGGTTACGGCGCGTCTCTGATAAAAAACATATCCTTAAGAAGAGCACCAACCAGCCATTCAACCAACCGTGCATGCATGCGCTCCATGGGTGGGAGGGAGACGGTGTGCATCCCTCCCTGTGGTGTATGCCACCTCCTTGACACCATTCTGATGATGATGAGGGGTGGTTTGACACCCCGCCGCGCGAGGCCCCCGGGTAATTAGTTTTTTAGTTCGTTAGCACCCAAGGGCGCGTGTCCGTACATTAATTGTGCCGCTCCGGCTCGCAACATTAGGTCGGCCTGTGTGTCTTCGATGCTGTCGTGCTGTCGTACTTTTTCAGTACCGTCGGTGTGTTTCTCTGCGTGCTTGTGTGTCTGTGTCTGGAGGCCGACCTGCGATGCCCGGGGGACTGGTCTCGGCGTGCGCCCGCGGCTCTGACTCTCGTCTCCTGCTGCCACCTCCCAATCCGATCTCTGTGGTGTCAGCGAAGGATGTGCCGTTGCATGGCCATGCGCAGCCATCACCCTCTCTTTGGATTAGGGACACTCGGACCTCGCAGCGTGGTCAACGGATGAGGTCTTTGACGTCCACTAGAACTTAAGTGTGGGCCAATTGGGGGCGATTCACTCAAGTGTGGGTCAGTTGGGGGCGATTCATGGCTCCAGGGTTGTTAGTTGTCGGTCTTGCGTGTCTCCATCCAAGATCCTCGCGAGGTTCACGCTCCAGGGAGCAAGGGCGAGGGCCGACTGTGCACATTCTCCTCCATGACCGCGCGCGTTGGGACATGCCAATATCGCAGAGCGATGGCGCTCTCCTCCCAACCCATACAGTGGCGCTACTTGATGTCGAAATATGCGGGGCCAGACCTTCCAACGGGTATTCATTTCGCTGGCTTGATATACCTCGAGTCCGTTCTTGACAGCTCTAACAGCAGTGCGTCGAGCCGAGTTGAGCCGTGGCCTGGATAGTCCGACGGACATCAAACAACAATAGCACTGACGATCCCGGGGGGAGGATAACACGTCAAGTAACCACGCGCGCTCCACGTGGCGCGCGGCCGGCCGTGCCGTACCGTGCCGTACCATTGTGGGTGCACGCGAGGGGTTCTGGGCTGAGGGAGCTGTGGCAGCCCCGGGAGTGATGGGGCGTGCGGATGGTGCTGTACGACACGTCTGGCGTTGGGTCACCGAGATATTCACCGGTGATTGTATATCTGGAGGCTGTGCTGGGCCCTACTGCTCTTCTCTTAAAGCAGCAGCGCAGCAGGCGGTGCCGGGTCCCCCCGGCTGCAGGCTGCACGTGTTCTTTGGGAATCTGGGTTTTTGAAAGATGTCAAAACGGCATCTGGGACGCGAGTTGGCGGGATACTTGGGCGGCTCACGCATGTCCCGTGCACTCCTCCTCCAACTGTTGGGCACATGAGAACTTCCTTGAGAAAGCGGCCACGATCGTCCGCCGGCCAAAGCGCGTGGATGATCGAAACGGCGGCGCTCGTGTGCAGTTTGCTAGCGAGCTCGCATAAAGTTGGTTTTCCCTTTCATACTTTTTTTATCATATCAATAGTGTGATGTCAGGTATCGGTTTGGACTGTTAGGCGCAGAGGAAGTGGGGCAGGCTTTGCGCTCCTCAGCCTCGCCTCCCTCCCCCCCTGCGACATTCCCCTGGGCTCCGCAGTGCATCCCCGGGTCGTGGCGGGCTGGAGGCTGGCTGGAGCTATGATAGGGGCTCTAATGCAATGGGAGGACTGCCAACGGCAGCTCCAGAACTTGTAACAATGCCATAGGTACTCGAATGAAAGCGCCTGGCGCTCGACGGGCGCCATTAACCCTATTACACACCCTTTTTGGCCTTGCGTGGATGGCGAATGGACTGAGCCCGTTGGCTCCCCCCAGCGGCATGGCATTCGTATTTCGCAACTTCAGGGTTCCACGCCTTGTTTGGTGCCCACGACGGGTACGGCAGCCGTGATGCGTGGCAAGGGCAAGGTCTGACGCGTCGCATGCCGCATGCCGCCGCCCGGCGTCCGTCCACCCTACACGCCTGGACGTCGCTCCCGCCGTCGGCACCAGGAACCCCCCGGCTACGGTGGCGTTCCTAGTGGGCAATGGTATTGATGGTGCGAAAGGATGAGGTACTCGGCATGCCGTGTAAGGACTTGTGGTGTCCAGGGTTAAAGGTTCACACACGGACAACAGCTCACCGTACTCTCTTTACAGGTTGCAACCTAACAGCCCGACACGACTTGCGGCAGGTCCAACACGAATGCTTCCCATTCCTTCCCTTTTCTGGACCTTCTTGAGCAAGCCAGGAAAGGCGCAGGTCCAAAGCTAAAGGTGGAGCTAAGGTGGAGCGCTTGGAGGTTGCGTCAACCCCGTCAGCTGCTCAATGACGTCTACCGCCGTCCGTACTTTCTGGCCGCCACAGACCGGCTGCGACTATCAACGATGACCTGCGCGGTCCTCTGTAACGCGATTCATCCAATAATACAACCGACTTTGCGCAGACTCCAACGACGGCACCGGTATAATCGTGCACATGTGCGACATCGATAACAAATTGTGCAGTACGGGTGCTGTACATGACGGGATTATGCGGCCGCAAGCGTCCAGGGGCGAGCTGCCTCCCGACTTGACGGCCGCGGGTCCCGCAGCTTCTTCGCCGCCCAATCCTGCGTGTTTTTGGAAAATCGCCAACGACCGGTGCAGCGCAGCCAACAGGTGCATGCACACGAAACGAGCCAGGGGATGCACCGGGAAATGAATATCCACCGCGACATTCACATCCCGACAACCGCATTCATCATGTGCCAGGCGCTCGGTGTCATGTACTGATGTCATGTACTCCTGTCATGTACTGATGTGTTTTTAGCTTCAAGTACTGAGTCTCGACACAAGGTCCTGATTGCGCACCAAACCATGTCGTACACATCCGTACGAGCGTGCAATTCTGCCGTCCTTGCGGCGCTATGCAGCTTCTCGGCTACTCAAGAGGGCGAGGCCGGCGTCACCCCCGCCGCCGCCGCCTCGGCCGTCGTCGCCTCCGTCGGAATGAGCCCCAGCTCCGCCAGCCACTCCCGCTCCAGGGAACTGCCGTACACCGCCACCGCCCGCTCCCGCACCCGCCGCTCAAACTCGGACCAGGCCTCCGCCGCCGTCAAGTCGCGCTTCGGCGCCGGCGCACCCTTGTCGTCGCTCGCCGAGCTGCCGCTGGCGGCCTCTGGCGGCGCCGCCTCCGCCGCCGCCGGCACTCCCGCAGTCGCGGCGCCGCCTCCACCGCCACCCGATGGCTTAGTGCCCAGCGCCCGGTTCCACAGCCGCAGCAGCGACGACAACCAAGAGGAGGAGGAGGTCCCGGTTGCAGTACCCGTTAACGGCGCCTTCTCCGTACCCGCCGCCTGCGGCCCAGCGTCGACCTGGCGCAGCGGCAGTCCAGTCAGCCAGGCTGCGAAGGCGTACGACGACGCGGTCGCGGGGTCCATGTTGTCGGCGGCGGTCGGCGGCGGCAGCATGGCCTCCCGCAGGTCCTCGGGCAGGGGGCCCAGCAGCCGCGCGGCCAGCTCGCGGACGTCGGCGGCGGGGCGCTTGGCGTCGTACCAGTCCATGTGCTGCGCTGTGCCCTTATCCCCGCGCAGCTCCGAAACATTGATCCCGGGGCGCGAGAAGGCGAACATGTGCATGATGGAGACGCGGGCGGCGGCGCCGGCGGCCGCGTTGGCGGGCCCGATGGCGGCTGCGGGAGCCTGAAGGGAGGGGTCCACGTACCGTAATCGCGCAGGCGTTACTACACCCAGATAGATGCCCACGTATGGACCCACATTTTCGGTGCTGGCGCAAGATGTAATGTGCTTAACTTGCAGGTTGCAGCGCGGGCGGCCGCTTGGTGTACCGGGCCTCTCCAGACACGTCGCCACGCTCGCCACGTCGCAGTGCTCAACACGGGTCAAACAGCCGGTGGCAGGTTGCCGCCGCCCTCCTGGGCGCTCTCACACGCAGACACGCCCCAGTACGGCACACTACACACTTGGTCCCGCAGCCGCACATGGCATTGCGGGGCGCGTCGTGAACCACCACACAAGAGTCCACAGGCCGTGCAGTACGCTGCCTTCCCTGCCCTGCCGTACAGTGCCCGAATGCGCCGGTCGCCAACGTCACAGGGTACAACCTGCTCTCCGACCACCGATAACCCGGGTACGAATAATCCGGTACAAATACGGTACCGACAAATCGGTACGAAAACTAGGTCGGTACGTATCACCCAGGCTGTAAAGTCCATGCGACCCACCTGCCCGATCTCGTCCAGCCCCGCGGGGGTGCAGACCAGTACGGCGCCCTTCCCCAGGTTCACGCCGTACAGCACCTGTTGCTTGCCGCCGGGCGATCCGCTGAGGCCGCCGCCGGGCACAGGCGCCTTGCGACTCACCATGCGGTACATGTTGTACCTGACGTACGACGACACGTCACGGCGGTGACCGGGTTGCGGCGCGCAAGGGGGAGGTCAGGTCAGGTCGGGCGCTGCGACGAGCGGCTGCTGAGCATTCAGAGAAAAATAAACCGCCTCGACACAGGTCCCTCCAGAGGTCCTCTGATTTTTTGTTCATTCACTGTTTACATGGATATGAAAGGCGCGGTGATGTGCGTGTGCTCCGCTTCCCTACTTGCTTGTGGCCCGCAGCAACCGCCCGCGGCGACACCTACTTGTCGAATGCCCGGATCTGGGCGAGGGCCGCGTCCATCACGAGGGCGTCGTCGTTCCCGAGCGCGGCAGCAGTGATGCGGCAGACAGCCGAGTTGCTGCCGTCGCTGCTGGCCATCGTGATCTCCGCAGATGGATGGATCCGCAGATAGAGCTCGCGCAAGAGTCGCAGGAATAGGAAGGCGCGGAACGACCTCGCTTCTTTCGGGCGGCTAGGATGGCAGGGCGCGTGATGAGGCCGCGCTCGTCCTCGTGCTAAATGAGTGCCTCCTGCTGCTCGGCGCGTGCGTGGCCACGCGCTGCAAGGCTGCAGGGTAGGTGAACAAGAACAGCTTGCAAGTTGGCGACGACGGGCGCTATTGCATCTGGGTTCGAGGGCTGGGACGTGTCAGCAAATAAATGTTTTTGCCGCGAAACGCCACATACATGCCATTAACTTGGGTGCATGTGGTTGGAGCTGGAGCTGCACGGCATGAATCGAAGGATCGAGAAGAGCAAACGAACTTTGGACGACTTGGCCGGCGAGCCGGACGGACCTCCCTGGTCCCGGAACAGCAGGTTCCCTCGTGTTCCCTTTTCATTTGAGGTCCGCTGTAACGTTCATTCGTCCATTCATTCAGGTTGAGTCCGCGTAAGTTATATTAGGGATTACCCGGCACAGCGCAATAGGTCTATCTGATGCTTGCCACCCTTGCTAATCCACGCATGCGCGTCACCAGGGCGGAACCCGTTGGGAACCGAACCTTGTACCTCCGCCCAGGTAGTCGCTGTACTTGCGCGCGAAAGAAAAAGATGTCAGGGCGCAACGTCAATGAACCCTGTTCCACGCTCCTGCGTTTTCCTTGCTTGACCTCCAAAGACGGATTCGGACAGATCAGCGGGGACACGCTCACCCCGCACGCAAAGCCGTTCGTCCCATGACCAAACCCTTTGCTCTGTGCGGATGACGCAATGTCTGTGGAGGCAAAACGTCTTGAAATCGCTGGCTGGTGTTACTACGCTGTGAGGCGTGACTACGCTGTCGGGTTGGTAGTGGTTCATCCAAAAGTCTCTGTGGATTCACAAACCTGCTGACAATATTAGCAAAGTTTTGTTTGAACGGACCGGTGAGGGATTCCCCGCACCACAACGTTGCGCCTAACACAAGGGAAGCGCCATCCAAGACTTGCAGAGGCACAGGGTGAGCGAGGCAGCACCACAAGGGGCAGGGTACGTAACGACGCCCCATGGACAGATGTGGCCAAACACGAGGCAGCCAGCCGATAGACGCAGCTCATAGCCACTCAACACCACCCGGTCCCCTTCCCATGTGGATGGACTCTGCTCAAGGTCTCAACACCCCCCGTCGGCCATGACCTGTGCGCCGGTCGTGGCCTGCCCCCATCCCCAAACAACACATGTCCACGGGTCAAAGACAGGGTTGCTTGGAACGCCAATGCAGTTGGGGCAGCAGCTAGCACCCGCACAGAGTAGGTGTCCGCCCACCGCACATAAATGTTTCTACCACGGCCACATTGCAAAGTGCCCAGCCGCTGCCAGCCAGCTGCACTGTGTCACGTAACAGCAGCCACGAAAGGGTTTGCGAGATATATTTGCAGCCGCCACGTGACAGCCGTTGCTAGTCAATCGTGTCCGTCCAGGAAACAGGCCCACGCGACCTGACCCCGGTTGCTAAATGAACCCTGTTGCTCACGCTCACGCTGTCAGCGTGTGCCAGGCAAGGGCCTCATCGCGACCTGTGCCGGGGGAGGTCTAGGGGTCCGGATCGTTCCGAGCAGCCGATCTAGTGCCGGCCTGTCGACCCTCGTGGGGCCCCCCAGTTAGTCCAGAATGCGGAAAATCCGCAGACACGCCCACGCACATGCCCGTACACAACTGCCACGCCATTGCAGTCGGGTATGTTTATGTGTCCAACAAATGATGGCAGCCCAAGCGACAGATTCGGTAGCGCGAATCATGCGTACGTCCGCCGCGTTTGCCACGCGAAGTGCAAGGTCCGTTGCGTCATGAACTCGTCACGTGTATACACATGCAGCACATGCCCGACCGACCATCGGTTGCCTGCAGTCGTGCACCCTGCGCCCTCGCAAACCCCCACCCGACACGCCCCCCCGATTCCCCGTTCCACAAGGATGTCCTGTACGAACATGACATGAGGTGTACGACAGACAGCAGGCCAACACCGCGCCCATCTCGTACCGTCTGCCAAGATATCACAAAACCTCACCGCAAGGGGCTCGTATCTGTTGAATGTCCCGACTGGACTTCATTTCCAATCTGCACACGCATGTGTCCACCATCGGACACGACGCTCTTCGACGCCGTGCTGTACAGCTGCCGTACATGAAAAGAAATGGGCTTCCAGCTGGGGACCTCCGAGAGACGCTGGATGCTTTGGACGTACTCCCCTCGAAAACCAAAACAAAAACACTGGGACCATTTAGTCCGCACTTCAAGCAACACTGGGAAGGTTTAGTCTGCACTTCCAGGCGTCAATAGACGAACCAGGTCACCCTTGTCAGCCCGACTTGGCGGCAGGCACCAGCCCCAGCTCCGCCAGCCACTCCCGCTCCAGGGAACTGCCGTACACCGCCACCGCCCGCTCCCTCACCCGCCGCTCAAACTCCGACCAGGCCTGGTCCACAGAGGTGGTTTTCGACGCCGTACCCTCCCGCGCGGGGCTCGCACCAGCAACGTGTGGGCCGGCGGGCGCGACAGCGTGCGCCCCTGCCTCGCCGCCGCCGCTACCCCGCCTCCCGGCCAAGGCCAGGGCCCGCCGCCACAGGCGCTGCACTTCTGACAACATCTTTCCACCGCCACTGCTGCCGCTACCACCACCACCACCACCACCACCGCTGCTGTCACCGGGCCGGCCACCGCCGGAAGCGGCTGCTCCTCCGCAAGCCCCCGAACCCGGCGGCTGCGAGTCCTTTGCCGCCTCCGCCGCCGCGGTGACGGCAGGGTTCTCCAGCGGCAGCCCCGCCAACCATGCCGTGAATGTGTACGACGCGACTTCCGCCGCTACGCTTGGGCCGGCGTTACCCACCGGTCGTGGCAGCATGGCCTCCCGCAGGTCCTCGGGCAGGGGGCCCAGCAGCCGCGCGGCCAGCTCGCGGATGTCGGCGGCGGGGCGCTTGGGGTCGTACCAGTCGATCTGTACGGGGGTTGACAGCTCGGCCTTGCCGGACCGCTCCTCGGGCGACATGTCGGGGCGCGAGAAGTCGAACATATGGACCAGGTGCACTGTGGGCTTGTCCACCTAGCGGGGAGGGGGCGCGAGGGGTTCACACGGTGGAGGACAGTGCGGCGACCCATCCGCTAGGTCCTAGGTGAGGCGCGGCACATCATGCATGCACAGAGAAGCGGCTCTAGGCCCCTCGCGCGGTGTCACCACCCTGCCTATGCGCGGATCGTCCTGACCCGGCGGGGACTGGGGGGTTTTACGGCGGGTTGCCCAGCCCGCCAGGCTCTTGCCCCGGAGCCGCCGCGCCGAGACTGTTGGGCCATGCCGGCCCCCGTCATACCCACCGGTCCGGGCCGTGTGTCCTTCCCGGACTCGTCGTTCTGCGTGTCAGGCGTGGCGAGAGTCAGTACGGCACCCTTGCCCAGGTAGATGCCGTACTCCCGGTGCATCCTGGCCTTGGGCGGGCCGCCGGGCACGGGCAGGAGTCTGCGGCTACACACACGGTTCATGTGGTACCTGTGGGGAGGGAAGGGGTAGAGGAAATTGGGGAAGGAAGCGGTAGAGGACATTTACAGACATATTGAAGCTGCGCTGCTGGATGGGGAGGGGTGGGGCAGGCCACGCTCGGGACTCGACATGCAGTGGCGTGGGGAAGAGGTTCGTTAGGAGTATGGCGCAGCGGCCGTGACGGCCGTGACAACGGGCAGGCACACCTATGCGTTCGTGTGTTGGAGCTGCTGATGAGCAAGTGTTGGTACGCGGGCGAAACAAGCCATGGCCGCAGCGGAGCCAGCGCGGCTGCATTTCAGCTAGGTGGGTGAGTCGCTATGACGCCGGCGCGACAGCTTTCAGACCGCTTGGTGCGGATAATATAAAAAACGCGTTATGGCCATATTATATTATTCGCGCTTGGGAGCGATCACGCACACGGCGCGGCGCAACACGGTGGGCGCGCGACGGTGCGGCAGCCTGCACCGCAGGCGCGACCCACGGGTCATGTCTCATGTGTCCGCGCCTGCCCAAGTGGGACCGCAGCAGCACATGCGCTTGGCGCGGCGAAACCGGACAGCGCCGCTGTTGCGCTCCCACTGACAAGTGCTCACCTGTCCGCTGCGCGGCTCTGGGCGATGGCCAGGTCGACGATGGGGGCGTGGGTGCTGCTGATGGCAGCAGACGTCACCTGACGCAGGGTCGAGTCGGCGTCCGCCGCCGAGGCCATGGCCACGCGACGCTTTTGAAACCGGAATGAAGTCCTGTATGTAGCCCTTGCACTGGTGAGAGCGCCGCGGTGGGGGCGTCTTCCGACGGCTGCAAGCCCAGTCAGCTGCTGGTTTGAGCTCGGGCGCGTTCCGCGCGTCAAGTTGGCGCCGAGCGAGCGCATAGCAAGCCGGTTTCGCTGCGGCAAGGCGGCAGGAGAGGACTTCTACATACGGTAGCTGCTCTGATGATTTAATGTTAGAGTTATGATGCGGTTGGCTGCCTCTGCTCTGTACGGCTCGCCGAGTTGCACCGACCCAATCTGTAGCGCCTGAGGACGGTACCGTGGTAGGGAATCGGCAGCACCTGAACCCTCCTGAACCGCCATCCCATGCTCGCAGTCAGCCTGGTCGCTCGGCATGGTTCCTTTCTCCATCAAGGCGGCGATTGTTCGGCCTGCCGCACCATTGCTGCAAGCCGAAAAATAAAGCAGCCACCCTGCCGCTGGCCGAGGAACCTGCCCGATTGCACCCGTAATCACTTCTGGTTTATTAAACATCCAATCATCCGAACAGACGCAGTCGCAGCGCCGTAGCCAAGTACGGTATGTGTATCACTCCGGCATGCAAAGAGTCACCCCGCCATGCAAACGCCATGCTCCTCAGGCCTGCGTACATAGGTGCATGCTCATGTACGGTACTGATGAGGAGCAGGGCGCCAAGCTTGAAAACGAAAACTGTACCCACGAGCAGCATATGCCCTAGTCAGTCATGCATCGGGCATGCCGCCCCCGGAGGGCGCCCTCTTTTCCATGCATACGGTGTACCGGTGACGAGGGAATGTGTGCGTGTGTCGGCGGCGCACCGCAGAATTCGCCTCTGACCGGTGCTGTCACCCGTACGTATTTATGGTGGTCATTCTCGAGTCCTATACGGGCACACAGCCAAGTCGCGAACACCACCAACCACACCGTCGCCACTACCACCACACCGAGACCGTGCTACCCACTGCCTGCGACAAAAGAAACATACCTTGAAACCCAACGTCCCCGCCCTCCTGCTCACAACTACCACAGTCGCTCAAAGCAACATTCTGTGCGCGGCGCAGTAATTTTCACTTGAAGTGGATGGGCCCTAGGGCCGGTTTTGGGGGGGGGGTTCACCCCTCACCCGTTCGCCGGGTGCGTTTCCACTGACCCTAGAAAGAGGACAGCCGCACCATCCGTCCCTTCGCCGACCGGCGACCACGGCCCCCACGGCTGCCGTCGCGCCTGTTCCCTGGCCAGCGCTGGCTGCGAGCCCGCTCGCCGTCCAAGAAGAAAGCCAACCTGGGTCAGCCAGGATGCGCCCCAGGCGGAGGGCGGAGCCTCGATCCTCAAACGCTTCGCTCCGGAAGCTGGAGGCCTGGGGGACCGGCAGCGGCAGCCGGACCAACAGCGGCAGCCAAAGCAAGTCCAACAAGGGTCCCGCACCTGCATCCAGTACCTCACACAGCTTCAACAGGTACAAACAAACGCGCTGTCGATCATCACCCATTCTGTGGCCTCGTCGTTCAACCCGCCATGCAAGTCACAGCCCCGAGCTGTAGAGGGCACGCGATGGATGCGGGTGACAACAGCGCTGCCGCTACCGCAGCCTCGGCGCCGGGGGCAAAAGCTTCCATAGGACAGATTCCCCGATTCCGCCACTGCTTCCTTTATTCCCCAGTCCCATCACCATACAGCTCCTGCTCCGCTGGAGCCCACGCGGTTGGTCTCGGAGCCCCTTGGTCGTACAGCCTGCCACGCACCACCCGACACAATCATGAGCATTACCGCCATACGCAAATATCGTTCCCTGGCCCTCATCCCTTGTTCGACCGCCGGCATCGCCGCCCGCACCCGATGCCTGCGCACATCGCCGTGCCCGCGCAGACTTATTCTGCATCCCCGTCCTTTGCAGAACACACCACCAGTACGGCAGCCCGAATCACGCCGGCCACCCCCACTCCCGCACACACACACACTGTTGTTGTTTGTCACACTGCTCTTCTCGCTGCTCTGTTTTCTTATACAGACACACATATACACCCCGGAGGCGTGGCTCAGTTCTCCATTCACACACCGGAGACACGCTTGGCATGGCCACATCGGCCCGGGGCCGTTGCCCCGCGTTGCAGCGGGTGTTTGAGCCCCACGGCGTCGCATCAACAGGACTTGCTTCATCATCATCATCACGTCAGCATGTGTGCTCCCTCCACGGACCTTCCCGTCCGCTTTAAACCCCTTCGCGTGGTCTCCGCACCCCCATTCCGTCGCATGGGGAGCAGCGCGGGGCGGTTCCGCCTTGACGCCTTCTGCGGCTGTGTGCTTCACCTCCCGGTGTGGGTGGCCTGCACCCAGGGGTAGAGCTCGTAGGGCACTCCTGTGGCAGCGCCTGCGCGGGGCCCTCTGTCAGCCAAGCGCCCTAGGGATTTCCTCTCTTGTCACCATCCGCCCCGACGTTGCCGTCAGCTCACCACAGCGGGTGGCAGCAACCGGTGTGCCCATGGGCTGTGAGACTGGACTGCCCGACCTCCGCGACTCCGCTCGCCGCGACCCCGGATGTGTGCAATCGGCAGGTCGCTCCCCCTCAGAACCCCTTCTCCCACATGTCCCAACACTGGAGGCAACCGGTGAGCGCCGCCACCAAGCTCCCAGCGCCGCTGACATGGGGGCCATCACGCGGCTGAGCACCACTCGGCACAGCAAAGAAGCTCACCGGCGGAACAACACCCAACCCATCGGCCTGTGCGCCGAAGGTCCCGCCACAACAACTGCCGGCGGCGGCCGCCGCAGCCACCTCAGCCATGGACCCATTGCGGCGCCGCCAGTTGGGTCGCCGCCGCGCGCCCAACACAGCCGCAAAAAGAGCGAGCAGAAGCCGGCAGTCGGCGCAACCGCCTTTCCGTCCACACCGCACATCCACCGTACAGCCTCTATCGCAGGAAATCTCAAACGGCTGTTGTGAACCAACGCGCCCTCCTCGTACGGCGCCTGCGCGCCTAAAAATAAGATGAATTTGTGTCAAGGCAAGCCAAACCCCAACATGCTTCGCTCGGGCAGCGTCGCATGTCAAACAACCCGGCTCGCTTTCAGCGGACTCGGGAAAAGCTGTGAGCGGTGGCTCAGTCAATATAGCCGTACGAGCAACGTAGGTTTCGATATCATCATCATTTCGGTTCTGCCACTCCACTGGGCAGCACCAGCTCGGTCCTGCGCTATGGGGGAGCAAGCGACCCGTGCTTGCCGGCGCGCCGTGCCTCACGAGGCGGAGGCGGCGACCGGCACACACACAGCAGCAGCAGCAGCAGCATTGAGCGGTCAGCCAGACATCCACGGGCCAGAGTACGGACGCGCCCAGCGTTTCGACCCTCAGCACCGTGTGGGTCCCTCTCCCTTCCGGCCCTGAAAATCCCCTTCTTGTGCGACGGCGTTAATCGCCCCGAGGATAATGTGCTTCACATCCCACTTCCCGTCCCTTCCATGGGCGTTTCCTGGCGGAGGGGGGCCGGTTCCGCTCATAACCGGATGAAGAGGGCCGGCGGCGCGATGCCGGCGGTGCGGTGTCCCCACGAAGCTGCGGCCGGCGCTGGCCGCGCCGGCGCTCTCTCCCCCTCCCCAGACAGCAGCCGCATGGCACTAGTCCCCTCATTCGGGCCACACGTCGTCGGCTGCGACGACCGCGGGCTTCTCAAAACTCATGTACCTGAGAAACCCAACCCGGAGCCATTTTGTCTATATACTCCTTGCCAACCGGATAAACACTGCCGCAAGCACCCATGATGCCGCTAGGAAGCCCTGGCCGCCTCAACCACGGGCCCGCTGCGCGGCATGAGGCCCGACAGACTGGCAGCCTACAACACGCTGCGTTGTGCCTGCCACACAACGCTGCCCGATGTGGCGATAGCCTCGCACAACGGGGCGGCTCATCCGCCCGGATCCCATCACGCCTACAGGGCTGTGTCCTGCATATCCGTGCCAACGTCCATCGCGGCGGCACGTGGAAGGCAGCTGCCCCATTCGCTTTCCACAGAGCATGTAGGGCCGCAGATTACCCTGCAGCCCAACGGCCAGGCCAGTCGTATCAATACGTGCGGGGCACACAGCCCAGGAGGGGCGCACAGCCGCCGTGTTGGGGATGAGGCGAGAGGGCCACCTGGGCAGCGGCCATCTGGCGACTGCACCCGAGTGACATCATGCCGAGGTCAGGGCAGGGGCGCACATCGTCGCGACCAGGGAAACGCCGCTGCCGAGGCGCTCTGCAGCCGCCGGGATACGGGGTGGATCCAGGTGGGCCACCTGCTGCGGCTGCGCTGTGCTGTGCTCATTCTGTGCTGAGCTTCGACCTCGCGCCCTCACCGGTGTGCATCAAGGCCAGGCGCAGCGGCGGCAGTCAGCGGATGGCAAGACACGGGAGCCGCCGACGCCGACAAGCGCTACACCGGACCACTGGCCTTGGCAAGAGAGACGCTACCATGGACCCCCGCAAGGACCCCGACGCGGTCGTAGAGCAGGCCCCGCACTTAATGCTCCGAAGCTCTTGACGATGCGCCAGCACGCCCCCGACGCCGCTGGTAATGTAAAGCCTTCCCAGTGTAAAAACGTTTCGCTGTTGGCACCAGTCGAGAGCTCGATGGTTGGCAACGCCGGTGAGGACAGCTGGTACAAAGGAGTCAGCTAGTGCGGCCGTAGCAGCCGCTGCTGCAGCTGTCGCTACTCAGCAATGTCCCCGCGTCCGATGCAGCTTTCCGCAGCCAAGCCAGCCGCCTGCGCCGCTGCCACCCCCTGTTGCGGCGAAACTGCTGCGCCTCATCAGACCGCCGCTGCTGCGCCAGTCGGGCCGCCGCTGCTGATGCAGCGCGCGTGCCCTCCGCGTCACACATGTTGGACCGACGGATGGCCTGTGTACACAACATCGTGGCACCCCGCTGTGCACCCCCCCATCGAGACACCTGCGATATAGGGGCAGCGGGCCCCAGACCCAACGCGTGGCGCTGAGACGCTGCTGCGAAGCGGCTCCTCGATTCGGTGACCGCGCACTCACATCTCCGCTCCGAGACCGTGCAGCGGCCGCTGCTGGCGTCGCCATCCCACGGCCGCAGCGCAGCGCTTCACGTTGGCGACCTGTGTATCGGCGTCTCTCGTCACCAGCCGGCCGAACTCAACCCGCCGGTCCAGCAGTCGCCGCTGGCCCCCCTCCTGCGGCGCCGCTGTCCAGGCGGGCCCTACTGCGCGTTCTGTTCCGGCTGCTGGTCTCGATGCCGTGGACGCCACGGAAATGCTCTGCAGGCCAGCCAGCCTGCTCTGCGGAGTGCTCCTTCTGCCAGTCCAAGAGTTCGCCGGTACATCCTTTCCTTCAAGGTATAACCAGCCTACAGTCAGGTCCTCTGGACTGGCTCCACCTCGTTTCGCTCAAGCACGCACGGGCTCAGCCGCCCAGGGATGGTCCGCTTCCTTCGGCCCCCACCGGCGCGGTCACTGCTGCTTGTTGCGTGGGTACCTGGCGTGGTCAGGCCCGCTGCCGCAGGGGGCTTGCCAGCAGCGGTCCTGGGGCACGTAGCAGAGCGACTCTAGCTGGTCCGCTTCCCGATGTCACTACCTCGTGTTTGTGTCATCAGGGCCTGCGAAGCGGGCAGGAAAGAAACACAGCCGGAGGCGCCCGACACGAGACCACATCAGCGGGATATGTGGGCGTGGAGGCCGCTTGGAGGCTGTCGTCTGGGTCGCGGCTCAGCAATCACGCGACCAGACGACGGTGCCGCCTGGACAAGCCGTTTGTCGGGCCACGAATGCGTCTAGGAAATGTGGATATCATTATCATGGCACCCTCGTCCATCCGCCTGTCAGGCAGTTGGGGCGTAGGGTAAAGGGTTAAGGGTTGAGGACCGCAAGACCCGCCGGCCCCGAGGTCACCTCCAGCTCCGCCGGCGCCGGCGCCGGCAGCGTCTGCGCCCGCAGAGCCCCAATATCCAGCTGCCGAAACCAGCCGTGTCCCAGCGCATCCGTGGCTGTGGGCCGGTCGCGCGGGCTCTTGTCCAGCAGCCGGCAGAGCAGATCCTGCAATATGCAATAAAAGGAACCCCCCGCCACGTCATGTCTGGAACATGGTATATTCCGTAGGCATGTGCATTGACTTGCTGGCATGGCATGTCGGCGCACACGACCGGCCGCCACCGCTCCTGTCGAGCGTCCGGTGGTGTAGGACGCGGTTGACGTCCAGTCCCCCGTGAATGTCACCCACCGCAGCATGCTGGTTCATGAGCTCGGGGCTGATCCGCGCAATCACTCAGTTCCACTCGGTCATGCATTCATGAGGGAATCAATCAAGGGTACACCGGAATCCCCCAAAGGGTTAAACGGCGCCTAACGTACCAGGAGAGGCTCAGACCCGTCATGCGGTGCTTAATCATGGCAGAGATGCGCCCAGCCCCAGACGGTGGGATCCGGTCGCGGCTCACCTTGAGCTCTGGGGAGAACTTATCGGGGCAGTGCAGCGTCTTGGTCCAGTACCAGCTCACGGCCGCCCACTTGGGCAAGGCGCCATCCACCATCTCCCACAGCATGATGCCCACGGACCAGCTGCAGGACGGTGGCAGGGGAGACGAGCACGGAACGCTCAACAGAGATCCCGGGAAGCCAGACGCAGGTGGCGCACGGAAGATCAGGGAGGCGAATCCCAGAGCGGACGCACTGGGGTTTCCCGTCATTGGAGGAGTTGCTCAAGCGAGGAGCATGAGCCTGACCAGGACACTGATCAGACGGTAATTCCCGGAGTCCCGGACGTGTCCCTACAGACAGAATCTGGATGACCCTGTTTTTGCTAGGTTCGACGACGACTGGCCCACGTGCGTAAGCCGCTTACATGTCAGCTGAAAAACTGTATCCGCTCTTGTTGCCGTGGACGATTTCAGGCGCCATGTAGAGAGGGGTTCCAGCCTGCCAGAGTTTGCGGATACCAACGTCAGTTCAGGCGTCGCAGCTGGCTGTCAGCGCAACAACTGCATCAGGCAGGCTGCTTTAGCTGCTGCCGTTGCACGCCCAGCAACAGCCGCATCGCGCCCCCGACAGCCAGTCGCCCTTGAGCGCACACTGAAGCGTCTGACAGGGCCACATGCCTGGGTTGCATGCGTCGACCACCTTCTATCAAGTAGAGCGGTTGTGAGACGCCCGGACTACTCCGACTGGCGCAATCCGGCGAGTCACCGGTCCCCGGGCCCCTGCTGCTGAGCCCGCCGGTCCATTCCTCTCCTCCTTCCCGTCCCGCCTGGGTTACGGTCCATCCCCTGCTCTGCCGAGCCTGTCGGCCGTAGAACTCACGTGTGAGTGCGCCTTGGTGCCTGCCTCTAGGTGCTTGGCCAGACCCAAGTCGCCCAGCTTCAGGTACCGTGACTCCGCCAACATGCAGTTGGAGGGTTTCACGTCCCGGTGCACGTAGCCCCGGGCGTGCATGTCCTGCGGGCCCGGAGGGTGCAACACCAGGAGGGTGCGGTCACGAGTGCCGACCGCATGGGTAGGGCTGCGGGCGGTGTCAGGCTGCTGGCTCCGGCTGCCAGCTGGGCTGGTGGAACCCAAGAGTGTCACCGCAGACAGCTGGCGGAGGGAAGTGGGCATTGCTCAGCCTGCTGTGCGCATTGCCTGTCATTCTTAGACTTGTCACAGTGGGCCCGGATTGGCTTATGATCCTTGAGGAACGGGACGGCAGCACGGTGCAGGCTGCGTGCACAGCGCCTATATGCCGTAAGCCTAGGTATGCCGTGAGCCTAGATATGCCGTATGCTTGGACAAGCAGGTAACGCAGGCCCATGCTTGCCATCCATGGCAAGCACCCTGATGGTAATACACCCGGGCAGGGACGTTACCAAAAGCCGCATTGAGTTGACTACTGCTCATCGGCGGGCCAGTGACACCTCACCTCCAGGGCTATCAGCACGCAGGCCGTGTAGAAGCGGGCCTCGTCCTACGGCATGAAACAGAGCGGACGACTGCATCTAGTACGGGATAGCTGGTCGCGATGAGTGAGGCAAGATGAGGGTAGGCAAGGCTGACCCTAAGCACACGCAGGATGCAACATCCTATCCAGAAAGCTATAGAACCGGGATCGGATGCATCCCGGGTGCGCGTTGACTCACTCAGGCCCAGCACCATCAGTTCACTCCTGGTCGCGCCCGTCGATGCGCGACCTCCTGGCCCTCCGGCCGCCCGCCAACCCGCAATTTCATACCGCATCCTACAGCCCCACCGCAATATGCTTCTTTGCTGGTGCGAAGGGTGCGCCGAATCCCCGGTTCCACTTCCCCACCAAGCCATGCCCCTTCGACACATCTCATGACTCAAACCTGCTGGACACAGCACCTCGTTGCATGCGTTCTAGAACCATGGGCCCCCAGGGTCACACGTTGCCGCCTGTCCGTGCTCGGACACACTCACGAGCCGCTACCCCTCGCACCTCAGTAAGTCCAGCTCTTCGCTCCAATCGCAGCATGGATAGGAGCACAAAATCCAAGCAGGCGTTGCCGGTGGCGCTCCGGTGGCATGACACCTCCTGCGATGCAACGCAAGCGGGCGGGCGGACGGTGCTCGCTCGAGCGGGGACGTTGGCTGTGCAAGCTGCGCATGACTGACCGGCCTTCGCGTCCAGCCGCAGGGCGACGGCGCAGACGTGGCTTGGTCCTCTCCATGAAGCGGGTTCATTGTCAATTGTGACTTCCAACGTACACCATCGTTACGCACACGCGGTACCGCTGACGAGCCCCCGCCCGTGCAGGCATCGGGGTTAAGAAGAAAATTAGCCCAGACACACCCAGCCCAGGTATTGGGGTGTGCCAAAGACGCCGACTCGATCCCACACAGCGCTGCTCATGTTGCCCAGGCAGACAAGCTTTTTTTACCCCTACGTGGCGCACGTGCCCCTCATGTGACCCACATCCGACGTGGCAGCAGTGTCCCCCGGACCGCAGCGCCCGCTCCCTTCGCCCTCCACACGATGGGCCCCGCAATAGCCAGACACCCACCCGCAGGAGGCCTTCCAAACTTCCGTACGGACAGTACTCCAGCAGCAGGGTATAATCGTACAGCCCAACCACGCAGCTCCACAGCTGCGTCAGGAAATTGCACTCCCGAACCGCCTCGAGCGCTTCCACCTCTCTGGCCGGGTCGTTGTTGTTAGACTCATTTGCCTGTGTCGTAAAGGCGCACGCACGGCTGCGAGATCATTGCCGACATCAGCGAATCTCTGAACGCAGAATTCAGTTTAGCTAGGCGGGGCCATTCCGGCAATTTTCAGCGTGAGCAGACCGACAGGTGTATCGCCGATCCGCACTGTCCGTGTCCACGTGGACATTCTCCGCACCTTCAGAAGTTTTTTCCGTACACACAGCAGCTGGCCAGATGGCGTGTGTACGCGGACCAGATCCACTATCCCGAAGGCGCCCTCTCCCAGCACCTGGCAGCATGAAGCCGGGGGAACAGGCCGGGCGCGTCGACAGGCATGTTTACGGCGTCGATTGTCCCAGCAGGTCATATTTCTCGCGCGACGCAACGCCCATCAGAGTTTTCTTGACCATTCAAGCCGGCTTTCAGTTCCCCTAAACATACCGCCGCCCATCTATCGGCTTTGGTGAAGCTTTCCCAAGGCCCTGGCATCCGTGGCTTTGCGCCAATGGGCCTGGGCCCGTTGGCCGCGCACCTTGACAGAGCGGATGTCCGCTTTGTGAGCCGCCGCAAGGAGATCCTGCATGGCCATTCCATTGTTTAAACACACGTTGGGCGCTGATAAACAGAGCTGCGGTTCGTCCAACTGCACGCCGACGGCGCAGCCGGCGTGGACTACGAAGGCGGACAGGAGGGAGCAACTGACAGATGGCGACTGGGACACGTTCAACATTAAAAGCAAATCACGCACTGGCCACGGCACGGGTAAAAACGCAGCATTTAGCTCGAAAACCCTAACAGTGTAAGTAGCGGTCGATGGGTTTCAACCGTCACGTGGATTGACCCGTGTAATTCCTGTACTGAAGGGCACATGATCTATCAAAAGGAACCACAACATCTACAAACGCGTACTGCCGAACAAAAAGCACGTACAGCGCGTAATTTATCGACCGCGCGACCGCTGACAAATGGGGAGTCAGCTATGCAGCTCTAGAGATACACTGCGCCACTCCCGCCCATGAACGGCAAAATCGCTTTGTATAATCGGCATCGCCACACATGCAGACTTTGACATACCCGATCAGCTGCGCAAGCCACCCTGCTGCGTCCCAAGCACGAAACCTCTTGAAGCGCTGCCCTGCGAGCCTTGACGCTGTCCTCCAGGCTACGGCGTATAGCGCGCGGTTCGAAAGTTTGGTCCCCAACATCGCGAACCTCCACAGCTGCGAGACCGCTGAGCGCGCCAGGCGAGGGCGGCGGCACCAGCCCAACGGTGGTCATGCTTGGGCTTTGCGGTGCCGCCCATTCGCGTGAAGGCCGTCCACTGCGCCCACATTTCCGCATAGATTCATCTTTGCCCAGCAAATAGGCTTTTACCTCGCCGGTGCCTGGAGGCGAAGGCCCGGTTGCCGGGTTACCTGTCGAGTCCAAACAACCTGGGTTACGCTACATCGAGGCAGCCGACATCATAAGAATACCATACGAGCGTCCATTAGCACTAGTGTTGCGTTTATTTGCCACATTCGATGCTTTTAAGTGACCTGAGGACGTCCCCTGTGCAGTGGAAAGGCACGGTTACACCGTCCATGTCATTACCTTCGACATAAACAAGCTTCCCGTCCATAGGAAACGGGCTAACCGGCTCATACGCCTTATCGTCCAGCCTCACGTTCCGGTCCCGTCGCTGTTCGCGGACGATCGAAGATTGAACCACGCGTCTAACTATGTCTGCTATCAAACTGGATGAAAGAGAACAGAGCAGCAGCTGGAGAACGGACGTTCTTGCATGATTGAAAGTCTGCAACGGTTTTTGGCAACATTAAAAAGGCAATCATTTAACAGTCGCTTCATGTATGATACTTTGGGCACATTTAGTGCTTTGGCCTAGTTGCACCCCTTCGTGAGTCCTCTGGCCGTACGGCCCAATAGTCGTGCCAAATACTGCTTGGTGACCACTCTTATGTTTAACGCTTCACATATATATTGCATATAGGTAGCTTACCTTGAATACTTTGTAAGCTTCAAAATGGCCGACCTCAAGAATGTCGGTGGTGAGTATGATGTTACCAAGAAGACGCTGAAGTCTTCTTGTAAGTTCAAGGTCGCTGACAGCGTCGGGGTAGGTGAAAGCCTCTTGGTCGCCCGCATTGTTGGTGAGGAAGGTTCGGGGATGCCTGACAAGACCCAAGTCGTGACGGCCGCCGACAGGTCAAGCTGAAGCTCACGACGCCAGGCAACGCAATGAATGTGGAGCTGGATGGAAAGCACTGGGGCCTGACCTACGATCTGGCGAAGAAGGTGCGAACCGTGTGGCCTGGCGTTCCTGCGTGATGGTGAGAGGGTCAACGTCGCAAGTGATGGTTGCAGGACCTCGAGCTCAAGGGCGAATGGAAGATCAAGAACGGAGAGTTCAAGATTAAGCAGAAGATCCCTGGCCTGAAGACGGAGTTGCTGCCGTCGCCGGAGGTCCAGGTCAGCAAAAAAGTGCCGGAGTGCGTAACGCCAGCAGGACTCAAAGTATACAACAGTGCAGGTGGATTGCACATCCGAATGGTTGTATGATGGCAACAGGATTTGGGCTTCCTATTGTTAATGGCTAGTTGCGATTCGTCACGCTTGCGCCGCAACGCCGAAACAGCATACCATTCTTCAACATACCGTTCCGTTCGTTGTTGGATTTCCCTAGATCTTGTAAACGCCGTAAAAGTCATATATTTGAGCGTTGCAATCATTTACATGTTTGGGTGACCCCGCAGTGGAAGCAGCACATTGTGAAGGGCAAGAAGTTCGCCTGGGAGGTGGAGCCCAGCTACTGCTTCCAGTCTCGCAAGGGTGAGCATTGTTGGCACCGTGTGAACTGGTTGCGAGTGTGGGCAGTTGTTTCCCAGGTAATTCAATGATTATTTGGACGGCGTCCGCCACACGGGCACCCCTGGTACGGGTCATTACCGAAGCACACCGATACTGCCCGCGGGAGATTGACTAATGCAAATTTGACTCCGCAGCCAAGCTCGAACAATCGCTGGAGTTCAATGGCGGCAAGCAGAAGTTGAAGCTGGAGGGTGACAGCAAGGCGGTCAGTTCGGTCATGCCCTTCTGTTGTCGGGGATCAGCACTCGTCGCCAACCAGTCAGTGGGGACGGCTGTGGTTGTAGGCATTGCCCACATGTACCATAGACCCAGCCGCAGTGTTTGAAGCGCCAGACCGCACCTGGGCAACGGTTCGATCTCATACTCGATTGTTGCCGGTCATTGTCAATTTAGCCGGATGGTCCGATTAAGTAGATACTGTTGCATCTGTCTGCAGGGCATCAGCGCCGCCGTCGGCACACTGACCGTGAAGGTGGGATCTTCGTGGGCGAAGCAGCTCAGCGTTAAGTACAGCAAGGCAGCTGGCCCCAGCTTGATCCACGAGATTGAGCCGTCGAAGAAGGTGGGTGCGATTGTTTGGCTGCCAAGTTGTGAGGGGATTGAGGTAGCTGGCATGGTGTAACCACATGCGAATTTCACTGTGCCTGCTATCAATGGGTTTTGCACGTCTATGGCACGGTATGCTCCAGCTAATCTAATCATGCCACGGCGTTGCGTACTCGCACACTTGATTACGTATCTCGTAGTTTTATGCATGCACTTTTGCATGCACGGTGTAAGTGCTTTGCTGCGCCTGCTTTTTCAGGTGTCCCTGAAGAGCACCGTCGGCATCAATGCGCGCGACCTGAAGGTGGTTGCTGAGGTGAAGCCCGGCAAGGTTGCAGGGTAAGTGAATCCTGCAAAATATTGGGCCTGGGGGTATTGCAGTGTCTGGTACGTTGATCGTCTCATGGCCTGAGGGGCCTGTGAATCAACCATGGTGACTGCGCCAAAGAAGTATCCTCTGCATCGAACTGGGCTTGAGCCGGATGTTTGTCATGGCGGGTGCATGTTGAGTGCGCCTTGTATTTATTGAATGGGCCTTGCATTTCGCACATGATCAGTTGATCTTGGAACTAAATGATCCGCTTGTGTGGTCTGCGGTGCAGCGTCAAGCCCAAGATTACCCTGGAGGGGAAGGTCACGTCCAAGGACTTGAAGCCGAAGGGCATTATTGCGGGGCTGTCCATCGATGTATGAGGGATGAACTTCGGACGACAGCGGGCATGGATGTTGGGCCGCTGTCGGATGGGATGGAAATCGGTCAGGCGGATTTGGCTGGGTGGTGCCGGACATGGCGTGAGCCCGCATATCTAATTTCCGGGAGTTCCCTTGGGTATGTAGTGCAGCTATCGAAGATTGGTGATGCATTTGCTAGACGTCCCGGGGCTCTGTTAGCAGCATGCTGGTAGCAGCAGCGATTCATTGCTGGAGTGCGTTGGATGAGGTGCTGTCTTCGCCTCGAACTCGAGTGCCTTCTAAACAGTCGCTGGTGAACGGCCGGCCGCCGCGCACGCATGCCGAAACGCTTTGTGCCTGTGGGGTTTTGTGAATGCTCTGGCTGCAAACTCGGACACGTCTTCATGGTTTGTGGTGATGTCTCACGCTATATATTTGAGGCAATTCGTAAAGCGTATCCAGGTGTTCGGCATGGACACGGGCCAGGATGTGTTCGGTCATTGTACCGAGGACGCTCTGTTCCCAAGGGTCCGACTCTGCCTTGCATCTGCTAGAGATTGCTTGCGAATGCCATTTTGAAGCCTTATGGTGGAATGCGGGCAGTGGGGGAGCGCTACGTAACCATATACGTGGATCGCTGATCTACCCCTGAACTCAGCTCCTTTTCAACACGCTTCCCTTTTTAATATGCCTTCGGCCTTTCTGTCAACAGGATGCCTCTCTTCTGCTCCACCCCGTGAACACACAAGGCAACCGTGCCCAAACAGGGTGCCGTACTTGCTTAAGCACTCCAACTGCACGGAAGTGCTGAGCTTGCAGTTTTGAGGGTAGAAAACGGCGGAACTCAGCTGATTGCGTCGTACTCCTGCGTGAGCCACAACATCAGTTCGCGTCGCGGCGTCTATCTATCAGGTGCAGCGCTGACATCCGTGCTAGCTGACTATCGCTGTGCGCTCAACGACATCCGCTAAGCGTACCCAACAACTAAGGATCACACAGAGATACGCGCATTGTCATAATTTGTCTCCTAGACACATAATGCTTTTGTGCACGGCTCCCGGAAATCGTGCCCAGAAGTAAAGGTGATGTACGTACGATATGTGCCCATGGGACGGTGTTTGTGACAAGTGTCTCGTGTATGTATCAATCTGCATATTTAAATAGTACGATTATTTTGACCTATCTCTGTAGCCATGAGTCTCTGCGGACAAGTTCTTCAAACGAAACTGGTAGGGGGCTTCACACCGCAATGATGTATACTTGCATATCAGCGTTGTAGATCACCAGAAGGAATGTATCTGATTGGCAGGTGGAGCGTCGACAATCGGAGTCCGTGCACGCAAATCGATTTCGCTCGGGAAACTGCTACCGGTGCGCACCCATGAGCACGCGCCAACGAAATGCATGCAACAATGTGCTTGACACGAGCTCGGGTGCATTCGCAGCTTGCCTGGCTCCGGCCCGGCGCCACGGACGGCCCTGACCGGCCCAACTCGGCGCACGCCTTTCCGCCCTGTCGCGGTCCTCCCCTTCCTCCGAGGCAATGCCAAGAGCGGTGACGCCCCCGCCCAGAGCGGCGACGCACAGCACCCGCACGTGACGGCACCGCCCAAGTTCGACCTCCCGCTGGCGGTGGTCCTGGCGGGGGCGTCCTTCGAGGCGTACCTGCAGCCCCAGTCCGAGTCCGGCTTCCTCATGCGCCACGTGCGCGGACCCACAGTCATCTTCACAGACAAGTGAGGCCCCGGAGCAGCACACTGCAAAGCCGAATCCCGTCGTCGCCAGCCCGGCTGTGCGTGTGTCACCTCCCTGGAGCGGACCGCATCCCTGTTCAAACACCCAACACGCTCCAATGGCGCCTCTTACGCTGCTGCACCGCTACGGTTTCGGGTTTTGTGGCATGACGCATGTTAGCGACGCGGCTTCCGCCGTCTCCGCCCTCCCCTCGACCTCCCCTTGACTCCTGTGCCACGTATCGGTTCCCCAATCCATACCCCTCGACCTCACACGCGCTTACACACACGCGCTTGCATGCCCACAGGGCCTTCCTGACCGAGACCTACAACGGCGTCCTGGTGGTGGAGCTGCTGAGTGCCGCCAACCTGCGCCCCGCGGACAGCAACGGCCAGTCCGACCCCTACGTGGTCCTGTCCCTGGGGGGCAGCTCCTTCCGCTCCCGCACCGTGCCGCAGACGCTCAACCCCGAGTGGGAGGACGAGCAGTACTGCATGTACATCAAGTGAGAGCGCCGCGCCGTACGGCATCTGCACCGCGCGTTGCGCACGCCGTGTGATTGATGAGTGCGGCTCAAGAGTGCGGTCGTGCAGTCGCCGATTGGCCCCACCTGCGCTGACGGGCCTTGCTGCCTGCGGCGTTTGGTTCGGTGAGAATTCGGGGAGCTTGGCGTCCTGGGTTCCTGAACCCAAGACATGCGTCACTGCGAAGGCCACCCGCCCGCAGCTGCCCCTTGCTGCCGCCGACACTGCTGCTGCCGCTGTTGCTACTGCCGCCGCTGCTGCCGCCGCTGCCGCCGCCGCTGCTGCTGCCACTGCCGCCTGCTGCATTTCACGGCGCCAGAAATCCCGCCACGGACATCCTCCGAATCCGGGTGTACGATGCTGACGTGGGCAAGAGCGACGACGACCTTGGCGTGGCCATGATGGGCTTTGGCGAGCTGGAAGGCACCAAGGGCGCCCCGCGGGTCTTCTCTCTGCCTCTGCGGGGTGAGACCGTGGCCGCATGGTGTGAGACTCAGTCGGCACCGAGCCGCGCCGTGACCAACAACCGACGGCATGGCGGAAGACAAAGGTCGCAGGCTCGCAGCCCAGTTCCGGGACCTGATGCGCGCAATGGGGGAGGGGGGTAAAACCCGAGGAAAACCAGACCCAAAAACGAAGGGAGTTGAGGGTGACGGGGGAAACCCCATGCTTGCCCGCTGCCGCGCGTGTGCGTTCAAGTGGCCGGGGCCGCCGACCGGCTCCTGGGGCGAACGAGGGTGCTCCGGAGGGCGCGGGAGTCGAATTCTCGGCTCGGTAACACGCCTTCTCGGCGCCTGTGCGTTCAGGGACCGGCGCCGGCTCCGGAGCCACCATCACGCTGCGCTGCCGGCTGCTGTCGTTCGCCGACGCCGACCCGGATCACGTGGCGGCCATGACCTCCACCGTCACCACCGCGCCCTCGCCGCCGGCAATCGCGGGCCTCCAGGTGCGAGGGCTGCGGGGGAGGCACCTCCCGCCTCCCGCCTGCGACGACCCCTATTTGTGCTGCGCCCCACCTCAGCAGCCGCTTAGCAAGGGCCCGGAGGTGCCATCGCCATCGCCGGCGCAGGGCGCTTGCCACCTGCCCGCTGGCATGTGGTTCCCGATCGTGGACACACGGAATCTATCGGGCTCGTGGACCGGGGGACCGTAAGGCGCTGCGCTGACCACCGGCGCTTCAGCACGCTGGGGACCTGGGGGGAGTGCGGTTTGGTGTCACGTCACCAAGGCCTCGAACCCCCTGACGCTGACACGTTCCCCGGCCCGAACCAACAGCCCCGGCTCCATAGGTTGGGGCTGCCCCACGTTGCGATGTACCCATGACTGTTTCGGGTTTGCCGCCACACCACATCACACTACACCACACCACGCCACACCACGCCACGCCGCGCCACACCACGTCACACAACAAAACAAAACAAAACAAAATACCACCCGGCCCCTCCCTGGCCCTTGCACCCTGCGGCCCGCGGTTCCGCAGGCTGCGGCTGCGGCGGTGTCCGCCGTCCCCCAGCAGCTTGGGGCTGCGTTCGAGGCGGTCCTGCCCAAGACGGACGCCGCAGCGGGTGAGTCGCCGTGTCGCGGCGGAGCACGTGTCGGTCGGCCGGGAGCGCTGGGCGGGCTCTCGGCTGGGGCTCTAGGGAGGTCAGCGAGTCCCGCATCGCCAGAGAAAGCAGCCGCCGAAGCCGCAGGCCCGCAGCCCATCCACAGGAACAGCAGCGGCGGCGGCAGTAGGAGCAACCCCCCGAGGCCTTGGGCGGCACCCGACGCGACCCGGCAATGCTTCGTCGCGTGTCGGTGTTGCGAAAAGAAGCCAAGAAAGGCACCGTCGCGGCGCACCTCATCCCGATCCCCTTGAGGTCGCAGGTGCAGATCTACGGTATACACGCGGATCTGTCCCGGGCGTCACGCGGTCCCAACGCCCCAGAGCCTCACACCCCAACGTCCCCGACTGTCCATGAAGACTCAACGCCCGCTCCCTCTCCCCCGGTGTGTCGGCTCGCCGCCCGCTCCGTCCTGTCGGCCGCGCGCAGGCGAGGCCGCCGCCGCCGCCGCCGGCACCAACGCCACCGTGGCGCTGCCCAGCGGCGAGGAGGTGCCCAACCCCTGGCGGGTGCTGGCGGAGATGGTGGGCCGGGCCATGGGCGCGGAGTCCGTGAACCCGGTGGCCTTCGTGGAGAACGAGGAGACGGACACCCAGGTGGGCCTCCTGTGCCGTGCCGTACCGAGCATCGATGCCTTGTGTATGTCCGCCGCCCCGCAGCGGCCTGTGGCCGCAGCTCTCCAGTCCTTGTGAGGCGCACCGGGCGCATGTTTGGGCGCGGGTATGCGGTCCGGGGCCCCGAGACTAGGGGCAGGGCGGTGGAGGCCGCAGGGGCGGGGCGGTGGTGGCCGGAGTGTGGGTTGGAACCAACGGAGTCCGATGGGCGCAGCGCATGGGAACGCGGCTGTGGACCCTAGACCCCGGCCTGCTTGGTTGGCTGTGCTTTGGCGTGGCGGGTGCAAGGAAGCAGCAGGTTGGGGGACCTGGGGGACGGGCAGGCGACACGCGCACCCGCCAGGGTGTTCTGATTTCGAGGTTGGGGCCCCTTCCTCCCCTCCTCCCCTCCTCCTGTTGCCTATACGCCGCCACCGGCCACGCTATCTCTCGATTTTCTACGAATTCTGCGTTAGGCAACCTACATGTTCCGACTCATTTTACTTGGTTTTGGCAACACCGACGCCTACACCGTCGTCGCCGCTGGCGATCTATGGTGCTGTACCAATTTCTCCGGTCGAACCGTCGCTCTGGCAGCAGCGCAGCTTGAAAATGTCTACCAATTTCCTATACCCCTCCTCCTCCCCTCCTCCCCTCGTCCCCGCAGGCCTGGCTGTACCGCAATGTGGAGGCCAAGGAGGCGGTCATCGCCTTCCGTGGGACCGAGCAGGTGGGCAGCGGCGGGGTTCCATGCTTTCATCGCCATGGAGATCCCAAAAGAGAGTTGCAAATCAGCGGGGCTGGATGGTGCACGGGGCTGGATGGGGCACTGGGCTGGATGAGCGGAGGAAACGGCCGGGGGCGGGTCACAGCACTGCAGGGCGCATGGGCAGGCGCGGTGTTGCCCGGCACACGGACCAGACGGACTGTCTGTTGTGTGCAAGACGCCCGCCACCAGCGTCAGTGCTGCAGGGGGAGACGACTGGTTGTCGGTCGTCTGTCTGTCAATACATAGCAGCCCCTACCGTCGCGTAGGCCTGCAGGGCGATGGCGCAGACTGAGGCGTACGCAGCAACAGGGCGGCAACAGTAACATCCTTACATAAAAATACACAGGGCGGCCCTTCGGTACTGCGGTTGATCTGGACCGACAATCTCTCCCGGTCCGCCCTCCCTGGACAAATACGTGATGTCCCCTCGGCCCGGTCAGCCGACACTCCCACACCGTGGCGCATGCCCCCAAATGACCCGGCCCGGCTCGGCTGCCGCTGTGCGCTGCCCTGCCCTGCCCTGCCCTGCCCTGCCTGGTCCCCCCACAGGTCAAGTGGAAGGACATCGCCACCGACCTCAACCTGACGCCCTGCTCGCTGAACCCGGAGCGCCTGGACGACAACGCGGGGCTGCCCTTCACCGCGCGCATCTTCAAGGCAGTGACGGGGGTCAATCAGAACCAGGTGCGGCGGCGCGCGGGTCGGCAAGCGGGGCGGCGCGCGGCCGGGGCGGACCGCTACACACCGACGCGTGTCGCGCGTCGCTCGTGGTCCAGGCCGTGCGGCCGCGAGCGGCAGGAGCAGCGCGCCGTCGCCCCAGGTGCTGTAGACGGAGCCGAGCGCGGTCCGCGTTTGTCTATCATTGAACCTAATTGCGACAGCGCCCCTGTCGCCACGCATGGATGCGGTACGCCCTGGTGTCCCTACGTACGGCATGTGTACGGGGCCTCCGTACGGTACTAGTTGTTAGGCGGCGCGTCAGTGTGCGGGAACGGACGCGGATCTTGACGAAACGGCGACGGCGGCCAGGTCTGCCACCTGATGGCCCCTGCCGACCACCCAGATCAGCACGCATAGCGTTTCACAGCGTCGGCTATTGAGGACACTGCGACGTCGGATCGGGGACACAGCGACGGGTGCGACGTGCCCCACGTGCAGATGATGGTGCACAAGGGCTTCCTGGATGCGTACGACAGTGTACGGACGACGGTGTTTCAGTTGCTGGACGAGATCACGGGGTCCGGCGAGAAGGGGGACAACTGGCGTGTGCTGGTGACTGGACACTCGCTGGGCGGGGCGCTGGCGACCCTGGCGGCTTACGAGCTGGCGGAGCGGAGGCAAGTGCCCCAAGTGCGGAATGTGAAGAACTCGGATTCCTGTTTGCGCGGCTGCTTGTGATAATGGCGTCCTGTCATGTCCTGTCATGTGTGTTGAGTGCGTGTGCATGTCTGGATGTCAGACCGGGGCGTGACGCCTGAGGCCAATGACTGCTAACTCAGTCCCACACGTAAGACCGCCGAAGCACCCGCGCCGTACCAGAGCGGATTGGCGCCAAGGAATCCCCCCGGGATGGAGTTGACTGGGGCGGCCCCCCGGGCTGCATGCTGCACGCAACGTTGCCAATGTGGTAGATGACATACAAGGGATAGCGAGCGCTTGACGGGGGGCATCATAAAACGCATCAAGCCTGGAACGTGATGGGGGCTTGGGTGGGTGTGTCTCTGTGTCACGTGTGGAGCTTACCCCATGCGGCACTGGCGGTGGTGAGTGCCTTCGGTCTTGCCCTGGGGTTGTGTGATAGGCTTGTGAGGCCCTGCGTGCTGGGTGGGCACGGCTGATGTTGGTTTGGCTGGCCCCGTCAGGTGCCTCGTCCCGGCCCGCGCCGCCCCTTGACTGTCTACCCCGCAGAACGCCCGCGCGCAAGGTCCAGACCATGTCGCTCTACACCTACGGCGCCCCCCGGGTGGGCAACAAGGCCTTCGCGGAGGAGTTCGACCGGCTGGTTCCAGATGCTTGGCGCGTGACCAACAGCAACGACATCATTCCCAGGTGGGCCCGCACGGCGGGGTTCGTGCTGTGCTGTTGATGTTATTATTAATGACGTCACAGTGGACCCCGCTAGGGTCATCGGCCACACCCTCCTCACCACACACTGCAAAAACGGAACCGCGCCGCCACCGCGGCGAAACGGACAGGCGCCACAAGTGCACCAAAACACAACCCCCCACGCACTCTACCAGCTGTGTGATATGCCGCCTGCCCGCCCGCCCTCGCTGTCCCTCAGTGTCCCCCGGCTGATGGGATACTGCCACGTGGGCCATGCGGTGCGGCTGGGCGCGGAGGGACAGCTGCGGATCGGTCGCAGCACTGCGGAGAGCACGGACGTGTTCGGCGAGGGCAAGGCGGGCATGGAGGTCATCCAGGACATCGTCAGCCAAGTCAGCGAGCAGGTGCGGCGGGGCTGTGAGGTGGGGAGGACAACTCCCGAGCGCGGGCGTGACGGGTGGAAGGGGACCGGGCCCTTGTTTGAAGGCTGAGTTCATCAAACGCAAGACGCTACCGCGGTCGCGCAGCCTCGCGACTCTTGCGGCCTCGCCTTGGCGCCCGCTTTCTCCGGTAGTCGAGGCCGATTCAAACACGTTCCTATATGTTTAGTTCAATTACGGTGCATGATACATGTATGGGGGGGCCCTTGGATTTACTGCAGGGGTGGGGGTTGAGAAGTTCACCGCCCTGCCCACTCCTGCGCCCTCCCCTGGCGCGTTCCTCCCCGTTTCTCGGCCCTCCCCAGGCTCGGCCCTGGGACGAGGTGTATTCGGAGATCGCGGACCGGGAGCTGAAGCTGCTGGACACGCTGGTGGGGGGCCAGGGCCTGGAGGAGCACATGGAGACGTTCTACCTGGCCTCGCTGCAGCAGGCGGTGGCGGCGCAGGTGCGGCTGGACGTGGAGGGCGCCCACGGCGGTGAGGAGAAATAGCATCCCGTTGGAACGCCCGGTCGGGACACGGGTCCACCTTGTAACTTGGTGTTGCGGAGTGGTGACGGGGATAAGCGTTGGGGTCGATGATGAAAACGGATCCCTATTCAGCATGGCTTAGAGGGGGAGAGAGAGAGAGAGAGCTCGAGAAGTGTAGCAGCGAGGTGACGAAGAAGGGAGAGGTGGTCGCGGGCGGCCGCCGCCCACGAGGACGCCCGAGCCAGGCGACGGAAAATGGCGACAGCTGAGCGGTGTGAGGGGGGACCGTGTGGGAGAGGAGGACGCAGGCGCTCAACTGGTGAAACTCCTGACGCTGCTTATTACTCACTGGTCATGGAGTACGGGGCACCGGACCGTCTCTAGGGGCCAGGGTGCTGCGTATAGGATTGAACTTTATTAACAGAGTTGCGCGGTCAGGACGGCCCAACGTGATTATTGTGCGGTTGTTTGTGCTCTGAAGCCATTTGTCGTGCACCGTTTTATACGCTGGTTGCTATTTGATGGGATGGGTGCGTAGGTCCGTCTGTCGCTCGGGCCATATTGACATTGGCGCCGTTAGATGGATGAAGGAATGAATGAACGTTACCGTTGGATGTTGGGGCAGGATGTGCGGCGGTGACGGCCGCTGCCCGGGTGTGTTCGTTGGTAGGGTTTCGTCCGCCACTGAAACCGTCGGCGCGCTAACCTTGGGGCACGACACATGGAAATACAATTGTGGCGCGGAGGCGAGAGGAAAACGAAATAAAGCTCGGGGTGTCGATGAGGAGGTGTTTGATGGGGTTGTTCAAATTCTTTCACGTGTGTCTCGCGCCTGCTGCGACCACACCGTGACGTCACAGAGGCTTGGCAGTGTGATGTCCTTCGACTGCCAACGAGCCGAACCTTCATGGCATGAGTCCTGTGCCTTGTCCCGGGACGTTGGGATGTGGGGTAGGTTGGCAGAGAAGGGTCCGGAGTTCCTCCACCTCGACGGGTTCGACTGTTCCTGACTGTTCGAAGCACAGGCAGGACCGTGCGGGGCCGTACAGATGATCAATGCGACCGCGGCGTTGGATGCGCAGCGGTGGCCGGGCGGCTGACGTTGGTCCCCACGGCACTGGGAGGATCCGCGCTCTGCCCCGCTTGAGGGCGGCTGCGGGCAGGAGGAGCCCCCGAGGTGATCCTTCGTGTACGCACTAGGCCATCAAGGTCGTCATCGTGTGCACGCTTCCTGTCCCAAAGCATCCAAATGTTTTGGAAAGGACGATGCGGCAATCAAGCACGCCATGACCTGTACACTGTATGAAAAATGGTACTCCGGATGGCCGGATGTGTTCGTCTGTTTACAGCGACTGCCCGTCATCTGCCAACATTCTGCTCATCCTCGGTCTTTCCTTTCAATCGCTGCACCGTCATCTTCGTGGCGCGAAGTGTATCTATGCGACTACTGCCTATCTTGGCGACTGAGAGAGCACGTGCAACAGTCAAGATTGCGTACTTGTAGCTTTATGTATGATATTGTGTGGAAATAGTGATGAGTTCCTGTATTTCCTGTTCTTCAACTATCGGTACGACCTTGCCGTGTCGGAAACCTGGTGGCTTGTAGAACAGCTTATGATATCCAGGGACACCATAGCTAACTTAAACATGCAAGGATAACTATCTCACAAGTAGCCATGACGAACGAACCGGAAAGTGCAGCGTCGGATGGCAAGCCACGCCCTCAGGCCATCCAAGCTCTCGCGCAGGCCTTGGCGCCGGTGACACTGCTCAGCCTGCCTGATGGAGTTCTGGGTCGCATCGTCCAACTCAGCAGCCACGACACCCGGCGTCAGCTGCGGCTCGTCAGCCGCACGCTCCGGCCCCTCGTGGACGCCTGCACGCCCTGCCTCACCCTCTCCTCCTACAGCCTGCCCTGCCTCGTGTCCAGAGGCCCCCTCCCTGCCTTCGCACCCCGGCTCCACAGCATCACTCTGGAGCTCCAGGACACCACAGCCCCCGCCAGCTTCCTGGCGCGGCTGCCGCGCTTGGGCCTGGCTGAGCTCCCCCACGTCGAGACCGTCACGCTGGCCCTCGCAAACGACCACCTTCTCCCACCTTCCTCCCTCACCGACCTGGTGTCCGCGATCCCCGCATCCACAACGCGGCTGGTCCTCACCCACATGATCGGGGCCGGTCGGCCAGCGGTGACGCCATCAGGCGGCGGTGGCGGCGCCTCCCAGCAGCTGGACCTGGCGGCCCTGCGGCACCTGCTGCTGATGTGTCCGCAGATCCGGGAGGTGCGGCTGGAGGGCGGCTGCTGGGTGCGCACCGCCGGGGACCTCCAAGCGCTGGCCGCTCTGGTGCTGTCACCCAACGCCGACGCGGCAGCTGCCGAGGCGCGTTCGCCTGTGCGGGACGGACGCCCACAAAGCCCAGGGGATGGAAGCGGCGTGAGTGATGGCGGCGGGACGGCCCGCGGGTCCGCCGCTGGCGCGGCGGCCTCCGACGGTGTCGGCAGCGTGGTCATCTCCGCGATCCGTGGGTTATATCTGGACGCGTCTGACGGCTACTTGGGCCTCGCGAGGACGATGGCGGCGCTGAGGGGGCTGACGGCGCTGGACGTCCAGCTGGTGGCGGCGGCGCCACGGCAGGTTCCGGCGGCAGCGGCGGACGCCGCCGCGGGTGACGTGGGTGGCCTGATGGCGGACATTGCGGCCGCCCTGAGCCTGGCGCAGCTGGGCCTTGCGTCGGAGCAGCTGATGAGCGGCCTGACGACGCCGGCGCTGGCGGGGCTCACGCGGCTGGTGGTGCGGGAGTTCCAGGCACGTCGGGGGTCGGGGGTCGGGGGTCGGGGGTGTGGACGAGAGCGGGAACGCGGAAGCCGGCCGAAGGGCCGAAGGGCCGAAGGGAGGTGAAGGGTGGCCGTGGGACGGCTCGCGGACGCCGATGCTGGCCGAGTACCGTGTCCGCGCATCCGTGTATCCGCATGGGTTGGGTTGGGGAGGAAGCTGGAAGCATGCGGCGGATGCCGGTGCGGATATCTGGGAGGGGCGTGGGGCCCCAATCCGTACCCGAGGGAGCAAGTACCCCGGCAGCCCTTCGAAACGAGCCCCTGAACAGCCCGCCTTCCCCTTCAGCCACGCTGTCGTGCCACGTTCCGGACGGGGTGGGGACTGAGGCGAGGCTGTGGACTACGACCTCGGCCAGGGCCCGTCGGCTGTAGCGTGCTCCGCAGCGTCTGCGGACGTGTCCTTCCGTCCGAAATAAAGCGGCCCCAGTCTTGCGGTATCGTCGTACTGTCGTACAGGGCAACACGGTGGCGTTGCTGGGTGCGCTGGAGGGGCTGCCGCTGCTGGCGCACCTGGGGCTGTCGGGGCTGGACGACGCGCCGTACATCACCGATACACACCTGGAGGTGGGTCGAGGCGGGGGCTCTCCGAGCAGAAAGCCCCGGTGGGAACGGGTCACACAAACACACAAACACACGAACAGCGATTGCGGCGTCCTGGTCACCGCATGTGCCCGGCGGTTGGCCCGCCGCCTCCTTCCACGTCGGTGCCCGTGCCGTGAGGAGGCCAGGCTGGCTGGGATCTGCGGCACTCTGGCCATCTGGGTAACGAAAGCCGCGTGCTTCGGTTTGTGTTGGGCCGTTGTGTGCCTTTGGCTGGTGACAGGGGCGCCAAGCCGCCTCTCTAGCATACGCCCGGCCCCCCGCCCGCCCGCCCGCCTACCCCAGCTCTATCGCTTCTCCCCCTGCAGTTGTGCGTGCGTGCGACATCCCGCCCCGTACCGGCCTTCCTTGCGTGCGACATCCCGCCCCGTACCGGCCTTCCTTGCGTGCGACATCCCGCCCCGTACCGGCCTTCCTTGCCTTTGGTCCTTTTGTCCACAAGAGCCGCCTGTCGTCCATGTTACAAATGTGCCACTACCCCATCCAGTGTAAAGCGGCGCCCGCTTACCTGCCCTACCCGCCACGCCCCGCAGCTGATCGCCCGGCTGCCGAGCTTGAGGCACCTGTCTGTGGACCGACTGGATATTTCCAGGGACCCACAGCAACAACAGCCGCCCTTCTGCCCCGGCTCCGCGGCTGCGCCCTCCGGTTTCGGAGCCCACCGGTGGAGCTCCGGCGGCGACAGCGGCAGCGGTGGCGGCATCCTCCCCGCTCTCACGGGGCTGGAGGTGGCCCTGGTCGTACATTCCGTGCCCAGGTTGCCGCACGCCTTCCCCGCCGGTGGGTCGGTCGGGTGGGGTTGGGTTCCTGCTTCCACGCGGCCTGTGGAGAGCTGTTGTCGCCGCGTGTCCGCGGTGCGGCCGAATCAGCGTCGGTGGTGGTGGTGGTGGTGGTGGTGGTGGTGGTGGTGGTGATGGTGATGGTGCGCTACCAACAGCGTCGTCCTCGGTCGTCTGTTCAGCGCTGGTGATTGACCGCCATGCTCCCTGGCCCGCGTGTCCCTGTGTGTCTGTGTATCTGATGGCCAGCTGTTTGACGTCATCTGCCAGTCCGCACGGCTCAGCCCCGCCAGTGGGCGGGTCCGGCGGTGGTAATCCAGTCCCGACTTCTGTCGGCCACCCCATCCGCATGTGCATCCCCATCCCCATCCCCATCCCCATCCCCATCCCCATCCCCATCCCCATCCCCATCCCCATCCCCATCCCCATCCCCATCCCCATCCCATCCCCATCCCCATCCCCATCCCCATCCCCATCCCATCCCCATCCCCATCCCCATCCCATCCCCATCCCCATCCCCATCCCCATCCCATCCCCATCCCCATCCCCATCCCCATCCCCATCCCCATCCCCATCCCCATCCCCATCCCCATCCCCATCCCCATCCCCATCCCCATCCCCATCCCCATCCCCATCCCCATCCCCATCCCCATCCCCATCCCTGTTGTTGTGACCCTCCTGGCGCCCTCCCTCGCAGTGCAGCACCTGACGCTGCACTGGCTGTGGGAGCAGGCCATGCGCAAGCTGGCGGGCTGGACCAGCCTCACCAGCCTGTCGCTGGCCAACCTGGACTGCTGCCTGGACTGGGGCCTGCTGCGCACCCTCACGGGCCTCACACAGCTGCAGGTGGGTTGAGAGCCGCGGGAAGACCGCACGGACCAACCCCGGAGTGATATTGTGTGCCCATGTGCGACAAGGTCCGGGAAAGCAGCGCTGTGAGTGTGCGCGTAGTGGGGGAAAGGGGAGACCGCGGAGGGCGCTGGTGTCCAGCCCGCTCGATTTCCGGGAGCCGGCAGCCTGTCATGACGGACTGTCGTCCAATGCATGTCCCATCGGATCAATCCCACCACCTGTGCTGTGTTGTGTTTTCTTGGCGGGTTCCAATGATAAACTCGGCACCTGGGGACGTCACATTCCGCCGGCTTGCCCTAGATTGACAAACCGGACCGGTGCCGCGGTCTGGCCAGCCGCCCCCGCCCCGCCGCACGCACCCCTCGGCCGACCCACCTACATGTCGTACATGTACCCCCGTACATGTCGTACTTGTTGCTGTCCACGCAGCTGTGTCGGGGCTCCTCCTACGAGCAGCTCGCGGAGCTGCTGTACCTGCTGAGGGCGCTGCCGGGGCTGCAGGTGCTGCGGCTCAGCGGCTGGCACTGCATGCGCAACTCGGAGCCGGGCCGCATGGCACTGGGCCTCACCCGCGGCCTGGGGGCGGCGGCGGGGAGGGCCGCGGGCGGAGAACCCGCCGCGTGGGGCAGCGGCCGCGCAATGGACGCCGTCGCGCGGCCCCGGCCGGGTGAGATGGCCGGCGGGGGCCACGCAGGCGGCGAACCGGTCGGCGCTGGGACGGACGCTGGGACTGGCCGCATGCCCGACACCGACCCCGGCGCCGACCTCGACCCGTCAAGTGCGGGCCGGACGCGCAGCCATTCTGCTGCAGGCCCCGCTGTGGAGCGCTTCACGACCGGGAACGGCGACACCGCTGCCGCTGCCGCTGCTGACAGGGTTCTTCAGGGCAGCCGCCCGCACACCGCCGCCATCGCTACAGGCACCGGCGCCGGCGCCTCCGCCTCCGCCATGGCCGCCGCCTTCGCGGCCCTGGACCCGGATCTCCACCACGCCTGGAGCCGCATCCGCGCAGCCGCCGACGCCACCGCCGCCGCCGGCGCCGCCATGACGCTCCTGCGCGCGCTGCCGAAGCTGCGCTCCCTGGAGCTGACTGACTGCGGCCACCCGCTGCTGCGCTGCCTGGCCTCCAGGCCGTTGCTGGAGGACGGCGGCCCGCTGACTGGCGTGCAGGAGCTGCGGCTCTGCCGGCTGCTGGATGTGGTGGGGTCGGATGTGGAGGAGGCGGTCGCGGCGCTGCCGGGGCTGCGGCGCCTGGCGGTGCGGGGCTGCTGGCCGGTGGAGGGGGAGGCGCTGCTGCGTCTGGAGGGACTGCGGCGGGCGGGCATTGACGTGGTGTGGCGGCGGTAGCGCTTGGGGGGCGGCGGCGAGCCGGCGACTGTTGGGGTGCGGGTGGCGGCGGCGGGAAGGCGTTGGTGATGGGTGCGAGGGTGTGGGACCGTCTGGGGGAGGCGGCTGCGAGGGGGTGCGATGACACGCCGGGGGGCGGGGGGGCCGGGGGGGCGGTAGGCGGATGTTGGGGTGTGGGAAGAGGCCTTGCAGGCAGCGGAACGCGAGAGGTGGGCAGATGTTGACAGACCGATGTGGACATAAGGGGAGGGCGGATCGCGGAGGCGCAGCTGGCAGGTGAGGACGACAGTTCGGCGGCATGTTCTACTGCAGCGGGGACGGCAGGGGGGACTCCGTTCCGACATTAGATCCGTGTCGTTGCCATCCGTGTCGTTACCGCCAGCGGCGTAGGTCCGTCTCGGACTCGCAGTTGGGTGCGGGTGACACGACTCACAACCGGTGGTTGCGGTTTGCGGTTGACTTTGATCCCCGTTTCGCGAGCACCGTACGCAGTGCTGTCACCGGCATGTTGTGCCGAGCCCCTTCATCAGGATCGGGCCCGGTTCCGCATCATTGTGCACCAGGAACGCTTGCACAACCCGTCCAGGGTTGAACGGCAGTGCAAGAGCCGGAAACTCGCGATGTGCGAGCGCGGGTCGGCAGAGCTGGCACTTAGGCGCCCGTCTGCATGTGACTGCGGCGTACGTTTGAAGAGGCACTGATCTCAGGCTAGGGCACGCACTGCGTCACGACCCGTGTCCTAGACGTAGCGCGCTAGTCACAGGCCTCGGCAATGGCCGTACTGGCCGCATGTGGCCCTGGCAGGCGGCAGTGAGGCGGCTCCAGCAGCCGACGGTCTCGGTCCGGCATCCCAGTTGGCGCGAAAGCACCCTAGACGCAGTAGAGCCCTCATGACTAGCATTGGCGTTGGAGTAACGATCTCCCATCTTGAGCATGCCTTTGCAGCGCCGTACGCCGTCCAGCAAGAAGCAGCAGTATCAGCCAGCAGTATCAGCCGTAGCTTGCAACGCCGATCACGCGGTGTGTCACGTGGAGCATATGTAGAGGCCGTGGTGACTTGTAATCAAAAAACGATGCCTTCCACACGGACCTCTTGTGCAACGGCAGGGGCCCTGACGGCAGCTACTTAAACTGTGACCGACTTAACCTTGCAAGGAATTGTTCAGGGCAAATGCCTTCCTGATTCCGTGCGCAGGCGTGCGCACGGAGGAAGATATCGAAACTTCGCAAAACAAGATGGCGCGCAGTAGTGTTTTCCAGGCTTAGGCAAATCAACCAAGGCAAAGAAAAGTGCGTTTCTTCCTTGTGGCGCATGAGACACGGTGGAGCCTACCCATTCCGTAGCAGCCAGCACACGCGCTTACGGTAGTGACTGATTATCGCAAAGGATGCATATGAGTCCAAATCCATAGCCTTGCATTATATAAAATCTGCGAGCAGTATGCTTCGACAATGATATAACCTTCCGACGGAATCTGCCCGACATATTTTGTTAGGGCCTCCTCAGACACCGCATGTGGGGTCTACCCCGTTTGCTTTGCTTATGAAATAATTTATCTTCAATTCATTGATTGACATTAACGTTAAAACTTCAGAGGCTACCCATCGTACACGCGGAAGCACCTTCACCAGGAAGCTGAAGAACACTCAAGGTTAATTACGTCTTTATGGTTTTTATTTTGAATTTTGCTCGTATGCGCCCAGGCAAATACAACTCTTGTTACGACGAGCTTGCTCGTCTCCGCTCGTCGACAGCCACGCGCACGTGCACCCATCAATCGCTTGTTTATTATGATTCAAGTCCATAATATCATTGTTGCGATAAAGGACACAAGATTGCCTCACGGTATGATTCGATGCTCCTACCCTCTCCTACGAAGTACTGTTGGTGCTACTTACTTTTGAGATGTCGTACGCGGCAAATGCTATATATATTACCAGGTATGCATTGCCGATCTATGTGATACTTTGGTACATTATTGTTGCGACCTACCATTAGACGTAGTTACGCCAGCGTGCCGTGCCGTGTCGTGCGCGTCGACCGGTTTAGGGCTCTAGGCGTTCAACTGCTACCCCATCGCGGCGCGCCTCGTGACTTCTGCGCTTGCACGCTAGTCACTTTGAACAACCTGATTGCGTCGGACAAGGGACACGTCCTTGAAGATGGGCTTCTGGAAGCCGCTTTCCGTTGTTGCTGCGTCGGCGGGAGGGCCTGTGGGGCTCGGGCTCGTTGCAGCAGGTTTCGCTGCTGCGGGCTACATCATGGGGGCTCGTTCTGCGAACCGAGGCCCCGATCTTCGGGTGGAGTTCATCGAACCTGCCGAGCAACAGGCGCCTCAGGCCGACGAAAAACGCTCTTGCAGGATTGCCGATGACTCGGTAAGTTAGGAGGCCTTCCGCAGTCCCCATGAAATTTCACCACTGATTTCCTGTCAAATCGGGTATCGGGTGCCCCTCCCATTCCGTGACAATTTGCAGACCAAGCGGCCAATCGCATTATTTTACCGCATTGCTGTTTTATGCATCTCGGGGCTACTATTTGTAAACGGCTTGATCGCAGCATTCGCAGCGCCAGAGAGGTTTCAAGGGACCGACCAGGACCGACTTAGGTGTTATGTCCGTGAGATCTTGATCAGGGGTGCGGCCATGTGCACTACCCATGGTAAAAACAACAGGTTATAGCTTATTACTTGATGTAATCACGTCCAGCCCTGCTTATAATCGGCGAGGAACATATTGTTTCCAGACTGGACGAAGGGTCTTTACTATGGGAAACCGGTTTGCTGTGTCGTAAGACATACATCAATTTGACGCTGCTCCTGCGACGTGGCATTACCTAGTTGGATTATGTTTTTCTTACATCAGGAGGTGTACGAACCGCACAGGTACAAAATCACTACGTGATTTAACTTTTACGAAATCCTTCAGACACCTTATGACAGCATGAATGTTTGATTTTTACCGGCTGCCCCGAATAACGCGAGCTGTCTGCATGTCCGTACATTGATGTACAAGACCGCAAGCGACGTCGATGATCTAGGCTGGATCCTTGCAATCCTAGTCTATGGGCTCAGGAGCCCATGGCCGCTGCGCAGCGCATGAACAATGTATGAATGGGGGTCTCCCGGTGCCGTACATGTAACCGGGCGAGCTGCAGGGCAGCGAGGAGGCCCCCGAGACGCTCCTCGAGTACTACTACGAGGACTCCCCCATCGTACCGAGCGGCATGATGAGACGCATGTACGTACATACGTCGTAACGTGCTTGTACTGAAAGCAGAACGGCACTGCCCGCCGCGCCATGCTGTCGCTGCGCTGCGGGTGTATTGTCTGTGCGCGTGCGCATGGTCTGAGGTGCGTCTTGATACTACAGCACGGCCGTAGTACGAAAATATATAACCCTCACATTGTGAGCACCAATGCACGGCACGGCTATGTCTCTGTGCTGGTGTCCGCAAACCATGCTGCCATGCGCCGCGACTACGAGGATCTCCCAGATCATCACCCACTCCATCCTGCTGTGTACAACCTCCGCGTGCAGGGCCTACGCTGCCGCGCCCCCGTCGGAGCCGCCATCAGCGTCCTTCAGTCTGGACCTGGCGGACTCGCTCCTCAAACTGGCGCTGGATGCGTACAGCCACCCGCCCCCCGGTGTGGGCTACACAACGACGGAGGTGAAGGGACTGCCGATGGTGACCTTCTTCGACAAGTGAGTGTGCGCAGCGGCGTGCATGCTGTCACACACCGCTGCACGAGTGCGGGACTGCGCGGCCCCGTCATGGGCAGGGCCCGGTCATGATGAGGCAGCAGCGTGTAGAAAGAGGTTGTCAGGCCGCCGAACCTCTCCACGAGGACGCCGGCGACTAACGTATCGGATTACGTGTACCGCGGTGCCGCGCCACCTGCCCCATTGGTTGCCGCATCCGCAGGGAAATCATGAAGGCCATCTACAGCGGCGTGCTGGTGGTTCGCCTGGAGGGCGCGACGGGGCTGCGGTCTGTCAGCGGCAAGGGCGCACCCTCACCCTATGCTGAGGTGTTCGTCATGGCAGGCTCCTTCAGCACCAAGGCTGCCAAGCAGACGGGTAACCCCGTGTGGAACACCTCCAGCGTCCTGTTCATCAGGTCGGAGGCCGGGGTGCATGATGGGGCGGGCTTCGCTTGACTCCGTCCGGGGAACACCAACGGCAAGCATACAGTACGCTGGCGACGAACCTGAACCCGCCTGCCTTTCGATCGCCAGTATCCAGCAGCCTGTGTGATTTGCGTGGCACTAACGGCGCCGAAGGGGGACCTGATTGCTTGTTCGCGTCGGAGTAAAATGTGCGTCTTAAATGAAGAATGCTCACATCAGCCATTGGCTAGGTCAGGAGTACCCAGCTGACGACGGCGCACGTGCGGCAGGAGGTACCTTGCGTGCGACAGACGTCACCAAGCGTTTCGTTTTCGCAGGAATACGGAGTGGGATGCCCTGACTATCGATGTGTTCGACAACAACCGCACCACCGACAAGCTGGGGACAGCAGTGCTGGGCCTGGCGCAACTGAAAGACAGCGATGGCGCGGAGGTCAAGTTCCGGCTGCCCCTCCGCGGTGAGTGTGGGATGCGCAGGTGGGCAAGGCGGACGGACAAGTGAACGCACGCTGAGCTACCTCTACCAAACGAACGGCTTCGCAGGACAGTTGTCTCGGTTTCTCCCGACTGCTGACTATCCCTTGCCATGTCTGGTGCACGGCGCCTCCATGCAAATGACGCTATTGATGCCATAGCAGGGCAACCATGGCTGTGTGACCTAGGAACGAAGCTGTGCCGCTCTTTAAAGCTGCTGAGCAGCGCCTCGGCAGAAAGGCGGGGTTGAAATTGCGTCCGCTCCTAGGTTGTGTCCAGGCGCGTCCGCTGCGCTGGAAAACACCTGCGCCCATCCAGTCCAGTTCGGCGCCGTGTGTTGCAACTGACTCACCCCCACATTAATTCCACCCACCCACCCACCCACCCACCCACCCCGCGCCACCTCGCGGTCAGCTCTCAGATGCTGCTCCTGTGGCCGCTGCACCCGCGCTCAGGTGTCGCCGGCGAGGCTGCCAATGTGACCCTCACCTGCCGCTACCTGGACTTCTCCAAAGTGGACCCGGACACCATTCCAGAGATCAAGCCCGCAACCCCCACCAAGGTGCGACAGCTCCCACCCAGCCTCCCCGTCTATCAAGCCGTGTTATGGAGAGAGCTTTGGTTCCGGAGGTCTTCCTGTTCGGACAGCGGGACGACCCGTTCCTGAGGCTTCACAGTACATAGGAACCACCCGCGGTATGCCCGCGGCAACTAGGGGGAGAGCTAGCGCTGGCTGTGTCACTTTGTTGACGTCCGGCATGGGAGCCGTTGGCTGTGGCTGGTGTCATGTCTGGGTCCGGGGCGAAGGTTGCGTTGATGTTCCTGCGTTGATGTTCCTGCGTTGATGTTCCTGCCTGTGCCTGTGGCGGAAACGGTGTCCGCCACCGTATGGCCTCTATGGCCGCACCACGGCACTGAATGTGTGTGATACAGGCTAAGCAGGGGACGTACGGCACGGACAAGGTGGCGGGCATGACGCGGGCGGCCTTCGTGGACAACCAGTCGTCGGACACGCAGGTACGGCACCCACTGTACGACATTACTATTGCGTGAGGTGGCTCTGTGTGAGGAGTCACCCGGCGAACCCAGCTAGCTATGCTTGCTGCACACGGACGGGGTCGATGCCGCGCCTCCAGGAGAAAACGAGTCACGTGTCGGCTCGAAGAGGAGCACGCAATTTTGTGTACAATAACTGGGCAGTTGAATTGCGGAAGACGGAAGGTGTGGTTACGGCCCTGCGTGAACGACCGACCTACGGTGGCTACCCCGACCGAGGAAGATCACGCCGGGTCACCTGGCTGCAATTTGCAAGGTGGCGAGGATGACTGTTGCGATCGGCCGATGGACTGCAGTGGTGGTGTGTGTGCGCATAATGTTCCTCGCTACAGCAGGTGCTAGCACGGTCATGATTTGCGTGGCTTGCCTCACCGCGTGTCGGACCAGGTCTGGCTCTACAGCAACGCCGAGACGCGGGAGCTTGTCTTTGCGTTTCGCGGCACGGAGACGGTGAGCACACAGTTCCGGAGCGGGAAGCATGGCCGCTGTTGCGGTGGCTCACGGCCTCAAAATCTGAACGCATACATACCATAGTCACTTCGCCTCCGTGCTTGTTCCCGCTGCACGGTCAGTGATGATGTGCATCATGAACGAACAGGTGTCCTTCATAACTTCCTGCGGTCCGCCAACTCACGCGTTCCCTACGGTCCGCGATACATGTATCTGCCACGCATCTGTTGACACCCGGCAATGCTTCCGGTGGTTTATAAGGGATGTTGCGCATTCCAGCTGCGGATCCTGTACGAACCTGGTGATCCTGTGATCCTGTACGATCCTGGTGAGATTGTTCAGGAGTGCAATGCAGAGAACCGTAGCCGTTGAGGATTCATCACCGCCATCACCGCCATACATCACCGCCTGCGCCAACCCAGCGTTGTACTAAACTGTACCGCGCCCCGCCCGCAGTCCCAAGTCAAGGACGTCATCACGGACGCCAACCTGGTGCCCTGCGCTTTCAAGTCTCTCCTGCAACAAGGCGACAAGGCCAAGGAAAAGGTGCGCCCGTCCCAATACCCCCTTACCAAGGTTCCGCACGGTCAACTCCGCATGGCCACAATAATAACTACCTACCTGCTGTCGCGGCCGTCCGACTAGGTCATATGAAACGAACACGCAGCCTGCGGCAGCGGGCAGGCTGCAATGATCGATATGCAGAGATTGATGTACGGATGGATGCCGTTGGGCTGGGTGCGATTAGTGCAGTCCGTGCAGCCCCTCCGGCCCCCGCCCGACGGGCCCCGCTTACTGGCGGCCCCGTTTGCATATCCGAAAGCCGACTGCCGCAGTCTTCACAAGCCAAGGCTGCGCTCAGCAAGCCCAAGCCAGCAAGCATTCACCGGACAGTACCGTTCCTTGCGCTGCTGTCGGCTTGGTGCGTTCAGAGGCTCACGACTGTATGTGTTGCGCGGGATAGTGAGGCCGCCGGTCACGTGGTGGTCACGGCCACACGCGGGAGGTCACGGTGCCAAAAGGCGCGTGTGGCTTGTTGCCGCCTCTCAACATGCGGGCGCGCCTCTCCGTACGTCGTTGAACCGCGCAGCATCGCACCGCTTGGAAACCTTGTCAACTGACTGCCGTCTTGCCGGTCTACCTCCGACTGCTAATGGACTCGGCACACACGCACCTGCCGTTGCTAAAACGCATCACCCTTCCATACTTCTGCAGGTTTCGGTGCATCGCGGGTTCATGGGCGCCTACGAGAGCGTGCGCCGCCAGCTGTCGTCGCTGCTCCACGCCATCACGATGACGGGGCCCGGGGGCCCCTGGACGGTCCGCGTGACGGGTCACTCGCTGGGAGGCGCGCTGGCCACGTTGGCTGCCTACGAGCTGGCATCGTACAGGTAAAAGCCATTCGCGGTATGGTTCGGCAGCAGGCGGGGTTCCTGAAATGATGACGCAAGGCTCCCTGTGTGGCGAGCACTCGGTTGTCCCTTGGGACGTGACAGCCAGTTGCGTTGTCCGCACTATCTACTCGATTATTCAGTCAATTTATACGAGCGCTACAGCCCACGCCAAGATGGGGCCACAGGCCCACAGCATCTGTGTGGGATCGCTTGAATTGACTTGCGAGGTGTGCCATATGCACCGAACAAGGTCACTTTGCTGGAGAGTAGGAGTCGGTCACACCGAGCTCAGCCATGGTTCCTCTGGATGGGTGGAGGTCTGGACGGGTCCCCAATCACCCGCTGACTCCTCCTCCCGCCGGCCCGCAGGGCGCACGCTGGAAACATCGAATCCGTCACGCTGTACACGTACGGCTGCCCCCGGGTGGGCAACCCGTCCTTCGCGACGGACTTCAACCAGGTGCTGCCGGACGCGTGGCGCGTCACCAACCGCCTGGATGTGGTGCCCAGGTGCGCTGATGTTACATTCAAGATCTATAAACATGCATATGAAATATGTGTAAGTGTATATGTTATACACTTATAGCACCCGCGATGCAGGCGGGTCGGGTCGGGCGGCTTGGGCTGGTGCACGTAGTGTGTGTGTTGGAGTGCGGGCACGACGGACACCAGCGGACCATGTGAGGTCGTCTGGACGACTGTACATCTGTGATGCCATAACAAGAGCAGAGTCTCAGTAGAGATTCGCCGAAGACACGGCATCGGGTTGCGAGATAGGGCTGCTCATGCCGGTTGCCGTGTGTGTTACGCTCAGGGCGCGCCGGCGGGGCACGGCCGCTGCTTGCGCCGCCGTCCGTGCGTGTCCAGCCGGCGGACGCGCACCTGCCCATGCGTGCATTCACAAGCCCGCTCTCCCACTCACTCTCCAGCCTCCTCCTTCCCCCACGCCACCCCGAACCCGCAGCGTGCCGCCGAGCGGTTGGATGTTCAAGTTCACCCACGTGGGCAACCCCGTGCGGCTGCGGCCAGACGGGTGCTTCCACAAGGGCGTGGAGGTGAGGTACTCAGGTTCGAGGCACGCCGCGTGCGTCACGTGCCCAACCCTCCAGCGCCAGTGATCAGCAGGCGCGCCGTCGCGCCGAGCGAATCCCACATGTATATGGTATCTGCACTAGGCCAGTGCAGATATCTGGCCTATCTGACATCCTCTTGAGCTTGTTGATGACTCCGCCGCGCTATCTTCCGCTGCACGTGCTCCGCATGCACCCGCGGCTGCCGCCGGTGACCCGCGGGGTCCGCTGTAACATCCTTAATAATGCACACACATGCCATCCCCAGAATCTCAAGGACGACGTGGAGAAGGAGATCAACTGGCTCGTGTCACTTGTCAGCTTCAACGGCGTCAAGGAGCACGGCGGGGATTACTACCAACAGATGCTGACCAACGCCATCAACTTGGTGCGAGGGCCGGCGGTGACACCGGCAACCGCGTCCGCCAAGGGCGCAACAGCGGCGGCCGCAGGCGCAAAGGCGGTCCCCATTGCCGCTACCGCCGGCAAGTAGGCGATCGACGCACACGTCCCGCCGCTGAGAAGCATCGGTGTGGGCGCGATCGATGAATGGATCCCCGGCTGTGAGAGCGGTTTAATGCCAGGCAGCGAACTTCTTAAGTGGTGCATTATTACCGTCTAGTCATATTGTTTGTGAATGTTTGCTGGGTTTGTGTAGTCCGTCTGCGCAGTTGCGGCGCTCGTACATGTGCGGGTACGGTAGCTCGCTGTTCTGTGCCTGCGATGCTGGAAAGCACCGTACCACACCGAAGCAGGTTGCCGACGGGGACTTCGCCTGCCGCTGGGTGCACCGCCGTTACGTAAGCTGCAACAGGTCCCTACATACATACATGCCTTGAAACACCTACGCCTGTAGGCTGGCGATGTTGATAATGCTTTGGAGATGTCCGCACCGGGCGCATATGTGTGACTCATGGCACAGGACTGTACAGGGAGTCGGCGGCGGCAATGCTTGTGGCTGCCAGGGCAAATGTTTGTTTCAGATTGTGTTCGATCCGTTCGTTTCCCGTATGCGTGGTCGGGTGAGCAGCAGCGGTATGGATACTGGCTGCACGTATGGTTACGGGTCTGCCTTGAGCAGGCATTGTACCCAGGTCGTCCGTGGAGGTCCGTGGCGCTTTGGAGGCTGTTGCAGTATCCTGGCATAATGATGAAGCACGCCTACGCAACCGATTCAGAAGGCAGGCAAACCGAGCGAGCGTCGACACGTTTGCTTCCGTTGGGGAGGTCAGATATTGTAAACCGTAAAATAATTGACCAGCATCGCAGGTCTGGGTCAGTTCAACAAGTATTAACAGCCAGCTCCGCTGTGGTCTGTCAACCGTTGCGAACTCCATACATCTGCACGGGACGGCACGGGTCCCCCTTAATCATCAAAGCTGCCTGTCCCTACTTTTCATCTCCCTGCGTCGATAAAGGCAGGGCCCTCCTTCGATGCACCCTGTTGTATAGTGGCGCGCTCTTACCTCTGTAACGACAGGCAAACGCCGCTGTACGAATAAAGGATCTTCTGCTCTAGTTCTTACCCTATTTCGTAGATGATTTACTTAAATGACATTCATAATTTTAATTGTATTTATTTTTTGTAGGTAATTCCTACAGGTGCAAACGTTATCATATGGACACTCTTTCTTTAGCTTTTGACCGATATAACCATTCCGGCATCCATACATTTGCGCACATATAGTCTTTTGATTACGACGGGCGATTAAAGAAAATGGGCGGGCCCTTTGCTATCCTTGCAGCTGGCGCTGCCGAACCTTTGGCATTAGGAGCCGTCACAGTCGGTGTGGCCGTTATTGGTTTCTTTGCTGGTGCATGGTCAGGTCGGAGGAGGCGTAACTACAATAGGAAGGCGCTTCGGGGCATGCCAAAGGCTCGCACTGGCGCCAACCAGCAGGTGCGCGCGGGCTGCAATCCTCAAATGGAGCACTGTTGTATTACTTGGTTATGGTTAGAATAAATGCAAATGTAGGTAAGGACACAAAGTTGGTGCCATGGGCAAGTTTTGACCTGCTGCAGGTTCCTACCCACCAGCTCTTTTTCGTAACATAACAACATTGTTAGTATGAATGTTAATCTGGAGAGCATCTCCTATATCCAGTTTGGTACTGCGTTGGCACTCTGTATCAGGGGTACATTTGCTGTTGTCCATGCGTTGTGGTGTGCGTGTCCTAACCGCAATTAATAAATCGCGGTGCCTGGAAAGCGCCATGGGTAAACCGGGGTGGACTTCTGCCCGTTGTTGTACTGCAGGCGTTGCTGCAGTCGTCAGCCGAGGACAAGCACTTGAACCTGCTGCTCGAGTATGGGTATGACGGTGAACCCACCGTGTAAGCCATGCTCACCATACCCAGAAGATGCGTGCAGCAGACGGCCCTGGTGTAACTCCGCACCCCGCACGGCCTGCCCTGTCCTGCAGACCTGCGCCAATCATTATTGTTGGAGAAGCAGCGCACACGCCATCGCCTGCGGCTTTCAACAAACCCCGCGCGGAGGCGATGCTGAACCTGTCCAAGAAGGCGTACAGCCGCCCCGAAGACGACGCCGGGTTCCGCACCCGCAACATTCGGGGCCTCCCAACGATCACTGTCTTTGACAAGTAGGCATCGTGCATGTTCCCGGAAGGGGGGCGCTTTGATGCGACCGTATGTGACCTTGCCCTGGTCGGTCTCTCCAGGCGTTATAGCGTGCTCGGCAGCCCTACTGTAAATGTTAGCTGCAGGGATGGCTTGGATTTGGACGCAACAGGGTCCCTCGCTGGGTCCAATCCGAAGGGTCAGCCATCGAGGCAGCGTACCCACGGGTACGCTGCCGTCTGTGCCCATGATTACTCACAGGGTACGCAGCCACGTGGCCTTCTAACGTGCACCGCGCTGGTACCACACACGGGCCACGGGCGGCTGCTTAGTTAGCTTGATGGCTCGCATCTGCTTTGCGTGCCTGCCTTCCCGCTGCGCGTGCAGGAAGCTGCTCAAGTCGTTGTTCAAGGGCGTTCTGCGGGTCCACGTCCGCTCCGCCAGCAACCTGCGGGCGGCTGACCTGGACGGCCAGGCCAACCCCTTCGTGGAGGTCTTCGTGGCGGCAAGCTCCTTCCGGACCGCCGCGGCCGGCAAGACGCTGAACCCCCAATGGGACGAGGTGCACTGGCTGTACATCAAGTGGGTCTGTCTATTTGGGCCTGTGCTTCCGCACGGGCCAGGAAGAGGAATTTCAGTGCTCGCGGTACAGCGCTTGTTTATGTTGCAGTTTTGATGATCAAGAAACGTGGCCAAGTCGAGATCCAGCTGTTGTCTCACGCCACCATCGCTTAAACGTGACTGCCCGTATGCAAAACGCGATCGACCCCAACCTCGATCGCACAGAATCCCCGCGCATGTGTCCTCGTTCCCACAAACAACCCTGCGACCGCACCCGTGGTATGCTGGTATTCATCAGGGACCCTGCGTACGACGCGCTGTGCATCCGGGTGGTGGACGAGGACCTCATGTCAGACGGCGATGACCTCGGGGTGGCGGTGCTTGGGCTCGGCGGTCTGGTGCTGAACGCGCCTGAGGAGCTCAACTTCAAGCTGCCCCTGCGAGGTGCGGCCCCGCCCAGAACAGAGATCGGTTCCGGAGTGGTTCGGGCGGCATCTTGGGAACATTCATGCCGTTGACCGAACGACCTGTGCCGGACGCTAAGTCCCGGACCAAGCAACACTCAGTCCTTGAGAATCAGGATGTCACCTTGTGTCTTCTTCTTCTTCTTCTGGAGGGCAGGCCGGCTCTCATGAGGGCTCGTCGAAGTCGTCGAAGGTCGTCAAGTGCAGTTCCAATCCCCGTGTAAACCTCGACCCTGGCCTGTCGGGTGTCGGATGTCTACCCGTGTACGGGTGTACGCCTTGGTAGGGTTCGCTGGCGAGAACTCCACCGTCACGCTGTCCTGTCGCTACCTGCCGTTCACGGAGGAGGCGGGCCCCGAGACCATCCCGGAGCTCAAGTCCATCCCGGTGCGTTGTTTTCATCATAGCCCCGGGCATGGTGGTGGTGCTGCTGCAGGGCTGTCCAGCCACAGGCGGGGGACCAGGTACCCAAGATGCCTTGTGGCGCCCTGGCGGGGCTTTCGAGTTCCTCGTGGCTGTCCTGGGCCCGTGCTAGGAGGGGTGTCGGAGCTCCAGCAATCCAACAGGAACGACCCTACAGGAATGCGCGATCGGCTGAATGAAACGCAGTGGCACCGCTGCTGCACGGTTGCAGGCCGATGAAGCGGCTTTGAAGGCCCCCACCATCACGCTGGAGGAGATGGGAGACGGGCACCTGAAGCCGGTGGCGTACGTGGACTGCGGAAAGACCGACACACAGGTGCCTGTCTGGAGGCTTGGGGCCGGCTGGGGCCTGTGCTCTTGACCACCTGTCTGGAGGCTGGGGGCCGGCTGGGGCCTGTGCTCTTGACCACCTGTCTGGAGGCTGGGGGCCGGCTGGGGCCGGCTGGGGCCTGTGCTCTTGACCACCTGTCTGGAGGCTGGGGGCCGGCTGGGGCCTGTGCTCTTGACCACCTGTCTGGAGGCTTGGGGCCGGCTGGGGCCTGTGCTCTTGACCACCTGCCTGGAGGCTGGGGGCCGGCTGGGGCCTGTGCTCTTGACCACCTGCCTGGAGGCTGGGGGCCGGCTGGGGCCTGTGCTCTTGACCACCTGCCTGGAGGCTGGGGGCCGGCTGGGGCCTGTGCACTTGAACACCTGGATGTGGGGGCTGCGCATCCGACTGTTTTTTAGCTACGGTAAATGTCGTGTCAACTTGCACTTGCTGGGGTCCCGCATCCATCTTGTACGGTATTTCTTATGTTCATTCATCCGCGCATCCCCTTACTGCTGGTGCTGGTTGGCCGGAAGGGATGGCCGGGATGAGCAGCGGTGCCGGTGCAAACTCATCCGTCACTGGGCTCGCTCGGTGACATTCCCGGACTACTTGCCCTGCCGGGTGATGTGGACGCCCGCAGGCCTGGCTGTTGGCCGACCCCGAGCAGCGGCAGCTGGCGTTGGCGTTTCGGGGCACGGTGAGTGATTTCCGCGCGGTGGCGACCGCACCTCCGCGGAGCGAGGATTTCGGAGCCCCATGCATGCTGCCCCACCTTCATTTGTTCCCATCTGCCACTGCCAGCGCACCCGTTTAAAAAACACGCACCCTTTGCGTTGTGCGGCGTGCGCTGCCGCAGTCAGCCCTGATGGACGGTATCACGGATGCCCGCTTCATGCCGTGCGGCTTCCAGACCATCATCGAGTCCCAAAGGAAGGAGGTGAGCTGAAGGTCGAAAGCGAGGTTGCAGTGACGCGCGCGAGACCGCCGGGGCTTTCATCGTTCAAGGCGTCTCATACATGGCAGCTTGCCGAGTGCCACGGCAGCTAGCTATCCCAACAACTTACACCGGTGTGGCACGTGCGTTCGCCACGCCTAGATTTCAGACACTCCTGGGAGGCTGGATGGTTTCATTTAACGGATCCGCGGGATTCATGGCGCGATCGTCCCAACTGGCAGCCAGCACAGCACGGCGCAGCACAGCACGGCACGGCACAGCCAGGTCGTCACGGGAATCCTCATGGGTCCAGGGCGGGTTTGGCTGCTTGCGCCTTTGGCGCAATCGTGTGGTCTCTTTCATGTTTGGGCAACCCTGCAGACCAATTAAGGCCCTCTCCGAAGGTGCTGATCTAACCCGGCTCGTGGACATCAAATTGCACCTCGGACAGGTCAACGTGCACCGCGGCTTCATGCGCGCGTACAAGAGTGTGCGCCGCCTGCTGTCGATCATGGTCCAGCGAATCACCGACGCCGATCCCAAGGACCCCAGCCTGTGGACTGTCTTGATTACCGGCCACTCCCTCGGCGCGGCTCTGGCCACTCTGGCGGCGTACGAGCTGGGGCTGTACAGGTTGGGCCGGGTTGGCGGAACTGGGACGAGGTAGCTGCAGCTGCGGGCAGTTGTCGGGCCGCAGAGGCAGCTGCACATGTGGGGAGTTGTCGGGCCGCAGAGGCAGCTCGCGCGCATGTTGGGGCTCGTGGCAGATGCAATGAGCTGCATGTGAGCCACACAGTGCGGAGCATAAGTTCGCAGACCAGACGATTTACGGTATTACGCGGGATTCCTGGCCCTTAGGAGCTCTGACCTCAGGGTTACTGATGCGTCGAATGAAACGGGCTGTGCGGCCTCCGCGTCACATGGCCCCGGGCTGCGTGACGTGTGTGTGCCGTGCTGCCCCCGAGCTCGGTCGAATTCGAGGATAGCCAAGAGCGTCGGGCACGCCCCGGCCGCTGTTTGAGGTCCCGTCACCCCCGGCCGCTGTCTCAGGCGGTACGCCGGCAAGATCAAGTCCATCTCGCTGTACACGTACGGCAGCCCGCGTGTGGGCAACAGGGCATTCGTGGAGGAGTTCGACAGGCTGGTTCCGGACACGTGGCGCTTTACGAACCCTCTGGATCTTGTGACCAGGTGCGACGTCGAAGAGGAGCGTGTACGGTCGCAGCGTACATGGAAGGCCGCCCATCGGTGACGAGTATCGTCACGCGTCATTACCTTCAGCATCTGCCTCCCCTTCCCTCCCGCTCTCTCTCTCTCCCCAGCTCTACCATAAACGCCCATATACATTCTACCACACACCCTCACACACATAGGACATAACGCATCAAGGTTCAACGTGCACCTGCTTAAGAGAGGTTGTGCGACATGCGCGACCCTTGCCGCACCCGCTCTGCGGCCACAGTGTGCCGCCCTCGGGCTTTATCTTCAAGTACCGGCACGTCGGCCACCCGGTACGGCTGAGCCCCAAGGGCAGGATGCGGCGGGGCCTCAACAGCACGGAAGAGAAGGAGAACCCGGGCGCGGCCAAGGTGCGGCTTTCCGCCCTGGGTCTGTTGCTGCAAGGCTGTCCGGGGAGGGGAAGCCGAGTGTAAGCAACAGCGGAGGTCTGGTTTGTGATGACGTCTCGGTACAGGTTGAAACGTTGGTGGCAGTGGTATTGAGGGTGCTTGGGTTCGTCGGCTGGGATCCAAGTTCAAAATTTCATGGAAGCGGCGTGCTGCGACTAGGCCGAACACATGCTTTCCCAATTGGACGCCTCGCCACGTTTCGGCCCCCGCAAACTACCTCCGGGGCTTCTAGTGACATGCGTATTACCCCCTAGGCCCCTGGAACATACCCCTGAGGGGCTTGAGAGGGTGCGCATCGTCAGCAACTCGACAACTGGCGTTGTGTTGCAGCTTCTTATAAGATCCCCGTCGCGCCCCGTCTTTCACGCCTCCTCCACGGAACCCCCGCCGTTTCCTTGTGGACCACTTGCAGAAGGATGTCCAGAAGGACGTCAATTGCTTTGTGGCGCTGCTCAGCTTCCGCGGCATCAAAGAGCATTCAGGCGACCTCTACACCAGCCGGCTGGCTGACGCGCGTGAGGACTAGCCGGCCGGTGTGGAACAGCCCGTCGGCGCAGCGGTCTACGGGACACGGCATAACCACGCCGTCGCGGACTGCTGTATGCGTCGAAGCCTTGTTTGGGACAGAGACAAGACAGTGACAGAGACGATACAGAAGAGCGTGTACAAGCCTGAGTTGACTACGGAAGCTTCGGAAGGGCGGGGTTTTGCTGATGTAGATTATTGTGTTTCCGTCGTGAACATAAACCAAGATCCCCGCAATGCCGTGCAAAGAGTGTGTGAACAATCTCGCAGCAATGCTGTCGGATTTTATGCAGCGGTGTACTGGGTGTCGTCATTACGTGATCGGCACTGTGTTGGACACGGTCGCCACTTCGTGATTGGTTTCAGACATGTCGAGACGTCTCAGGTCACCAGATGTTGCTACACCGGTATGCTGAGATGAACGCGTTTCACCAGAGGCTTCCAACTGCATGCACCGTAATGACTGTTTTGCCGTACATGACTAAATACTGAAGCAAGGTGCGCGATTTTGCCTTCTTTCGCGCTATCACAACTGATTCCATCCATCGGTTGGCCCCATGGGGTCCGTTGTCAACATCACGGGACCTAACCACATCCATGATTGTTGCTGTCCGATCTCTGCTTAACGCTTAAATGCAACCGGCTCGACATCCGGCGGCGGTCTGGCTGTTGCGACCCGATCACGGTTTATGCTATCGGTGACACATAGGTCACGACTAGGATTCCCAGGCCGGTCACGACGCTTTTGAGGGTGCCAAATTGTGGCCCATGGAGGCGCCGTGCCCCTGCGTGGAGTACCTGCCGTGCGATCAGGCGGTGTCAAGGTGTTGATAGGACCAAACCATTGGGGTTGTGTTTACACTACTAAACGTTAGGTTGTGGAAAGCGCGCCGCATGGGACCAAGCTGGTTGGTCCGGCCAGCGCATTCCACACTGCGTACTTTTGCATGGAAACCGATCATCTAGTCGGCCCCCCCCATTGGACAGCGTGCAGCGTCATGCAAGTGCTTTTAGGCGTTCTTTGCGTGCCCTTGGGTCCACGGCTCTGATGGGTAGTTATACTGGTGTTGGGTTGCGTATACTCCCACATCCCCCAACCATGTAACACACACATTAGTGAGCAAAGCACAGCGCTGAAACAGTCGGCGTTGTGGGCCCAGAAACCACCGGAAGCGTACACCATATCTGGCGCTGCTGCACCCTGGAGCTGCCATGCGTCTAGTCCAGCTGGCTCACTGCGTGATTTTTCTAATCGGAACGGCAACGAATTTGGAACGCTTCTCGCTTTGCTGCTGGGTCGAACCGTTTGACAGCGAGCCCGTGTTGCAACTGTTACAACCGCCGATCAACTGTATCAACCGCCGATCAACTGAGCGCAGTCGCTGGTATCAATTACATTTTTCCATATCCGTAGCTTCTTGGGTTCATTTTGGGTACACGATGAGACTGTACGAGCTTGATGAGGGTCACAACTGCACGCAACGGCATATGGTGACCTCAGCAAATACTGGATGAGGTGTTTCACGTAGGATACCTTGCCCGCCATTATTTTCATTCATTGAGTTGTAAGTGATTTTATGATATTCTAGAGACATACGAGTATACTCAATTAAAATCGAAGCGCGCGGGCAGAATGGCGGGCGGCACAAACCGCACAGACAAAAGGGCATACCAAGCTGGTTTCTCAATAGTCACAATAAATGGTTTCTTGCACGGAGGCCTCGCTGACCTCCGCAACCTGGAAAAGTATTGCACTACTACATGCGGAGTCGCTCTAGAAGCCGGCTGCAGCGGCTGCAGGCACGGGCAAAAACCTCTGTCAGAAATACGAACACGGCAACCATTGGCGTTGTTCATATATTATATGAATAACTTAATTTTAGGACTGACATGGACTTGCGCGTCCACCGACGTGACAGCATGAAATGATAGTATGAAGGTGTGCAGTAGGAACGGGATATTTCCGTACAATCGCGACAGTGTAAAGCACAACAAACTACCAAAGTGCCGAATGTTTTTATCAGAATCATTAAACTGTGTTGCCTTATTTTGTATGAACTATTTTACCGAGGCGGTCTGTATCAGGTTGTTCGTGGCAGTTGGAAACAAGGCCGCAAACATCGAATTCGTGTCTCCAGCTGTATGAAATACATGAACTTCACAAGTGATAAGTAAAGTATGTTGGATTCCTTGACTTATTTCCTTTCCGGCGGTTGTGGGCCGGTTACTTTGGCAGTCGCTGCCCTTGGTGTGGAAGCTGGCTTTCTATACTACTTAATTTATAAGCTTCGAAATCATCATCGCAAGGTTGGTCTATTACGCGAGCGCCTTCCGAAGTTGGTCGGCGGATTTCGTGACCAGCGAACTCCATATGATGAATTGGCGTAATTATCAGAAATGAGACCGTCGACGGCAAATAAATACATATCGTCCGGACATACACCGTGCACTGTTTTATTCTTCATCATACCCGACCGCTGGTCTCGCCTGAACCAAAATCTCGAGAACTCACGTGCGAAAAAGAATAACACGACATGCTGGGCTTCGGGTGGTGCAAGGGAGCGAGTTCACGTATGTGCTGCATGCGTCGCTGACCAAACACGTGCGACACGCTCTCAGGGTTTCCCTTTATTCCCCTTGAATTTAATTTTGGCCTTACGCATCAAATTAAGTGTCCTACGGGCCCCACCCGCCATACGTGGTGTCTCCGTCCATGCCTACAAATAGGAAGACGGCCAATCCAGCAACGCATCCAAGCTCGATGACCTCCTGGAGTACTATTACGACGGCTGTCCTATTGACAGCGGCGTGTACTCGGCTGGAAAGCGGTGAGCCATCTGCGTTCCTCTCAAACTTGTACGTACCACACCAGTCGGCACGGGCATCAACCGCAATCATATGCCGGGCCCGTTGCGCAGGGGCAAGTATCTCAATGGCAACAGCGAGCAGCCCACCAGCAGTATCCATCACCACACAGACCTTGAGCTCAGTGAAGAGGAGCTGGAACTTGGTCAGAAGATGGCTAAGCTGGCGAAGGAGTCGTACAAGTGCCCAGCACCAAGGGAGGGCTACCGGACGCTCAACATCAGCGGTCTGCCTAATGTGACTATCTTTGACAAGTACGCGCGCAAAACGCAACCGTGTTCTGCTCGGATTGGGTGCTTGGCACATGCACTGGCGTTACCTTATGGCTTGTACTGCGGGTTCGGAAGGCATGTTTGTTGATGTCATTCCCGGTCGCGCTGAGCAAGCGAGCTAACCCGTGATGCATGTGTACGGCTGTCAGTGATGCCTCCGTCGTACCATCCGCTTCGTTCCATTTCACGCCCTGGCAGTGATCTCCGCAACAAGGTCTTCAGTGGCGTGCTCAAGGTGCAGCTGCACTGCGCCAGCAACCTGCGCCCCGTGGGCCTCTTGTCCATCTCCCCCATCCCCTACGTGGAGGTCTTCGTGTCCGGGAGCTCCTTCCGGTCGAAGAACCCCAAGGCGCAAGGCGGTCAACGGCTCGACTTGGCCAACCCTACCTGGGAAGAGACCCATTACTTGTACATCAGGTATGCCGTGTGAGGCTGAACCGCACGCCGCCACCGTCTGTTACGCACCTCACTCGTTGGGGATCAGGTAGGCAGCAGAGGTGCAGGGTGTAGCAAGGCAACGGATTATTAAGAGCTCCTGCACCGGCGCGATACCGTGCGCGGTCAGGCTCGCTGCGGTTTCACGACGCGAACGAACGCCCGCACGAATTGTGGGCGGTCTGTCCAGGACTTCTCTGTTGTGGCTTCCGAAGGCTGCCACCCCTCACCGTCGGCTCCAACGGACTCCGCTAACAAGCGAACCACATATGAATGAATGAACGTTACAGCGGACCCCAAAGGGATCGACGGTGTATACCAGGGCAAGCCCCAGCAGGCCCCACCGCCAAGGCGGCACATATGTATATGGGATGCGTGCAGGGACCCAAAGTACGACTCGTTGAGCGTACGGGTGCTGGGCGACACTATCCTGCGCAAGGGCTGCAACCTGGGCACGGCGGTGTTGGGTCTTGGAGGTCTGGTTGATCACGCGGAGGACGAGCTGACTTTCAAGCTGCCGCTTCGAGGTGAGGCGCTGCATCCACCCAGCGGTTAGCTGGCCTGACCTGGACAATGCTATGGTGACCATCTTTATACCGTCGCTCCAGCGAGAGATGAAACAGCCCGGCATTTCTCATACGAGATCCCACCACCGTTTCATAGTGCGCACCCAGCCAGGCATCCTCCTTGAGCAATGTGATTCGCGTCATTTGCTGCATACCGACTCGAAATGGTTTGCCCGCCCGCGTGTGTCACCAGGTTTTGCCGGCGAGAACTCCACAGTTACCGTCACTTGCTGCTTCCACAAGTTCCCGCCCGGACAGCGGCCAGGGGAGCAATGCGGAGTCAATGCCGCCACCACGCGGGTCAGCAGCTGCTCGTCCTCATCCTCGGCCTCGGCCTCGGCCAGCAGGACCCTGGATGCCATGCTCCAGGACTACCAGGTGGGGTAGATACCCCACGCGCGCGGCACAGCCCATGCACCATCCTTGTGCAGCTTCGTTGCTTTGTGCGTGAGGGAGGCATAGCGATCTGACATGGTGAGCAGATGTTAGGGGCCCCAAGTTGGCGCATCTCACCCCTGCCGGACCACGGCTGCCGAGCCACATGCATACATGCGGGCAGCTTGGTGCGCGGGTACGCAGAACACTGGATTGTGGACAGTCACATTCGCATTCGCACCGCTGACGGGGCGGCGGGCGGGTGCCCCGTGGACGAACATTATATTGGTGGGTCCTGGATGGGTGGGTGACCGGGGTGTTGCATTCGGGTATGTTCAAGCGGCGCCTGAGTCCCGAACTTGACCTGCACCCCCACAGGAAAAAGACCAGGGCACTCCTTGCGCGGAGGTCGCCCACTTGGCTGACATGGGGCTAGGGCTGGGCGATAAGAAGCTGCGGCCGCTCGCTTATGTGGACTGCGGGTCCACGGAGACGCAGGCACGTCTATCTGATGTATGAATTGCAAGCTGAGGGCATCGATAAATTGCCGTAGATAGGTGACCACGGGTGCAAACGCCGTGTATTTGCTCCTGGTGTGGGCAGGGGCCGATGGTCACGGGTCCCAGCGTGCTGGTGGCGCCCAAGGGAGCCTTGCCCGCAAGGCCCGCACGCACATATGAACCGTACTGCTGCTGCGTGACCGTACGTATCTTCACTTGCCCGGTGGTTGCTCCACACAATCAAATACCTGCAGGCCAGCGTTGACGCAGTTGTGGATTCGCCACGAAAGTGGTTATGGTGCTGGGGGCTTGTTTTTTCTGGCGCGGTTCTCTTCCGTACTAGCTAGCAACTCCTGGCTAGATAGCTGCGTGGGGCTGTTCTGCTACGGGGGCCACGGTAGATCCCTTGCCTGCAAATTGTTCGTTGTCGCAACATGAAAACATCAATTCCCCTTGCCCATCAACTGCATAGGCCTGGGTGTACGGCAACTCCATGTCACGGCAGTTGGCCATCGCCTTCCGGGGCACGGAGAAGGTGCGCTGTCCGACTGAAAGCTTTGATCGATCATGTGCGACTGTCGGCTGTCGCCGGGGCTGTCACCGATAACCCGGGGGGTCCGCTGTAACATCCTAATAATAATGTGCGACCCCATGTCTGCCTACTCTCAATTTCTGCGCCTCCTGAGTGAATCCTGTTACGTGGACCCCTCTCTCGTGGGTCATGTCTGTGGGCAACAACCCGCTGACGTGGTTTTGTCGGCTGCTGCGGGCCATGCAAACCCCGCCTTTGTGGTTGTGTGCCTGTGTGGCTGTGCGCCTGTCCTGCCAACTGCATGAGTACGGCGCGAAGTCTTCTTTCGTTCCCTCGCTGATCGGGGCCACCAATCGCCTCTGACCCTGCCGCCTCGGATTTTCCATTCCCTTCGCAGAACCGTATCGCCGATATCCTGACGGACATGCAGTTCATGCCCTGCGGCTTCGAAACCATCACGCGAGGCTCCAAGACCAAGGTGAGTTCCGTTGTAAGCAATCCAGCCAGTACCTATTTACTTACCTTGCTTTATTTCCCGAGCTAGCTTTCCCGGCTGTGTCCCACGTGCCTCCGGGGGAATGCCATCCAACCGCAGGAGGCGTCCCGCCGGAGTCAGGCCCGAGTACACCGCGGCTTCATGCGCGCCTACAAGAGCGTGCGCCGTATGATGGCCTCCCTGGTGTACGACATCACAGAACCGGAGCAGGACGGCTGGATGAGTACGGACTGCCTGATCGGGTTGGATGCCGCGAGTCGCAGCAGCAGCGACACCCAGAATCGCAGCCCCCGCGTGTCTGACCCAGGCGACTCCCACTACACTGGGAGCAGTCAACGCGGCTGGCATGTTTACTTGACGGGCCACTCGCTGGGAGGCGCGCTGGCCACCCTGGCTGCCTACGAGCTGAGCATCTACAAGTGAGCATACGGAAGGGAACCGTCGTGATCATGAGGATATAGCGGCCCACGCACGCGTTGAATAGCAAGGGATGGGCTTTACCGGTTGAATGGGGGAGGACAGCTTCGGGTCCCCACAATGTCTACCTGCTGTAGAGGGCTTCGGCCCGGATGCCCCGTCCTCTGTTTGCTATGGGCGCAACTACCCGCGGCCCAACTCGGGGAGCTTGCCGACCCTCAGCTGCTGTAGGGGCGCCGGGCCGGCCTTCCATTAGCCCCACTTTTGAGGGGCCACGGTGTTCGTTGGGTGAGGGTTGCTCCACTAGCGGTCGCTGGGCATTGTCACGAGCCAGGCGTGGGTTTTCCAAGACCTCGAGGGGGTGCAGCGCTGGGTGCTCCAGGGGTGGTGGTAGCTGGGTAATGCGGTGCCTGTGTGGGCGACCTTCCCCGTGCTTGGCTTGATCCACTTATGGGGGTCGTGCCCGTTGCTGTGCCTGTCCCTTTGGTAGTGTTGCCCCGCTGTGCGCCTCTGCTTGAGTAGGTGGCTGTCTGTGTGGGGTTGCGGCCCTCTGTATTTGTTATTTCGCGGCGTTGAGATGCCTGGGGGTTACTTGCCGCCTTGTCGGTGGGGTTTTCCCTGGTATACCCCGTTTATCAATCATTCATTCAATGTCTAGAGACGCTAGACGCTGAGTTCGCATGGCTTTGTCAGCATTCCCTGACCGATAGACTGATAAATGGAACGCCTGTACGATTCCTAGCCCTGGTCGTACGCATGTCGTATTTCTGATCGCAGGGGCTACGCGGGCAACATCCGCAGCGTCTCGCTGCACACGTACGGCAGCCCGCGAGTGGGCAACAAGATCTTCGCAGAAGACTTCGACAGGATCTGCCCGAGCACGTGGCGCTTCACCAATCGCTTCGATGTCGTTCCAACGTAAGTCCCGGTCTATGCGACGCAAGAATGACAAATGCAACTGCTCGTCAATAGGCCGCGATGCGCACTGTAATCGGTAGCACCCACCTCGGGTCCACCTTGTAACGATTACCACTACCCTGATAATAGGTCACTCGCCGTTAGGGTTTAAGGTTTAGGGTTAGGCCTACCGAGCACTGCCTATTTGCCGCTTGGAGCACTCTGAAATTTTGTACGGTATGTGTCGCGCCCCGGATCTCTTGCAGTATCCCGCCGTCCAGCGTTTGCCAGTACCACCACGTGGGCCACCCCGTGCGCCTCCGGGACGAGAAGGCGACCAAAGAATCCCCGGCGGTGAAGGTCCGAATCCTGCGCGGCCTCACAAGCCTCGAGCAGCAGGTCGACACCATGAAGGTGCGGACAGAGCAGCAGCTCGGGGGACTGCAAGCCTGTAACAGTAGCAGTGGTAGTAGTAATCGCTACAAGGTGGACCCGAGTCCCGACCGGGTGCTCCCACGGGCCCAGATAGCTCGTAGGCGCCTCGTAAGTGCAAGCAGCTCCGCCGACCCGCGCTCGCACATCACAAGTTTGGGTTTTGGGCTCCCCGCCTGCTTTGCACTGTCGTGCTGAACGGATGGTGGCTTTTTGCCGCACGCTGCACTGCGCCCTGCAGCCACCTCCAGCTGCATACCGTTCATGCCACGTCATCTCAAACCGCGTTCAATTTCTGCAACCTGCAGCCGCTCATCCGGGCGGATGTCCAACACGACATCAACGCGCTCGCCGCGGTGCTCCACTGCGGCGTCAGCGACCACTTCATGCACGAATACGAGAAACGCCTGGGGCGCTACGACGAGAAGGACGACGACTCGCAGCCGCACGCGATCAACCTGACCGCCACCACGAGGCCGGCGCAGGCGCAGCGCGGACCCGCACACGCCTGCTGCGGGCCATCGGCCGCCAGTCAGCAGGCGGACCCAACGACGGAGGAGGAGGGCCCCCTGGAGCTGCAGGAGGTGCTCAGTCTCAACCCCGGCGACGCGGCCCACCTGTGGGCGCCGGCGACGCTGCGCGACGTCGAGAAGCACCTGGGCATCGTGGTGGAGAGCCAGTCGTTGGAGCGAGTGCCCAGTCTGAACCTCAGCCCGGCAGCGCAGCGCAAGCCACGGGCCCTGTGAGGCTGGAAGGGAGGGCGGGTCTGAACTGCGGGGCCATGCATGTGCCCCGTACGTGCCATGACACGGGGCATCGCTGCGAAGGACACCGGCGCGGTGGCGCCGATGTACGTACACCTTGACGTGACCCATTGGGGAGGATGCATGGATGGGTGCTGGTATGGGCGGGCGGGTGAGTTCAACGACGGAGGAAGGGGTGCAAATCACCTGTTGAAGTATCACTCGAAAATTGCTGAAGAGCGTACCAAGTCTCGGCTTGCGCCGTATGACCGTCTTGGCTTGCGCTGATCACCACGACGGCTGACGGATTTTGCGTGGCCGCTGCGTTGAAGGAAGATTTGGTGCAGTTCCCATTGTCCCTAATTTTGGTTGCAGTTGGTGTGCTCTCCGCGCTATCCCTATCCTCGTCGATAGGGCACGCTACGCAAGGCTCCGCAGCAGAGCGTTGCATGCGAAACGTTTTGGCTGGAGTTCGTGATGCACATGCTATTACGGCAGAATATGCAGGGTCTGTTCTGCTTGTGGGAACCGTCTGGATGCTTGGCCCCATCTTGGACCGCCGTCATGGGTGACGGACTGTACATACACGCGAGGTACATAAGTACGCACAACATCTTCAAGTATTGCCGACCCGACCGAGACGATAGACGGCGCTGCCGGTTTCCCTAGACAAATACTGTCATCATCAAGTATCGAAGCACGTTGGGTTGATGATCTACCTGTTCGTTCGTACATGGCACGGCTGTTGGTGTGCGGCATGAACGCCGACGGGCCATGGACGCAGACGTTTTGTTGAAGTGCTACGGTCGCAGGCCCCGCCTTGACCACTATGCGTCTTGCTGACCAGGGTGACGGCGACACCTGATTGCCCCCAACACCAAGTGTTGATGACGTTTCTGTGTTGTGCGGCCCAGCGTCCTTGACGGACGGAGGCTAGGAGTTCTTGGTACCGGCCAACGATCATTCCTGCTGACTCGTGTTTGAAGTGAGTGTTGTACCCCCGACTCATGCGCGCACATAGGCAGTCTTCGCTTACGAGGGGCAACAGCCACGGCTTGTGGTCCGTACGTGAGCGCTGGTACCAGCTCCTGCTGCTCATGCGAATGTGTTCTGTGACCTGCTGATTGGGACAGCGTTGTGGTATCCTGGATGACGAAGACGACAACCTTTGACCGCTTGCCATGACACCGCAATCAAGCCCTGTCCGTGCAACGCAATTTGCTGCGTCGTCCATGCGAGATCAGTGATTTTGATTGCCCAATTCCCTATGTAATAGACTCGAACGGCCCAACCAAAGCTGCCTCGGCCCACCTGCGTTTCTTCCATCCTGCGTCGCGGCGCGCGCCAGCGCCACTACCAGTCGCCACTACCACCCAAAGACATCGCCCCGGTCCACGCACCCTGCAGCCTTATCCCACCGGGTCATTCCGCCACTTCGCCCAGCCGTGTTTAATAACGGCCCTCACTGACCGTTCAAAACCCAAACCCATGCCCCTCAGAGCTCCAACACCGTGGTCGTGCTGGCCATGGCGTTGTAGATGAACGTGCCGGCAATGGGCACGAACTGCCGGGTGACGAGCTTGATCGCCTCCTGGGCCGCCACGCCGCCCATGAACGCCGCTATCACGTGCAGCTCGGCTGCATGCATAGGACGGGGGACAGGACCGGCGGCAGAACGCTTTAGGCGCAGCGCCGCTCAACGGCTCTCAACAGCTATATTACAGCATGGGGAGCAGGGGGCGGGAGCAGGGATTGGCAGTGTGGCACGGATGCAAGCACGCCCGCAGATGCGCTCGGAACCTGTAGGCAAAATCCACTTGCGTTAGGATGCAAGCCGCACTGACGACCGCGACCGCTGACCCGATGGGAGTAATGAGTTAGGCATCCAACGCCCTTGAGCGGCGCCGTGCCCATGCCAGGTCCGTGGTCAAGTACCGGTGCCCATGGATCGACCCACGGGTCGGCCAGGGACGTAACGCCGCGGCGGCCGGCCCGTCCATCCAGGCTCCCCCGCACCTGCGCCCGCTCTGCACATCTCCACCAGCAGGTCCTCGCTGATCAGTCCCGCCCCACTGCTGCCCGAGCTGCTGTCCGGCGACTTGGACCCGCCGCACACGCCCGCCTCCGCCAGCACCTACAGCAGCCAAGCGACCGCAAGACGCGAAGTCAAGGCGGAAACAGCTCTCAGGGCGTACACGCAGCCCGAAACCATAGATTGCGACAAATTACAGCGATCGTCCACAGGGTCCTCACCTGCATGGCCGCTTGCCGCAGCAGCGGCACGTCCTCCTGGGGGTCCGCAGGCCCGGGCGCGGCGCCCGGGTAGCGCCCCGTCTGTGTGTAGAAACGGTCGGCGGCCCGCAGCAGCACGTACAGCGCCGCATCAGAGGAGCCAGGCGGCAGGTCGCCGCCGAATCCGCCGCCACACCCGGCGCTCAGCGCGGCCGCCAGCGCGTTCCCGCGGGCGGTCTCCGGGCCCGTCTCCTCCGCCAATGTGCGGTACCTACGAGAAACGATAATACGATGTGGACCGCCAACAAGCATGTCCATCAATCGGTCCAACAGGCGAAGTACGCCAGATGAATCTAAAGATTGCAAGCACGCGCCGTGCAACATCGCAACGCTTTTGCTGGCATTGGACACGGTTCATCCGGCGCTGTGCGGCGCTTCGGGCCACCACGGGGTTGCACATCGCCAGGCGCGGGCCGACGGCGCCTGACAGGTCTCGAAAGGTCCCAAAGGCGCGCGCAGCCCGAGGTGCTGTCCTCGCTCGCCCCCCAGGACAGCCGGTCCCACACCCACCTGACGCAGCGCAAGTGCCGCGCGTGGCGGCAGTACAGCCGGACGGTGTCGTGGGAGATGGCGTCCCCGGGCTTGCCCAGCCGACCCAACAGCTGCCGCACATATGCCTCCACGGCCGCCACGTCACGCTCGGCCTTCTCCCGGTACAGGTGCTGCACCCGCAGGTACATGCTGTGGGAGAGGGCAGAGGGACGTCGGGCGGCTGTGTTCGACGACAGGGAACGAGGGAAGTCGTCGCACGTCACCGCCAAGGTCGGCTGGCTCTCCGAGCCCGCCGACCAAGGCTCCGGATCCTCGGACCCGCGAAGGCGGGAGTTGGCACGCGTGTGTCGCGAGGGCCCATTGCGCCGTGGTTGGCAATCCTCACACCGTCAGGATGCTCACGGCACATCGTATTGCCCCACGGGACCTACGGACTTCCGAAACGTCGCGCCCGCGCGCGGAAGCAAGCATGCGCTGGGGTCGGCCCAGCAACCGCCACCGCCACATGGAGGCAGTCTGCTACCAGGTGGTTCTCAGCGGATGTGTCCAAACTGCACCACGCTCGGGGCAGCATGGCCGCCACGTACTCGGTGGTGGCGTGCATGTCCGGTATGGAGCCCTCCAGCGGAAGCGCCCCGGAGCCTTCGTTCTCCTAGGGGAAAACCAGCGGCGGGGATGGAGGTGTGCCAAAGGCGCACAGCGGGTTTCAATTGCATTATCTAGTCACTGCCTACTACACAGAGAGCGGAGATGCGCAGCCATCGATCACCTCCACTGACGGCTCCGCACACCCAGATGCCATGATCGCCTCGCCCTTGCGTCACACCCGGGTCATTCTCTCATTCTCAAGAAGGTGGCGCTGCCGCGCGGTGCTAGGCAGCGGCCCACGAGCCGAACTCACCCACCCACCAATCTCCTTTCCCTTAGCCGGACAGCCGCCCACGAGCCCACCCACTCACCACGAACTCCCGGAGCGCCGCCACCATGATCCAGAAGTCGTCGCTGCCGGGCCCCAGCGCCGCCCCGCCCGCCTCGTCCTCCAACAGCGCCCGGACCTCGGAGGCTGCATACCGGGATGCGAATGCATGTCGTGCCCGCGCACGTCACCGATGGACGGGGCGTCTAGGAGGGACGCCGTAGCACGCGCGCCTAGCCGAATCTCTGGCCAGCCCCAACACATCCTCTCAAACCGAAATGCGACAATTTTAGGCATTCGACAAGACGGTCAGGCGCGGCCGAGGTCAGGCGACGTGGTAACTCTGAAGTGGCGAAGGCTCTACAGGTACATCAGCGGCCATCGCTAGGCCGTCCGTGCGCGCACGTTCTGCTGCTCGAAGCGAACGACGCAGCTCCAAGCCTGCCGAGAGGCTTTCCTAGACGTGTCTTGGATGGGCGCTAGGACCACGCGGCTGTTTGTTGATTGAGCGTTTGGGCAAGAAAAGACCGACGGGGAGTGTTCCAAATCTCCAAAGACAAGCCAGGCTAACGGGAAGCGTGTCCGATCCTCCCACGCGGCACCCCACATGCAGGGGATGCCCCGCTGCGACCGGACACGGTGGGAAGCCATACCCCGAACTTGGCCCGCCACCCGGTCGTCCGTCTCCTCGTCCCTGCCCCATGTTTGCTCCCATGTCGTACATGTCGTACCGTCTCCCGTCCCATATCGCACTCCCCCTCGCCTGGCCTGTCCTCTTCCGCGCCGCGCTGCCGCCCCGCCATCCTCGCATACTGTTTTCCTTTTGTTGTTTCCTTCGGTTGTTCCGTACTTAGTTGCCCCGCTCACGCCGCGCCCACTGACTCAATTCCTCGGCTTCCCTCTGTGCATCGCCATGACCTCGGACATCGCTCGCGGCGCGGCTACTCCTTCTACCACCACAGGTCGGTAAAGTATCTGTCCTTTCCGGGTTGGGTCGGGTTCGCATTTTGCTCGCTACTGCGCCGGCGGCCGCGCGGCCGCGCCGCCACGCGCCCGCGCGCGGTCTCAATCCTTCCATTGCTACGCAGGTACCGCACCACGTAAGTATACTGAGCTGTGCTGGGTGTGCCCGGGTTCGTTCTTCGGGTTTATTTCTTTTTCTATTTAACCCCCATGTCCTAACGCGCGATGCGGCCGAGCAATGTCCATCGACCCAGTGCACTGCACCACATGACAGCCCCGTGCCGACTCACGGATCCGGTACGGTGTTGTGACATGGAAGGCCGCCTTGAGGGCCTCGTCGAAGTTCTCCTCCTGAAGGGGTGCACGGCAGCGACCACCGGCCACTCAAGGGTGGCCCAGGAAGTTGGAACGGGCGCATTTAAGGACCATTTAGGTGCAGCCGGTCTTTTGCCGGGCCCCTGTGTGCCAAGAGTCCAACCGGGGACCGTCCGGCAGCATGTACGGACGCTGTCTCTCGCAAACGCCCTCCCCCGCCCTTCGCCGCGCGTCGTTACACGATTCCATATTCCACTGCCATGAAGGTACCTCGTCACTCAAGTATTCCGAGCAAGTTTGGGTGTGCTCAGGTTCGTTTCAGGGTCTGGTATTTCATGTTCACCCCCCATGGCCGCATGCTGAATCTCAGCAAGGGCGCTATAACAACATTCTCGGAGCCCAGGCCGCCTTCCGCAAAGCTGTACGGCCGCCAGCGGCGCTTTGACGATGGCCCAGTCATTCCGGAGGCTCCCCGTGTCGCATTCGAGACCCGCGTCCCCATACCACGCGTGTAACCCGTCCAGCATGAACCGTCAATCGGGCCGTCCTTGCTCACCTGCAAGGGGACCCCATCCGCCGTCCGCCGCATGGACGAGATCATGGCCTTGAACGCGGACTTGTCAGCTGAGGAGTTGCCTGGCAGCCGGCCCCCGTTTTCGGCCCGCCAGCGCTCAGCCGCTTGGAGCAGTATAACCACTGGAGCCAAAGGGCAGGGGGCGACCGACGACCGATCAGGAAACTGCGAGGGAAACGTCTTCAAGCGGAACACGAAGAAAGAAGCCGTTAAGGTGCCACGGTCCCGATGGGGCGACGCGCCGTCACGTCGTTGGGCCCTAGGGCCCCGAATCGATTACCAAGAAGGGACCCAGGGAGTTGAGCCTAGGCTCAGTCTGGCGGGCTGCGGCTCGTGAGTTTAGGAACCACTCACCGTACGGCATGTGGGAATGAGCGATGTCGTCCAGGGAGGCCAGGTCGAATGACGTGGCGAATTGCAGCAGCTCCGGCCACGGCTGATGCAGCCTGGCGCGGCGGGCCATGGTGTGAAACACAGTCACATCGCAGGATGGATGAACTGACTTCAGCGGTACCGGTGCGCACTGGTCCATCCTTGAGCCGCGTATCGCCTACCCGAAGCCGAGTCGCAGTGGACCAGCAAGCCCACCAGAAGGCCACTTTGGTTACTGCATCAAGTCCAGTTTGCAACACCCGCACGCATGTACAGCTACAGCGCAGTCGTCACTTCCTTGGCCACGACCCTAGGCGGGGAGGCTTCCGGGTCCTAGAGCGCAAGCACTGTTTCCACTCTGTGCCCGACCTGCGATGTCGGTGTTTGTTCACAAGCGTTGACGCTGGGCTGGGCGTGTCTGAGCGGTTTGCTTATAACCCAAGTGTGGGCCCGGGGAGTGTTTCGATGCACTTGGGGAGCCTGTCCGGAGCGCCATGGTGGCGTTAGTTCGTTTAGACAGTGTATGGTGAGGAAGCCTCGGCTGTCACCGTGGGCTGTCACCGATGACCCGCGGGGTCCGCTGTAACATCCTAATAATAAGCATTGACATGGTCATGCTTCGAAAAATAATTTTGCAGCTTCGATTACACGTGAATCACACAGCACCCCCGTGGGGCGGGCACGTGGGGCGGGCACCCCCTCATGTGGTTGCTCACCGCAAGTCGTCGAGTTGCGAATCCGGCTTCGATTCGACGATGTGGTGCTCCGGAAGGCTTGCCTGCGACACCAAGACCGGGCGGGAGACAGTAAGCCATTCTTGAAAATATCAGTCGATAGACACAATGCGTCACCCGGCACTCCCAAGTAAACACAATGATCAGCCCCGAATATGTGTAAGGTGACGCAGTCGATGAGTGGGCAGCGTGGAACGACAAGGGTCCATAGCGAACGAGCCCGCATTCCCCTGCTGAGCTACGGCTGAGGCCATGAGGTCAGGCCGTCCAGGAGCTTACCCGCAGGTATCCGACCAGGCCGTACGATCGCACGATCAGCAGCTTCGCGCGTCCCGTCGCTCGGCAGATATCGTCCAGTTTGACCATGTCCTGTTCCCGCATCTGCGCAGGGGGCGGCGGGTATTGCGAACAGGCCATTGCCTCGGTCCCCTACTCGAATCCACAGGGAAGGGTTCCGCAGAGGACACGGCGCACAGTGCACGGCCCGTAAGCACGTTCGAGTGCTACGGCACTGCTTGTCCGCGAGACGCCTCATGGCCAATACAAGCAGTACAGGTGAGTTGGCTGGCATGACAACCACGACAGCTGACAGTTTCGGAGGTGGAAAACAGCGTGGCAGAGTGCTGCGTGCTGCGTGCACCCTTGGTGGGTGCGTGCAGAGTGCTGCGTGCACCCTTGGTGGGTGGGGTGGGGATGCGAAGCAAGGGCTTCATGAGCCCAAGGAGTTGGCGATGGGCGTGTGTCTGCAGGCAAAGAAACCCCTTGAAGGTGCCGTTGGTGACCGACCTGGGTGGCGATGACCAGGTCGAAACTGTGGAAGAACTGGGGGTTGTCCGCTATAAGGACCTCCGGCACCTCCTCAACATAGCTCCCTGAAACACTCTCGTTCAACTCTTGCAACAGCTCTGTCACCACCTTTGCGCGCGGTTCGCCCAAACTGGACGCGCTGACCAAAAAGTTGTTGCCCAGGTCCCGTGCCGCAACCTTTTCTCCATCAACAATCGTGAATGACGCGATACCTCCGAGTACTAAGTTTTTCAATGTCTCCGAGCCAGTTGGGCCGCACTTAAGGAGGCATATTGAACAGCTCTCAAGACGTTGCTGACCATGCGTTCCCCAGATGCGCAGTTGACGGTCATAACGTTTAGCTTTTGGATCTGCAACTGGTGCCATCGAGCTCATGAAAACAGAACTGATGATACCTCGAAAGATCGGCACTAGACATACAAAGCGACCCGGTCAACGTCACGCATTCAATGTCTATGTCGAAAGGTGCTAGGTTTGTCATGGAACTGGTGTCCGGCCCAGCCCCCAGCGGCCAGCGCCCCATGCTTCTGTTGGTCGTTGTTGTTGGCACCATCATATGACTAACGGAATTCGGCCGGTGTGGTCGATTACTCGATTTGAGGGAAGTCGAAGTGTCGAAAACTACACAAGGTGGAATCGTGGGATTAACCGGTATACTGTTAACCTTGAAAGGCCCTGATACCCAATCCTTGCCAGAAGTTCCATTCTGTGCTCATAGGTGCTCCCCTGTGCTCCTGACCACTGTCTCCCCGTGTGTCGTCGTTCGCATCTGATGACAGCATTGGTATCTAGGAAGGGAGACCCGGGAGACCACACCCCTAGTCCTCAGCGGGGGCGGCAGTCCTAAACAAGAGGGCACAACGCGGTACATGATGCCATCAGGTGCTATTCGAAACTGAGCATCCCATGAGATTTTTTACGCAGCGCGTAAGTGAGCGGGTTGCGCCATATGGGTCATATATGTGCCTGAAGGGATGCTAAAATACGCATGTGTACAAACAATCACATCAAGACATGATTGAACTCAGAATGAACCTCACAAAGTATCAGTAAAGGTGCCGAGGTTAGCTGCAGGGCGGGACAGGAAGGGTCAGGCCTGGTCTATTCTCCCCGTTTGCCTACTCAGAGCCGTTCTCGCGCCCTTGACGAAGATCACGAGTAACGTTTCAGCTCGATGCTGACGCACGCCCCATGTAAACCAGCGCGACGGAGGTGTATGAGGATTATTCCAGTGAAAGATGCCCCAGGCCCTTGCTGATCATGTGCCTATTCGATTTAGATCAAGCCGTTTGAACTAATGTTCATCAATAAAATGCCCTTCCCTTTCCTGAGTTTCACACTTCACATAAATTCACCCTAAACTTCTTTATAGAGGTCGACAAACATGTAGTTTATCCATACGCTTTGCTGCCATATATTTTATGCATAAGTACCGGAGGCGCCGTGCGCAACAATGCTGTGATACAGCTACGAAGACACTTCACACGAAGACTTGTGCATCACCCTTCACAACGCTTCCATTTTGCTTCTTGCCTGATAGGCGCCTTTGAAGACACGGAACTTCGAGCACATTCCATGTAAAACATTGTTAAAGCTTCAGGGGGGGCCGCCGTACATTGTCGCTGAAAGGTAACTAGTGGATGGCGCCAACATTATCTGAATGTGTTGCTGTCGTCTTCATTTTGTCACCTCCATTAAGTATAGGATTGAGTTGTCTGGTTCTTGAAAATGTCGAACCCCATCGTGTACTTCGACGTGAGCGCCGGTGGCCAGAAGGTCGGGCGCATTGAGATGGAGGTAGGTTATGAAGACCGGCTGATAAGATTATCAGATCTCGGATGTCTGGGCTTTTGGCGGCTTTGGATGATCTAACGTAGATGGCACCCGTAACTTGATTATTCTCGTCACAAGGTTGCTACCCTCGTCACATTGCGCGCGAATGCAAATTGTGCCAGGACCTTTGAATGCGTCTTGCAAATTTGCACTTCCTCGGGCATGTCCGGAATAAAGTGGGAAGCGCTCAGCCATGCGTTTCGTTTGCGCTGAACGGATTTTGCAACTGCATGTGGGTGCAAAGGGAATATCAGGCCAAGGTTATGAATGAATGCTCTGTGTGTGCGTTGTATGTCGGTGTTGTGCTCCGACCTTGGCCACTCCAGGCTCACATAGCCATGTTCCATTTCCGTGTGCATGCAGCTGTACAAGGACAAAGTGCCGAAGACCGCAGAGAACTTCCGCCAGCTTTGCACTGGTAAGCGTGGCCGTCGTCTCGAGACTGATTTTCTATGCCTGCCTCGCCACCGGGCCACGGATGTTCATCGTGCTGGGCGCATACATCCGCATGGGTTCTCAATCCATGTATACAATACGTGCAGGCGAGGCTGGCACCACCAAGAGCGGCAAGCCCCTGCACTACAAGCGCTGCTCCTTCCACCGCGTCATCCCCAACGTGAGCTTCAAGTACATTGGTGCTTTGTATGAATAGGCTTATTACATCCGGACATGCGACGGGGCGAGCTTGAGATGCATTATAATGACTTTTCCGCGGTTGCGTCTTACCCCTGTCCTTGCAATCACCCACGAGCCCCACCCATCAATCTAATGTGTATGCGGTAACCTGCAGTTCATGTTGCAAGGCGGCGACTTTACCAACGGGAACGGCACTGGCGGCGAGTCCATCTACGGCGCTAAGTTCGCGGATGAGAACTTCATGCTCAAGCACACTGGAGAGGGCGTCTTGTCCATGGCGAATGTGAGCACCCTGGTGTGATGTTTGTGGTTTGTGGTGGGAACTGCCCGTTGTCAGTGATCGTCTGTTGCTTAGCCGGGTGTCAGAATCCGCATGTCGTACCTTGAAGCACTGGACTTGCTACATTTTCCCGCGCACAGGCTGGCCCGAACACCAACGGCTCTCAGTTCTTCATCTGCACGGTTGCGACCCCGTGGCTGGATGGCAAGCACGTCGTGTGAGTATCTGTCTGTACGCAATACCGCAGTGCACCGGTATAGCTGGGTCAGATGTACTATACAGGCCATCAAATTATTGGAGCGGGCTGTTGGTATGGATTTATAACCCTTGCCTGCAGTCGCTGCTGCCCCCTCCATTTACTTGGTCCTGTGCTGATGACCTAAGTGCATGGGCATGCATATTTCCTTCCCCCCGCGGCCATGTTCCTTGATCAATCCGTTCATGATGATCATGTTCCCAACGCGCCCCATTTACCTTGCAGCTTCGGCCGGGTCATCAAAGGCATGGAGGTCGTGAAGCAGATCGAGGGCCTGGGCTCGCAGAGTGGCAAGACGAAGGTCCCGATCGTCATCGAGGATTGCGGCCAGCTGGCTTAAATGGAGTGCCGTGCAGGCCTGCGTTTGGCTGCCATTTGTACGTCACCTGTTGGCCTGGTGTGCGACAGCATGCTAAGACCTGTGACGGTATCCAACGCTATGTCGTCAAGTTGAGGTGGCTGTACTGTTTCGGACCGACGTTTCACATCGTGGATTTTACATTTTGTTTTCGGTAAGGGATGCAACATGCCAGTGCGACGCTGCGTGGAGCGAGGTCTACAACGCGTTCAGTTTTTTGGACAAGAGATGTTGAGTTGGCTGCAGGTTGCTTCACTAAAAGTGCGGTTAGCATCATTTGCACAGTCGCTGACAAAAGATCTCTGATTTTCGCACGCGTCTTTGGCTTGTAAGCACCGGTGTGCACACGTGGGCTGACACCTTGCGACAATTTCGGGATTGTAAATTGGCATTACTCATTACCAAGCAGATCAACAACTTGTTGAATGTTGACGAGCTGCCCATGTCTATGGTGATCGAAGACCATACCCAACACGAAACATGACATAAATTGTGCATCAATTGCCAACGACCGTACCAAGATCCACTGACGCCGACACGTCTGCGCTCTACGCGGGACTTCGTGCATACATCGACAACATGTACATGTAGTATATCGCGCAACAAACGATCTTCTGCTAACGCACGTTTGATTGCGTAGGTAACCTTCACGCCTTCGATGGCATCGTTCATCATATGCGAATGCGAAAACTTCTATGTACAGGCCTGCGTGTGCCTGCGCTTACTCGGACAGCTCACAGTCATGCGGCTGGCACCCTTCCGCTTCTGAAAACGCAAAATCGCTCCTCTACCGATTGAGGCATAAGCAAGCTCTCTCCGTGTGCATGCAGAGAACCGGCGCAGCTGAGTGTGAGCCGCATACAGCCTCAAAATACGACATAAACAAGATCAGGGTGATGCATCAGCCCAAACCAAGCAGCCGGTTGGCCGTTGATTAGGTTGAAACACGGAGATGCAACTCCCGGCCAACCCCTTCACGCAAAGGCATTCCAGCCAATCCAGTCACTAGCCCTAGGAGCGTCCATTGCACAGCATCACGAGCGAGCAGGGCGTTAGGTCACGTGGCCCGCGTGAGCAGGCCCGCCTTCTCCTTCTTGCGGCGTTGGAAAGCCATGCCGCGGATGCCGTCCGGATCTCGCACATATCCCAGCTTCTCGTACAGCCCCACGACCTGAAGGACAGACCCGACCGGACGAGCGAGCACGAGGCAGTTGAATCAACGACTTTTTCCGTTATGCGGTAGAGGCGACTGCACTACCGCGCGCCTTGGCCATTTGTCCCTTGTGTTACTGGCAAACTGAGCCGCGTGTGTGTGTGGGGGTCTTAGCGTCAAGCACGGGCGCGCAACCTTTTCGCGGTGATGCCTCAACAATCCGTACTGCACAAACAGCCGGTGCCGTACAAAGCCATCCAGATAATACGCCTCAGGGTGTCAGCGCTGCCTCGAAGCCACCATGTGCAGTGCTTCGCCTCTATAGAATGCAGACAGAATGCGTCACAGCTGCTACAGGAACTGGTGGTTCCGTTCTATGCCGCAACATAGCACGGGCCTTGGTTCTCTGGCGACAGCTTGGGAAAAGGAACACACCGCGGCATGCCCACGCCTTGGCATCTCAACTCCCCGACACGATACGCACCTGAGGCTCTGCATACAACGTGATGGTGGGAATACCGTCTTCAACCTGAGCCGGCGGCGAGGGCAGTCGTTAGCGACATCGCACACAACGATGGTTGACAGGGACAACGCTGCGCTGCGCCGGCACAGGTCGCCGGTCGCCGTGCACGGAGTCGCGTTGAGTTCCAGCACAAAAGAACATCCGCGTCCGCATTCAACCGATCCCGGATCGCCTATAGCAGCAAAAACAAAGCACAGCATCATACCCGGGCCCCGTACACCCCTTGCCGCTTATGTTCCGTCAATGTACGCGACCACCCTATGCACCCACACGAGCAACAGGCAGCGCGCCTCAGCTGCATTCGCCACTGAGGCCTGCCCGTCCCATTCCTCACCAGCTTCTTGGTCAGTCGCTCCATCATTGCCCGGCCGAGGCCCGAACGCTGCCACGCTGGATTCACCGCCACATCCCACACGGTGGCTGAGAGCACGCCGTCGCTAGTGGCCCGTGCGAAGCCGATAATCTGGCCCTGCGAGACCATCGAAATCACACGGACACAGGACACATAAAGACGACGCCGTGCACATAATGCATATCATAAGTACAGCATTGTCAGTGCCCGCCTCGCTCCCGTCACTGCCTCGCTCCGTACGCTTCGTGAAGTCGGACATCAGGGGAGGCAGGAGGCAGTCGGGCTGCTGCTGCCCCCACCCCATCCGGAAGCGCGAAGGGGCAGGACTGCTGTCGCCCATCCGCGCCCCCGCGAAACGTCTCAATCACCGCGTTGCGTAGCGATTGCGGCGCTGCGTCGAGTCGTGGACTGCCAGCCCGCGCGCGAACTCCCGCTCGCCAAATTCTGTCCCCTGCGCCGCAGCTACAGTCGCCGAGCTCCCCAAACCCATCAGCCATGGCCGGCGCGGCTCCCATCCAATGCAGTGCGAGGACGAACTCGACGCACCTGCCGCGCCAGACGGCTCTGCTTGGCCGCCCGCACCCAGAGGATGTGGTAGGTGTTCTCCAGGGCCACGCGGAGGCGGTCGGGGTCGCGCCGCGGGAAGCCCACCTGACCTCCGCGAGGAAACGGGGATGGGCACGTTTCCGCCAGGACGCATATGACCCAAGGTAGAGAGGGGCGGAGAGGACGTGGCCGGGACGGGATGAGGGCATGAAGCATTGGCTACAACACTGGCTACAAGTGAATGGAATCAGCCTGGAAGGATAGCGCCTGGAGACACTTAGTCAGGAAGAAGCAAGAAAGGATTGGGCGGCACTGGATTCGGCCCGAGAGGACTGCGCCAGGAAGGACCGGGTCCGGGCGCTTCATCGACATGTCCGCCCGAGACACCGAAATGTCCACCCGGGGCATGCGCAGTCGCACCTTCTCGAACAGCTCGTTGAGCTCCGTGATTAGGATGCCCTCTCGCCCTTCCACAAACTGGACTCCCAACTTGGTCTCAAACTCCGAGTCGGGGCGTGAGATGGGAGGCGGCCGCAGCACCCCACCATTGGCCTCCTGCCGGATCCGAGCCGGTGCACAGCGCAGCGCGGCACAGGGGTGTGTAGGTTGGCACATTACAGGCTTGAGCTGCGAACTTGGGTACGCAACAGAAGGGGCGCCGCTCAAGGCTCAACATCAGCTCTGTGCCCGCGGAATACAGTGGGCCCAAACTCCGGGGCATGACAGAGGGCATGACGCCAACGAGGGAGAGGACATAGGCTCGACGCAGGCGAGGGAGCGTCGGGTCCACGAACCGGAACCCGAAGCCTTCTTGTGGCGATAGACGGAATCCGGCGGATCGGGCCTCTGCACCGGCCCTGACATTCAGGTCTTGGTAAACGTGAATGCCCACCCAATGGCACCCATTCGGGTGCAACTACCTAGGTGCAGGGCCAGCGACCAATGATTACTTGCCCAGGTCTGCAAGGGATTCACAGCGCTCACCTCCAACCGGCTGCCGTACATCGTTTTGTCAGGACTGATGCCGTCGCCAGTTCCTGCATTTGCGGCACATGTTGTAACCCCGTCAGCACATGTTTGCGGGCTTTTCGGGTTGGCCCCAAAAGCTGCACGCCTGAGGACGTTGCCCGGCTACCTCGCGATAACGTCAGCTACAAAATGTAGCCTTACCAGCAACAGCTTGCCCCACATAACTAAGGCGCGGCTTTGACGCAAGGTTACTGGGAACCGCCTGGGATACGGGGCAAGCGGACTGCCGCTCGCGCAGTGTCGTTGCCAGCATTGCCGTTGGTCGTCGCCCAACGCACTGCATCCGCCAACTTGAACCTGATGCCAGGCATCTTTGGTTGCCCACATGTTGTGTCTTCATTGTTGACTGGAAAGGCTCACAACTGCCACGACCTGCTGAAGACCTCATATCCACAAAGTTCACGCCTCCGCTCAGCGGCACTGGCCGCGAGCGTCTCGTTGAGAAACAATCAAGGAACTCACGCTGAGCAAACACTTTCAATCAAAAAGTTTGAAGCACTGAGTGGATAAGGCGGTAATAATATCAACTTTAAACAATGGTCAGAGTAAGAATTCGATGATGTTTTAAGACAGCTTACATGAAGGGAAGTTAATATTGAATGCACAAACTGGTACGTAGCGAATGAAGGGCTCAAGACAGCCGATAGCCATAACGCCCTCATCTCCGGGCAAAGTTGCATTAGATTCAATACCCATATGGAGATGACGCATTTTACATCTGAAATTGTCAAAATCAACGACTGATCCACGGTGTCAAAAATTGCAAGCATGCGACCCAAGGGACGAACGGCAAGGTGATCGACCACCACGTACAACCGGTACAACCATCCATCCCAAACGGAAAACTTTCCAAGGAACACAGGGAAAACTATGGCAATGGCCTGCACAATAAGCATACAACAAGACGCCTGCGTGCCTGCAATCAGTACGAACACTACAGCCGGTATTCCTCATCAACTGACTGAGTCCGACTGCGGACTGGTGTTGGTGACTGTGGCCTTAATATCTGGCACCATTTTTTCCGGCAAGCAAGCACAGCGAGATCGGGTGGCCACACCGCAAAAACAAGGCTTTACGATGCAGAACGTCGCCTGGACAGCAGAGGAGAGCGAGCCCACAGGCAACTGGCAGGAGCCAGCCTGAGCGCCCTGAGCCGCCGTCAAGCCGCGTCGTACATGCCCAAGCTGTAGCCGTTCACGTAAGGAATTCGCTATGCGAACATAAACGATAAGAGCCGCTACTGCGCAGCAGGTGTGCATGAGAGCTAGGACGCGCCATCCATGTGCGTACATAATCCCATCCACAGATCGATCCAAGTAATAACAAGTAAGACGCCACAGCTACCTCGCTCGCGAGTACTGCGTACATGTACGACACACCTTCCGCCGCCAGCTAAGCGTCACCCGCCGGTCCTAATCGACGACTGCATCGATCCGTGCCGCTCGACATGTCCCGATTAAGACCTCGCACAAAGAGCCATACACTAGCCCCCAGCACGCACCGACCGCCGCTTATGGTACACATCCGTCTATCGATCTGACAGCAGCGAGGAGGAATGGACGGAACACGCTCGTGTCGAACTCCGCCGTCTATGTACATATGCAACAGCAGCAGCCGCGCTTCGTTCGGGCTGGGCTAATGCAAGGCAGGAAGGGCGGTCGCTTTGCTGTCTCGTGTGTCCGGTCCCGCCGACGACATCCCGACTCATCTATCTCTAACATCCACGCACGGAAGTCATTATCGCGACTCATAAGAAGAAGACTTAGAGCAGCCCGCCGACGGGTTAGACGGATATGACACGCACAGTATGTACTCAATACCTAACCTGCCTGTGTCGTGCACGAATGCGGTGCAAAAGCAAGCATGAGAGCATGCAGGCAGGTCTGCGCCGCGCAAGTACATGCGCACCGTGAACAGTTATATGTAGCGAGGGTCGGTCGCCCCAGTAAGTACGATTTAGTACGGCTTTATTTAACTGCCAACGAACACGCACGAAGAACGAACGAATAAAGCAAGGGTGTAATAGAACGTGGTGCGTGGTTACTTTGTCAATCTAACAGCAGTGCAGGATCCATCCTGCGACGATACATACCCCAAAGCCACTAAAGCCACACGTGCATACATTCAAGCCATCCATCTGTGCGCCGACACCATAGGTAAATAAATAAGCACCATCCTTCGTAACCCGTTACTAGATAGCTAGCTAGGTAGGTGCGTCGGTGTACGTACCATGACATGGGTGCGAACGACCGCTGGTGATAGATAGATGTCATCAGAGGACGAACGAATGAACATCCGCCGTGCGCGGAATAGATCAAAGGATCAGAATGCACGCCCGCTCGACCACATGCAACTTGGCAAGCTTGCTTGGTTGCATGCGCAACGTACGCACGGGGGCACGCAGCAACCTGCTGTGGGCGCCGCACCGGCGGCGGCATACATGTGCGACCGACATCTATCGATCGAACGACGCGGCGGATCTGAATATATATATATATATATATATATACCTCCCCAGCCATACGTACGTGCGATGCATCGTCCTGTCCGTCGGCACCTGAATCGATGTGCACATTGTATGTGCGTGGCGGCGGTGTGGTGCACTTGCGGCATTTGGCAGCAACAGCAGGTGCATGATGCACCGGGTACATACGGACGGAATGGGGCCCCGATTGAAAATCCACCGTGCGCGTGCAATTGATGATCTGAGCTGCAGTATGTATGTACCCGCTCGCGTGCTTCCCACACCCATAACCTACATAACCCCAGCCACTCACGCAGGAATCAGACTCCCAAGCAACGTCGCGGTCGCTATTGCGCCTTCGTTCGCAGTCAATTGAATATAAAACAAGCAAATGCTGGATGGTGCACAATGTGGATAGCACATTGCGGCTATGTGATTGCCGTACAAGCGTATGTGGTCGCCACACACTATTTAATAATGCTAGCTACGCGCTCCGTGCTCGTGAGCACCACTACTGCATACGCACGTCCAGATTTCCGCCGAACCCGGGTTAGAACCTAAGTAATTTTGAAGGGCGGCTCTATCTCAGCCATCCAAGCAATAACACGCAGCAGCATTGCCAAGGGCTGCTTGCTTACAGCGCGTCATACACCTATGCCTCACGCACAAGTTCACTCCAGAAGATTTCAGGCGATGGTTACGCCCTCCCAAAGCGCTGGCTAGCTGGGGCATACATGTATGCTGAGAATGCTTGGCCCACGCCCCTGCCTCGTGCAACGGCTGACGGTGGTCTGCGGCAGGCTCCAACCACACATGCGAAGGAAGCAAGCGCCCCCCCCGCCCGCCGCGTCGCTTGGCAACGCAATTGCAGGCCGCATGCTGGCACGCACGCACGCAACTAACAATGCATGAAGGGCAGGTTCCTTGCACCTGCCTAACGATTTGCCGAAGTCGGCTCCTACTATCGCTCAGTACAACTGATGCATGGAGCGTGACCTGCTGCTGTGACGGACACCATTTGCACACTGGGCATCTCGTTTCTAATCGTAGTAGTGCTGTTGGACTGTTCACCACCCAAAAATTTGGCAAGCTGCTTACGTATACAAGCCAAGATGACGCTTGAGGGCGCCAGCAGCAGCGCCCCAGACAGCCCCGCCGATGCGCGTGCCGTGTTAGGACGCAGTGGTTTTATTTCGCCCAAGGCGGCCACGCACTAAAACTAATAACTCGCTCCGGCCCGTCGCCAGTCATGTACGTATGTCCGGCTGGCGGCTCTCATCCAATCTCTTGCCAGTCACAACGAACTGGCTAATGAACGACGACCTGGGAAGCAGGTACGTAGCTAGGTACGTCGACCGCCATGAAATGCAGTCGAGCGCATTGCTTGGTTGCCCCTCGCTCAGGCCCTCCTGCGGCCATCTCCGCTGGGCGCCTTGCCATTAAGCGAGGTGTTGGCCCTGCGTCGTGCGTGAGAACCGTGCGTATATATTAGAACAAACGAGCAAGCGACGGACAAACACATCCAACTTACGGTGCCGGTCGGTGCTGTTATACATGACACCCTCCTGGCCGTATAATTCGGTATTACGAGTCACCGCCGCTGTAACGCCGGGTTACAGTATAAGTCCCTACAATCTACCCAGCACAGCATCTCGAGAAGCCTTTGGCCGCGCCGTGTTACAGCCGCCGGCGCCCAATCAAATTACGTACCTGATGATTGCCCTCCACCTCACAGTTGCATCCGGATCACCCCTATTGTGTGCGCCTGATGCAGCGGATGAAAAGAAAAATAGAAATAGCAGGGTTAATAAAGCAAGGCCCGCCCATGAGTGTGCGCTTATAACCGTATGAGTGAAACCCCAGTCGACAAACCGGCGCTGCAACACACGTATGTACAGGGCCCTTGTGGTGTATGGGTCAGTGGAGACGCATGCACGCACCTGCCCATAATGACCTCATGATCACGCCTGCCCCAATATTTAACAAATGCCACAGTCCATGACTGGAGTAATTTATCATGACTATAAGACAAGTCGGTTATATTATTTTGTTTTATACGCATATTAATAGATAACATATTAAAAATTACTATCGATATTAATAATATATATAGTAGTAATAATTGAGGGTATGCATGATGTATTAGTACAAGTAGTACACTAGAACCCAATCAATAATGATAGTGAATACGCTCGATCATGGACAGTGGCATATGTATTATAAACGAAAATATAATTATAAAAATAATATTTAATTAAAATATTAATTATTATAGTTATAATTACATGGTCCTTTCCTGTACGACGTGTGAAAGCAGCGCTAGGCGAAGTAAGTTTACGCGCAGTGCGGCCATTGAGAGGGTCACACCACCGCACCTGCAGCCTGCCCCCATGATTTTGGACATGTATGTGTCCCAACGCACTATCCTGTACAATCGAATGGTCGCACTGCGCGTGCACTACTTCGCCTGGCGATGCTTGCACACGTCGTACACACGCCCAGAATCATGGCTACAGGCAGCAGGTGGTGTGACCCTCTCGTTACATACACTCACTGGTGGAGCGGTCGTGCACGGTGCTATCGACCCCGCCGGTGGAGCCGGTGGCGGCCCCGCCGGCACCAAACACTGAGCTCGCCCCCAGCGCCTTGGCTACCAGCCGCTCAACGTCCAGTTCCGGAGGCAGCTGACTCATCAGCTCGGCGATGCGCAGCCTCTGCATCGATCGACGCGGAGATTCAGACAAATAATGAACTCAATGACCGCACCGGTCAGTTACGGTAGCTGCCAGCAGGTAGGCGCGCAGAGCGAGAAATTACGCCGCCGGCCGCCTGCTGGCGAGACGTGCGGCACATACACTAGCCACCAAGGTTATGTATGAACTTACGAGCCTAGAGATATCAAAACCTATCAATCCGTCATTCCGCCGCATATATACATACTTATACACACACACATATATATACATACATACCTCCTCTGTGATACGCCTCAGCAGCGGGTTGAGTTGGAAGAAGACGAAGACGGAGAATACAAGCCAGAACAGCAGGAACAGGATGACGTGCAACAGGAGAATGCCTGTAATAACGAGGCATATGCACGCAAAGAATCTATTACTTAGCATGCTTAGCAGCGCAGAAACCCATTGTGCACATTGCTTCTCATTAGTGCATTGGTACGAGTTAGCCGCCGTGCGTGTATGTGCGTGATGTTCATACGGAACTGCGTGAGCCGTACCATCATGATATATCGATTTCTCGCTACCAGGTGTGCACGAAAGATGATGTACTACCGTATGACTTATTAATTAACGAACCCCGCCCTTGCATACCATCGAAGAGGCTCAAGATGATGTGGGTGTGGGCGTCGGCGATGCGGACCGTCCCGTCCACAAGGTCCTGTATGTATGTGCGGCGATCCAGCCATGTGCACGGGCAGCGGTTCACTTGGTTACCTATATTAAGTATGCCGAGTCTAGACGGGAAATCTTACGCCGCAAGCCGGCCTATGCTACTTTATAAAACCACCGTGCGGTTACATATATATAATATTATAATATATATACATATATGTGAACATGTATGCCGTACCGACATACATGTTTGCTGATGAGTGACCACGATGAACCCCTATCCGTGTTTGGAGCTCCGTCGACATATTTGTCCCAATGCCATTTACTTAAAGATCACACGCATACAGACGATGCAGATCTGAAACTTCGACAGCCAGCAGGACACTTGCACCTACGGCGGTATTGGCAGGGGGGCAAATGTGTATATAGGCCTGACATTGCACCAAGCAAAGCAGCACCAAGCTGCCGTACCTACCGCATAGCCTACATTGTAGATGAAGTCGAAGTTGGCTGCAACAAATAAAGCAGCAGGTAGGTGCGGCAGTAGCGGCGGCAGCGGCGGCTGTATGTGTTGATGAGCGACGGAGGAATGGGTCATTCAAATTGACGTGCGTCACGTGACGGCAAGGACGGAGCATGCAGCAGACGTGAAGCAAGTAAGCAAGCGCTGCTGATGACGGAAGTAAGCGATGAACGAAATCTGACTGCAGCTAGCACTCACTTGCCCTATACACGTTGCATGCATGCGTGACGGCATGACCCATCCATGATGAGATAGATTGATGAACACCGTTTACGTAGCAGAGCGAACCAGACGGAATATCTATATATACATGGTACGTTACCCATGCATGCCCAAGGATTGTGCCACGGCGGGTGTCCAGCAGCGTGGGCACAGCAGCGGCACAGCTACGCTAGCTGCGCCTCACACGATCTCAGGTAGATCACCCCAGTCACCCATCTAACCCAGGCAGGTGCATGCACTAGCTAGGCGCACAAGCAATCAAGCATTGTTGCGATGGTTACGAAATTAACCACATACACCTAGCAAATGATGAGCGGCCCTATCTATGAACATGCACGTAGACCTAGTGATGTCTCCAGAACACGGCGGCGGCCCACGCCGTGCGTGCACGGTGGTCTGTGCGGCACCTACGATCACTCATGCCGGTCGGGATCATGCTGGTGTTGGTCGCCATAGCCTTGAGGCTGATGAAGTACTGTTGCGCGATGCTGTCCAAGCCCGTGTGGGACATCTTGTAGAAGCGGAAGTTGGGGTCCGGGCAGGGAGAGTGTTCCTGCGCAGTATGTATGTACGTAGATGCACCAAGCAAGCGACATGCATCTGATTCATTCTCAGATGCTCTACGTAGAAGCTCGCTGCGACGCAGCAGCTAACAATGCAGCTCGCTGCTGTAGCTGCTGCAATCAACGGCTATCATCATCAGCAGGCACATTCATCCACGCACGCACCTCCAAGCGGTGACATGTGCCTCCCCCGTAAAACAACTTCATCAGAAGTGGTGAAGAGCGCGACATCCCCGACACGACCAGCGGGAACCTCTCCGTGTCATTTCCTGCACACAGGCAGCAGACAGGCAGACAAACATGCATGCATGCAGGTAGATAGGTACGTACCCCGGCAGTTATAAGGTTAGATATACACGTACGTGTAATACACGTATGCGCTGCATATTGCTGCTCCCATACGCACGGCGCTGGAGAAATAAGTAGGTACGTGCCTGCTTTACAGTTATAAAAAAACAATATCATTCGTTGTATCAAGTACCGAGCGAGTTTGTGATTGCAGGAGCTCCTGGTAAATATCCAGTATTGTAACGTATCGGAAATTCGTGCGTAATGACAAACAGCGTCCTGGTGACGAAGGACCATGCATAAATAGCGCCTCGCACGCTTACATATATTGGTGGTCCGCATATCAACACACGCCTGGACTAGCTCGGCTAGATAAGGAATGGCGTGGTGGACGGAGTTGAGTTCTTGCCTTCTGTCTTGCTTCCTTTCGTTCTTCTAGTCTTTCTGAGTAATAGTTTTGTACGTCCCCCTTATTACGTGTATTGCCATTATTAACGAAACTTCACGTCGTTCAAATTTATAAGTTACAATACCATTTACGTGTCAAAAATGGGAAGATGCACCGTGTACACAGTCCAACTACGTACTTGACAACATAATACAACATCGATATTATATATAACATATTTCATGTATGAACTAATATTATAAAATATAACATTAACAAGTAAGATGTATAACAAATTAACAGAAATGATAATGTTGCATAAATAATAATAAAACAATTTATTAATAATACAAAGATAACCCCTCCCCCACCGCCCCCTCCCCCAACCCCCTCCACGTCCCCCGCCGCCCACAACCCCACCACCTCCGCCCGCACCGCCCAGCTCGTCCCGCAGCCACCTCCCCCTCCACACCTGTATCCACCCCCACCACCCGCCCCCGCCCCAGCCATCCCTCCAGCTCCACCATCCCCCGCCGTCCCCGCCCCCGCCGCCCACAACCCCGCCGTCCCCGCCCCAGCCGTCCCCGCTCCCGCCCCCGCCCCCCTCCCCGCCGCCCCCGCCCCCGCCCCCGCCGCCTCCGCGTTCTATGAGACGACTACCCCCAACGCCATGCAAGCCCACTACGCTGAGCAAAACGCCCGACTCGCCCCCTGGAACCTGGCCTTCGATACCCACCTTCCCCCCGCCTACTACGCTGGTACCCTCAAGATGCACAAAAATCCCCCGTCCATGCGGTACCTGGCGTGCTCTCATGCCTGCCCGTCTACCCGCCTCAGCGACCTCGTTACTGCCATTCTACGCGCCGTCACGCCGCAATTCGAGGCTTATTGGCGTACCCAGCTGCCTGGCACCGAACCCTGGCTGTGTTTCTCCTCCAAAGCCGTCATGCACCTCATCGCCGCCTACAACGCCCACGGTTACTCCCACGCCCGCGCCACTCCAGCGCAAGCCTACGACTTCGAACGGCTCTACACCAATCTTCCCCATGCCCTCCTGCGCAATGCGCTTCGGTGTCGCTGCCGCCCTCGCCACCACCCCCTTTATTCGAGTCGCTACCACGGACCCGCCGCAGCACCGACCCCATGCCAAGCCCACCCACTCCGTGTCCTTCCACGCCAACCGTCCGGCGGGACCGCAAGTCCGAACCCACAACCGTACTACCACCCGTATCTTCCATTTGGACGACTTTGACGTTCTTTTGGACTCCCTCCTCACCTCTACCTTCATCGCCTTTGGCCCAGCGCTGGTCCGCCAAGTTATTGGTATCCCCATGGGCATCTCCGCCTCCCCGTTCATCGCAAACCTGTTCCTCGCCTGGTACGAGTTTCGTTTCCTACGCCAACGCTTCCTGCCGACTGTCGACGCCACTGACAAACGCATCCTCAGCCGCTTTCGGTACTCCCAACGCTACCTCGACGACCTCCTTTCCCTCAATAACCCATACCTCCGAGACCTTCTCTCCGTCAACGACACCCTACGTAACCTCCACGGCATCTACCCCGCTGAGCTCGGCGTCTCCCCCCAGAAGCACAACCATCTGCCCGCAGGCCACATGCCTTTCCTCGACGTTCTCCTCGTGCCCGACCCCATCGGCGACAACAGCCGGTATCAGACGCACTTGTACGACAAACGTGAACAACCGGCCTTCCAACGCGTCCGCCTCTCCCGCTTTGTGGCTCGAGATTCAAACGTCAACGAAGCCAGCAAACGCAACATCTTCACCGGCCAGTTCCATCGCCTTTTGCGCGTCATCACCTCCGTCGACAACTTCTGCATCGAGATTGCCCACCTCATCCGCGCCCTCGAAGCCCACGGATATGCCCGGCAGCAAATGCTGGCGCGCCTCCATTCCCTGCTCAATGCCGCTCCCCACGCATTCTACTTCGCCCGGCGGACTACCCATCCTGACATCGTCGCAGTCGTGCGCCGCCACCTTGCCGGCCCCGCCCCCTCCACCGCTCACCACTGATATCCACTGAGCGACCCACATCCCACGTGTAACCACTACGTCACAACCTCCACGCGTTCCGCGGGGTATCACATGATGCCGGGCAGTCACCTCGGCCATTTCCCACGGCCATATCTACATTCGCCCACCCACCGGCTGAACCCCGCAACGCACTCCATCGCCTCCCCCACCTCTCCCACTCTGCCGGCCTTCCCAACCCCACCCACAACGCTTGGACCGGTGCCCCGCATGCATACGGGCATCCCGTCCGTGACCGGGATTGGTGGGGAGCCAACCTTTCCTCTGGCCCGCTACCCGGATCACACCCGCATTGTCCGCACATATGTCATTACCCCACCGGCCGCTGGTACACTGGCGTCCCTTCCGTACACTACCGTACGGCATCCATGCCGCGTTCGTACGCGTCCCTGCCTACAAATCCCTCCTTCCCCGCTTCTCATCCGTAGCCGCGCCACCACCATAGTAACCTGTTTGCTTTCATCCTGTTTGCTTTCACCTTGTTTAGTTACTGTATTCTTTCTTGCTCCCTTCCACTTTGCCTCACAACTTGCCTCCTTCCGCGTTCCCGCATGATGGACGACCGACGCTGCTTCCGTGGGGGCCATCACCATACATTCGTCATACATTTCACAGGTCGGTAAATAATCCGTTTGCGTGCGTCGTGCGTCTCCGTATTTAGTATTTGCGGTATGATTTGCCTTGCGGTGGTGGCGCGGCTGCCTTGTCCGCGCGCCTGCATATGGTAAGTTTTTTCCTCGCAGGTTTTATGGTAAGTATATTGATACCTGGGATCGGGCGGGCGGGCGGGTTGCACTTCTAAATACAAAGATAACAACAAAGACAATAATGATACCAATAATCTAATAACTTAAAAATCTTAACAGTAATAACAATAACAATACACCGGATATCAATCAACCGGGGGGGGCAGAGACGATACGGCGCATCAGCGGCTCAGTCCATCACCTGCTGATAAGTAGGCCTCAGCTCCCAGCTGCAGTGTAAACCACACATCCCGCACCAGCTTCATTGCAGCCAACAGGTCCAGCCGTTTCAACGGAAGGAGCGCGGGGTCGTCAACGTTCGCCAGCTCCTGCGTGCAACCCCGCAGCGTACTGTTAATTGCGCCTACCTTAGTTGCGAGCTCCGCCGTCGTTTGCAAGCAAGTTCACTTCAGCGGTGCCCGGGTGCAGATGTAACGACTGAAGATGATCGAGGCCACACTGTTGGTTTTACGCAGCACTTCCTGAATTATTAGAACTGAAGCACGGAACCCATCCACAAATAAAGATAGCCTAGCTACCTGCCCACCTTCGGGTGGATACCGCAACTCCAGAATAATGTCGTCGCTCACCCCTAAAAATCCCTAAATATGTCATTGTGACATTATAGTTAATAAAGTAGCGAAAACTTCAAAAAGGCTGAAATGAAGTATTTTTAGGACTCCCGCAACAGTTCTGTGAATTAATTAAATATTCGCGCAGCCTGTAGAGAAAGATAGCTAATCGTATAGAATCGTCGGCATTTTGCTGTTTGCAACTCGACGTTGGGGTTCGCCCCAATACAGCGATAGAGGGCCGGCAGAAACGGAGGGTTGCATCAGTGTATTGGAATTCAACCGTGCGTGGTCCCGGCAGCTTAGGGGCGGCTGGGGAGGGCGGGGGTCAACATATATATTTGTGCGCACCCGCGCAGGCCCCGCCTCTACAAGCAATTTAGCAACTCCCGCAGCTATGGCCGTAAATACACATTTTGCGTGACTTCCAATTATTTCCTGGAATGATGATCTATTTATGCGCGATGATACCATGGAGGTAAGTTAGAACTCCTCCGTTCTGTTCTCCCAGTTCCAGCGTTGGTAATTAACACACGGTGATGAAACGAATCAGCCACGATTTCCCCGAACGACACGGTAGTAGGCTCGACTAGCTCGGCCGGTATACCAGCTATACCAGCTAGACTAGCTAGCTAGACCAGCCAGACCAGCTAGCATACGATATGCATACATGCGTCTCCGTCTACATGTGAAGAAGCTGGCGAGACCCATACCTGGCTGTAAAAGACCTGTGCACGTTGCACCGGTCCAGCAGGCAGGACGGACGGGGTGGTACAGAAAAGGAGAAAACGGATGGGAGGTGTGGGTCATTCATGCTCGGCATGTCAAAACCAACCGAAACGGTTGCAGGGTCGCGACACGCGCGTGCGTGCATGTGTACAAGTACGTGGTCGTGGGTGTTCGTTCGTTCCGGTCTTGCTGCGTGCCGTGTATGTACCCCAACCCAACATTTACACCACACTGCCCCTTGAACAGAATAAACCTACCCCTGATTGACTGCTGTGTTCCGGCGGGCGGGCTTGCTTGTTAACCCCACACGCAACGGGTTCGGGTCGAGTGCGTGCATGCTTGGGTTCTATTACGTGCAGGGATATACGTACAAGGGCCCGTCAAGACAGCGCACCATCCAGCCGCGCGCAGCCATGTGAGTCACGCCGCCCGCACTCATCCATATTAAACAAATTCTTGCTGCATTTATTTATGTTGTATCATGCCTTATCAGAAAAGGACCAGCAGCTGGCAGATGCCCTCCAGTGACATCTCATGGTACATATCCAGGATCGTTATACACTACAATTTACGGCCAGTAGTACGTACCGTTCTGCAGGTCCTCGCGGCCATGAAATTCACCACAGAGTGAATGGCCACAACGTCGTCGATACCCTGCGCCAACCCATTGTGTGCAAGGATGGGCGGGACAGCCGCGCGATCGATGTGGAATGTATGAAAAACTAGCGACAGCGGAATTCCTGGAATAGACTGGGGCTCCGTCATTGATGCATGAGCACATGCGCGCATTCATACCGTACACGTGTATGTGGTTGCGTGACATTGACACAATAATGCACGCGTGCGTACGTGGGCCGCCGTGATATCGCGGCGGCAATCTGCATCCCCACATACATGTAAAGACGTACTGCACATTCTGCGGACGGATGATGCCGTGTTGCTTTGTGCACGTACGCACCCGCATCCGGAGCACAGCGACGGTGTACATGGTGATGACCTGCAGGAGTGTGCGTGAGGACGATGGACGGAGACTGTGAAGAACGAATCCCACATGCCAGCAGTCTTCGTTGGTTATCGAGGGTCATCGATCCTGGGGACCATCTTCTGCCCCTCAGCAAGCGAAGTCCTATCCACCTGTATCACTGCTTAGTCCACACATGCTATGCCGTGCGAGGTGCGACGGCGGTTCTATCTGCACCCGGGGGCGGGCCAGAGGGGCGGGCCGTGCTGTGCAAGGTGTGACGGCGGTTCTATCCGCACTAACGAACGACGTGAAAAGCGAAGAAATAAAGGGGAATTCCATAATAATACAAACGATGAAAACGTGACCAGCAATTGAACGGCGGCGATTACATTGCCAGAAGGACCCGCCGCCGGCCTTGCGGGCATACATGCGCATTACGTACTGCTAGTACTGCACTTTGCTGCACGACGCTCAGTGCGTGATGTCCCTCGTGCACCGGCAACAATGTAGTTGCTACGAGTAAACAAGTAGCAACTGGAGCAACTGGAGCAACTGGCATACGAGTAAACGAAGACGCAGCTGGACGATAAGTGCACGCACCGCCGAACGAATGTATTCGTGTTTCTTTATTTTCTCATTCTACACACATGCCAGTGCTTACCAGAGCTGACCAGAAGATGAAGGGAAGTAACATCACCAGGGTATCCTGTGAGTCGAGCATCAGCCTCCGCCGGCCTCCATGATCCGCATATGACATCGCCGAGTTCGCTATTACTGATCCCACGGAGGATTGTTGAGGAAAGGGTAGGATAATGCTTCGCCGCCGCATCCTGAAAAAGGTAGGAAGATATACAAGGATGTACCCAGGTTGAATAGGAGCGGAGCAGAACAAGGCCAGCAGAAGCGAGCTTCCACCAAGCTTTGGAATGCTTGGCACCACTATTGACGGTGGCAATCTGCTGGGCACCGGTTTCCTTAGACGGTGGTCGGTAACCTAGATTGCCCCTCTCGCTCAGCCCCGCCTCCCTCATCAGATGTCATGTTGCACGACATACATACATGGGTTCTGATATCGTGCCAAAACTGTACCAAGAAATTTATATGTATGTATAATATCCATCCTATACTAAATTCGTGATGATGGGTCGGTACCTAAATTAGCTAGATAGCGAGCTTAGGCTGACCCACCAATGCATGACTACAGTGACTGGCATCGCCACCATTCCCTCTCGCCGATCCCATTCAATTGATATTTTAACTGTTACATAAGCGCCCAGCAGTGTCAGGTACGGAGCTAAACCCACGATTGCGCTATTAACATTGGCGCCAGCCACCTTGCTTGCTTGTGCATTTTTATCACCAAGGCGATTATTTACACAATCAACGATTTACACAATCCTAGTGTATGTCCACGACGCAGCTACCTGGCGATCCTCCCACAAGCGGGGCCGTTAGTTTATGTATTGTGGATATAACATATATAAGAATGTAACACACACAATAATCAAGCAAGTTCTGGATGACAACGAAAGCATGGCGCTCCTGCTGCAGCCTCATCCCTCGCCTTTAACACCTACCCGCCACTCGCTCGCTCCGTACACGCTATCTGGGTCACTTGGGCAACCTACCTGACAGAGAGGCTGCTCTTGAGGTGCTGCCTCCACGAGGTAAGCCAAGCCCAACAACCGGTTGTTGCGTAGCTTGACTCCACGCTCATTATTCGATGGCTTCGGCTGCCGTCCTTGCTATAGAGGCTGCGGTCCTCCATTCCAATTCCCAGGTTCTTGTCTTGGATTGGCATGCTGCTGCCAACAGCACGGCCGGCGGGGGGCTGCCTGTTTCCTGCAAGGGGCTTGCCAACCCCCCAGCCGGTTGCACCATCGCTTATGACATCCGTATCCAGCTTCAACGTGGCGCGACGCCGAAGCTTTGGGGCAACATCACTGGCCCCGCCGTCCCCGCCCGCGTCAGAAATGCGGGGTACGTTCCCGATTCCCTGCTGCTGGCCAGCCTTGTCATAGTCTTCGTCGTCGTCATCCTCCTCATCGTCATCCTGGCAATCATGAATAATTGCACAAGATAGAAACAAGGGGTGCACATTTGCTGGCATCTATCTAATCGTTATTACTAAAAAGAAAGAAGGAAAAGAAAAAATACTCCTGGACCGCTAAGCCCAAGCGTGTGTTAAGGAGATGGCCGATTCAAGGGTAGGGAGTCGGCATTGCTTTGGTCACCCGTATTTTGTTCACGCAGGGATCCGCCTGCGGCCCTATCCGTATTACCAGGCCCCCGAATCGTCCTGGTGTGTGGCCGGACCGATTGGCTCGGCCCGCTTCATCCGCACATCTCGTGCTATCGCTACGACTGTGGCACGAGGCCACTTACACCGACGGCGGACGCGGACCCGACTGAAGAACAGGGCTGACCTAGCAGGACTCCCCAATACATGCTCAGCCATTGCGTCGTCCCGACCCGGATCGCGCCTGCAACCTCATGGCCACAGACTCGACGCCTTAAAAATGGCCAAGTTCGGTGGATAATAAAATTTCCGCCTTTTTTACTATTCGACAGGGCTGCGTCGGCATGCAGAATGGAGCAAATTCGCACTTATGAAACGCACTCGGAATAATAAGGTTGCAATAAGGTAACTGCAACGCACGGCTGCCTGTCGGTAGCTAGCCAGCAGACGAAAAATCCTTAAACAGCAGGCAAGCAGACTCAGGCGCCCTATACAAAAGCAACAGCAGCCGATGACTGTATTCGATGACTCTATCTTCGCAATGATGGTGCCCCGTAAGGTGCCTCTGCGTGTCTGCTGCTTTACTCACATCCATGAAGATATTGGTGCTCTGCCCGGCAAGAGCGCGGGTTAGCCCCTGCGGCAACATTTACACACAGAAACCAGTTTTCTGCCTACGAACACACAAGGATCATCGGTACTAATACGGGTTCCGGCGATGGTGTCGTCTACATATGCATCGCCTGTCGCGCTGGACTCCATCCGACGGAAGAGCTTTCCTCTTCAGGTCTACTTCTCACACATTCCAAAAGCTGCTAACATTGCAATCATGCGCATACAAATATATGAGTATGTACGTTGACTCTGGACTATCTGGACCGGAGCTGCGTCCATCCGTCAAACCCCATCCATGCGCATTCCTTGCTTGCCAACACAGAGCCATCATGCATACATGCCTCATGAGGCATGTCTGATCAGACATGCCTCAGACGTGCATAATTCAAGGCTGGGTATGTATGTATCGATGTAAAGAGCGGCATCCGCGTCGAAAGAAAATCCAAAAGACAAACAGGTAGGCTGGCCGCCCATCAATCCAGACCTTCGCAAGGTGGCAGCGCACTTACCAGGGGAATCATGAGGAAGAGGCTGTACAACTTGTACCGCTGAGTTGCAACGGCGCGGAGCAGGTAAGCTAAGTAACTGTGTGGACGCCAGGGAATCATACATCACGCAGCACACAGCAGCGTCATGCAAAGGGCAAAAGATAGATATTCTTATTAGTCGGAGACTTCCCGTGACAAACGTAATTGTTGATGATTATTATTAGTAGTATTCGTTACCAGGTGGACCCGATGGTTGTCATGCAGCACAACGTCCACGCACCAGGGAACGAAATGAACGTTCCACGCACGACTCGCAAGACCACGCAACAGGCCCGGCCATCCAGCAGCTGCTGGGGTAGCGCATGCATCTGCCATCCCTGTAATCCCACTTACTAACGGGGTACGTAATCAAGTCGATTGAGCCAGCCACCTAAGCCACCAAGCAAGGAACGGCGCCTGTTAATTCTATCAGCATCGATCCATTTTACGTCAATCCGTTTATGTATTCCTACACCTTGTCAACTAGTTCCACATAATTACAATCGGATGGATGCACATGCCTACTGACCATGCTGCGACGAAGCTGACGATTGCACCCTCCACGACCAGGAATACCACTTGTTGTACCGCCACCTGCGTGCACGCAGGATGCATGCCCGTCGAAAGGAGCAAAATGATAGTTAGCTCCTGCAGGCGCAGATATCTATCTAATCTATCAGCTGGGCACACGCATGTATTCTTTATCGTTGGGGGGTGGGGTACGTACGGCGTACTCACATGCCTTGTGTCATCTACCGCGTTGTATAGCAGAGCGTCCATAATCTACATATGCAGCAGAAAGCGAGCATCAACCGGCCAACATACAGATGGCGCGCGCGCAGTCAAGTCAAAATAAAGGAAAGCCGTTCAAGCGCACTGCACGGATGCATGGAAATACCATGGTAAATAATATTTGTAACATCTGTAATACATACATCAAGGCGTGCGTGCCTACAGCAGCTAGCGTAAGCACACATATAATCGAGGTCTTAATGCATGCATGTATAAGTCAGTGTGTATGTGTGTGGCCCGGCGCGGGTAATAATGTTCAGGTGGCAGTCAAGGTCCAATGAATTTCGAACTCTACGATCTCTGCATACTTATCCTGACGGCCGATAAGGACTGCTGCTGCTGGCTGGTGCTTACGTATGAGCACAGCAGTAGGCAGCAGACGAGCATCGATCACGCAGATCACACGCATGCATGCATGCGAGCGCACTTGCACGCATGCTGCGCACCTTTCTGGACTCTCTCCAAAGGTCGGGACCGCTCTTCAGCAAAAACTGGGCTGGGCTTGTGTTGGCAATCCTGACCCCATTCGCGACCCACTCGCTGTGGTACTGTTCAACATTTTTAGCCATTGCATAGAACCGTGTCCCGAAGTCCTGCACGTACGCATACGTCAAGGACGGAACAAAACATCAGGCGGCAGCTCGCTCGCGCACCACATACATCGGCAGGCAGACTATCCCCCTCATACGTCACGGACTGCACGTTATCATACACACCGTTTTCCACAAACCGTTCACAGATGGACAGGCCGCGGAAGACTGGCACACACACACACCTGCCCCTGGGTGCTGCAAGGACTTGAGGAGGTTGAACAGCGGACTGCGACGACGCGCAGACCTACCGCCCGGGATGGGCCTTCGCCCACTCCCTTGAGGGGGCACAGCGGTCACCGATCCTCGGGGATCGGGCACGCGCCCTTGGTTGAGAGCGAGGGGACAGAGGCCCCTTACGCCCCTTTCCCCCGTATCCGGGGGAAATTGCTTCGGCGGTCTCCCGTATGGGGCGGGTTAGCGCCCCCGGCCAGTGTCGGCCCGGCAGATATGTAACGATTCACACACACACACACACACACACACACACACACACACACACACACACACACACACACACACACACACACACACACACACACACACACACGCACACACACACACACACACACACATGCAGCAGCTAGTGCAGCAGGTAAGCATAGCCCCACGAGGTATGACGGCTGTGTGCTATGATATGCTATCAATGCCCTTTCGATTTTCCGCCATGCACCCACCCAGATGGTCAGATTGGTGTAGACGTCGGTGCCGTTAGCATCGTTGGACTCCCAGACCTGTGCGTATATATACCGACATACATGTGGAGCAAGCAAGCACCGCCGGACAGCAGAGCAAGGCCGCGTCATTCGATAATCAATAAGCAGCGTGTCCACCTGATGTATGTGCATGCATTGTGCCGTATTTCTGACAGAGTCCATCTGTGTCGCATCGGCAACAGCAGGCAACGAACGAACCCTATATATAGCAGCTCGTTTTTCGTAACGCAGGCCTGCCACCCGCTGCCGTGAGCTCCGTCGCATGAGGGGACTAGCTGATATGAAAGAAAGCCTCCGCGATAAGATGTAGTTCATGTGAGCGACGAACGGTCATACCGCGATGAGCCACCAATCAGAATGTGCGTGTATGCGGAGTGCGGAATTCATGGCCGGTCGCGACGGCCGCACGTAAGGAAATATCTACGTACAGAGGAGCGGGCTTCCATGCTGTAGGTAGGTATATATAACATATATACCTAGACTCTGCTTGCTTCAGGGTCTGTCTGGGTGGGCCCATAGCCCGGTGTGTTTGTTATCGCGGCGTTGAAGTGTGAAGGTGTCTTGCCGCCTTGGCGGTGGGGCCTGCTGGGGCTTGCCCTGGTATACACCCTCGATCCCTTTGGGGTCCTCATTCATTCATTTATATATATACGGAGCGCCATGGTGGCGCAAGTTCGTTTAGGCAGTGTATGGTGAGGAAGCCTCGGCTGTCGCCGTTGGCTGTCACCGATGACCCACGGGGTCCGTTGTAACATCCTTAATAATATATACACTCGAATGTAACATAACATATCAGACATAGATATTACATTATAATACATTATCATGATAATATATAGTGTAACGAAAATATTTATAATCAAGAATTTAATTATGTACTTCATATTGTAAGGAATCGTCTCATAATATATATATATATATATATATATATATATATATATATATATATATATATATATATATATATATATATATATCATATATATAATATATATAATATAATATAATATAATATAATAATAATATATATATATTTGTTTTTACATTATACGGTTACGCTATATATATATATATATACCCGCGATATATATATATATATAAACCCTAGATATATATACCCTAGATATATATATAAACCCTATACCCTATACCCTAGATATATAAACCCTAGATATATATATAAACCCTATATATATATATATATAAACCCTAGATATATATATATATATATATATATCGCGGGTATATATATATATAGCGTAACCGTATAATGTAAAAACAAATATATATATATATTACATTATACGGTTACGCTATATCGTAAATGTCACATACTAAATCAAATCATCGAAGCGCGGCTAGCGGACCCATATACGAATGTACATATTAGCATATTTATACAGCATCGTACGCGACGGAACGTACCGGATGCTTGATTTTGTACAAGACATCCAAAACTGTTGACTTGGTGCTGTACGCCGACAGCAAGTCGTTCAATCGTACCTATGCGGATGCGTGAGCACGGGCACAGCCGGCACGCTAGGGTTGGCACATCTAACTTATTTATTTTTTGCGCACGCATATATATCTCATCAGCAGAATGCCTGAGGGTCACAAAGTCTACGTGTGCGTGGTCCAGATAAAAAGTTCTTACGTTAGTCGGTGGTGTCGATCTAGAATCTGCTTGTGGGTCCACATCTTGATCATACTAATCATACCCAGGAATCCACGCACTGTCAGGCACCAATCAAGGCGTGCGTGGCTGGATCGGACAGATGTCCATCCAGCATTGCATACCAGCATCAGACCGACACACTACCTAAACCCCGACAGGGGGAGGTCGTAATAAGGACAAGCCACAGCAAAACAAATTGCTGCGCTACTTTTCCCTTACGACCTTGATCTCCTCGGCGTGACTAGCAATGCGGTCGACGAAGGCCTGCATTCATTCCATAGGAAATAAAGCATGCGCCACCCGCGTTGGAAAAAAGGTCGCCTGCAAAGAGTATATATGTGGTCTGCACGCGATATATAACAGCATCAGAGAAGGGGTGCGAAGCAAAACGCAGGACAGGTGCGTGTGCAAAGGCGCGACCGTACCGGTGCATCGCTCGCATTGTAGAGATGAGGTACAGCTTTGCCGTTGGCCATAACATCCAGGGTGCGCAGATCGGTCATCACCTGCGAACGCAGACTTGTTTAGGGTGTCCCCATCATTACGGTGAGCGAGCGTGAGGCGCTGACTACACATACACGCACTACTTAAGGTTCATTATGCATTATATGCTGGCGCGCGGCTTCACGTCGAACACCAAGTAGGCGGCTACTGGCTGAGCCCCATCCATCCAGGACCGGTGTATGTCCGAGGGTGGTCGCTCGATTCACTGAAAGCAAAACAGCCACTCTCAGCTAAATCGAGAGCTGGTAAATGTCAAGCAAGCGGTGCCAGCAGCAACCATGTCGCACCAAAGCTCGTATACGGTATCTATCTTTTCCCCTGTGTCATCACATCATCAGTGCGGTTACATCATCAGTGCGTGGCATGTCTAGCTATCTATGTCTTCTCTTCTTTCCTTATTTCTTCAGAGGAAAGCTGTTATGATGCATGAATAGGAAGGCTATGCATTACAATGCATGTAATCGCACAATCACAATTGCGTGTTGTAGTTGTATCTGCACACCCTAAGCCGCACACACCTCGTGCATGAACTGTTGGGCCTGGCCAATGCGACCCAGTTGAAGCATGCTCTTGCGCTGCGCGTTGATGGCCACAATGGTCATTCCGAAGCAAATGACGTGGACGATGGCAAGGGCTGCCACCACCAACAGGGCATGATTCCGAAGCCGCTTTTGGGCCTGCGCGATGCAAGCCCAACGACGGAAGCACCGGGATTTAAAAGTAATTAGATACACTAAAAAATAGGTATCCTTGGAAGCACCGGGATTTAAAAGTAATTAGATACACTGAAAAATAGGTATTTATTAATAAATGCCGTGATTGTAGAGTTTTTACAGGTTGCTTGACAAATTGAATCGCAATAATAGTTCACTAAAGGGAAACAAACTACGTTAATTGTTTACAATGTGTAATTCTTACATCACAACTTCATTACTATCATCGACACTAATGAAAACTGCATGCGTGCTTGGCTGGTCAACAAGAAATGGATTATCATTAGACCGCCCAGTGATGACCTTTTACTATTACTCTTATTATTACATTTATTATTATGTTTAACATATTATAATTGTAGGTATGTTTAGAAATTATTGTGTTTTATCATAGTTTATGAAATATAATATTTACTATCATATTCTTATTAACATTATTAATGTAAGTGTTGACATTATTATCAATTCGTAGCTTGTACTAAATACCTACACGTTGCGTCTCCTTGGAGTCCATCATCTTGGTGAGCTTGCGCAGCCGCTTGCCGCGGGTGAACTCGCTGCCGCTTGCTGGACAGGATATTCCGTCGTTGGAGCCGGGCGGTATAATAGAGCAACGGGATGAAATGGATCAATGCACGTGCACAGACGTTCATGCTGGCTGGCAGTTGGAAAGAGTTTCACATCGGACTGGGCTAAGATTGAACGCACGCAGTATTTGGGAACTATCGAAGGACCCTTTGTGGGATGAATAGATCGGAAGTGGTGTACACCCTAGGCATCAAACAATTAGATAGTGGATACGTCTTCGGCAGCACAAACCCCCTCCGCAATGGTAAGTGCGTTCCGTACACCGGCTTATGTGTAGGCTGTCGGATGCAATATTATATATGTAACCGTTACAAGGTGGACCCGACACTTACCGGACTGAGATTCGCTCCCCCCCTCACCCTCGCTGCCATCGTCTTCTGGCTCGTCTCCCTCATCGTCATCCCCCTGGGCCATCAGGTCGGCCGCCTCCTCCGTGCTTGTAACCGACTCCCGTCGGACCCGGCGGCTGATAACCGCCGCTACCACGGCCTCCTCGTCCAGCTGCTGCTGGCCACCGCCGCCCTGATGCTGCGCAAGAAACAGATCCCTTGGTGGCGGCGGCGATAGTCCACCACTTACTTTTCCACCACCGGCGTCGTCGTCAAAACCCGCTCGATCCATAAGAGCAATTGAATCGCCGGGGCGTTGCCTGCGCCCGCCGTCATCCATCGAAACCGCGGCGGGCTGCTCCAGGCACCATCGTCGATCAGGCCAAAGCCATAGGGCCGCAAACCATGCATACGCGCAGGAAAGAAAGGTAACTTTGTCTTATCTTGCCGATTCGTTCACTAAGGCTTTGCTGAGTGTCCCTTATACACAAGCACACAGCCTGTGGACGAGTGAGACTCTGGACCTGCTGGGTAACCTGGGATGCATTGACACACCAAGAATGTCTGAAACAACAGCGCGCGTGTGCAGCGTCCCTCTAGTTCGAAGACACGCCAACGACCCCCACCAGTGCTTACCCCCACATTGTCTGGACCTGAGTTCTGATAAAATGCACCTGTTTAATCGGCGGGTAACAATGGCTCATCAGTGATTACTTAAAAAATTCGCTTCATCTCTGTAAAAAACATCATAACGAAGGAAAATATTAATAGTCGTGGTATGGTGTTCTATATATAGGATTACATAAACCGCGACATAAACCCTTAGGCAGGGCCACACTGTAACAGTACTACTACTGCTACTACTATTAATTTCAGATGTAATAATATTACATTATGCATTATATACATTACATTGTGTATGGGGTTACGCACCCCCAACCATGTAACACACACATTATGCATAACATAAAGTATAAATCTAAACACGTAATAGCAACAATAAGATTGCAATGATAATATCTATAATTATATACGGTATATACGGTAGTATCAGAACAAGGAACTATAGCTCGCACTGCTATTAGGCTGAGACGTGCTGTAAGGGGGCAGCGACGGAGGGGTCATGGGCTTCCCCTGGCCTTTGCACCTCTCGCCGCCATCGCAATAAGGCAATCAAGATGATGATGTTAGGTTACTTGAAAATGCGCGACACGTGGTCGAAATAATGATGCATCACCAAAAGACGCAATACATGCCCCCCCCCGTGCATGTGCAGAAAGTCACTGGCTGCTGGCTGGTGGAATAATAATGCAGCGTGCCACGCACTGGAAGTAAGACTGCGCGACGGATGGCTGCTGCATGCCTTATTTCGCCTGCTGGTATGTACCTGTCCCGACCAAACAATCAAGCCTAAAGTACCTATGCGCAACCTGTACGCACGCGGGAACCGTTGAACTCACCTTCCGTGGCCACCCACTTGAGGATCCGTTCGTCATTTACCGAGGATACCGACTGCTCGCGCTGCAAGCATGCATGGACACGCACATGTGCAGCAGGGCGGTGGGCTTGCCAGGCCAGTTTTGATTACTGACAGGCGCCATGCATGTCCCGCCGTTAATAAAAGCAAATGCAACGATGGAACTGCATCATGGCGTAAGTGGGCGACTCTCTTCATCCTAAAGAGTGATGACACGATGGATACGCATTATTCCGGCTCCATGCATGATACAGCCACGCACCCGTACCCATCATAAAATTGCTCGCGCGGATTGCCGCATATTATGCACCCCTGTCCTTCATACCCTTACCCTTGCCATCTCTTCACCACGCGCATCGAAGCCAGTGTTAGTGTTGGGCTCCTGCAGTGCCAGCATATCCGCTTCTGAGGGCGGAACGTGTGCACCAACAGCAGGAAATCGAGCAAATAGATTACGGAGCCGCTATTTAGGTGACGTACCTAACAGGGTATGTCACCGGCACATGTATCGTGCGGGCAAGGCAAAGCATTATGTAGTAAAGTCCGGGTCAACAAAGACCCGTAAGACGGTACGTATCTAAACCCGGAAAGCGTCCTGGACTCTGGGTTGTACCGAATAACGTGATGTATGACGTACGGTTTGATGCGCTGCACTGCACACATCGACATTCAGGCAGGAAGGCTGCGTCGGCTGCGTCGGACATCCTCACGCGGTGCGCTCAGCAGTCCCCCACAGCAGCCCGTAATGCAGTCGCCAAGGTATTAACCAGGGACCAATGCCGACCCATGTGGGGGTTTAGGTGGAACACTGCCATCAAGCACCAGTTCGCGCACAGACAGCTTAAGCTTCGACACCGTCAAGTCCGATGTGCAATGTTTGCTTTACACCCATAGATACCGCGTCCCACCCAATTCACCCCCTCTCGCACCCGCCACATCAGGTGCAGTCGTCACAACTCCAGGGAGATTCGGCGAGTCGGCAAGTGCCGGCACGCGCTGCCGAGATCCCATCCGAGCAGATGGCAGACAATCAGCCGAGTACACCACAGGCCGGCCAGGTTCCGAATCCTGCTGGTGCCGCATAAGAGCGCTGCATCTGCTTGCACCGCGGTAGGTCGCGCCGACGAGGTTTCGGTCCCCCGCAGTGCCTGCTTTTTCATCGCCCAGCGACTTGACCAAGCCCCCCAACTTGACTCGAGCCTCCATCTGCGGTGGCGATGCAGATGACGCCGCAGCCGTGGCATTCAGACCCAACGATAACGCGGCATCGATGGTGCTCGCGTTCGACGGCTGCTGCGGCCTGCTGTTGCTGTTTGCCCTTTCGCACTCGATATCAACTGGCTTCCGCAACGCCAAGGGCGAAGAGGGCATGGTTCCAGTGTCGACCCAGCTCACACCGCTGACGATTGTCGGTGTCGATAGCGCGCGGATGTTGGGCGGGCCGGCTGGTGGACTACTGCCACCGAAGGCAGTTTGTGGGAGCGGCGGTTGATGGAGGGCTTGGACAGGCGCCGACGCCATGGAGATGTCCATGCTGCCCCGCGGCTGCGGCGCCTCGGCCACCATGCAGGCCGGAGCGCTGGCCGCCGCAAAGCCCACGGCGCGTGATCCGGTAACGCCATCCAAGCGGGGCGGCATACCGGCAGATTCCAAGGCGGCCGGCAACGGAGACGCACCAAGGCTCCCCCCCGCAACGATTATGGACTGGCATCTTGCCATTGGCAACGTGACCGACTGAGACCTTGCCATGGCGGGCATCTTCGGTCGCGGCATCAGTGGGATGGAATGCGCGCGTAGGGTGGCGATTGTGTGATCACCCCCGGCCGGCTTGCCCGCGACCTGCAGCTCCAGAAGTAAGGGCCGGCCATCCACGTGCGCGGCCTGGACGACATGTACGGGCCCAACCTGCAGATAGGTTTCGCGAACACATGCATGCGAGCAGGGTTGTACGATGCGTCACTCCGCGCTATGTAACGCCCATCATCACGGTGGCACTTTTGGATGTCTGGTGACCGTGTAAGTATGACAGCAGAACTCATTAACCCAATTGCGAATGAAGAAGGAATGCGTTTTACAATTCATGAAGCCGGTCGTACTGTGGGTGCTGGTGTTGTTACTAATATTGTTGTATAATAATGTGGTTGCTTGCGTCGATCGTCCCCGCGAGTGCGTTCATTATGTGTGTGTCTTGCCCAATGCCGGGCAAATCCAAAGCGACAACCCATCAGGCGGTGGGAGTATCAACTTATTATCACGGCCTCTATCTGTCAGTCAGTCTCTAGAGTCCAGCTACAGTACCGAAGGGTAAGCCTCCTGCACATTCGCACAGTGCGTGAGAGCCGCCCACGCCCGTGATGGGCCAGCGCCCAGAGGTGTGGATACCTTGACGCTGCTCTCCCGCATCCGGTTCTTGAGGCTGCTCTTCCGGTTTACAGCAGACGCAGTCAGCAGGTCGCCCGGGCGGGTGCGGCCCTGCGGCAGGGCCACCAGCTCCCCCAGCATGCTGCCCACCAGCGACTGGCTGGGCACGCCGAACAACAGACCCGCGGGTCGAGTCTGCTCCTCCAGTACGGCGCTAATACAACCATAATGATCCAGCTGCAGGGCCCCCACAACGGAGGCCACAGGCCACAGGTCCACGAACACTCCGCCCCGGGCGCCCGTCGCGTCATCAACGTCCGCGGGAACAGGCTCCAGATTGACCTGTTGGAAGCAGACGTGGGCTAGGCAGGGCTGCTTGAAAGCGGGAGGGGTTTTGCAGCAGCAGGACTGTCGTGTGTACAAGCATACTGTCTGTATTAAATTACGGGCGTGGGTGGGTGCAGCGTGCATCATGAACAAGCGTGGGAAACTGCCAGTTGCGTTCTTGATTGCGTACGTGTTGCATTAAAGGTAGAGCTAGTAAAGCACAGAAGGGCACACGCCTCAGTCCGCCGGCCACATCCCTACACCCTGACCTGCATGATGGCTGGTTTTGCAGATTGGGTTTGCGACACGCCCACGTCGCCACCACGTCCATGTGCTGTATTATTCAATGGCGGCGAGACCACCTGTATCCTCCAGCTGTGGTCCGGATACAAGAGCGCCCTGTATGTGGCAAGTCCAAGTATTAAGAGGGCCGGCCCAAAGTAAGGGGAAGCGTGAAAGGAAGCTCATGACTAAGGACAATGCATGATACCTGACGAGGAACTGAAGGAAGAACGCTTGTGGGGGCCGGCATCCAATCAAACACCCTTCACCCCGGCTGCTTTCTGCTGAGACCCTCAGCACGAGGTTCCTGATAAACTTGACTTGTGCATCCCTCACGCTGCGCACGTGCATGGTGCCGCTTTGAAAATCTATCGACGCCATTTATCATCTTGAGTAATGAGCGAGGGCACATACATACTGCGAGAAATAAAATCCGGAAGAGGCGGCCCTCATCAGTACCATCCACTTCGACCTCTCGCGCGCTATCGCACCTGTTGATGAAGTCGGTGACACCGCACGGCCCAACCGAGCAGTCGGTCGTCGACGGCCCTTTGTCGGGCAGCTCTTCCAGGATCTCCCACAATCCGCGGCCCACGATCTGCGGTCTCGGCGACCAGCAGGTGGTCTACAGGTTTATGCTGGTAAGCAATCGAACAAATGAAGCACGCGCGGCTGCGCGCGGCATCAATTCGCACGTCATGAGCAGTATGGCACAAACCACACGATACATGTACACATGCATTACGTGTATTAACGCGCGGGGCCGCACCTTGCGTGCGTTGAGGCCGAACAGTTGTGTCGGGTTACCCGACTCCACTGCGGCTATCAGGCCGTCAGGGGACAGGCGCAGACGTAGGCGGCGCTCCGCCAGCGCCGTTTCCAGGCTGGACCTGGGGGCAGGGACGCAGGGTGCAGACCGCCGGCGGAGCCAGTCCTCGCTCAGGGCATGTCCGACTGTGCACATCCTGTAGACCGGTTACACCTCAGACACCACGTATGCAACCTCACTGCTAAACAACTCGACAAGCAAGTAAGGTGCAGTAGCACGGGAAACAGGACGCCACCAGCCAAGGCTTCGGCGGAACCATACGAAAGGACCTCGTTTTATTTCCTCCTTTTCGAGCTTGGGGCCTGCAACCAAGCAGCCAGGCCATGCTGCAACGATTTTGCCACACACATGCTGAACGGCATCGTTACACTTCGATTACTTCGATGTGTGCAGGCTTTAAAGAGGAAAACCTGTTGGAGACAATCCAGCAGGAACTTAGCACTCTGTATACCTTATAATACCGTATCACGGTATAGGTGGCGGGCGGTGTATTGGCCGTGGGAAACCCATAGCCTCATCACCTTAACACACGCCACAGTCCACGCGTATTATTATCATTATCTATACTAAGACAATCATTCTTATCGTTATTATTCCTCAGAATATACACGCGAGTAGGTTTCTTGCAAAGGAAGACTGTGGAAGGGCAACTATCTTACTTATTAAAGAATACGGTACATACCGTAGCCATACGGTAACCAAATAATTATATCTATGCGGCTTAGATGCTGGACGTTCGAAAAATATATTATACACAAACAGCATGATAAAATAGCAATAGATGGTTGGTGAGCAGGGGCAGGAAACACAGATAGAGGTGCACGAAAGAAGCAGCAGCAGGCCTACCCATGGGATCTCCGCCGCACCTTTCGAGTCTGACCACATGCACCAGCTGTCCGTGTACCTCTGTCGTAGTGAGCCCCACCCGCATGTACAGTTCCTTGCCTCCCGCTGTGCGGAGCTCCATGGTCGGGCCCGGGGCAGCGGACTTGCGGCAGGTGGCTTGACCAGGGCCCGGCTGGAGGGTGGGGACGACGTCCTGTGGCGCGCACGACAGATGCTACCATGCGTTTATACATCACGCATATGTACGTGGCACAGGCCCAGCAGATAGACTTGCGCTGAGCTGTATGTATATGTATGTATGTATATATGTATGTATATATGTATTATACATACATATATACATACATATATGTCCGGATAGTCCGGCGGTCAGAAGCTGCCCTCCGAAAGTGACGGTATGCTGCATTAAGCTTGCACTTACCCGCACGAATTTGCTGTGCATGTCCCTCCACGCCGGCGAGATGAAGTCAAGCAGGGTGAAGCCGGCGAGCGTCTGAGCTGTGGGTCCTAGCATGGACATGCTGATCATTGCGCAGCCACCCGCATGGTTGCCGCCCAGACGGCAGCTGTGGCTGTTCAGCACCGGCTGCTGAGTGTCCGTGCCGCCGCGCAGCAGGATGACGGCCAAGTCCGAGGAGGTGTGCAGGATATGGCCCTTGCGGTCCACTGCCATTACGTGGCCGGAATCGCTCTTGATTTCGAACCGCAGCTCCCGCACGGTGGTGGCCGCCCCATTGGCCAAATCTGCATCCGGCGGCAATACAGAAACAAAAATTGGCGACAGCAGCGCCGTCAGGCACGCAGCTTGCTTGCCACGGTGAGGCGTGGCTAGCTAACAAGGCGCACAGTGGTGTGCGCGCGTACAACTCCCACCGTAATCAATCAAGGAGATCTCGCATGACACTGGCTCGCGCAGGTACTTGTGAGGTACAAAACATGCCAAGCCTTCGACTTGGAGGAGCGATTCTGTGCCGTCGTCGTTGCTGGAACCCGCACTTGCCGCCACCGCTGCCCTTGAGCGTGACACCAACCTGGACGCGGTATTGGGAAGTAACGGCGAAAGCATAGAAACCCGGGTAAGCCACCTCGCCTGTGTATGTTACACAGTCAACTAATCGACGCACACCTGGCAACCGCGCTGGCAGCCGCGTTAAGGTGTCATATATATAATATATATTATATACAGTGCAACGAAGCTCCTGTGCAGCTGATAGGTGATTTCGAGTTAAGGACATTATAGAAAGTAAAACAATATTACGTTATTAAAAATAAAAACGTGTGGAAAATCTCTGTGTACATGAAGACAGAAGTTCCATACAGACTGGTAGTATTATTGGGGTTTATTTGGGTTCTTTTGAAGTATTTGGGGTGTTGTTTGGGGCTCGCTATAGAGGGCGCCATGCTGACCGACATGCATGCGATGCATGCGTAGTTGCGTACATACCTGCGCATGATGGAACTGGCGCTGGTCTTGCCCTTGCCCTTGGATGGGGGAGCACCGGAGCTGGATTTCCTATCACAGGCCCTGTCATCGTCGCTGGACGCGGGAACCGACACCAGCGCCTGGATGTTTATGCCGTTCACCTCCGAGGCCTTCCACCTGGAAACACACACGGCAAGCCCGCCAAGGTGATTCGTCCTTCGTTGGGCCCTGGCTGGGCCGCTCCCATGCATTAATAACATATGTGACCTATGTCGGTTGGTGTGGGACTTGTGGACCTGTAGGCCCTTGAACCGGCGGTGCTTGACACATCGCGCATCGTTAGCAACTACGTAATAACGGTTAGGTTGGTTTCGGAATACATACGCGCGGCTCAATCCGTGGGCCATCTACGCCATCACAATGTCATTTACGCACGCACCCGAAGTTAGATACGAAGGCGCCGTCGCAGGCTGTAATGAAGCCGTTCTGTGTCACCCATAAGCTTGCAATGCCGTTGACGGGAGTCACCGGCTCCACGATAGCAATAATGGTGGAGTCCTCGCCGATGCCTGGACCGACGGTGCAGCAAATACGATCGGACAGCAGGCCCCCCGAACAAATGTATGGTAACGCCGCCTGTGCTGCTATACTGGCGACGACGACGAATGATGCAAACGTTTTATACATATATTCCTGCAAATGAAAATCTCAAACGCAAGGTCCTTACATACAATACATGACGGCACCGGGGGTACATAGCTAGGTCGCCCCGCCCGCAACCGCACGTAGGGTTAACCCGCGCGCGCGTCAGAATGGTTGCGTTTTGCTGAAGCTAGAGCGAGCAGTGGTGCCGAACAAGCAAGGTAGCGTCAATCATCCCTCACCGGTTGCCTTATGTAGTATGAGTTTGGCGGGGAAGGCCAGCCTGTCGCAATGGAGCCCAACCACCATTTCACCAAGGGTGTCCGTCGCATCATCTGCTGCGGCCTCCTTGCTCTCATGTACGTCGACCAAGCGAGCCAGCTGCCGGGTGAGCCGCGGCGCAAAGTGCGGCGCCAGGAGCGCGGACAGCGGCTTGCCCTCCAGTGCACCTGCGAACGTCCAGCCGAAATACGGTAAATAAATAAATAAACAAGACTGCAGCACACGCATGGACACGACTGTGTCGCACGGACGACGTGCCGTTGCCTCGGGACGGATTGTTTCGTAGGTTTATTTCACGGCGTTTACGTCGAAGTACATGTGGTTGGCTGGATGCATCATGAGGCCGTATACGAGGGGCAGTCGGCGTCCTAGGCGCGTGGCCGTCCTTTATTCCCAACATGGAATACATGCAGCTACATACGTACGTATGGGTTGCTAAGTCACGCACGCTAACGAGCTTGTACAACCTTGCAGGTGAGGGGCTATTTAGCTTCTCACCTCGTTTGTAGCCGAACAAAACCTGCGCGTGCTTGTTGGCCTGCGGAGGATGTATGCGAAGCGAAAGGAGGCATGCCCGGCCCTCACTTGCGCAAAACGTTGGTCTTCCCGTCTATGAATGGCAAATCAGTGCCTAACGCTGGTCCATGGCAGCAGTGTTCAGGCTGGGCACGGCCAGCGCATACCATAATCCACAGTAGTGCTGCACCCGGGTCCCAAGTTGGGGACCTGGCCTGCCCTCAGCTGGGGTAGGAGGCAGAGCTACCGTTGGTATGTTGTTGCTTGGCCAAGGTGTTTCTTCTGATGCGGGTTACTCCACTAGCGGTCGCTGAGCAGTGTCACGAGCCAGGCGTGGGTCTTCCAAGACCTCAAGAGGGTGCAGCGCTGGGTGCCTCAGGGGTGGTGGTAGCTGGGTAATGGGGTGCCTGTGTGGGCGACCTCCCCTGTGCTTAGCTTTATCCAGTTCTGGGGATTCAGCCCTCTGCTGTGCCTATCCCTTTGGTAGTGTTGCCCCGCTGCGCGCCTCTACTTGCTTCGGTGTCTGGCTGGGTGGGGTCATGGCCCGGTGTGTTTTTGTGTGCGGCATTGAGGTGTGGAGGTGTCTTGCCGCCTTGGCGGTGGGCCCTGCTGGGGCTCGCCCTGGTATACACCGGTGATCCCTTTGGGGTCCGCTGTTCATTCATTCATTCAGTAGTGCTGTCAGCCTGCTGCTAGCTAGTTGACGCTGTAGAGAGGTTTCGTAATAGTTGCATAAGGAAACGAGCAGGCGGGACTTGTGTAAGGAACTAACGGAGGTAGGGTGCAGTCTGACCGTGCTGGCTGGAAGCACGGTCCATCTGTGGAGCAATTTCCAAGCAATTTCATCTATCGAGTTCAGGGCTGGCCGCCGCACAGCACAGATAGTTCGTTGATTGGATGCCGTGTGCGTGTGGACTTGATGCTCTATGGTCTCAGAATGGGCGCAACCTAGCAGCAACGCAGAAGATGTCTATCCATGAACAAACGAAGAAACACTCTGAGGACCGCACGCACGCAAGTGATAGATAGAGGTGCAAATTTCGAAGAAACGCCACGCATCGCATTCGGCCAACCCGCTGCACGTGCGCATTAAAGCGAGGATGAGCCGGCGAGGAACCTGATGACCTACCATCTGCACCTCGCCATGGGAGTTCATCACCAGGACTGCGGTCGCCAGGTCGTCCATCCGGGACAGAGGCGTTCCTGCAAGCGTGCAGCAATTATAACAACAATAATAATATATGTGATATTAAAGGTAAATATAATAATGTCGCCGTTGGCTGTCACCGATGACCCACGGGGTCCGCTGTAACATCCTTAATAAAATAATGTGATAATAATAAAATAATAAAAAGCTATGGTGATCATAATTTAACTGATAATGATAAGAATAATATTTCCATGGTCGTTGCACCCGCCACGCAAAGCATACGGAGGCCGGCCGGGCATGATGAACCAATGATAGGGGAAAGGTAGAGAGATTCATGGCAATAATATGATCTTACCATCCGGCATCAGTGGACCGCTTGCATGGCCATCGTGGAGCTCCTCCAGCCGCTCAGCCTCCGCTATGTAGTGGGACTGGCGAAGAAGGAACCAAAGCGGCCGACAAAAGCCACAATGACCAAGGTACATGTATCACACACACGTGCGTACTTCAGCGCTACAAAGTGGGGCAAGTTTCCGACCACGGGGGTTCCGGCGATTCTATATAGCACACGTTACAACTTCAGCTGGCTTGGGGGAACATGTATGCCAGCGAATGGAGCACACGCGAAGGCAGGTAGGCGCGCTGCAGAGCGACCTGTAACACGAGGCTGAAAAGCGCACTACCAAGGGGCTCGAAATCCTGTTACAATCGTCCCCCCCTTGGAGCGAACGCCCTCGCTCGGGCGACTCCAGGCCGATCTATGACACCCGTCGTAGTGCCGAATGGAGGACATTTCTTTGTAACGGCTGTGGGTGTCGCCTTCTCGGAAGCTTTTCACCTTCAAGTGTGGATGAGCGAGAATCAAGAGTGTCTCGTGTGCGCCAACCCATTGCTATCATCGGGGTTTGACCCCGCGACTTTATCCTGACAGTTCGCACCACTGTAACACGAAGCTAAATGAAATTGCACTTGATGCTAGTGCTTGTCCTGTTGCACGACCGCCGCCGTCGTAGCATAGCCTACGCACCGCATGCCAGGGGTCGTTCTTCACTGTCTGCAGGAACTTGCCGTACAGGTAAACTAGTTTGGGGTTGTTGCCGTAGCTCTCGAGCACCACCTGGTACGCCCGTTGCGCCTACAAGAAATACATAACAAAAAATGCAGGACAATGCGCATGCCGATGAAACCGCCATGCTTAGCGGAGCAGCCCATGTCGTTGAACTAACTGTAAACTGCAGATCGTGCACGCAGAGTGAGCACATACACACGTTTATGTTTTGCGCGACATAGGCATCATTGTGTGTAGCAGTTCATTGTTGTAACGATGAGTTGCCCTGCACGCCTGAAAGCAAGCGTAGGCGAGATAGACACGGCGGGGCAGCAGCCTTCGTCTTCAGCTCAGGCCACGCAAACGCGGACCTGAGAGACGGAGCTTTCGACCCTGCCAAGTGCCTTGCTCAGGTGCTTGAAGGAAACGTTGGAATAATCCAGTGCTTTCCTGCGAGGGGGGATCCGACCATCCATACATCGTCACGAGGTACACGAGCACCATTGACGCAACCTTTCCCAGGCTGAATCGGATAAAGAAACGCGCAAGCAGCTTCGGAGTCATTCATGGTAATTATAAAAATAAGAATAATATATAATTATAATTATTATATTATAATAATCATTATTATTATAATTATTATTATTATATTATAATTGTATATTTTACTATATTGTAATATATATGATATTATATATAATATGTAATTTAAAAAACAATAATGAGAATGACAATAAATAGTAATAACAGAGCAAGGATAACATAGTATTTAAGCTGACCACTGTGATACGGTAAACGCGATTTTCCGCTCATTTAGCTCCGAAAACACAAAGTTCTCCGCGCTGCAGGCACCATTTGCCCGGCAATTTGGCCCGTTGGAAAGCGAAAATTTGCCCCTCCACACCCCATGAAAGCGGCGTCTAACAGAGCTGTGCAGACGATGGCGATGTGCGCAAATAGTCGCACGCGGTTGAGGACAACACCAGCTGAAAGGCAGTGCTGAATTCATGTTGCGGGAACGAATGCAACAGCGAACAGAGTGGGCATGGCGAATTGCGATTCGACGTACGACAGAAGGCTGGCCGGCATGTCGCATTTGAGTTTTTATATAAACAAGAACAATGTGAACCACAAGTTTATTGATATCTTACTAATACACGATGCCAAAACAGTTCAAAGACCTTGTGAAGAAACAAGTAAGGTGTAGGGCCTTCGTCACAGGCATGTGTCCTGCCTAGCAATATTTATAGTAATGATGATAATAACAACAACAAATATAATGAAGATCATGAGAATATTACTGCAGGCCCGTACATATTTGCTCACCAGAAATTGCACATGGCTTGCAGCGCCTCGCGGTGGAGCCGCAACACCATGCGCTGCTTGCGCTGGTACTCGACATAGCTGTGGAAAGATGAGGGGTAGTGCCGTTGGGTGAGGAGCATGTAAGTGGTGACGATCTTGAGCATGGATATTGTGGTATAACGAATACTATTTGTTGTAAATAGCAAAGCGCCGGACCCTCCACTGGTCCTATTTCTGCTCTCACATCGCCGGTATATGAGTGTTGCTCACTTCAACACTATTAATTATTTGATACATGTATAGTAGTGAATCCTGTTTATATGAAGAATTCATATTTATATGAAGAATTCTTATCAAAATTGTCAGAACGCATTCACTACATTCACGCACCCCAGGAGATCCATCCGTGAGCTGCCATTGACGACGCTCCCAGCAGCAGTTTGCTGTGGACCGATTGCAACAAGAGCGGGACGAGGGTCAGCCTCAAGATGGTCGGGGAGAAGGCAGGAACAGCAGTGAAAAAGCATAGCAAACGGCGTTAGGTTTCGCGCAAGCACCGGGCCTCCCTTGCAGGTGGTGAGGATGTGCAGGGGTGTGTGGCGCGATGTTGCACTTCACCTCTTGATCCCCCACCCCTAAATCCACGCCTATATATCTACACGCATCACTGTAGGTCCAATGGTAATAAAAAATAAGGGTCCATCAGCTTGACTCACCGTCGCTTGCTGCTGCCGTACAAACATGATAAAGCGGCACATCAAGCTGGGGTTTAGTTTTCGCGCGTCCTGTACAGATGCAGGTCGGAGCGTCCGATGCATACCAGATGACACGTGAGCTTAATCAAAGTAATGAGTGAGCAATGATAACATTTTTGGAAGAATTTATCTGCGGAGACCGCGGCTCCTATGAACGGCAAGTTTGATTCATGAAGTAAGCTTGCTCGCATTGCTGAATGGCTAGCTAGCAGAAACCATTGACGTGTACGACCCTGCAGTCAGCTCGGTTTTTTATTTTCATCCACAGCACAAAATGAAGATGTCGATGAAAACGTACCTCGATGCGACGGCTGCCGCTCTGGCTGACACCCAACACGTCGATCATGAAGTTCCCGTGAAGCAGCACCATGTACGCGCTGTTGGGAAACATCTCCAGCCCCGCCTGTGCTTCACCAAACAATCCAGCGGAGGGTCATTGCGCAATTAAATGGACATCGATCGATGCCATCCAGCCTTGCTTGGTGCAGCACAAACTAATACCGACAGCAGCAGAGACGTGTACACGGGGAGGTGCGCCTCAACAATTTGGGCGAACGAATAAGGCAGGGCGAATACTAGGAGGTTTACACGCGCACTTGTTTACCTTGATAATCTGGTGCGCGTTGCTGACGGCGTCCGGGTCCAATGTCAAGGGGTCCTTCCACACACGACAGCACCTGCATGGCCGTCGTTTCAACGTGGATGCTCATAACAGCCTCGCTGCCGGTTGTTGCAGCATATGTATACTTGCATAGGCTCTCATTGTCTTTGACCCTTGAACACGCCAGGGTTACGCCCAGCGTTTAACAGCGCCCTCGCTGTCCCGCTTAGTACGCCAAAAAAATGATCGACACTGCTATGATATTGACGACACCCGGGAGAGCACGCGGCTGCAATGCACACGGCTGGTCCCCTGTCCCACGACCACGCCGTCCGCTGCCTAAATGACATCGTAAAGCGACGTCGGGTGATGGCGCGAAGCCCCCAACCTCACAAAACAACAACGCATGCAACTCAGCGGGCTAGCAGGGAAATCTGTGAGTCAGGGTATCCTTATAATATTATATATATCTGTAACCGTTACATTATGTATTATTTATTAATATTAATATTACTATTTATCAGTATTATTATCCCCTGCCGCATTTGCTCCCCTCTCCCATAATTCGCGCCGAGCTGCGGCGGGCCAGGGTACAACTACTCGAAGCACGCATATTGTATGTAATCTGCATTATGCATCGAACGAGCATTCATGTTCAGACGGGGCACGCTTGGCGGCTAATTGCGCGATGAACACAGCATGTTCACCTTGATGCCAGCTCGATATCCCTGGGTTCATCGACGTTGTGGAACGCAGCAGCCAATGGTAAGTTTTTGGGGTTCCTGCAGCATGCCATAGTCACAAGACCGACGTGTCATTTTGATCCGAACCCGGTTGCGGGCGCCCACAAACAATACAACCAAGCAGAAGCAACAACAGGTGTCTACTCAGGCCAGGAAGTGTAGACTGAGGAGAGGGGGAAGTTGGCCAAATGTCAGGCTAAAGGCCGGACCGGCTGGAACTACACCTGCCCTCAAGCGCGGAAACCGATCAGTACGCCATGGCCGTACGGACCCGCTGCCCTTAGCTCTCGTTTGCAAACTTATTTTTGGTAAACCAAAAATATTATGTTTGTTGTTTCTGAAAACTTGACGCTTATTACTTGGCGCTTCAGCATACTGCGTGACAGTAGTGACAGCATGCATACATGCAAACATGCAACACCCAACCAATAATTTAAGCCAACACGCTGCGGACGGACTCGATCGATCGTCGTGAGTTATTCCTGGTAGGTGCACCACTCAGCACTTACACGAGAGCTTGTAGGGCAGACTCAGTCCGGTGACGGATTGTTCCCCAGGATATAAGGACCCCAACGCAAAAGGCGGGGAACAGCCCAACGAGTAGCAGCAGCGTCATGATGTCGGACCATGAGCTCATGTCCTCCGGCTTCACATTCGGGTGAAACACCAGCAGCAACAGGACGGCAGAACTCCAGACAGTGGTCAGCGATACACCGCCCTTCAGGTAGTTGGTCCACGCGACGAGGTTCGGGTTCTGTGCACGAGAACAACGGGCAAGGGTGCACGCCGGCAATCTCCGCTTAGTAGTACACATATATGTACGTAGGTCCACTTAGCAGAGTTACTTTGGTGAGTAGGCTTTGGCTGTCACTGATTGTCGGTGATGACGACCCGCGAAGTTCATCAACACAGCATGATCTGATGGATGGTCTAAGATAACATTGGGATGAGACTGAGAAGGAATAAATTCACCCAGACCAAGAACGCTCCAATTAGAAATCCTGTAACCGTTTAGCAGTTTTATACTTATTGTGTTGTCGGTACCTGAACGCGATCGATGTACCTGAACGCCAAGAGGGCAATGCCCCAAGCAAGGTGGAACTCACCCATCGCAACGTCTGGTACGCCAGCGCCAGCGACAGAGCCAGGTAGATGCAGGCCGCAACCGTGTTCCACCCGAAGAACACGTTGACAAGGGTGAGGCAAACCTGACGTATGCACGCGCACAATAACGGGCCAAGCTTGAAGACGTTTTCGAGTATTTTCAGCAACACTGGCAAGCCCAGTCACTGAACGAAACGCACGAAAGGATCATGCACTGAGGTGCGTGCGTGGTTGTTGCAGAATTATTAGTCGGCACACGAACGCTGCAATGATTGCGACGTATAGGTAGAGATGCACGCGTTTCCATGCGTACAAATAATATGGATCGCGTCCATGCATCAAAGAAGAGTTTGGTCGCCCGAACCTTCAAAGCAAAGGACATCACGTCGGCCCCGCTGTGCCCAAGTGCGAGCGGCCGCTGACATAAGGGATTGACCTCCACCTGCAGCGGAGGTTAAGGTCACATATGCGGAACATTATTATTCAAAGCTGAAGCACCGAAGATCATTGTTTGTACTTTATCCGTTCATTTGCAACGGAAGTATGACGAAATTCGCTGGGCCTATGCATGATGAGCCGTCGCTGCCACTCGGGAGCCTTGAATTACATGCCCCGTAACCAGACCATACATATCCCTCGGAGAAAGCCCTTTTCACAGCCGTTTTGCTTGTTTTCCCATTAAGTGCATAACGCCCGCGCTGCCGTTGCCTTCATGATTACGCTATTTTAGAGAGCGTGCGCTGCTGTGCGCGGACCCGTGTCCTCGAACTACCTTTACACAGCACCGTTCTGCGCAGCTTTTGTGCCCGAACCTGACAAGAATATTTGGCTACTGATTGCAAGAATTTCAATTTAAAGCGCTAGCGCCCTCGCGGGGAACTATACGTTTTCGGAGCTAATTGAGCCAATTTTGATGTTTACCAAATGAATTAATAAATAATTAATTGAAAGAAGGAAAAGTCATTAACATACTAATAAAAACGATATAATAAAGTTATAACAATAATATAATAATAACAATACAATGATAAATAAATACAACCCCCGCCCCGTTATTGCCCATGGCTAGCGCCGCACACTCCGCAGGACTGCAGCCACAGAAATGTATTTGCAAGCATATCATCACGCAGTACACGCACGATGGGACGGATCCGGATAGAAGTGGCATGAATTACCTCAGCCATGTTTAGTAGGAGCGCAATGATGACGAATAACACAAGGCAGAGCGCGGACACCACGGCGTGTGTGACATGCGGCGGTAGCAAGCAGCCTGCGCGCGAGGAATATGTGAGGGAAAATGCAGCCGGTGAGATGCTGAGAGTAGTAGTGTCCCTCATCGCAACTCTATTTACTGCGAGGGCCATACACTGCACGACATTGACGTGCTACAGGTTGAAGTACGTGAAACAGACCTACAAAAATGAGTCATCTAAGGAGTAGCGCCTTTAATAACCATGCTGCTGCATACATCCGTCCATCCCCATGTATTGCATATATGAATGCAAGCCACACGCACGCACGTGTACGCACGCTTGACGCACAAGCACGGGAAAAGGACACGCGCCGACGTACACTTACTGTACTGAGGAAAGAGGTTGAAGTGAAGGTGAGGGGTATCCGGCCCGGTGAACTGGCACGTGAAGCCGAGCTGCATGGACACCGGCGGGAGGCGAGGCAGGGTTAACGTATGGATCACGTGGAGTAAACATTAAGGATCAGCCATATCACGATCATACTCATAGTTCTAATAGTTCTAATAATTACAACAAATGATAATAGAAATCTTTACGTTCTCGCAAAACCGACACCTGCACCTGCAAGGGCAGTCAGCGTACACGACAGGAAAATAAACATGCTATTAAGGCCGCCAATCTGTCGCTCCTTGACACCCGCACCTGCAGCAGGTTGAGCGAGGCCACATCGAAGGCCTGGAAGAAGACGCTGCTGAAGACCCGGAGCACCTTGATGGGCCACACCACCGGGAACTTGTGCTCCTTGAAGCACCAGGCCACCCACACGCACATGACGATATTGACCGCCAGCAGGCCCAGCATGGTGTACAGCACAGCAAGGTATACACCGTAACCCTGCGCAAGCGTGGATGTGGTAACCATTCATTTGTAACGATAAGCGGAACTTACGCACGTACATCCGGGCACCAGAATGAAATGCCTTGTTGCATTAGTTGCATGCAAGCATTATTGTTGCTATCTCGAATACATAATACCGCGGCGTATGCCGGGGCGAAAAACCGACAAAATTTATTTCCCGGACCTTGAAGCCCCTCGAATTACGGTGTTGAGACCCGGAAATCTGCTCTGCGGACCATTTAACAGGCCGCGAAAAGAAGGTGGTAATCTTCAGGCGCAGGTACGTAGGGGGATTCCTCTACAACACATCTATCTGTTTATCGGCAAACCACACCCTGATGGCGTGTCCCCGGCTCCTGCTGGTTACCCTGTCATATACATTGATTGTCGATGCCACGCAGGATGCGTAATTCAGGTTACCAATAAAAGCCCTAGGCTGACTTTGACCCAGGTTATTACTAATACAAGCCCTAGGCTGACTTTGACCTTGGCACCGGGGATGCCCATGAATTTCTGAAAGGGCTTGGTTGAAGTAGTGGCCCGGCCAGATATTGTCTGGCCTAGCTACCGCGCTGGTTTCATTTTCAAGCACATGAGCAAGGATGTAGGCCAGATCGAGTATAAAAATGCTATAGAGATATAAGCTGACTCATGGTTACCAGAGAACCCACACAAAAGGCGGCAGGCTACTGTTGCGAAGGACCCCCAAGAGGGCCCAGGCGAACGTCCAAGGGCGGGGCATATCGCGACGTGGGAAGTGGCGCACCCCATGGTCAGGTGGTAAGGCGTGAGCAGGCTGGCATACAGCTCAATCCCCCTAAGAGAATTGGGCCCTTCAAAGGGGGTATGACAGTAATAATAATAATAATAATAATAATAATAATAATAATAATAATAATAATATATCATAATAGTAATAATATGATAATAATAATATGGCAATAATATTCCGGGCATAACCCTGGCGTGTGTTAAGAGGGCAGAGACGATGAGGCTGGCTCATTTGAGACGATACGCCACCGCCACCGACAGAGGGGTTCGACGCAGGCCTTCCAGAGTGTAAATGCCATAGGTAGGTAGATGGTGCCCTGCATCCGCGGAAGCCTTTTCCAGCTACCGTCCTTACACAAATAGACCCCAAGTTCTGCTGGGAGGAATGAAACGTGTATATCTTTGTGATGCTGACGTGTTCTTGCTGCGGCACGAACGTTTGGATGGCACCAGGCAACCGTACTTAAATATGCATGGACTACTTGTGGAAAGTAAGGGGCTTGCAAGCAAGCAAGCGCACTCACGCACCTGGTCTCCAAGCCAATTAAAATTAAGAACTCCGACGATCTTCCAAGCTCTGTGGTTAGCAGATCAGAAGGCCACACGTGTCGGCCACAGGTAGGGGTAGCCACACGTATGCTCACGTACGTACGCGGGCGGGTGATAGATGGGTAAAGCACCTATGTATCCTATCATTCGCCAGCGTACACGTGGCCACAATAATAAGCGGCCGCTGTCAGTAGCCTTGCTCACTCACGTTCCATGGGGATCAATGCTCCAGGGCTGGTTGCCGGGTGAAATGACCGTTGTGAACAGCTGCCAGCCATCCAACAGGATCTTCAAGAGCGCCCAACGGATACGGATGCGTGTGTCGCCCCTCTCCTTACTGCGAAACAAGAGCGCGGGACGACGACCGCCGGGCGAGCGACCCATGGACGAATATGCGATGGATGGGCACCAATAATCATCAGCGACGTATTACATACTCCCCACAGCTGCTGCAACCCCCACAACCTGACCGTTGATCCCTTTGGGGTCCGCTGTAACGTTCATTCATTCATTCAATCTGACGCAACCAAACATGTTTGCGTTCCTAAATCCACTGTAAGTCATTAATACAACTGTGCATTTTGGCTCGCTCTGCGTGGAAACCTGCACAGCATGCAGCGCGCAGCCGTACAATCGCCCACCGAAGCTCCTTCAAGACACGCGCATACCTGAGGGTAAAGAGCACGCCGAAAATGCCATACTGCAGCAACATAAAGGATTAGGGTTGACGATCAAAGGCAGCAGCATCGTGGTTCTCGTCGCTACACGCGCAGGTAGGGCCACATCAGGCGATAGCAGTGCAAGGATATAGTGCGTGCGCGTCAAAGTACCAGCCGCAAAACATAGGTAAGTTTTACCTCCAAAGATGACCGTTGATCCAAGATATCGTCACTCTGATGGTGACCTTCTCCCCCAGTCCTACGTCAATACCAATACAGGAGGGCAAGCCATAAAAGAGACATATGATAGAAATGAAATTCCTTAATGTAAATGGAATGCCTTTGCCTATTTCTCACGCATTGCTGACCTGGGGGTCAAGTCGTCAACCATCGTTTCTCAACTGATCAGCGCATCACTTCTTCATCTTGACGCAATTTACACATTTTTTGAAATGCGTATATCATTGGAAGGCTACAATGTCCATACGTCATGGTCAAAAATTGGCGCTGTCCCACGCCGACAGTTGGCGGACCACAACGTAAAAGATACCGTACCTATCACGTTTGGCGCTGATTGATACTCTGGAAGATGAATAGCTGCTCCGCGCAAAACCGGTTGCGCCGAGGTTCGCCATGTTACAGTGACGATGCCCAGTCTGCTCAGATCGAGTCAAGCGTTGACGAATCTAACCACATGATGGTGTCTTCCATTGGTCAGAAATAATTTGGGGATGCGCTTGAGCCTGGTAGACTCTATGACGCCCGGGAAAGCCGTATAAGACTCAGCGCCAATTTGAATTTGCAAGCCATGTCATTGCCTAAATCGAGGTACTATACAATAAATGCTTCTTCCTGGAGATCATCCCGTTCTTGAAGTAGTCCAAGGTTCAGGGTTTGTCAATGGAGCAACGCCTGCCCATAAAACATTTTACTGCGATGTGCTAGTAGATGTGAGCGTAACCGAGTCGAGTGACTTGCTAAACGATCGGGTAAATTGCTTCACAAAGCTGAATGCACGCGCCGCAGCGGTTCAGACTATCCGTACTCTCAATATTACGGGACGAACGGCGATTCTTTGTCTTACCCCAATGAAATCCGTATGGGCATCAAGACGTACGCCGGGTTGATTTGCAAAGCCTCTTTGCTCGCTCTGTGGGCGGTGAAGGGCGCAGATGCGCCGGCACATGCCGTGCAAAACGATGCAAATGACGATACGATGCTGCTATTGACCTCATTGGCGAGCCTATTGCTACACAGGAAATAATGAAACATCATCATGCGAATAGGGTAGTATGGAGCCTGTGCGCTGACGTTCTTGGTTGGTTGGTGATTAATAATTGCGGGACGGGACAATGCTTGGACCGTCTTAGTCCGGCACAAGTGGACGGGTTGCTTATGACGTTCTACCTGATCGAGGAGGTTGCGGCTTTCAGTTTGTTTTTTTCCAGATGTGGAGCAGCTGCGGTGTCTGGGGTGCTCTTAATGCCCTGTACGTATGTGGTCCGCCTTCGCAATCATTCTGGGGACGCGTGTCGTGGTAGTAATCGTGACAAGGTGGACCCGAGTCCCGACCGGGCACTCCAACGGGCCCAGATAGCTCGTAGGCGCCTCATCTCATCAACATCTACCAAGGACTGCGCACCCATCCTCCATCACCTACCTGCGGGCAGGGAGTCATACATGCCGCCATACCGGCCAACACACCAGGTTACCAGCGCGCCAGGATTGCCTCTCCTGGAAACCGCGCCAGACCCGCCTAATCACATGGCGGGGAGGGAGCGTGTTGTATGATGAATGAATGTTACAGCGGACCCCAACGGGATCATCGGTGTATACCAGAGCAAGCCCCAGTAGGCCCTCAATGACGGAGAAGGCGGATTGGGCAAACGTAGGCACCGACACATACTCCTATACGGACCTGATTACACTCCGTTGCGGCCCGCAAAGGCCTGCTTGGACAAGTCTAATTGATATCCGTAGAATCACAGGGATTTCCTTCCGCTAACCATGTGGGGCCTCTCCTACAAACCTTACAGACCAGGCGCAGCGACCGATACCGTACGCCTGGTTTGTAGCCAAAGTGCGTGCAGCATCCAACACGCAAAGCGCGACAGACAGGTCAGGAGACTATATGAACCAGGCAGCGGGCGTCCTCAGCAGCCATCTTGGAAACGGGAAAATGCTCCGCAGTCGACCACCTCGTTCGTACGCGTGGGCGTGGGAACCGGAAACATTTTCATCATAACAAGAACCCGATCGGTGCAACTCCACCACCGCCATCAACGCCACCCTGCCGCCGCAGCAGCGCACCGAACAGCGAGTTTCCCACCGCAAGCTCAGCCCCGGGCGCATCCTCCTCCGTACAGCCTGCACCGCCCTCATCCACACCGCGCGTGCCCGCCCAGCCCCTGCCTCCGGCCTGTGCGCCTCCGCTGCCGCCATCGGCATCGCCCAGCGCTCCCTCAATGCGGCCATCAGGCGGCTGCCCGTCCATCTGATCGTCGTCCTCTGACTCGATGTAATATTCCTGGCCATCAACACTGTTGCCATCATTTCTCATGCTGGTTCCAGCGCACTGCTCCTTTCCAGTAGCTTGTGTGTGAATCGCCGCCCGTGGATGACCTTCGCCTCCCTCTTCGACCACCCGGTTGCACGGCAAATCCGACGTGGCAAGCGCCGAGGCGCCGAGGCGGGTGTCCGGCCCCAACGCCATGGCCACGTCCGTCGACGTCCCCGCCGCCGCCGTAGGCGCCAGCGGCACAAGCAGCGGGATTCTGCCGTTGGGAGTCAGAGGGCAGGGCAGGCATCCGATCGCGCACTTGGACCAATCCGCGCAGCGCTGCCATCGCCGCCGCCGCTGCTGGGCGCCCTGCCCTGCCACGGCATCCTGGAGCGGCGGCGGCAGGGCCGGCGGTTCGGAACCCGCCGCATCTTGCGCCGCGCCATCTGTGCCTGCTGCCCCGAGAAACCCGACAACCGAGCTCCCGGCTGCCACGTCGCCTGGGTCATTGGGGACGGGGTCAATCGGAGTCGCTACGGCGGCGAGCCGCCGGCGCTTCGCGGCCGCACGATCGGCGCCGACCTCCGCATGCGCGAGCGCCGCCTGCAGCGCCGTCGCCACTTCCTGCACTCAGATGCGCGGGCGATGGTACGCAGGTCATGGTTCCCCCCTGGATGCTGTGTGAATGAAACGTTGCGTGTTGGACCCAGGGGCCCGGGGTATCGTAGCGCACCCCTGAAAAACGGTTCTTTTCCGAAGCCGCTCATTCCTGAAAAGGCTGGGGTAAAATATTATTGAACTCGCACAGGGCGTCTTAGAGTTGTTTTTGTATTCGCGCGGCTTGACGAGGAAGATAGAATCGCCGACGATACGGTAGCTGCGGCTGCAGGTTAAGACGACTATCAAAAAGCATACGTTCATGAGAAAGGCGGCCACCAAGTAATAAGGTAGAGCGTGCGGCAGCCGTTACACACGATTGGATGAGGGGGCGACGGGGGCCGCGGGCGAAGGGCAGGGAAACTAATTTCCGCAATCTCGCGCCCCAACATACCAACAAATAGTTTGGCAACTCACGCAGCTACGACTGTAATATTCATTTTGCGCGACTTACACTCGGTTTCCAAAACAATTATCATTGCTTGACGATACCCCGGAGGTACGGTATGGTGTTCCCCACGGCAACACAAACAAACGACTGCCTCCCAGTGCTATGGACAAGGTTCCGAGCAGCGGCCACCAGCCAAGTCCCTATCAATGGCCAGGTCCCTGTCAGCGGCTAGATTCCGAACAGGGCCTCGAAATGACACTAGATAAACTTACCCCGAGCAAACGGGACCGCGTCTTGACCGCGTCTGCCCGTTCATCCCCGTCTGCAGGCCGCGGAACGTTCCCGGAGGCCGGCTGCAGCTGTTCAGAAGACGCGGGCGCGCTCGTCGCCGTCGTGGCGATCGAGAGGAGCGCTTGGAGCTGCTGGTTCGTCAGCGGTGCATCCAGAAGCGCATCGCTGCCACTGCCGCCCCCGCCGTCGCCACTGTCCTCGCCGCCCTTGGGGTTTGCGCCGCCCGGGGTCGTCGTCGCTGACCTCTTGTACACGTTCTTGCGGCCCGGCGTCGCCTGAGGCTTGATGCGGGTCACCAAGGGCCAAAACCGGTCTGCCGCATTCTCTGGCATTCCTTAAGCCATGCAAAAGCAAATGCTAGCGCAATATTAGATTTTAGGTTAATCCGAAAATATGGTTTGCAGACGAGTTAACAGCCGTGCTTTGGTACGGGTACGGCAGAGGATGGGCCGTACTGTGACCACCGCTTGCGAGCCGCGCTGGGTTGAGCGGTAAATTGTTGCCGGTTTAGATGTCGCGCCTTGCACTTCACGTGAGGAGCCTTGGCGCTACAAATTAGCGAGATTAACGTACTCTGACCTCTAGAGCAGTGTGGACAGACAGACGTGCTCGCGTTATTCGGAGGCCTTTGATTGGTGCGGCGGCCTACGCGCGTGTGCAGGTGCTCGCCTTGTGTTAGTGTGGTGCGGGACAGCGCCCGTGGCGAGCCCGGGCGAGTGCCCGGCAGTTTTTCCCCCTTTCCTTATTTGCACTTCCCTTCCTGGGAAACTGTGACGTGGGTTTTTCAGTTATTTCGGTAATGGTGTGAATTGGTTTGCGTCTGATTGCATGGCGAACTCGACTCAAAAAGATATTTCATGGGATCTTCCTGATCAGGTTTTCGAGGTACGGTATGCACGTTGGACGCCTCGCGCTCACCTGACCGGCCGGCGGTGCTGCCTGGGCTGCCGCCGCGGCCGGCAGCAGGCGCATCACCCAAAGCGCACACGACCGCGCCCGGCGATCGGCGTCTGAGTCTGCCTCTCCAGGACCCTCCAGGGCCAGCAGCGGCTGGGGCGGAGCAGCCAGGCGCCGCAGCGCAGCCTGGGGCGCCCAAAAGTGCGGGGTGGGGCCGAGGGCAACGAGCGTCGAACATGGCTTACGTGCGTCGGGAAGCTGTGAAGCGGCCGCGCATAACAAAAACATTTTTTATAGCTGAAGTAATTCGATGCATCATGATACATCGGGTGCACATCCTCCACAAGTTTGCTTGCGTCGTGTCGTTCGGACTCCTTTAGCCCGCCTCGACGCCGACACTTTGGGCCGACATTGGGATGCAACCAAAATTTCACGTACGTACGTAACGATGCGTCTTTGGTTTTCGAACGAATCGTTTTATGCCTCCGCCTCGAAGGCTGTGGGGCAGCGATAGATCTCCTCGAAGGTTGTGACGGCTGAGCGACCCGGTCCGATGCAAGCCCTCTCTCACCCGCCCTCCCACTCACCTGGAGGAGGAGCGGCCGCAGGCGCGGATACCACTTGAGCAGCTGCTTCATGGCTGCGGAGCGGTCAAGGTCCAGGAAATAACAATGGAAAGGGACATGGGGAAGGGGCAAACGTTACATGTACAAGGGCAAGGCAAAGGGCGAGGGCCTCAGAAAGGAAGCGCGGTTCCCGCACCAGCCGCCCGGCGCTCACCATAAGGCAACACAAGGCCAATGAGTGGCTCTGGTCGGCGCCATCTTCAGGCGCAGCGCGCAGGACGCTAGGGAATTCCAACGCGACCGACCAGCAGTTGGGAGCCCAATATATGTTACCCGCCACTCGGCCCACCGGGACGGTGGCCCCAAGCAGCGCACGAAGCACATCCGTCGATAGGCTGCTACATCCTGCCTTACTTCCCCGATACCGAATCCATCTGGCCATACCACTACTCACTAGAGCGCCACGCCTTGACCTCAACCGCCTCGCGCTGCGCCTGGGCAGCGGGCTGCTGCGGCGCATGAGTGGGCGCGGGTGCCAGCTCGGGCGGCTGAAGCGCGGGGCAGTCCAGAATGGGCTGTAGCAACTCGTGCGTGAAGGCGTTCGGCACCATGGAGCGGAGCTCCGACATGGCCTGACGGCGCGCGCGCTGCCCCTCGGAGCCGCTGTAACCGCCTGGCAGGGCGAGACAGCGCAGGATATCGAACGACGCGGACCCAGGGGTCGGTCCGGGGATGGGCAATCAGGGCGGCAGTGGCCGTGGTATTGCGGAATGGCGCCAGTCCCTCGCGTTTCGGGCAACAGGTTGTCGGCGCGGACAAATCGGTGGGGCGCCACATTGCCCGTAAAGCAGGGATATGGCAGTCGTCCAGATTCTTAGCAGCCGTGCAAACCAAGACGCTAAGGTGCCGGCCACCTCACGCGTGACAGAAAGTCTTTGCGTACTGCCCGCGCCGCTGCCTCTCACGACCTGCGGCATCACCATCCGGTTCGCCGTCATCCCCATCTTCCTCTGCCGCGGCCGCCAGCGCGCCCGCGCTGCCGCTCAGCCCGGCCGCCGTTGCCGCCCGCCAGCTGTTAGCCAAGCATGCCAGCAACGAGCTGATGCGCTCCGCGGAGGCGCTCAGGGCACTGCGCTGGCCATCCCTGCGGAGCCGCGATGAAGGATAAAAGCTCTAGGGTTGCAGGTAGCGACCCACAATTCCGAGCCGTGGTGCTGCGCAATAGGACAGAGACCTATAGAGGGTAGTCACAGCTGTCACAGCCGTGCTCGGATCCTACCGGCACTAGGGAGTTGAAAACTGTGGGCGCGCACGCCGCTGGGCGTGCGGGGGATTCTGGAAAGCCCCAGCAGGACCGCCTACTGCGGAAGCTCTGGTGGCGGCCCACACTCCTCACGCAGTGGTGCAGCCCCATGCCAACTGCTCGGTAAAGCGCGCATCGCACCCTGTGCTGTCTCATAGCACTCGGCAGCCCAAGGACTGCGCGGCCAAAGGAGTCAGTCCCCCCGGCTTCGTTCGATGTGCTCCTGCCAGTTCTGCCAAGCTGCCCCACGCGCTTACCAATAGTTGTCCCACAGCCACGCCAGTGCGCTGTCTGCCGCCGCCCGCAGCAGCGGCAGCGACGGTAGCTCATTATGGGTGGCGTCGTGCCGGACGTCCACCAGTGCCCGGGGCAGACCTGAGGTCAGCGGCGACAGAGATTCAGAAGCGCAGAGCGGTGCCGGGACACTGTGTGCCGTGTCGCCACAAAAGACGCTCATGCCGTGCTGCGCTGCACTTGGTCTCCATCTTTTCTGTCAGCGCACAGCGCCAATGTCACAATTATCACACGCCCGTGAAGCAACGTTTTCCATCAACGTTGACTAAGCACGCTTGCAAACTAAAATGCCGAATTGCGCGCACGGGTGACACTTGCAAGCGACGCAAGCGAGAGGGGCCAAGGAACCCGTAAGTCGCACCCAACGGCGCTGACCCCGCGCCGCAGTAGCATGGGGCGGGTTGTGCATCACTTTCGCGTCCTACCTGCCGCATCAGAAAGCACCGCAACGCTTGAGGCTACTCTCCCTCGCTGCTGGCTGTCGCTGATGCCATTGACCAGCCGGATCAACGGCAAGCTGTAGCGTAGCCTCAGTGGCAGCTCACCAGCCGCTACAGCCGCATCTGCCATGCTTCCGCATATCGGCAGCGACGGCTGCGCCGCTGGCCCCGCGTCCGCCGCCCATGCTAAAGCTCGCTGCCATTCTGCGTCAGCTCGCCTTGCGTCCAAAAGATGTGCGGTGGCGTCGACCCCCAGCGGCAATTTGCCGCGCAGTCGCCAAGCACAGACCTGGGCGATTTGCAACAAAGGGGAGTCCATCGCCGAGTCTGGTTTCGCCCCCGACTGAGTGCTGTGGTACCGCGTGCTCCGTAAAGCGTGTCGTTTTCAGTCGCCCGTGGTTCGAGGGGTGAAACCGCGTGGATTTGCAAAGGACGAACTGCTCAACACAATTCAAACGACATCCCCTTGCGAATCACTCGAAATGCTTTGGCTGGCTTGGCTGATGGGCTGCATGAACTTCCAAGCCGCCGGCGGCGAATTCGAAATGCTTTAAATATGACAAATCACCCTTGCCTGCTGAAGTCCGCCCTCCTGGCGCTGTGGATCGGTGCTCCACAAATCGTCACGCAGAGCAAGCCACTCGCCCCAACTCGCCCAAGGCACTGGACGTCCCGTCATTATTGATATCTTACGTTAACAGAGCACATTTTTTGCGTGGTAGGTATCTGCATATGCCAAATGAAAACTCATGGGAAGTCGCAACAGGGTCTTCTTATCATAATAATTTGTAGGATACGCAAGTAAACGAATAAGGAGACGTTCCTATTCTGAGCCTGCCGTGGTGTAGATGCCAGGTTTACTAATGCGCCGGTTAGCGTGCAATAGTTGACGTTTGCACATTCATCAACATCAAGATTCAAACTTGTAGGACGGTGTATCCCTTGATACTTATGGAGAAGCCAGGTGCAAGGAAAGTGCTGGGCTGCAAATCTCTGCCTTAAGCCCAAGACGCGCAACCTTGGCCAGGTCAATAAAGTAAGCTTGAACGACCCGCATGGGACACGTGCGCTGTGCTGACGATGGCATCTCGGCGATTGCTGCAATTTGTACGAAAGGTCCCGAGGGTCCTTTCCTGTTGTTTCCTGTCCTGTAGGCAGCTGAATGACATCGTAGCGAACGATATAGCCACTGCGTTTGGGCATGAGTTAAACGGCCAATACTTATGGTCATCCCCGTATGACGTCATCAAATGATCTGGAGACTTGATAACATTAGAAGCCCGCCGTGCCCGACTAGCTGCCCGCAGCCTGGTCTCCCGGCTCGCCATCAAGGCAGCATCACATTATAACGAGCATGAACGCACGTACAACTTTTCTGTTTTTGAAGGTCAGTCCGTCAACGGCGCAACTTCGCTCCCGGCCGTGGAACGCCCGCCTGCCGTACTGTTGCACTGACACACTGCACCTCCACGTCTCGCGGGTTTTCGGGTCGGGTCGTGTGTGCAGAGTCGGAGAAGGACGAGGACGCACCTACGATGGACAGCAGCATAAGCTTCTTCCGTGTTCCTAGCAGCGCGGCTTTGTGTGATTGACACTAGTTCCCCATGTGAAAAGGACGTTGCCACGACAGCTTGGTGTTGCTTGTGCTTGGCCACGCATTCAAAGGCAAGCAAACGACGTTACACGAGTCCACGAGTCGGGGTTCCTTGTCCCCATGTCAAATAATGGAGTCATCACACCTGGCCGTCGTCCACGCGTAACCACCCAGCCCAAGGGGCCGAGCCTAATCGCGCGTGACTCCAAGCCGGTACCGCTCCGGTACTAAGTAGTAGCAATGCTTGCAGCAGCCATACATATGGAAGAGGTAAGGATGGATCGAGGGCCCAGGCAAACGAGTCAGGGCCAGAGAGGGCGGGGCCGTCTACTCCTTCGCGTGGTGATCAGGGGTCACCGACCCACCTCAGCGACACAAACCATCCAAGGAACGCGCAAACGAATGATGAAGCCGCCCCTCCATGAATTGAAGCCGGCCGGCCGAGTTACACAACGGAAGCAGCAACCGACCCGGGCCGCACCAACACGCAACCGCAACCCGCTTGATGGTATGAAGTCAGGAAGCAAACGCAATCGGGCAGTATACGCCATCCAAACGACAAGTTTCTATCCGCGCCTTGAACGGCTGGCCGACAGCTCATGTGCCGCGCCTTCACGTCAGGATACTCTCCAATTCTGGATTCACCGGGGTAGGATACGTAGGTAAGAAGTTGGCACTGGACTACAATATGTCAGCAGATGAATGTCATCTGATTTAGGCGCACCATGCCTAAATCAGCGAGCGATGCAGACTCAACCACCGACCAGACACAGGAGGACTGCATTCAAGGCCACGATCGATCAATTCGAACAAGTGATCGCTCCACAGCGCACGCACGGCCCACACGGCCCAGCGACGGCGGGATGGGCGCAGGAGCACACGGATCGCATTACAACGCAAATCAGGGGGTCAAGAGCACTTGCATCGACACATACAAAAAGCTATCCTCCGGGAAATAAACAACCTCGGAACTCCAGGGCCAAGCCTCCAACTTCAGCTGCTGCCGCAGATGCAGCGCAACCCAGTGCCGCCGCCGTGCAGCAGCAGAGCGAGCGCACCTCACCGCCGTGTTAGTCTCTCGGTGTTATCACAGCAAAATCATTTGACCTAATCGTGGCTGACGCCGCGTGGCTGGGTGAAGCAAGTGACCGGCTGCAAGTGAGTACGAGGCGGGCTGGTGCCGCCGTTCGCATGCATGCCGTGCAGATTCAGCGTAACGTACATCATCATGGGATCAGTGCACGAGAATCCTCACAATTCAGGTTGTGGAACTGACGGTGCTGCCCGTTCGGGACTTCCAACGAATGCTCGCCGTGTTGTCCAGTCGGGCCCGCGGCAGCGGACGCAAACTACCGATCGATCGAAAATAGTCAAGTAAGCGCACTCGAAGTACAAAAGAACGGAGCCAAGCAAGCATTTCGACATATGCATGCATGCATGCATGCATAAAAACACAACAGCACGAACGCGGATAGGTATTGCTAGGTATACATGGTTTTCAGCAGCACGCAGCAGATCGCTCCAGCCGCCGAAACCCCCCTGAACATGCTAACAATCAATCATGCGACTGCAGGAAGCAGGCGAATGATAAACCATGGACAGCGCGGGGGATGCTCCGGCGATAAAACACGCAAGCGCAAGCACACCATCACGCGCTCGTGATTGACCACTCGCAATGTCAAAAGTTTGACCCGCGTTATTTCGGCGGTTTGTCTCTCACAGCTCTGTAAATTCATGCTCGTCGGGATCAATGTAAACAGACGCACGGTACGGCAGAACCGCCGCGTGAAAGCGAACGGACTGTGCGACCATGTGCAGTGACCCTTACCTGCCGGCGCCGGTGCAACTATTGAGGCTCCCCCGCGTCATTAGCTGCGAACTCTTCATACTCCCACATGCACACATGCCCCTACAATGCCCATCCCCTGCTGCACAGCAAATTATTGAAAGCGCACGGCAAAAACAAAACGACGCGACGTGGTGACGCGGCGCCGACCGAAAGCATCCGATGCGTGCAACCAAAGGTCCACGAAAACTCCTTGCGAACGTGGATGGTTGGAAGCAAGTAAGACCGTCTCACGCTACGTCGCGTGCACTTGTTAGCTTATGTCTTACCTTTATCATCACGCAGTAAACATGCCATCGAGAAACCCTCCCTTACTTTCAGTTGTAGCAGCTTCAATTCATAAGTACACAAGAGTATACTAAAACCGGAATACGGCCGATGCCGTGCGCAGTGCAAGTACCGGCGACGGCCCCGTGATGAACAACTGACATTTCCCGGAAACCGAGCGAGGAACAGCGCCCTGCCTAGGGGCCACCGCGGTGGCGGTCTCAAGCCAGGAGCTTATCCAGAATGGATGGCGGGAAAATTCATTGGTTGATTAGAGTTTCGCGATCTACAATAGGTTCAGCTAGTTTAACAACAGGAAATTTTAATCCATACCAGGTTGTTGGATGCTGGCATGGGGGCTTTCATCTATCTACCTATCTATCGACGACGCCCGTCTACGCTGGGAGCCCGCCCTGCTGCTGCTGTCAGGGAGCTCGACGCCCTGGGGCACAGGGACAGGCACGCAGAGAAGGACGGGGATCGTGTCAGGGGGGAATTGTGTCGAAGGATCGTAAATTGACTTCATCAAGGGAGGTTGCACGCATGTGACATTGCGCGCGCGCGTGGGCCTGCAATACCGCAGAGCTGCACACATGTACCAATGCTATCCATCTGTACATTATGCAAAATGCACTGATTTGTACGGACGACGTCAGCGCCGGTACGTGTTGAAAGTCAGGGGTCGCCGATCGACCGGGCGCACACTGCCGGTCACTCATGTACATGCGGTGTAAATATGCTCGTGACTGGCTTGCGTCGGGCGGGTTTCTTTGTTAAACATTCCCGCCCGGTCAGCACGGGTCGCCCATTTATTTCAAGGGAATATCCATAGGCAGAGTCATCGCGGTGTTTATCCAGCGCAGAGCACGCCGAGCAGACATCATGGATTGGACCATCAGCACGGGCACCACAGCACAGGCGACGCGCTGCTACGGCAACCCTACCGGATGATCGCCTTCCACTTGCTCGTCGCGTCAGGCTCAGTTCCCGCAGCATAGCCGCCTCCGCCGGCCGCTGCATATACACAAGCAAGCGGCGGAAAACATCAGGAAGTGCTGCCGCGCGACACGACACCAGGCCGCTTCCCAGAGGATGCTGCCCAGTCATTGGTGCTGCACATCAAGCGCTCCGCATATGTGGACGAAGAAACATGCTCACTCCGGCTGTCGTCATTAGTGCCGTCCTCCTACCGTATCTGTCATGGACGCACCTACGGACCGATCTCCGTCACCACTGGCGCCGTTTTGGCCGTTGCCCCCCGTCCCCAGCGCCTTGGCCACCAGCTTCTCCACGTCCAGCTCCAGGGGCAGCTGACTCATCAGCTCCGCGATGCGCCGCCGCTGTTTGAGGATGAATGGAAAGTGCAGGCGCATTGCGTACCTTGTGTACGGGGGTATAATGGAGGGGGAGCTGCAGGAGGCGTGAAGGGCTCCAGACGGGGAGCGATGATTTGCAAGCTGCCCGCAAAGTCATCCGTGAGTAGGCACGCACCATACCCGCCCATCCTACCCGACGCGCGGCCACACCCGCTTTACACCGCCACACTTGCCCTCACACTTGCCTTACACAGCCTCACGCCGCCCATCCCCCCCCACGTCGCACCTCTTGGGCCACACGCGCCAGAAGAGGGTTGAGCATGAAGAACATGAAGCCGGCGAAGATGACCCAGAACAACAGAAATAGGATGATGTGCAGGATGAGGATGCCTGCACGTGCGTGAGAGCAGCATAGATACGCAGCGTGCTCAGCGGCCGCGTGAGGCGCATACATCAGGTGGGTGCCGACACAAGGACACAAGTACCGCTTTGCCCGAGAGTTTAGGTGCAGCCAAGACAAAACAACAGCGGTTTCGTTGCAAATATGATGGACGGCCTGTCAGCGCAACAGTGACGCCTTACTCACTGTTGAACAGGCCTGAGAGGGTGTGGTAATGCGCCTCAGCGACCTTGACGGTGCCGTCCAGGAGATCCTGAAGATGTGCAAAGGGAAGGGTTGGCGAAACGGTCGTAGGCCAGTAAGTAAGAGAACGGACGCTGAACGAAGCTGGCTGGGAGCTAGGCAGGAGGCGAGGGCGGGGCCGCTGTGCGGCGCTTGTCGTCACAACACAGAGTCGCCCATCCAGCCATCCACCCAGGGTATGCAAAAAGTAGCGCAGCGCGACGATGCACATTGCTTGCACGATTGTACGGCAATCGCTCACCTTGTAACCGACGTTGTACACGTAGTCGAAGTGCTCTGCGGAAAAAACGAGAAACAAACGAGGGATGAGTGAGTGAGTGAGCTGGTCGGTGCGATGCTGCCGATCGGTGTCCAGAGCCCTGCCAGGTTGTGCCCGATGGAACTCCTCTGAAGGCCGCCCAAGGTGGATGTTGGGTTTAGGGACCTCACGCCCCCATCATTTCCCCGCCAGGGAGGATGGTGCTTCGGCAGTCTTCCTTTTGCAGCTGGCATGACACCCGGCCTTGGCCAGCGTCTGAGATGTGTCACACACGCGCGCATGGGAACATACCGCACTGGTAGTTGGCTTGGGTCGGGAGGGTTTCGTTGCAAAATACACCTACACGGCAATGTTGCCGCACGCCCCACTCCCTCGACCTCACGCACCGTCCTCGAGTCCCTCCGGAACCATACTGCTGTTGGTTGCCATCGACGACAGGCTGATCATGAGCTGCTGCATCATGCTGTCCAGTCCCGTACGTGTCACCTGGTAGTACCGGTAGTCGGTGCCTGGGCAGGGCAGATTCTCCTGCGGGAGGAAAACAAAACAAGCAAGCCAGGGAAGCAAATCCGCGCGTGAACCAGCAGCACAGCGAGCGGGCACAGGCATCCCGGCGTGCGTACGACACAGTCGGGTTTATGACATCCAGGAAGGCGAGTGAGATGGCCGAGGATGCGGCTGACGAGGAAGGCGCAAGCAAGCTACACAAACCTTATGTCAAGACACAAGAGGCGTGCAAGGTCGAATCGGCCGTGCCATCGCAAATGCGGCAGCGCGCCGGATATATAGGCAGCTAAAGATGGGTATCGTCAGTGATCTCCAGCGCCTTCTCCACAAATCGTCTTGGAAGCGCAGTATACGGTAGGTTAGCTTAACCGTACCTTGACACGGTGGCAGCTGCCGGCACCATAAAAGAGGTTCGCGATCTCCATTGACGCATGGGACAACCCGCTCCGTACCAGTGGGAACCTCTCCGTCGCGTTGCCTGTAGGATGGACGGGGTCCCGGCGATGGATGGGGTTCGTCCCGGAGAGGAAGCTGTTCACGCGCACACTCGCCGCATACACAGCCCACGGTTGAAGGGATTTCGCGGGCCTTGGCCCCCGCCGTAGTCCTCCATTGAGGTGCCAGCGAGACGCGGTCCAGTGTGCAGCCCAAAGACCACCCAGCGAGCGGCGGCGGCCTTGCGACCTTGCAGGTTGCGGCTCAACAGCCCTAACTCCGACTCAACCCCGCAAATCCCACCATCAAGAAATCGACCCAGCGTGGGAGTCGCGGCGTGGGGACTCGACTCACCAACAGCAGTGTATGCTTGGTCGCCCAGCTGTAGCGTGTACCACGCGTCGCGAATGAGCTTGACAACCTTGAGCAGGGCAGCACGCTTCGCCGGCAGCTGGGCAGGGTCGTCCACGTTTGCAAGCTCCTGGGGCCAACGTCAACCACGGTGGGGAGAAATGAGGTTGCGGTACTAGCATCGAGCGACGGCCAGTTGCGTGCGCGCACGTGGCGAGCACCTCCAAAAAAGAAATGCACTGACAGGCGGCGTTCCGCCAGCGATTGGTACCCGCCGGGCGCTGCATCCTCAAAGAGAACGTTTGGGGCGTGCGTTCAAGGTCGAGGGTGGGGGCCCTGTCTGGCTTTCCTTGATGGTGGTGACATGGCCTGATCAGGACAACCAAGCCGATTCCCTGCGCGCGGGCTGGTCAACCCTCCAGGGATCTCGTGACCCGCGCCCGCCAGCAGGACCGCGCCGTCCGCTCGTCAACCTATGCCCGCGGCCAAGACTCACTTGGCAGAAAAACACCTGCGCGGCAGGAAATCGTGGGCAGCACAGCGCCGGGGGCACAGGCCGTGCGGCAAGGCACTTCGTTCAGTTCGGTGAGATGACGGGCAGCGGAAGGATGGCACATGAGGTTGATGGTCGGCGGAGGATATATATTCACCTTCGTGACACGCTAGTTCAAGCGCGGGAGAGCGCAGCGTTGCGACAGAACATCCTGATGGCAGCACTGGCACCCCTTATCTGCCGTCTGCACTGTCGCAGCCGCGGCCTGACGACATGACCTCGCACACCCAGCCACCCGTCACCACCTGGTGCACGTCCTGACCCCCAAGTCCCGCCCCGTCGCGACCCACCGTCCTGCTCGTCCGTGCCGCCATGAAGTTGACCACCGAGTGTACGGCAACGACTTGGTCCACGCCCTGGGGAGCAGCGCGACAGGAACAGGGATGAGGCCTCAAGTGTCGCACTTGTAATGATATTGAAGGGAAGGGGTTCAACAAGAGAAACGTGCGGCTGCAAGCAGACGTTACAAGTTTAGCATAAGTTGCAGCTGTAGTGGGTCGGAGACGGCGGTAGATCGGCACGCGAGGCGCAGGCAAGGGTAATCAATCTTGATTGCCCTTGGCGCAGGCAGCAGGCGGGTGACACATATCAGCTTTTGTCGCCATGACCGACAAACCCCGCCGCTCACCTTCATCCAGACGACCGCGACGGCGTAAATGGTGATGACCTGCATTCCGGAGAAGCAGCGAGGCGACATGCACGTCAGTCATCAGCAGGCCTGTGAAGTGTGAACCCCAAGCGGGGACAGCCCGGGAACGCTAGCTCAAAGCTCGAACGAAGCTCCATACGTACATTTGCGTTGAATAGCATGCCAAACCAAGACCGATCGTTCGGCTCGTGGTTGATCGACACAAACAAAATGGCGGCCCCACACACCGTGCATTGCCTAACACTTATGACGGACCCTCCTGTGTGCTACGACTGGATGGATGGACTGCCCGACCGGCGGCCGCCACGCACGCGCTGTTCTCGAGCCGCACCCACCAGTGCCGACCAGACGATGAAGGGCAGCAGCATGACGATCGTCTCGTGGGAATCGAACCTGAGGCTACGCTTGCTGCCCGACAAGCTGGAGCTGGGGGCAATGAGCGGGTTGCCGTGCGGCATCGGCAGGATGGAGCTCCGCCTGCGGGGAGGGGCACGAGGGGTGAAGGGTGAAGGGTGATGCGGCACGCATTCCCGGCGGGCCCAGCGCAAGAGTCACGATCGTTTGGGACGCAGTAATCACGCAGACTGAAGCGACGCCGTGCCCCGCACACACACATACTGCCGCACAGTACGTTGTTTCTTTACGGCACCGGGGCACCCGTCCCTCGTGCCACGACGTCCCTGCTGTGTACGGCACGCCACGCCGCACCTGCCCAGTGTGTGGCGGAGCCGTGAACGCCAGTTCAACCACCCCCAGCATCCCGTGTTGGCCACGTCGACCGAATCTGCGGTCATCGTCCGCAGCTTGTCGTACCGATCCGCGTACGGCCGCTTTGTGGACGGGTCATCGCGACCATAGTCGCTCTGCGCATCTGTTGATACCCTGCGGCCGGCCCAGCCGCCGACAAGGGGTGTGCCGCCACCTATACCATTGCTGGCGACGACTGGTGAGCTGATCTGCGCAGCGGCCCGTTCGTCGGAGGACTGGAGCTTGAGCGTGGCACGGCGGCGCAGTTTAGGGGCAGCGTTCTCCTCGTCGGCGACCTCCTGTACGACCTGTTGTACGGCTCTCTCATCCTCCTCTTCGCCGTCCTCGTCGTCATCGTCCTGCATAGCAAAGGCACATAGGCAAGGACCAACGGGAACGAGCAGTCAAGAATCGATGTTGCTTCTTGACTGACACCCAGACAAGGCCACATTCATGCATGTGTTCAGCGAAGCGTGTGCCGCCCACGCCTCGGGCGTTGCTTTGCCGTGCCAGGCTGGCAGCACGAGCGTGCACGAGGGTGCAGCTGTTGGGCGCACCCGGACTCTGGGCGTGCTCCAGCATCTCGCAACGAAGCTGTATGGTGCCGTCATACCCAGCTACGTATGCCGCAGTACAGGAACGAAGGGCGCCGTGCGCCGGGACCCGATGACCGAGAACGGGTCCTGTAGAGCCCAAGGCTCAGGAAGCCCTCCAGCCCTTCCCACTTACATCGACCAGGAGGTTGGTGTTCTGCGAGGCGAGCGCCCGGGTCAGCCCCTGCAGCGCACACACACGGGAAAACAGGCGGTCGGCCCTCCAAATCACGCCAGTGTCAGGTCGTGTGCGGTCGCTCAGGGTCGAGTTGTGACATCGTGATGCGCTGCGCTGACTCCACCGTATAGACTGGTAACCCCCGAACAGCTGCCCAAGGGAGGCCCAGCCGCCTGCTCACCACTGGAATGACCAGGAACGTGCTGTACAGCTTGAAGCGCTGCTCCGCCACAGCGCGCAGGAGGAACATCAGGTAGCTGCGGGCGTTGGAATCCAGGCAGGGGGAGGGGGAAACTGCACCGTCATACCTAGTCGTAACGCAGACGCCAATACCATATCAGATACAAGAACTTTGCGGGCGACGCGAAGCTGTTATGACACAGCCACGCCTACGTGCGCGCCTGCACTGCTGGTCTGCTGCCGCGCGTGTCCCATTTTCTTTATTTGGAACCGGTTGATCCACGATTCAAGAACCCGCCAGTGAGCCCCAAAGTTGCCTGTCAGCAGATGAGAGAATGGGGCCCCCGCACATTCGTTGATTATGGCGGTTAGTCGGGAATATCATGGGCTTGCGAGCTAACCGGTGTAGATCAACTTCGCTGGATTTGACGAGTAGTCGTAAGCCGAGGCGGATTGACGCTGCTGGGCACTGGTGGTGGTGAGCGTGTGAGCGTGGAACCCTCTCTAGAGTCGTGGGGGATGAATGCGTGGGGTGAAGGATTAGTGGGGGATGGGCAATGGTAGCTAGCTGCCCCGGCCAGATATGTAACAGGCAATACGGTGGCCAAAGTTGATTGGCCAGGATTGGCTAAGAAGCCTCGAGGAGTGTTACCTGGAAAGCATCTTGGCATAACTGTAGGTATTCTCAGTGAAATGCTAGAAACCCAAGGTTTTCTGTGGACTCAGGCATTACAACCTTTGGCGGTTGTACGACACTCGGTGCCAGTTAAGGATTTTCGGGTCATGTAGCTACTTTGCTTTGGTGGTTATCGTGAGGCTGTAGTAGCTGATCATACCGTAGCTTCGCGGTAGCCAGCCCGCAACCGGCCTACCTACCGAACGAAGATGGCTTCTCATGGTTTGCAGATACCCTTGTGAGTAACGGACGATGATTTCTCCTGATAAAGGAATAATGTTCGGAGCAGTGGTTCTAGTGTGCGCACTGTGTAGTGCATGGTCAGATAACGCACCAAGCTGCCATGAAGCTGATTGCCGCGCCCTCCACAAGAAGGAAGACGATCTGGAGGATATCGATCTGCGCGTGGGGAAATCATACATAGGCCACGAGCACCGGCCGCCGGAAAGCGGACAGCCAACGTAGGGAGTGGTATCAGGCACGCATGGCTGAAGAGCTATGTAGGGGCAGACGCGGAGAGGGTGCCAGGGGATGTGTTGTCACTTTGCGTGTGTTCAGGCAGGCAGGGGAACCGCGCGTACCCTCGCGTGAGCGTTGCACGCATGTGCGCACCAGTTCTGACACGCGTTGAGCGGAGCGCTCGGCGTCAGGGCTATAATAATAACAACAACAACAACAGCAATAATGATAATAAAATGATGATATAATGATTATAATAATGATAATGATAATAATAACATAATAATAAATAAATACTATGCCTCGGTCCCAGATCTCCAGTCAGCGCTTGTCACCACCACCGCTACTCATGCTGCTAATCAAATGCTGCAATTGACGGCAGCATTTGCAAATCTATTGCATCGCTTGTTATCTCGGGGACGGAAAAGGTCAGCTGGTGCATCAATCGTGGATAAGCGTACCTTGCGTGCGTTGTCCACCGCGTTGAACAGCAACGCATCCAAGATCTGCAGTACCAAAACAGCCGTACACATCATATTGGGAAGTGTTTAAAAAGGACGGCGCAATCAAGCACTGGGGACTAATAAACAAACAACTGAGCCGCGACACGGCAAGCAAGTATATGTGTACGGTATCCATGTACACGCGTACGTTTCATTGTGCTTCGCACTGTACGTCCTGTCTCAAGGGTAGGTACGCTGGGGACATTCATTTGCTTTACGTACCTTGCGGGAGTCGACAAACAAGTCGGGGCCGCTCTTCAGCAGAAATTGTGCGGCGTACGTATCAGAAATAAACTCGCCTTCCTCCACCCAAGTATCGTGCATCTGCTCCATCTCCTTGGCCATGCTGTAAAAGCGAGTGGTAAAATCCTGTACGGTGTAGCACACACAGCGCAGGCAAACACAAGTTTCTCAACGCCGACGGTCAAAGACGTTTTAAGGCCCCGATTTCCAGGCCCCGACATACAGGGGGGGTCGATCACACGCACAGGTCCATGACGGAGTGTGATTGGAGTACTCACCCAGATTGTCAGGTTGGTGTAGATGTCGGAGCCGTCGAAATCGTTGGTGTCCCAGACCTGCAGGGCCACGCAAGAGGTGCACAGCGGAGACCGCGAGAACAACGCATTGTGGGACGAGGTGACTGTCAGTGCGGCGCAAGGAGGACCACGCACAAGACCACAAGCTGTCGGGGCCCGAGCGCCCGAACAACACTGCTCGTAGCGGGCCGCACGGGCCATACATCGTCGCCACGTGCTGCATACTGCCCTAAACGGCTCCTATACCATGTGCACTAATAATTAGCGCCGGCAACACATTCTCGCTTTGAAGCCAGGAACCAATCGATCGATGACGGCTAGATCCAGCTACCCAGTGCGTACCGAGTGCGTACATACGCGTCGTATCTCGGACCCCACGCACCGTGCGTTTCGTCTGGTACAGCAGACTGATGATGTCGGGCGAGTTGGCGTAATTGTTGAGGATGTCATTAAAACGCACCTGCAGCAGGCAGCGGCCGCACCCCTCAGGTCAACAGCAGCGTCGTCGGCTTTCCAGGCGGGTGCGGAAAATGAACGGCAGTTGTCGGGTTGGGTGCACTCCGGTGCACTGAGTACGTATCCCCGAGAACCTGTAAACCGGTACTAGACATCAATTGCTATGCTGGTTGTCCTGGACGGGGACCATGCATGCTAGGGTCACGGCACATTGATGATGGGGGTTTGTGGGGTTGTGGGGTTGTGGCCCCCGAGGGTTGCAACTACTTCCAGTTGGTAACTCAGTTAGCCCACATCCTGCGCAACTGCCAAGCGCGCGGGGGGCCGCACCTTGATTTCGTCTGCATCCCGGGAGATACGGCCTACGAAGCGCTGCAGAGACGGAAACGGCGGGGGCCACATTGCGTATAAGTAAGACGGTCGTTCGTCATTCTCGTTAAGCACAGTCCATAGCGAACGCAGCATACATGTCGGGCCCATCAACGGGCATCGATCCATCCTCGTTGCTACCCTCGTCTCGCCCAGGAGATTGACCCAATCTATCCTCAACGGCGTGTCCTTAATGCGAACAGCAGTGACGAAGCTTCTCCGTCGGCGGGCATGCGCAGAACCGTCCGCCACAAAGTTCCCGGTGCCCCCGCTTACTCCTGTGTCGTTCTCCGTGTACAAGTTCGGGTTGTTCTTCCACTTCCCTCGGGAGATGATGTCCAAGCTGCGCACGTCAATCATGACCTGCACAGGGGCCAAACATGCAGGGCGCGGCTTCGCTTCAGGACGCAGGAATGACACCTTTTTCGTTTCCTGCGCTGGCTGCTGGCGTTGCACCAGCGTACGTGCGTGGTTCTGTGTCTGGAGATAGCCTTGCGACCGCCGCAGGTGCACCCCACAGCCCACAGCCGCAAAATCCGACGCGTCATCACCGTTTGAGCACAGTCCGGTGTAAGCCGTGTGCCTCGGCAAGTTCGCACCTCTTACGCCTGCCTGCCTTCGCGCTGCTGTCTTCTTACTTGCGAAATAAGCACATCACACAGTTACCTCCGTTGCCACCCAGAAGGCCATGTATCCATACTTTCCACGTGTGCCCATTTGTGCCCATTTGCAAAGAAAGAGGTTAATGATCACGCGGACTGCCGCACACCCTCCCCTCACGCCGCCCTGTGCTGGCAGCACGGTGCTGCGCATCGCCGTCCCCTCACGCGCTATCGTCACGCGGCCCCGCCTGCTGGCCAGCTAACCCAGCACATCACCTACCCGGTGCATGTACAACTGCGCCTGGCCGCTGCGGCCCAGCTGCAGCATGCTGGTCTGCTGCTGCTTGATGGTGGTCACCGTGAGCACAAAGCAGATGATGTGGACGATGCCAAGCACAGCCACCACGATCAGCGCGTGGCTGCGCAGCCGCTTCTGGACCTGTGGTGCAGACGCGCGGGCCCCCATGAGGGGGTGAAGTTACAGAGGGTTATTGGCGGTTACAGATACACAGTCGCGGACGGCTGCGGCGGAGGCTCCGCGTCTCGGACTTCCTTTGGCAGGCGGAGTGACAAGCCGATCACGGTACTTGACAATGGACAAGCGAGGTTGTTGTCTAGTAGGCCGCCATCGATGTGAAAGCAGACGGGCTCGCCATCGCCTGGCGGCCGCTGTCCATGCGGTCGGCCGCTGTTGTAGCCCAGGTATAACCTCCCACCCTGACCTCCCACCCCGTTCCGCTCGTCGCCGCCTTACCAGCTGTGTCTGATTCGAGTCCATCAGCTTGGCCAGCTTGCGGAACCTCTTGCCGCGGGTGTACTCAGTGCCCGTGGCTGCGGGAGGTTTTGCAGCGACAAACACCGGCGGGCGCATGCGTAACGGCGTGAGCGTTGCGTGAAATCTTTCAGCCGTGCATGCGGGGTCAGGCGCCTGTGAGGTCAGAATACTAAAACAAGGACCTTCAGATAGACGGGTGCGTGCGGGCAACATGAAGGCGCGGATCGCTGCCTCATACCAATCTGCCACGCACCGCACGTCTCGCATACAGCAGGCCTCGGGTAGTATTCCCCGAAACCCAGCAACCCTCTGCCGGCGCGCCCCACCTGCCCCGCAACCCTACTCCGGCCTGTAACCTACTCCGTACCTACTCCGCTCCAACGTACCTCTTCCTTACTGGACCTACTTCGCTCCGTTCCGTACCTACCACGGCCGTTGCTTTCCCCTCCCCCTTGCCCCCGCCCCCTTGCCCCCGCCCCGTACTAGTCCGCCCTGCGTCTCCTTACGCCTGCCTTACCGGATTGGGCTCCGGACACAGCGCTCTGGCCGCCGTCACTGCCCGCATCCTCTTCCTCGTAGGCCGTGGTCGTGTCGTCACCACCGCCACGGCCCTTGACGCTGTAATCTGCGCCGGCCTTTGGCAACTGGACGGGGCTGACCGGTCGGAGCACGGGCACTGGCACACCCAGGGCTGAGGGGTAGCCCTCGGAATCCTCCCCTACGTAGTCGCGGCCATCGCGGCTCGGAGGGCACCGATCCGTGCCCTGCGCGCGGCACGGCGTGCAACCGTGCGTGTGTGATATTTTCAACGAAGGTTGCTTGAGCCCGTCGCTAGGGATGACCCGTTTGTCAGTGCAATGGGTGCAAATGACTGCTCTGCGAAGAATGCAAAGGTGTTGCACCCTAGCGAGCCATGGCTGAGAACGGGGCGATTAAGCGAAGGTCCGTACAGTGATTGCTGGGACGGTGAGACCACACGGTGAAGGTACGGCCGAGCCCATGTTCGCAAGCTTGAACAACTAACCTTGACTGTGTCGTTGACAGAGTTCTGGTAGAATGCACCTGCGGGTTGGGTTACCGTGCGTACAACAGTGAGCGGATGACAGTTCGCAATGCCGTTTCCGGTGACAGCTGACGTGGCGAACACGCCAAAATCATTCTCACAGTGTGGCTACGGTAACGCCAGCGAAGTAAAGCAGCAGGGTCAGGCGATAAAACAGGGATACCGGAAATGCCTCACATCGTCTCTTCGGTGCGGAACCAAGGGACATGCACCAGGGAACGGTACGGTGACAGTACGCACCTTTACTGGCCACCCATTCCAGGACACGACTGGCCGTCTGCGCGCGACTCTGCAGGGGGCAAAACATGCGGAGGGCGTTTCCAAAAGGATGAAACATAATTCTTGCGATGGTGGGTCTCGTCCCACACGTTTTGGCAACCCGGTGCGCTAACTCTCGGCAAGCGCGAGGTCAGGAACCCCAGCTGTGCCCGCGCCCACATTCCATTCGCTGCCGAGCGCCGTTGGCAGCGGCTGCTGGCGCATGACACTTACTTTTACTTCGGTGTACATTGATGCGCGAATCAAATTGCATAAGAAGCCCCCTGAGGTGTCATCGGTGACAGATCACCACGCACTACACGCACCCTGTGTATGTGTTACGAATGTGGCCTTGTGTGGCTTCAATAACGCTCCGTTGAAAAACGGCCCGCACGGGACCTTGCGCGCACCTGGGCTCCGGCTTTGGTGCCACGGCGGTCGTCGCTGTTGCCGTCTTCGGACAGGGCGTCCCCGCCCCCAGATGCGACATCGGTTGTCTCCACAGTATCCAGGATGTCTGCAAGTCGAGCCCCGCGTGGGCGGCGTGGACCATGAGCAACCATCCATGACCGCATTTGAAAGCACTGATGCTGCGGGCTTGGCAAGCAGGTGTGACTGCGCTCGAGTGCGCCCCTAACCCGGTCCGCCTTTATATGCGCAGGGACGAATGCCCGTGCCCGCGTCCCAGTCCTTATGAATCCATGTTGTAAGAAGCTGCACCTCCACATACAGGTCGTGCCGTCAGTAGTATAGCAGCGGTTGGCAGCCTCCGGTGTCAATATGCAGTACATCTCCCTGAATTGACCGAACACTACGGCACGGCGCCCTTCCCACGGGAGATCATTTCTATATATCTAGCGCCCACCACCACCACCATTACCACCACTACCATCGCACATACCTGGTGGTACCGTGCCTGGAATTTTGAAGCTGGTCGTCGTACCCCGGCCGGCGAGCTGATCGTTGCCCGACATGCTCACCCCCATGCCGGCGTTCTCGCCGCCCGTGCCGCCGCGCCGAGGCGGGGGCGACAGAGCCCCCCGGTCGCCCACCGCCTTCACCATGTCCGCCAACTTGCTGCGCCCCGGCAGGGCCGCCGGCGCGCGGCCCGGCGTGCCGGCCCGTGCGCCGGTGTCGGCCGACGCTGGCGCCCGTACCGACAACAGCCCCCGCGCCGAGTCGTCGGGGACCTGCACCATATTCAAATAGTCCGCGTCGGCGCCGCCGTCAAGCGCATCCGTGTCGCCCAACAGACTTGGATGCCAATCGCCAACCGAGTACGTCTCCGGCGGGGCCATACCCGGCCCGGACGGCGTTTTCGCAGCCGGCGGCGTCGTCAGGGCCCGGATAATGGGCGGCTGCTGTGGCGGCACCATTGCGCCGCTGGGCGCGCGCCAGGGGCTGGAAGCTCGCGGCCTGTTGTCGTCCAGGGAGGGCGTCCGCTGCGGCGTCAGGGCGTCTGCGGTGGCATCGTAGGCTGCGGGGCCATCGGCCGCCGGCGCAACCCCCACGGAGCCGCCCCGCGTCAGCAGGTTCGGGCTGACGGTGGCGCCCATTGAGGGCGTGATGGGTCGCTGCGGCTGCAGCGGCGGCGGCGGCGGCGGAGGAGCCGCCACCGCTGCTGGGATCTGAGTTTGGGAGGGCTGCGGCGCGGGCAGCAGCCGCGGCATCATGGGCGCCATATGGACTCGCAGGATGGCGGTGGCGGGCTCGTTCGAGCCGGGCTTGCCCACCACCTGCACGTCCAGGCTTAGCGGCCGGGCGTCCATGTGGGTGGCGCGGAAGACGTGCACCGGGCCGACCTGCGGCAGCGTCAGAGGTAACGGGTGAGTCGTGGAGATGCACCGGTATGTGGGCAGGTGGCTAGGCGCCGGGGCGTGGCGGCGTGTCCGTGACGGTGCAAGACCACGCAGCGTGCAGGGGACGTGCCAAGCTGCCAACGACCCAGAACGTAATACGATTTCGTCGGGAGCAACCGCGCCAGTAAGACACAACCCCGCCTTGGCCGCGGCAGGGCCCGAGAGCTCCCGACAGTCCCATTCAGCCCCACCTTGACGCTGGCATCCTTGGCCTGCGACTTGAGGCTGCTCTTCTTGGAGCCGTGCAGTGACAGCAGGTCGCCCGGGCGGGTGCGGCCCTGCGGCAGCGCCACAAGTTCCCCCAGCATGCTGCCCACCAGCGACTGGCTGGGCACGCCGAACAACAGACCCGCGGGTCGCGTCTTCTCCTCCAGTACGGCGCGCACGCGGCCGTACTGGTCCAGCTCCAGCACGCCCACCACCGTCGAAACAGGCCACAGGTCGACAAACACAATGGGCGGCGCGTCCTCATCATCATCAGGGGGGAGCACGACTTGCACCTGGCGGGAAACGCACGGCGGACAGGGAGGCGGGCAGACAGGTGGGCAGTGCGCGTCATCGCAGCGGCCATGATCCGTTTGTTCCCAAGGTTGATTTCACGGGTGCTGCTTCCAGGGCTCGTGCCACAGTACAGTGCGTCGTGATCTAGGGAACGCTAACCACTGGGCGGACTTGCCGTGGTACGGAAAGTTCTACATCCTCGAGTGGGCACTAGATGTTCCGAGCAAGGACGTGGCGTGAAGCCGAGGGGAAGTCGACAGGCCTCGGAGTTCGGCCTTGGTGGAGTTCACCAAGGCGGCCAACCAGTCTTGCAGGCAGGCAGCCAGCCAGAGGGCGGGGTGGTGACGCACCTGCATGATGGCGGGCTTGGCGACAGACGTGAAGCTGCTCCGGGTCAAAGCCTGCGAGTCGCCTGCCCCGGCGGCGGCCAGCCGGGCGCGTGACGGCGGCGACACAACCTGCACGCGCCAGCTGTGCCCAGGGTGCCGCAAAGCCCTGCGAAGTGGGCATATGAACGGGGACCGTTCGAGGACCAGAGTCTTGCCTGTCAACGCCCTATCCTTCCGCAGGCACAGCGAGGAAGAGAAGCAGCAATATTCTCATATCTGCAAGGAACAAGCTCCCAAACATCACATCCGCGAGAGTCAGAGCCGGGATAGCCTAAGGAGTGCTCCGTGAGAGGAACACAGCCGCTGCAACAAACGGAGTCCTACGACGATCAGCCGGCTAGCTAGCAAGGCACGAGCCTGCAAAACGCCCATCGAAGTGCTGCGGCTGCTATGTAGGTGCAAGCGATTGTTCACTCGCGCGTAAGTTGAGGCAAGGTACCCTCTCCCTCAACCCACAAACACACCTGTTGATGAGCGCGGCGAGGCTGCGCGAAGTGATGCTGCTGTTGGATGCCCGTCCGTTGGGCGGCGGCGGCGCCGTGCTCTCCTCGACAAGCTCCCACAGAGCCCGGCCCACAAACTGCAGCGTGCGCACACGGCAGGTTCAGCATCCCTGCATCCCTACCCCCCGGATAGACGCAACGAGCAAGGAAGGACCCACAGCACGCCGCAGCACCCTTCGGAGGGAGGCTCGGCGCCCTCCCCTCACGGGTCAGCCCGGCAAAATGCAGCCGGATTGGGCCAGAGGCGCGTCGCGGTGGTGTGGTCGGCGGGAGGCCGGACTCACCTTGCCGGCGTCCATCCCGAACAGCTGCGAGGAGTTGCCGCCCTCCACGGCCGCGATGAGGCCGTCCGGGAAGAGGCGCAGACGCAAGCGGCGCTCTCCCAGCGCGGTGTCCAGCGTGGACCTGTCCCACCGCACCCGACACGGCTCGCCGTGGATACCAAGGTCATGCGTCCGCACGCGCGGGTCCACAATTCCCCCACAGAGCACAGCAGACGTCACCCGCATGATGGAGCCCGCAGCTTTGGCTCAGTGCAGCCGACTCGCAGGAAACATCGAGCAGCGAGAACGCTAAAACCTATCACAGGCGACTCAGCGCAAAATAGGCGCGAAAGGGCCATGCCGCCATCCTGGACGCCCCCGGCCTCAGCATGTACGTGTTTTGGAATCGCCGCGCCTTCACATCGTGCTGTACATACCTGGCCGTGTGGATGATGTGGACGACCTCGCCCTGGATCTCCGTGCTGCTGATGCCCACCTTCATGTAAAGCTCCCGCCCGCCCGCCGTACGAAGCTCCATGGTCGTACTGGCAAGCGGTGACTTGCGGCACGCCATGTCCGACACCGGCAGCGGCGTCACAGTCGTAATGTCCTACAAACACACCGCAAACACGTAAAGTGATACAACTTCAGGGGTGATCCCCAGCTGGTTGCAGTGTGAAGATGAGAAACGCCAGGTGGCTTGAGATTTTGGCAGCGAGCGGACTCACGCCTACCAGCACCGCCCAAGGTAGAAGTTGAGCGCGGTTCTCTTCTCGTTCTGCAAAACATCTTTCCGTTCCTGCAGCATCCCACTCCCGCGTATCCCACACCTACCCGCCATCAACAGCTTCAGCCCTATCCTGTGCATACTAACCCAGGTTCCCAGCCCAATCGCCGCCCCGTACAGCGCGCACTGCGTGCGCCCCAACCCACCTTGAGCAGCTTGATGTGCATCTCCTTCCATGCCGGCGACATGAAGTCGAAGATCGTGTACCCGTGTAGCGCCGCCGTGTAGGCGGACACCGCCTCGCCAGCGCCGTCGCCCAGCAGCCCCTCCGCGGCATGCGGCGGGTGCAGACCACCGCCGTCGGGCCCCAGGCTGCTGCCGCCCGCTCCCGGACCGAAGGTGTCCACGATATCGAAGCCGTGGCCTGCACGGTCCTTCAGCCTCGCCGCCAGGTCCGAGGACGCGTGCAAGATAGCGCCCTTGCGGTTGACAGCCAGCAGCTGGACAGGCTCGGCCGCGACCTTGATACGCAGCTCGTGAACGATTGGCGGGTCGGAGGAGACTGCGTGATGTAGGGGACGGGCACAGAATGACGTCTGCCGTGGAGGGACGCTGTGCAGGGTCAGTGGGGGCGCGGTACGCTGCGCGTTCGTCGCGAGGCCGGAGTCATGAAGGTGTGGGCTGAGTAGACATTCTTTGCGATTACCGTGGGTGCGGGTACCAGGTCTAAGCGCGGGAACATGGACGATGGGATGGCAGTCCAGCCACGGAGATGAAATGCAAATCCCATGCCAGTGCGTGCCTGTGTATGTGCGCATGCATGGGCCGTGTCAGTGCCACGCACGTACCGCTCTCAATGATGGTCAGCGTACAGGGCAACGGAGACCTCGTGTACTTGTGCGGCACCAGGCACGCCAGGCCAGCCGGCGCCGTCGAGGGCTCGGCGCCGTCGCTGTCCGTTCCGGGCGGCAGCTCCGTCGCCTGCTCCAGCAGCCTGCAACACGGTGCGGCACAATTCGGCAGGACCGTATGAGGCGCCGAGTCTGGCCGCTGCGCCCCGCGCTCAAGGTCGGTGCGAACTACTTCACCACCGCGTTCAAAACACGGAACTGCAGGCGACGCGGAGTCCTGCAGAAAAATGACGTATGTGGGGGCGACTTGTGAGCCACGCAGCGCGTGGCCCCGAGGGGCATCCGGCGACTGACGCACGCCACGCAGCACGCGCGTGAGCGATCCGTCGACACTACTTCAGACCCAAATAAACCCGGCTCGCAAGCGCTTGCTCCTCCACCATCGTTCGCGGTCTTAGGGCCGGATTGGACGGGCAGAGAACGAAATCGAAAGAGGAGGAAAACAAACGGCGCCAAACTACAAGCGAATAACGATGTCGATGGCCCACCTTTTGACCAGCTCGCTGGCGCTCTCGTTCTGGCGCGCCCTGGAGAACGAGATCGCGCGGTTGGGCCGAGTGGGCCTGCCGCCGGCCTCCGCGGATGCCTTGGGGGCCGCGGAGAAAGTGACCATGTTCTTAATGCTTGTGCCATTTACTTCCGAGGCCTTCCATCTGCGTTTGTGGCGTTCACAGCACGACGCGCCGTAGTGTGCTGCGTGAGGTTCGATGCGTGCGTGCCAACGCACGTACAACACTCGCAATAAACTTCGCGGGTTCAGGGTGCCCGGACAGAAAAGGCTACAGCGAATGCCGTAGACATGCGCGGACATTGTGAGGAGTTATCGTGGCTGGCACGTGGACATGGCGGCTTACCCGAAGTTGGCGACGAACGCAGGGTCGCACGCGGTGATGATGCCGTTATGTGTCACCCACACGCTGCACACCCCCGGCGGCGGTGGCACGGGCTCAATGAGCGCAATGATCGTCGAGTCCTCGCCCACGCCTGCGGCAAGACACTCAAAGTCCGTTGGTTCCCTCAAACAGCAGCCAGAAGACAAGACACAATAAAGCACATACTACTCGCATGCGCGATGAGAGAAAATGAACACGCCCCTCAGCCGCACCTGGCCTTGCAGGGCCAGGACCCCACAGTGGTGGGCGGGGCGGCCATGACTCTACTCAGCTGTCATGGATTCAGCTGCAACGAAGGATCTGCCGTTGGCCGCTAATGTTCTCAGAGACTAAATGTTTAGAGCAAATGCTTCTTTATAAGACCGTCCAGGGTTTAGAACGTGCTAGATTAGTTTTGGCGCGCGCCTGAAGTCGATGAGGGTCGATGGAACTAAATTACCTTTCAAATTACTTATCATAGCCGCATTACCGCTAGTAATGTGTGATAAAATTGTCCAGAGCGTGAGATCGTGATTCAAGGAATCCTGCAACCTACGAGTGGTACCAAGCTGTACCAGTACAAGCAAGGGCCTGGCTGGCCAACGTATCGACCGTAATCCGATTTAATGCGCCCGGAATACGCGCGTGTTGAAACTCCGAATACGCCAGCGGGTGGGTTAAAATTCAGGCCGGTGTATCGCTGGCGTATTACCCGTATGATCGTTAGCCACACCATCACGTACCCCAATACTATCAATCACATACACTTTTACCGTGGGGCACACTGCAGCGCACCCAAATACCTAGGCCACGCGCCCAACCGTTCAACCCACGGGGACACCGTTATGGGCGGTCAAAACGCCGAGGACCTGCGCCGCGCTTCTGCATTCTAACTGTGCTATAAATGAGCGTGCGAGCGTGGGAAGCAGGCGCGAAGCCGTGCTTCAAAATTTATAAATGGTTTTGGAGCACAAGCTGCCCGGTAATGATTCCTAGCGGATTACAGTAGCGCCCCTACGGTTACAGAGCGGGTTGCACTAGCGGCCCTACGGTAACCCCCACCTGACGCCTTGCGAAGGCAGAGTTTGGCGGGGAAGGCCAGCCGCTCGCAGTGCAGGCCCACAACCATTTCGTCCCCTGGGTCTTCGTCCTCCTCCTCCGGCGACTCCGCGACCCGCAGCAGCTCATTGCTGGTGGCGATGGCGGTCAGGCGGTCCAACAGCCGCCGCGCGAAGTGCGGCGCAAGCAGCGTGGACAGCGGCTTGCCCTCCAGGACCCCGCGCTTGTACCCAAACAAGTACTGGGTGTGCCTGTTTGCCTGCAGCAAAGCGTAACACCCCGCAGGCCACAGACGCTCTGCTGCTACACGAATTAAATGGAGTGTACGAGTGATGTGGAGTGCATAAGCCAAGCGGTAACAAGGGCAAGGGGGGAAGGATATAGGAAGGGATGGCGGTGCGAGCTGCCCGTCTGGACCGTTGGATATCGTCGAGTGCGTGTGTGCTGAGAGGTCACTGGAGGTCTGCCCTGGTTGAGCTTTGGCCTCGAATCGTGCCTGCGAACGCCTTCGGCTCTGTCGGGTGGCTCTGTCGGGTGCGCGGTTCACCGTCTCACCATCTGCACCTCGCCCATGGCATTGAGCACAAGCACCGCGGTGTCAAGCTCGTCCATGCGGGACAAGGGAGTGCCTGCACGCACGCAGGGCAACAACAAACAGGGGCGCAGGGCCGCGTGAGGGTGCCCAGCGCCGCGGGTGCTAAAGCGGACCGGACCGGACGCACAGGGATGCAGCCCAGCAAGCAAACATGCTGCGCAGCCGCGGAGGTAGGCCTCCGACTACGGCACCGGTCAGGCAGGCAACCAGGTGCACAGCAACATCTATCGCCCGCGCACCGTCAGGCATAAGCGGCCCGCTCGCATTGCTGTCCTGCAGTTCTTCCAGGCGTTCCGCTTCGGCGAAGTATTCGGCCTGCACAGTAACAGTGTTGCACGGGGAACGTGTCATGTTCGGTTGGGGTATCTGTGAACACCCATGCCGATATGCGGGTGCATGCTGCGCAGCCGTTGGGCAGCAGTAACTGGCTGGCGTCCATACTCATAAAGTCATAATGCATGTCGACAAGTTTTTTGTCGAATCGACAAGGCTGGCATGTGCCACAGTGCCAGGCAGGGCGCCGCGTGCCTCGATCTTACCGCGTGCCAGGGGTCGTTCTTAATGGTCTGCAAGAATCTGCCGTACAGGTGCACCAGCTTGGGGTTGTTGCCGTAGCTCTCCAGAACGACGCGGTAAGCGCGCTGGGCCTGCATAATTGGCATGAAAATACTCTCAGACAGGCCTGTGCCTTGCGAAGAACCGCTCCGCCCACTGCTGCTGTGATGCCTGCTGCTGTCTACCCGGCAGCCGGGATAAGCCGCAGCGTGCAGGGAGAGGCCGGCAGCGAGGACGGGCTTTGCGGGCAGGACTGCGTCATGCCGTGCGGCAGGAGGCCGCTGCGGCATACTTTGTGGAAGTACATACACAGCAAGACACAGAAGTTTCGACAGCTTGACGCACGGTGCAGATACTCGCAGTCGCCCGCCGGGTAGAAGCCGGACGGGGCTGCTGCAGGCTTCGCCGTCCTGGGCTCTTCCCTGGGACACGGTCCATTCGCTCTTACCTGGGACACGGACGTCTCGATTTTTCCCAGCGACTTGGAGAGGTGGGTGAAGGAAATGCTGGAGGCATCCAGCGCCTTCCTGTGAAACCATACGTGTCCGTTCGGAAGCGGGGTGGTCGCAAGGCCTTATTCCAGACTGAGTCAGCTCTCACGAGCAGACGTGCCGGTTTCTTCGCTACCAGGAAAGGCGCACACCCGCTACGGTCCCAGCATGCACCCGTCCCGCTGCCTGCACTCGGCGCAAACGGCCCAACCGGGGCCCGCCACCCACTCACCAGAAGTTGCACATGGCCTGCAGCGCCTCGCGGTGGAGCCGCACCACCATGCGCTGCTTGCGCTGGTACTCCACGTAGCTGCAAAAACCAGCGGCCAGGGTGGGGTCGCCCGCGGTAAGACCCCAGTGGGGGGAAAGGCAGAAAATGGGTGCACGGACACACACCGCGGTGGGGATGTCAGGAAACGCGAGGGTTTGCACCATGACGGCTTGGCTGCTGTAGGGATATGAGCGTAAACCGGCACAAACTTGATGGCTGGGGAGTACCCTTGTACGTGGCGGGGTAATGCTCTGGCATCCATGCAAAGGGAAGTCTCCAAGGACCATGCCGACGCGCATGCGTGTGTTCCCTGCCTGTGCTCCCTGCATCCGATTCAGCGAAACAGCCCCCCGAAACGCGCGCGCAGCTGTAGCGACAGTCCGCCATGGCGTACCCGAGCAGGTCCATGCTGGATGCGCTGTTGACGCTGCTCCCGGCCGCGTTTTGCTGCGGGTTACACGGGCGGCAAAGGATGCTGTCAGCCGTGGAGCACAACGGTTGATGGATTAGAGCTCGCAGGAGGACGACGACTGTTGCGGAAATCCGATCATGCCGTTGGTTGATGGTGGCCTGTTCGATAGCAGAGGTCGCTGTATTCCATAACCCCGACACACGATTCTTGCTCACAGCGCACACGGGATCGTTCGGGACGCGCGATCTCCGTGGGTTATTACAACGAAACCGCCCAGCAAAACCTGGAGCTCGTATGCGACACGCTATCGCTTCATACGGTACACTCAGCGGCGGTACATGAAAGCTGTGCGGGACAGCAGAACGCCAAGCCCTGCTGTGGCCACATACAACGACAGCGGGGACAGGGGCCGCCTGCACAGGTCGACAGCGCCTCCGTCTGCCATCCTAGCCTTGCGACCCTCATTGCAAGCTATACGGCTGACGGCTCTTTGGGCCCTTGCTTGTGGGATGCCTATCTGATATCTCTCGTTTTGTTGGCCCTAGCGGTATGGCCGCATGCGCCTTACGGCATCGCTCGTTCGGCCCGCCCTATGGCACGGCTTTACCATCTCTATCTAGGGCAGTCTCGCCGCCTGCAAGGACTGGACTAGCATCGCAGGTGCGTTTCTAGGATTACCCACTCACCGTGGCCTGCTGCTGGCGGACGAACATTATGAACCGGCACATGAGGCCAGGGTTCAGTTTGCGGGCGTCCTGCGTGGTTGTACAGACATGCGGCCGTAAGCTGTCAATGGCCGAGAAGGAGCGGTCTCTCGTACGATGGTCTGACCAACGCCATTCGCCATAGTAGTCATGTGACTACCGACCGACAGATAGCTTTGACAAGCAAAAATGCCAGCGCATCCCAGTCACATACATGGTCTGTAGCCTGGCCGGTCAGCCCGCCGAAGGAGCCCCAGAGACATAGGGATTCCTGACATCCCGTCTAAACGCCTTTGCGCCGTGGTGCGACGGAGCCGCGTACCTCGATGCGCCGACTGCCGCTCTGGCTGACTCCCAGCACGTCAATCATAAAGTCCGCATGGAGTAGCACCATGAAGGCGCTGTTCGGAAACATCTCCAGGCCAGCCTGGAGATGTTTCGCGGGGCAGCCGATGCGGATGTCAGCCGGTAGTGTGTGTTCATTGGTGGCAAGGTGACGTGCGTGACATGCACGCAAAGGGCGTGTCAGCGGCTCAGCGCCCCGGGAAGGCACGCACACAGGCGATTTTCGTGGGATTTGCCGCATGCGGGATACCCAAAACAGCAGGCAACCGTCCAACCAACCTTGATGATCTGGTGCGCCTTGTTAACGGCATCCGGGTCGAGAACGCAGGGCTCCTTCCACTGGCGGCAGATCCTGCGCGGCACGAAAGCATGCAACCACATGTTGCGTGTGTGGCGGGGGCACCGCGTCGTCAGGCGAAACCATCTCACAAGCAAGCGAAGTGGCTACAGAAGCTCTCCCCGCGTGGAACTCTGCATAGCACGTCTGGCTGCCGCTTGCTCCCAGCAGGTGTTCAAAAAGCAGCCCTTTCGATCACTGCCATGCCAAGGGCTAAGGGGCTTTGTTGACTTTGGCCGCCATGCAGGGTGGGAAAATGAGTGCCCGCCGCGACGCACCTGGACGCAATCTCGACGTCGCGTGGCTCATCAATGGAGCTGAAGGCGTCCGATATCGGCAGTTTCTTGGGGTTCCTGCAGGGACAACAGCCATGCCCGCCACACAGCACAACACCGCACAGCCGCGCACCTTGTCCCAAGAGCTACAAGGCGACTTGGGACCGATTCCGCAACGACACAGCGCCGTGTCGTCGCCAAGACCATGCTCAAGACCATTGCAGGATTGCAGCCTAACTCTCGGCCGTCGCGGTGCAAGTCAAGATGTCGCTGCAAATGCTTACTTGTTCGTGTGTATACTGCGGCGCAACAGGATCCGCATAAACATGTCAGCGCGTTGGCAGGAGCAGATACTTAGTGACACACGCTGCCTGCTGCCCTCGACGAAAGGCAGGAGGGCGGTCCGCAAGACATGCACGCACACCAACCAACACCGCCACCACAACCGTTTCGGCATTATCCCTTCCAATTCTAGATTGGATGGACTCTCCTTCTCGTACCGCCCGAAGGATGTTGACCGGATCCAGGTCCGCCCTCCACACACACCCTAGAACCCTGAGAGCGCCCGGGGCTTCGTCCCAGCCTGCAACGTTTCGCGGAAGCGCGCCCACTCACTCGATGCCCCTCAGCGCCGCCCGGTGCATGTGGCGAAGCATGAGCCACGACAGCAACGCTCCGACGCCGAACGCCGGCGCGAGACCGGCGATCATGACGGTGGTCATGATGTCGGACCATTTCTTCATGTCCGGAGACACGATGTCGGACACCGGGTCCGCGCCCTCTTTGACGCCCGGACGGAACACCAGCAGTATGAGAGCCACGGAGCACCATACCACGACCGCCGCCACGCCTGCCTTGAGGTAATTCACCCAGGCGACCAGGTGGCCGTTCTGCAATGTGTTCATCGCATACCGCATATTAGGCCTTACTCGATGCTGCGTGCGTGTTGCTATGGTGCCCTCGGAGGCTAACGGTGAAAGGCGCCGGTGTGTACGCGCGGATGCCCGGGACAAGCGGCACGGGCAAACCGCACAGGTGCGCCGCAGTGAGCTATACATCAGGCCAACCAGCAGTCACGTTGTGCCGTCGTGGTCATGTCAAGGTGGCGAGACGGTGGTGGGCTTCGTCCGCAGGGCAGTGCTGGGCCCGGTGCGGAATGCGATGACTCACCCAGCGAATGGCTTGCCAGGCCAGTGCCAGCGACAGCGCCAGGTAGACGCAGGCCTCCACCTTCTCCCAACCCACGAAGACGTTCACCAGCGTGAGGAGCACCTGCACGCAGCCGCGACGCGCCGGCAAGACCAATAATCATAGCGGTGATGAACCCTGTAGTAAGGAAGAAACAACCATAGCGGTGAACCCGGTAGGAGGGAGAAACAAATTTCACAGGCTCCATGGGGCTCGTCATCGCGAATGTTACTTAACCGGTGGGCAACGAAACATGGACTCCCCCTAACATGTGTCATCACGCGACCATAGGTCGTTTGTAGTTTACCATGCCATCGGGGTTGCTTGTTCCCGCGCACCCGGCTGGTGCCCGCGCGCCTTCGGCGCCGTCCCCACACCAGCGCGAGCAGCGCCCGTTAATCCGACAAACGGTGGGTCTGCGTTTGGGGAGATGCAACCACCCGACCTGTGCCTTCACCCAGCCATGCCCCTCACGCCACCCCGGCGTGCCACCCCAACCTTATTCGAACCAGTTCTGCCTTCATGCTGTCATGATGGAGGTCCCCGCCTTGCCAAAATCACTGAGGGACGACGGCATCGAACGTCTCGTGCTAGGGCTGGCCATGGATCTCGCCCAACATCCATATGCTGCGTTCAGTGCATACGCACCTTGACTGCGAAGGACATCACCTCAGCACCGCTGTGCCCCAGGGCCATTGGGCGCCGGGACAGAGGGTTTACCTCCACCTGCAGCAGGACCAGTTGCAAGTCCAGGGACACAGAAATGATAACGTGTGCCCTGCTGGCACTATACAACGACTATGACCCTGGAGGGCCCCCGGCAAGCTGTCATATCAGCTGTTGGAAATGGCAGGAGTAGGTGGTGCCTTCTGCCCCCACGCACAAAAGAGGAACAGCCGCAAGAATGCAGAGAATGACTTGTCGCCGAATGACCTGAATCACTCACCTCAGCCATGTTGAGCAACAGCGCGATGGCGACGAAGATGATGAGGCAGAGTGCCGATACAACCGCGTGCATGATATGGGGTGCGTGCGCGCAACCTGCGCCAGACAGGCACACCCCGGGCAGCCCAGATGAGGTGCAGGTCGACAGTACGTACGGTAGTACTGACTGCGACATGTACCCGCCTCACAAGCGCCTCATATCAGAGAAGCGAAGCACTCACTGTATTCCGGGAAGAGGTCAAACACCATGTGCGGCTTTACAGGCCCGTTGAATCGACACATGATGCCGAGCTGCAGGGGCGGACAAAAGGGAGGGGAGCCCGAGCCAGGACCGAAGTGAGACGGATACGCATGATGGTCAAGCAAGCGACCAAGTAAATCTGGTGATGCGCAGATGAATGCTAGTTCTGTTGTGTAATACGGCACCATGGTCGGCATCTATCCCAATGAATGAATCGTGTATTCCCGTGATGGGCGCGAACAGAAATGTGGAGGTGAGCTGGCAACATCCGCCTGCATTGCTCCTTGTACAAACCCTATGCCCCGCAAGTTCAACCCTCGCCGATGATGAGCCGGGACCGGGCACTGACCCCTCCCTCCAAGCACCACCCGGACGGTCGACCCCCAACCGGTCCTTTAGCTGACCGGAATGAGGCCACGAGCCCATACCCCGCACCCCCACCTGCAGCAGGTTGAGCGAGGCCACATCGAAGGCCTGGAAGAAGACGCTGCTGAAGACCCGGAGCACCTTGATGGGCCACACCACCGGGAACTTGTGCTCCTTGAAGCACCAGGCCACCCACACGCACATGACGATATTGACCGCCAGCAGGCCCAGCATGGCGTACAGCACAGCCAGGTACACGCCGTAACCCTGCGCAGCAAAGCGATGGGCGCCGCACAGTACCGTGACTGGTGTGCGCTCGTGGGGCCTCACTCCGAGCCGTGCTGGTGTCCGTATCTAGACGCGGCGCGGTCTGCCCCACCTCAGGAGCGGGCGCGCATCATTTAGCCGAACACTATGAAATAGCTGTCATCGTGTGCAGGAGCCAGCCTGCGGTTCCTTGCACACCATGCAAATGCTCCCGCAGTGTACCACACATGCGAGAGCACCGCCCAGACATGCCCGGCGGCCAGGCAATCATGGCCAACACGGGACTGTCTCCCAGCCTTCTCCAGTATCCCGGCGCGCGCGCGCGCACATAGACACAGATCTGCGCTCCGAGCTGCGCAAGGCTTACCAGATCTCCTAACCACGCGAAGTTCAGCACGCCGACGATGGTCCAGGCCCTGAAGCGTCACAGGCGGAGGACCAGAGGCTTGTCAGGCACGGGCCAATGGATCCCTCGCTGGTGAACATGCACGACGTCACCCGTGCACCAGTACGATCTCGCATGTGGGTGTGGCTTTCAGCCTCAGACGGGCGCCCTGTCTTAGCCTAGGATGGACTGCTGTGGTCATCAACGGGATGTGTGGAGACCGACCGTAACGCCGTGGACGAATCAAACTTGGGCACGCTTGGAAACGGAGCCAAGGCTCCAAGTCAATTTATACGGCCTCCGCGACACAGGACAGCCGCAGTCAAGTGCAGCTTGGTAGCTAACCCACCCCAACCCAGAGTCACACGCGCGAATGGAACTGCGTGAAGATGGAGAAGAGGCGGGGCGGACAGGACGGCTCACTCTACGGCGTTACTTACGTGCCGTCTGCGTTGATATTCCATGGCTGCCGGTGTGGCGCGATGATTGTCGTGAACAACTGCCAGGCGTCCAACAAGATTTTGAGAAGCACCCATCGGATGCGGATGCGGTGCTCACTCCTCTCCTTGCTGTGGAGTTCGCAAAGCAGCCATGCAGGGCGGGTATGCACACAATGTGGAAATGGGTTACCGTAGCAAGCGGCAGGGGGGGGGGCATTATCAATGGTTGCGAGAGCTAGTCAAATGCACCGATAACGGTCACTTTGTCGCACCTGAGTGTAAAGAGGACCCCAAAGATACCATACTGCGGGGAAAGGAAAGCGAAGGAGGCAACCATGACGTCACGGGGGTGCTCCAAGTGGTTGGGGACTCCATATTTGGCCGCCCTTCGGACGGCTGAGAATCAACCGGATGGAGCAACACCTCACGTACCTCCAGCGACGATCGTCGGTCAAGAAAATTGTCGCTTTGGCCGTCTTCCACGGCCCCAGGCCTACGTGCGCACGCAAACCATGACTGATATCTATTGCAAAGACTCACACAAGAGACCCCGCGTTGTACAACACGGCATGTCAATGCTGAGATAAATCTAAGGTTTTACGCGTTGTGCTAATAGCCTTGGAAAAGGAATACGGACTTTCGTCTCTTTTGGATAGCCAGCATCGATGTATGGCCCGGTCGAAGCTAGGACGGCATCCCGGTATTTGCAATCCACGTACACGTCATGCATACCGTTCGCGCTTTGCTGTGAAAGAAGATTTTGATGATCCACCGCTGCCTGCTTGGCTAGCGCCTGACGTCGCCATGCCGCGCCGCGGCCAATATCAACTCGCACAGCTCCGGACAAACGAAGGTCACTCAAAGTCAGTTCCGTGACTCCTTTGCAGACCGACACCGCCGGGTCATACCGCTGCGTGTAGCCCAACAGACGGTCACCCAGTCAAAACGAAACCTAGACGACCATCCAGATTCCTTTCTGTATTAAGATGTATAAGATGCAAATGATTATCCAATTCAACCGAGTGCGGCTGGTTGCTGCCTAGTCGCACTCATAACAACACTGCAAGCAGGTCTTGAAACAACCCCTTGCGGCGGGTGATGCAATCATTGACAATTTGAGCGAGTTTCTAATGCTATTTACAGGGGATCACTATCTAGGATAGCTAGAGACATTTCTACTTGGTGTCCGTACGGGTGATGTTGACGAAAGTAGTAACGTCATTCCGACAACTATAAGTATCGAAATTAAAGCTTCATGTCAGTGCAGTTTCGTGCAGCAATGCGATGGGGACTTGACAGCCGCTGGTCTCCATGGTTCGTTGCAGCATATATATCTACTCGGACACGTTCCCGACTGCGAAATAGCATTGACTGATGGTAAAGACGTCTTTTAAAATATGTAAACGAAGGCATGTTAATGCCTAATGCGCATTCGTAGCAATGCGCTCGGAACAACGAGCAACCAAAGCAAAAGTGCGAATGCAAATATGAAACTCTTTCTGGAATTAATCAATACGGCCATAACAGCTGGTTACGGAAGTTCATAACTGTTGAGTCATGTGGCCGATTTTGATGAAACTGTCCTGGATTTCCTGTCCAGGATGAAGTCCTGTACCGATATGTTCCCAATATTTACTCACGCTAATAGAAGCGTGTCTAAACAGCCTTCGTGTGGGGCTAGACCTTCGCGCGGGACAGGATCTCCTCGCAACTCTGGCGTTGCATTAAAGTAAACCAGTCATATAGGCTTTCCATTATAAGAGTGAACAAGAAGACGTCCTGACGAGCAGCGCGTGCACGCTGCCTCGCGCACGAGCTCGCACATTCTAACTATGTGACGTAATTATGTTTGTGGATTCCTTCAAATCACACTGAAATGTTATTGTAGTATGAATATTTGTGGTGCCATCGGAATGGGGGCATTGTTTCAGTAGTCGAACGCCGACTTAACAGTGGTGTTTATTGTCTGTAATTGTTTTGTGCTTGCCTAGCGGTATTGGTATGAACAACTATATTGTTCGACATTTGCCCGCGTTGTCGCATAGCCGCATAAGATATTATGATGTGGGCCGAGCCTCAGTCGGGTTACGCCGTTACGGGGTTAGCTAATAAGGCATAGGGCCTTGTGGTACGACTTGCGGCCGGCGATCTGCGTCCTGAGCATTGATTCAAACAGGGCGTCTACAACTTATAGGAATTTGTTTCGATTGTTCAGCAACGCCCGGCCCTCGCCCTCAGGGATTCGCGTCGGCCAGAGGTCGTGCATCATCTTCATTTGTTTTGACCTTTCGTCGGTTGCAAGAAAGAGATAAGAGCATGGCCAATATGAGCATGGCATTAGCCTAGTTAATTTGGGTTATGGTTACATATGTTCATTGTGAAATTACAATGATCACAACATAAAGCGAAAGGCGTGGCATCAACGGAGTTCCGAAAATCAACGCGACATTGCGATGCAGGGACCCGCAGGGACAGGCAATTCCCTTGGCTGTAAGCTTGTCGAGATGCAGCTCGCAGGATGCCTGCGCGGCTGGCGGTGAATTAGTTCGAGAGACGGCCGGATTCTGAAAATGCTACAAACATGATAATGCGAATACGCTCGTCGTATATGCTATGACCGGACAAGGATTCCCCTGACAGGTGGACCTTCCAGAGCGTTACCCTAAATACGAACTTGGACGATTCGTCCGAAGGCCACGAAGATCAAAAAGTAAAAAGTAAACTTGGGGTTTTTGATAACTGTAACGAGAAGAGCATTACCTGAAGCGCTTGCTGACAAGGTTAAAGACTGGGACGAGCGGACAGGGGGCTGATGACAAACGGAGGCTGTACTTCCTCCCTGTCACATGCGTAACAGGCTTGGGTAAGTCAATGACGAGCTTTCTGAATACGGCGACTGCTTCAAGAATTGGCCGGAATAGTATCGTAGTAATCGTTACAAGGTGGACCGGCCGGGCGTTCCAGTGGGCCCAGATCGCTTTTAGGCGCCTCATCTCATCAATCCTACCAAGGACTGCGCACCCATCCTCCATCACCCGCGGGGGGGTCATGCAGCCACACTCGAATGTCAGCCACACTAGCGGCGCATGGGATGCCGATACGTGCAGCACTTGCACTGAAGTTTGCCAACCTGCCAAAGGTCGGCAGACGTCTATGGAGCTTCGTTTCTGAATACTTCAGTCCGGGTTTCGCACATACCGGTGGGTGAGCCCCATGATGTAATCGGTCTACCTCTGCAGCGCCTGCCGTATTTATGTAGCGCAAGGAGGTGCGTGGGTGGCAGGGTGCAAAGCAAGGCCGTGATGTGAAACCTTAACGCTCAATAGGGTAGTAATCAGGGTGGCTGGTAGTAATCGTGAAGGTTTTCGGGCCGTCTCAGGTACATCTCTTGCGGGAAAACCGTCCGGCCTTACCCAAACCCGTTCTCTTCTTGAACTGTCAACCCCAAGGACACCGACGTGTCTTTGCCGAGGGGTGTCTCGGCTGGCAGTTGGAGAGTACGGCGGGGCCGTACGATCGTAAGTGCAAATCGCGGAGAGTGCGACTGACAGCGATTATTCGCGAGCTCATGCCGTACGTGCCGTGCAGCGCACGCAGTGTGTCATGCCATCATACTTGCAGCATCGAGAAGATGTCATTGCCCAGCATCTGCCCCGCCATGCCCTGCCACGGCAGGTAACGCAGGTAACGCAGTTTGTAACCAACCGAAAGCTCGAACTGTTCTATCGACTAGAGGCTGTTCACCTTGGAGACCTGATGCGGTTATGAGTACGACTTGGCAAGATCGGAAATGCTCTCCCAGATTTTCAAGGACCGTCAACGGCGCGCCGGACACCGCGAGAACTGCGGTGCTTTACCAACCTCTGAGCCCTATCTCCGAACGATTCGATTCCAGGGCCTTCGGGTTGTTAAAAAGAAAAGAGAACTCTTCCCAGGGCCGATGCCGATGTCTCCGGGCTCGCTTGCGTTACCGCCAGCCGCCTTGTCCAAGTAAGGGAATCTTAACCCTTTTCCCTTTCGATGGGCAGCGCGGATCGCGCTCTTCACACAGCGTGTGGGCTCGTGTGGATTCTCAACGCCGTAGCCTCCTCGTCACACAGTGCGAAAATGAAACCGCGGGACGAATGCACAGGTCGCCCACCACAAGGCTGCACGGAGTCCTACGCACAGGTCGCAACATGGCCACCGGTTCACAAACCTCGCTGAGACTGACACGATTGGCTCATTGAAGAACCATTACCAAAACTGAAGTTACGTACAACGTAACAGAAAGCCCTACATATGGCAATCGACGAGCTGATATATACCTGCATGTTAGCGTCTGTTTCCTGAGAGTGAGGTCACACATTGGATGACAATTAAAATTATTCCTATTTTGCCCATCATATCCGTCCAAGTGTTCCTCTTCCTTCCCTCCTCTTTCCTTTTTCCTCCCTCCTCTTCCTCTTCCCTCCTCTTCCTCATCCCTCCTCTTCTTCCTCCTTTCCTCCGGTTACTTCCCCGCCCTTCCGGAGTTATGTGACCAGCAGTTCACCAGCAGCTGTCATAAGGACTCGTTTTAAATATACATAAAAAATACAAACTTAAGCCCAGTTTAATGCAAAGTTATGCCATACTTCGTACAATGGGGGATGACTTTCTGATTACGATAAGGTTAAGTACGCCTGGAAAAACATTGTGGGCGGTATTTCACTTGCATGTCTCCAATAAATTCGATGCACTACAGTATGTAAACGAGACGGCCCGTTCGTCAACCTGTTGCTGTTTAAAAGCAACGTTCACTCGAACTTGAATAATAATGTAGAAAACACGTATGTCCAGGGTTTTCCAATTGAACGTGACCAACACTCTTCTCGGTACGACATGCGCTGCGTCAGACACGAACCAGACTTTTCTCTTCACCTATCAACGCCTATCTTAAACGTGCTTACAAAATCAACCTGATAAATATTTGAGTGCGATATCAATAACTGCAAATCTACGGGCGTGGATGGAGAGAATAGAAACGGTCCGGTCGGCGGTGCGACTGGCCTCGACAGACTCGACATACTCCGACGCCCACAAGCTCTATGACGTCCATTAATCGAAACTAAGAGGGAAGTATGTCAACCGACACAACCAAACAATGTGTACAATTGCAGACTGCAACAACGTAGACTGTGACACTGCCGTGGCTCGTGGGCGCTGGACGGTGCATAGGCCACTGGACAATAATGCGGGGAAAGGAGAGGGCCGTGGGGGCCCGCATACTTTCTAGCTCAAACTATGGAACGCGCGCGCCCTGGAAGTAAGGCGATACCCCTATGAAAGAGGGCGCCTTCGTGTGCATGTGTGTGTTACTTAGTTGAAGGCTCATACTCTACGAGTACCTTGCTGTAACGGTCATTCATTCAAGTAAGGGTACGCAACGAACGCCTCAAAGAACATGCAAGACGCTGCACAACCAAGGAAAAGGAGACTACTACCACATGCGCTCCAGGAGCCTTGCTAACTGTGCCAGGTCCCAGGTTATGGCCTCCAGCATTGAAGTGAACTGAGAAAATAAAGCCCTCCTCTGACAGACACGCTGTTCCCTAAGGACACGTTGTCTGCCCCTACGCTCTCTGTTGACTCCCAATGTACGCCCAGAAGGGCAATCATTGTTGTGTGTGTGTTACATGGTTGGGGATGCATGATCCCATACCTGCACAACCACCCGTACAAGCCGTTGGCCCAAGGGCACGCAAAAAACGCCTAAACGCGCATGACAATGCACTAGCAGGTAGAAAAAGGAGACTACTACCGTCCAAAGGGGACGATTGAGTTGCGGTGGGCCCACATGCGCTCCAAGAGCCTTGCTAACCGAGCCGGGCCCTAGGCCATGGCTTTCAGCATGGTAGCCGAGGGAAATGGGAAAGCCTTCCTCCGCGCGAATATTGTAGTACACAGGGCAACCTAGCAAGACATGCTGTTCGTCCTCGACCTGACCTTTGGTGTTGTGCATCAGGCGTATACATGTCCTCCCAATTGTGCGCTTCACTGCCGTGTTCAGAGAAGAGAACGCGCTAACATTTCTCGCGCGCGGAGGGTCGTAGAACACAGGCTGCACCACATTCCGCTGCCTTCGCTTATCCATTAATGGTGTTACAGTGACCCCGCGGGTCATCGATGACAGCTGTAGCCTCCTCACCACACATTGCAAAACCGAAACCGCGCCACCTTGGCGCATTGGGCAGGCTCCACAGTTGCACCGAAGCACATCCCGCACCCACTCTACTAGGGAAACACCTTGTTCATGGGGACCAGCCAAATTATTTTGTCAGTCACCGTTGGTGGTGTGTCCAGTTGGTGGTCCATCGTCGTTGCTTGGTTAGTTTCGACGTATGGTGGTTGCGCGGCAGGTAAACGTACGGCCGTCCTGCCAAGCTCAGGCACCGTTGGTGATTTGTCCCGTTGCATGTGCTGACGGAGCAGGTTCGATTAGTTGTGACGTACTGGTGGTCGGTGGTACGGCAGGCGATCGTACGGTCGCCTCGGTGCATTTTGTACGGCAGCGCGAGCCAAGCTCAACGTTGATCTCTCCAAGACCGATTCGTGAGCTCATTGTCTTGCTTTCGAGCGATGGAGACATCCAATAAACGTGACAGGATGAGCAATGTCAGCAATGGCTGTAATTGCAGGGACAGAACCCATTGCACGCCGGGGATCCGGCGGTAGGCTGTTGTACACTTCATCCGAAAAATCCATACTGGGTGATAGTAAGAACCACCGGTTGAAATTCGGCGCGACTACTTGGTCGGCTGGATAAGGTTCCGTACATGAACCCAAGACTACCGCGTGGTAGGCCATCGAGGCATTGAAATATAAGGCGTCCTGGAACTCAGCGTTCCGCTACCAGTGAACCAGGGTCACCAAGCTCCCACGTGGGGCCCCGCGCCCCCGCCTACCGTGTAGGACTTCGAACGTGCACGTGCACTAAAGAGCAGAGACAGTATACGACAGAGGCCTTCGCGAACCTGTGCTCTGTGACTAACCAGCTACGGCAGCGGACAAACAGGACTGATCGAGCGCCTTGGTGTGCATGTCGTTGGGACCTGACACTATCATGATTTTCAAGGTTTAAGTGTTTAGGGTTTCGCGTGTCACCTTGCATAACCGGGCGCAAGCAAAGAACGACCAGCAGCACGCACAGGGCGCAACCCCCCTATATGAGTCTGCAGCTGCGCGATAAGTGCACCATTATGACACAGGCAAGCCGCCCACTAACAGTTTGTGTCAGTTATACGGGAGGCCAAGTTCGTCGCACGTTGGAACGTGGCGTTCCACACCACGGCGGAGGGAGGGAGGGTGCCATGACACAGGATGTGATGATTGACACATCGCGTGGAAACCTATAGGAGGCAAACGTCGTGACAGGTGTCGGGGTGTTGGCATCCGTAGTAGGTTTGAAGGAAACTGTTCAGAGGTAAGTGTCGTGACAGGTGTCGGGAATTTGGCAGGCGTGACAGCTGTCGGGGTCGGCAGTGTCGTAACAGGCATCGGGAAATTGGCAGGTGTAAACGTTGTCAGACGGGGCAGGTCACTGGGCGCGGGATCAAATCAGAACGGTGGCATTGGTTTGGGTTGAGATGAAATAGAGTGGCACACGTGGTGAACGTTAATCAGAACATAGGTTGATTGGGGAGCAAAATTGCTCTCATAATCCTGGTCTTTCCTTTATATTCTGTGACGGTTAAATGGACCGCCTTATGCGCGCGTTTCCGTCAGTTGGGCCAGGACTCCAGGAGGGCCATAGGTCCGCTGCGTGCTCAGCCAGACCGAGCAGCGATGTGTGTCGATTATGACGTTGAGAACAGAGACAGTATTGGAACACAGACATTGTGAGGGCCGCGCTTCTTTGCGCACAGCTCTGGCAAATAAGATGTCTCTCGCTGTCCCAAGCAACGAGTGCCGCAGTGATTCTTCCCACGACCGCACATGGAAGGATGCTGATCAGCCTTGCATTCCATCCAGACCACGCTCGGCTGGCCAGTCTCCACGCAGGGGGCCGGCCCGCCCTGCGCCTCGCCCACGGTGCCGCCACAAGTAACATCCATCCGCACCCAAATCGTACAGCACGCAGTGTGTTATGACAAGTTCATCCCGGTTCCCTCACCGCCGCACGATTAGGGCGGGTCTGGCGCGGTTTCCGGGAGAGGCAATCCTGGCGGGCAGTGGGAGTCCCACGCGCGGGTGATGGAGGATGGGTGCGCAGTCCTTGGTAGGGGTTGCTGAGATGAGGCGCCTATGAGCTATCTGGGCCCGTTGGAACACCCGGTCGGGATACGGGTCCACCTTGTAACGGTTACACTATGATGAGGGATCCCGCGGTCCTTAGGGGACGCTGAAGGGCTAGCCGCCCGGCGGGCAGTGGCAGACTTTTGGAGCCGGCTCTACGACTTCGCTGAGCTGGGAGTCCCAGTGAAAGGGTGGTCAACGGTGGGGGCTACACACCCGATCCTGAAAGTGCAGGACGGTCGTCTTGTGTGCCGAGGCCCGGTTCCGTCAGGCCAGGATTCTTAAGCCCTGTAGGTACTCTGTCGTAATAGACCGCGGGTGGTCAGGGCACTGACGCCCAGTGGAGCTATCGCTAGGTGTGGGCGGTTTTTTCGGCCCGGTGGGACCGTACGGTCAGGCCCCTGAATGGTGACTCGCGAGCCCCCGTGGCCTTCCAAGACTACGGGCCACCGCTGGAGAAGTGACCCCGCCTTGGTGGGGGTGGTGGTTCGCTAATAGGGGGGCCCTGGTGGCTAACTCCCCCTGAGCGGGCTTTATCCCTTGCCATGGTTGGTTCTCAGGAACGGGGTGGTTCCCTGGTAGTGTGGGCCCGGGGAGTGTTTCGGTGCACTTGGGGAGCCTGTCCGGAGCGCCATGGTGGCGTTAGTTCATTTAGGCAGTGTATGGTGAGGAAGCCTCGGCTGTCGCCGGGGCTGTCACCGATGACCCGCGGGGTCCGCTGTAACATCCTAATAATAATATGATGAAAAGGGCGACACTGCGTCGCGTACAACGCTGGGTTATTGTCAACCCCCTTGATCGTCCATGACCCCCCGCTATTGTATGTGCGCCGCATATCATGCGGGGCTTGTAACTTGCAAATCGGCAGGGTGAGTACATGGCCTGCGGAGGTACAGAAACCAGGTGCGGCGGTTTCACGGTGGACATATTTCATGACTCTTGATAACGCTTCGGCAGTAAACCAGGACTTGAAGGGTAGCAGTTGAGCACCATGTGTGCGATCGTGACCGTCACGCGGCCTTCAACGTTCTGCCCCGTACTGTGATGAAACTTGTGCCGTAGTAGGATTACCATTAGGCGCAACTTTGAATACTCGTATCTTTGTCTTAGCTTGATTATGAATCTGCGCGTATGACATCTTGCATCGTTTTGCGTCCTCATCGTGTTTCCCATCGGTACTGTACGTGATGATGGTGTATACGTGTTGTACAGCCTTTGGCGTCAAGTGCCCAACATGATGTTTGAGTCTCAAACATCACTTCGTTAAGGAAATACAACGTACTTCGTATTGCTTCCATCTCAGAAATTGTTTCTTGTGTGGAAGTACACTTACACGAACAGCCGACGCGCTGCAAGTTCCTAATGCCTCATGCAACTAGGTATCTTTAATGTTAAAGAGATGGTTTCATTATATTTCAACGCCAAGCAGTAGTTTCTTGGAGACCTGGTACTTGAAGTTCTGACTACCGCTCTGACCGTTTTGCCGCTAAGGGTTCATCAAATGGAGATGTATATCTAAACTGAGCATTCAGAACAATCTATGGCAGCCTCAGTGGGGTCTTCGTCTGGCAGATATGCTGCCAGCGTCACTTCGTCAAGGTCGTCTGCGTCGCGCCGCTTAAGGTAGAGTGCGCGAGTTGCTGCCTGACATCTTGCGATGTGACAATGGCTCGTGCTCGTAGATGTAGACTCGGGCTCGCCACTATTGTAGGCTCCTGTTACTATCGTAGACTCTTGTCCGCGTTATGAGGTGTGCTGAAAATGATACGCATTAGTTCCTGGCGGATCCCTTCATAATTTGAATATATTACATCTGCAGCGCGGAACATCACCAACACAGGTACTGGAAAGTTTCAGACTTCATACCACTACATATTTCTTACAATTCCAATCGATTATTGTCAATTTTAAAAGTTATAAAATCTTGTAACAATGTTGTGGCTCGGACACTTTCCAACCTTCGTTTCACATATCGCGTTTGCTGCAGGACGGATGCCCACGACGTGGATGGAACCGGTGAAGATATTCTTGACCGACGTTCTTCACTTGAGGTAGCTTGCCACGATAACTGTGGGATGCAAGTAATCGGGCCGTACAAATCCGAGCCGGCGGTTGGCGCTCTGAGCCTTTCAATTGATGGCTCCCTTTGTCGCGTTCGTTGCACGCTTAAAACTCGACCCCGAGCCACGTGTTGGCTACTGCACGTTACGGTACCTATGATGGCGCAACTGCAAACAAGACGCCTTTCGGACGGGCAGGGGCAAAGGGCATCAGCAGCGCAGCGGGAGCGCTCGGGGCCGCTTCGGCGGCGGAACACCAGGGTCGGTTTCAGGATTGCCTCGCCGGGAAATCGCGCCATACCCGCTATTATCTAGCATTGGTCAGACTGCGATTATGTCAACTAATTGCGCAATGTCTGACCCACTGCAAAGACATGTACTAGCCATGTTATCTTGAACGAGTTTAATCCTCTGATATCCTCTTAATCCTGGCATGTTCATTCACCCTACCTATTTGCAGAACGGCATTTTTGGAGTTCTCTTCACCTTAAGGTGCGGCGCACCGGTACTCCATAAACCCTCATCCGGGATCAGTCCGGTTCTGCAATCTACCGTAGGATCTTCAGGCGCCGAACTTGCACATCGGCGCAAGTTCTGCTGACGATAAGGGGACGCACGCACGCTTGAACACTGCCAGTTGTTCATCGAGTAGTCATCAGCTAGCGGATCTACTTGAACCTGCTGTGTACGCGAGCGAGCGATCTCTCCGTCACTAGTAATTTATGTGTGCACGGGGTCGCAGGAAGGAAAATACTGAGGCCCGTGTCCGCATCCGATGGGTCGTCTTGAAGATTTTGTTGGATGCATGGCAGCTTTTCACCACTGTTGTCGCGCCGGAGAGGCAATCCTGGAGCATCCGCGCCAAGTCACCGTGAGTGATTGTTTCGACCATCGGCGTACATGTCCTGCGTGTTCTAGAGTGACAGTATGTGGACGGCCCATGCATACATGCTGGTTGCGGCACAGAGTCTGCACCTGCTGGTGACGTGGTGTAACAGGTAGGAATTCGAGCCCCTTAGCATCAAGTGCGCTTTTCAGCCTCGTGTTACATTGGTCGTGTTACATTGCCAGGAGGCCAAGGTCCCGGGATCGAACCCCGACATCAACGGACTGGTGCACATGAGGCACACTTGATACTCGCTCTCTCCCCACCTGAAGGTGGATAACCTCCGGGAAGGCGACACCTACCACCGGGCGTTCCAACGGGCCCCAATATATATATAGCTCGTAGGGCCTCATCCCTACCAAGGACTGCGCACCCATCCTCCAGCATGCACCCGCGTGGGGGAGGTCATGCAGCCATATCGGATTATGTTTGGTCATTTGGACTTAACAATGCTCACTGAAACACATGCGCAGGGCTTGGGTTGTCATCAGTGTACTCAACTTCGGATGGCTATCGAACCTGGTAAGTAACGGTTGCGTTATACCATCAACAGAAGCCTTGTCGTCCATGGCGGAAGCAAGTCGTACTTTTAGGCAATGCGGCATAGTAGGTTGGCGGCTCCGATGAAAGCGTTGGCTGGCCATGTGGTTTATTACTCGCAAATACAAGTCAAGCTTGATTCGCATGTCCGTCCGTAAATAATACTACAGTGAATGGTATCGTGCCCTGTGAAGGAGCAGCTGACCGATGTGCTCCAGTGACATCTATCTCATGGTACAACCCCAAGGACCATTTCACACTACACATACAGTGTCTATCTGCATTAATGCCCCTGGTTCAGTGTGACAGCACAGTGGCACTGCCGTGTGCATTTGCAGAGCTATGGTGTCTACATGGCGCTGCTGTACGTCGTTGTGGGAATGCTCTTCTTGCACATGGGCCTGTGTGTGTGGGTGGCCTGGTGCTTCAGAGAGCAGAAGTTCCCAGTCGTCTGGCCGCTGAAGGTTCGTGTCTAAGTAGGCGTGTTTACTGTCACTGCCTTTTGTTCTGTTATGTATACCCTATGTCAGCAGTTTTTATAGGCCCAACTGACTCAAGGAAAAGCCTTGGGATATTGTTCGCTAGGTCTGTGCTTGCCTGTGTAATCGCTTTTGCCACACTTCAGGGACATCCGTCCTTTCATTGCCCGCTGCTGCTGTGATGTGAGAGTAGCAGCAATTAAGACAACTGCTGCTACATCTGATAAGCCTTGTGATCACAGGCCTTGTATGCGACTGAATTATAATTACAGGTCTTGCGCATCTCCAGCAGCGTCTTTTTTCAAGCTTTCGACGTGGCCGCGATGAACCTTCTTGAGGTGCGCATAAGATATATAAGCCAGCGGGATTAGTGATGTGGTGGGTGCCGTATAGCAATGTACGACCATGCCTTCTGTTGAGAGTTTGGAAAGCATTGCACGCTTGCAGCATCTCGAGAAGCAATTTCAGCTTTCATGAACACCTATGTATGTATGTTTGTACAAGCAATGTATAGCTGGTATCGAGAACCAAGTCAGGACTACTGTGCTGCCGCTTTCGATGCAATCTGGCATGCCCTGGAAAACCTTACCTACCTGTGTCAGTGAACCACCATTGTTTCTAATACCGCAGCTCGGCATTACCTGTCGCTACACTGGTGATAAGATGCCGCGTATGCATTTCGACATCATGCCAGAATACAGTAAGCAAGGGGACGGGTTAGATGCACGGAAATGCGAGTGACGACAAGGACCAGACCCCGCATTGGCGGCGGTGTTGTACCGGTCGGTCGCCAGTGAAGTGATATACCGAATTGTCTGTGATCGGATGCATAGTAGTGGTGATCGCATCACTGAGCGGCGACTTGCATTATCACTACGTCCATATGCAGGCTGCAGCACCACCCCACACATCGTGCAAGCCGTCATCAGCGGCCTCAGCTTAGGTCTGTTCGTCGCCATCGCTCTCCTCACCAATATGGCCGAGGTAATACACTTCAGGAAGGCTTTTGACTGATGATCGTGCTTAGCAGATGGTGATTTCGGACCTAAGCGCATATAGAGTTACTTACTCGTTCATTTTGGTGATAAGCCGAAGTGGGCGGGGTGGATTTCCTCTGGATGTATGGCCTTTGGTCCTACGTACCACCGCTAGCTACGTAACGCAGGACGTGCTTGCGTTTGAATGGCGCGCGTGGGAAACACTCGTCTGCCATAAAGCAGACTACTGCTCACCAAAGTTTCTCGCTGCTGAATGCTACCTTCAGCACCACACACGCACGCACGTGCTAATAGGCGTGGCTCATATGGGCCCTCGCTCACGCAGGTGGAGGTAAACCTTCTCTCCAAGCGACCGTTGGCGTTGGGACACAGTGGTCCGGTGGTTTTTGCGTTCTCCGTGAAGGTGCGTGGGGAAGGACATTTCATGACCACTTCTAGTACCGTCGGTATGCATGGAACGCAGTAACCGGAGGTAGTGCGTCGAACCGCGGTAGGTCCTGTGACCGATCGACAGACGGATTATAAAATGGTAATGGATTACTTGTAAATAACCATTCGGGGTTTGGGGCTCGAAAAGTAAGGAATACGTACATTCTCTTCGGCCCGCACCAAGTTACTTGGGCCAACATGGTCGAAACCAGCGAGAACTGGAGGGCGCGGGCGAGGATCCCGATGGCTGCGGCATGGCGAAAGAGCCTATGTAGTATCCTGGGTATGTACCATGAGATGTCCATTATGGACATCTGCCGATCGGTCCATTCTTTATGGCGTGATACAACAAGTGGTATCGAGACCTGGCAGTCACTGGTTCGATTCCCGCTAAGGGCATACTCTATAGTATGATTGATGACTTGGTGGACGTGGCAGCCCCACCCTTCAATGGTCGCCGAGGACTGCTCCTGCTAGAGGGGGGATAACATGTAGTATCCTGGGTATGTACCATGAGATGTCCATCATGGACATCTGCCGATCGCTCCATTCTTTATGGCGTGATACAACAGCCTTCGGGGGTTGCCGCGCCCAGACGCAGTGCACCCGCAAGGTTGAAACAAATATGCAAGCACTGCGGCCGGATCAGGTCTATCGCAGCGTCCAAACTGCGGCGGTGGCTTAACGAACGTGGATACTATCCAGTGTACGTTTTCGTTTATTTGAGGGAGGTATTTTCGTATTAGTTAAGATTTTCGATAATTAAATGAAGTTTCAGGGATTTTCGCTAAAAATATTTTGCTGCTAGGGTTGGCGGAAGTCCCCCTCCTCGGCCGTAGTGCGACAGGCAGACGCGGACTCGCAGCACGAGCGATTGACCCAGCGTGCTCAATGGCGTCGCTTCTGCACCACAAATGTAGCAATTCTGTCTCACAGGTTTTCTTCGGTTTGAAGTTTTCTTCGGTTTTCTTCGGTTTCGGGTACAGTTTAAAAGGCAAAAAATGAATTTTATTCGAAACTCTTCTTGGCAGTTGCTGTCGAGGTCCCAAGCAAGCGCTAAAAGATCGCAAATGATTGGAGGCATTGCAGTGTTTTGTGCACTGGGCGGCAGCGGCAGGTGGTTCAGAGCTCAGGTGGAACCGCTGCGCGCGTACGTCAGAACCTAGATCATCATGTTCACGAAGTGGAAGTACTTGGTACTATTCTTTGCTCTTTGATGTATCTATCCATCTCGCTTTCTGATCAACTCTATCAATCGATCTGTATCCTCTTTACCTTCGGTCCTGCTTACAAACAGGTCCTGCTTACACTGGTGCACGTTTTCATTGGCTGGGCACGCGTGGAGGCCTGCTTTTACGTTGCACTCTCCCTGGCATTTGCCTACCAGTTCCTGCGTTGGGTGAGTGCGTGTGTGCCGACTAATGCGTTTGTCTAGCTAGCCTACCAGTGGCATGTAAAGTCAGATTGCCTGCCACCTTGCCTGTTACATACATGCATCAACTACTGCTCCCCGCCCGCCGGGATTACAAATGCTGGCTTGCCCAAGGTGTGTATTACATATCAAAGTATTTGTCAACAACATGGAGATCCATCCTCAGTGGTGTTCCGTTATCCCTTCGTCGGCCTCCTCTCGCTCGGTCCTGCAGAACCCGCATCTGGTCACGTGGGTGAACTACCTCCGGGGCGGTGTGGCAGCCATGGTGGTGTGGTGCTCGGGTGTTCTTATGCTGTTGGAGTTCCACCCCGGCATTCACGAACATGACATGAAGCTGTGGGCCAACATCATGACGTATCTGATGCTGGGAGGACTGCTGCCGGCCTTCGGCATTGGAGCCCTGATTTCGTGGGGAATGATTCAGTACATGACGCGGAAGACACTGAATGACCTGAAGTGAGTACCCGTACGTCTGTCGAAATTACCTTTATGATCTGGAATGTCGCGACTGTGTCGCGACTATCAAGTATGGAAGGATATTCGAGCTGGATGCACGATTCCGGGCATGGATGTACATGTATGAAAACGAGTACGTCGAAATGCTGTTGCAGACGAGCTCTTGCGTGTGCTCCATCTCTCGCATGTTTTTTGACAGGATGTTTTATGGTTTGTGAACAGGAACGCCAAGCCAAACGTGCCTCTAGAGGACATCTGCCAAAGCACGGACGATCCCCGTGACGTCGAAGTCGTTGCCAGGTGTGGTGGATTAGTGTCGCCTACAAATGCCGTATGTAGGCGCGTTGAAAGGAGATCAGATTAACGTACCTGAGTGGTTCTCACCCATAGGTAGTGTCAAACCTTATCCAGAAGCGCTGTGCAATACGGGCGGAAAGCGTGAAGACCGAAACTACGCTGCTTTGGGGGCTACCTTATACTTTGCTCAGCCTTGCAGTAAGGTGTTCCGTTCCATCTGTTCTATGTCATGCAGATGCTGTCGTGTGTGGAAGGACAGGTACACTTTGGACCCTGTGGCTGTTGATAAAGCTCGACAAGTCATTCAGGTGATTGGTGGCGTGCTGTCGATTTATTCACTCGGTCCGATCATCCGGCCTCCGAACCGAGCGAGGTTTGCCCATACATAACGCCATGAACGTGCCGGTCTAGCCAGCAGTGATGTCATCTGCGCACGCATACAGCTCACATTAGTCCGGTGTACACGTAGCCCATCCAATCGGTGCCGCTTTTGACCAGGTTAGGATTCGACGACCGGCCTTTTAGACCTGCACACCGTACTAAGCATTCATGATAGTATATATAGCTTAGGTATGAGATTTTCAGGAAACAAACCACTCATAATGCGTGTGTATCTTTATCCGTCTTGTACATCTGCAGCGCGCCGTGCGTCATACGAATTTCCCTTGTCTTTGATACGACGGCCCTCAGGCTGGCGTCGCGATGTTTCCCAGCAGCGCCTTCATGGTACTGCTGCAAGCAAACTTTATGATCGACGTTTTGGGCGTCAGTCAGAACGGCAGCCGGCGAATCGAAGTGTGTTTGGGAGCATGGGGTGGTTGGGCCCAGATAGATTCAGCAGCAGCGGTGGCATATGTGCAAAGGCCAGGGGAAATCCACGCATAACCTCTCCATCCCCGCCCCTTAACACACGCCTTGTTCAAGACTGAGGCACGTGATTATTTTGTTATTAATACAGTTCAAGACTGAGGCACTTGATTATTTTGTTATTAATATTAATACGTCGTGTTATTTTATTGTTATTTCATGGTCATTGCTCAGCAGTATCACCTGGTGCTACAGCAGAGCACACGCTTTTGTCGGTTTATCAAGTGCTGCGGTCGTCTCCATTACTATTGACGAATGTTGCCTCTCGTCGCAGGATGCCCGGAAGCTGAATCCCGGCCTCATGTCCCGGTTCATTATGTTTGTTCGGCAACAGCAAGCGTCGGTAAGTTCAAAAACTTCGAGCAAGTATGATGGCGCACAGCGCTTCACCTGAATCCTGTGCATGCCTCCGTCGCTAATATGTTTGTGCATATAAAAATCCTCTTTCGACTTGTGTGCAGCAACAAGCCGCCGGGAGCAACACGAACGGCAGGGCCAGCATGGATTTGCTAGCGTAAGTGGCCGGAGTTGGTATGTAAATACATACGCATAATTAGCGGATGTGTCAGTAGTGCAATGCAGGTGCGCGCTGCGCCACAAGTTTGAGAGCCCTGAGCATTACTGAAACCAGCTGATTGAAACGCCGTCGGGGGACGGTTTCTCCTCGCGTGCAATGTACCGTGCCAATCGTGTAATACGCATCTGGGTGGTCACTTGATAGGTCGAGTTGAACTAAGACGTACGTACAACAGTCCGTATGAGGCACGCAGCCCTTTCTTTTGCCACGCACCCCGTGCGTCCCCAGGTACGTCGAGTACCAACGCAAGCAGCGCATGGTGGTGCGGCTCCACCGCGAGGCGCTGCAGGCCATGTGCAACTTCTGGTGAGTTGACGGGGGTTCGCGCCTTGCTGACGTCGGTCTTGCACGATTCGGAGTGATGTTGGAAACATGGCCGGCCAGCACTGATCGGTCGCGACCGGGAAGTGCCTGTCAATCCATTCGCGGTGGCAATCGTTTGGTGGTTAATCGTATGGGAGCATGAATCGGCCTGGTTGCGGTGCGTCGTGCCAAGCAAGCAGGGCGAATGCGTTGGCACGGTATTGTTCATTATGTGACAGTGGACCCACGGTTCATCAGTATGAATGCGTGTAAAAGTAAAATACGTAGATTTCTCGTGGTCTTCGAGACGTGAGGAAGTGCAGCTTACAACTGTCCTGCTCTTTAAGCTACCGATGATGAAGTGCTTGGTGTGGACTGGGTTGCGGTTACACTTAAAATGCAGGAAGTCGCTCGACACATCCAAAGTGTCATTCACGCACCTGAGCAAGGCGCTGAGCAGGATTGAGAGCTCGGTATCTCAGGTACTTCTTGGAGTGCTCGCTGTGAATTTAACGCTTTCTGCCTGCTCGCAAATAAGTGTCAATCGCATGGTAACAAACAAGTTTTCCTGGTTGACGCATCATCCGCCTTGGCTGGTTGACTATTACCTATCTTACTGCAGATGCCCCATTGATGACCCTTACGTTTGCGTATTACTCTGCTTGTGCACAGGCACAAACAGCGTATCGGGTTGTGCTTGAGAATTATGGTAACAATCCCAAACTGGTGCGGCTGTACGGAAGGTTCCTGCAGACCATCAAGAACGACCCCTGGCGTGCGGTGCGTGGATATGCATGTGTTATGATGTTATCTACGGTGGCGGGTAGTGTATATTTAGGCACGGAGAATGCGAAACCCATAGCCTCATCACTCCTGGCCCCTTACCACATGCCTCAGTCCCTGACTGGGCGTATTTATATTTATGATTTTTATGATGTCATCTGTGAAATGTGTGAGCGTGTCGAATGGGAGAAAGTGTTACCGCCGGGGGTGGACAACATCAATAAAAACTAGTGCGCAGCAGGCATATGATTAACAGCCGTGTATCTGTTACGGTGCCAACTCAAATGCGACAAAATACGCGTCACCTAGCGGACTGCAAGCGCGCCTTTTTATTCTGACCGGTGTCAACTATCCAATGCAGACCGAGTACTTCACGGAGGCTGACCGGCTGGAAGAGGTTCAGAATGGCGACGCCGGTGGTCCGCTGCTACCCGATGGTATGTTATGCATACACGCACAGTGATAGACAGAGCAGTGCGCGAACGACAGTCTCCACACAACCGCCTGGATAAGTTCATGGTGGCGTCGTTAATGGCAGGGTGGCAACTGATCCCGCACACCAAAAGATGAAATCAGGTACATGGATGGAGTGCCTGCAAGCATGCTACCCATAATAACTAGTGTTTCCAAAACGTTTCCTTGTCAAGCCTAGAATAATGCATGTAGAAGTAAAGAACGTCTTGGTCTAAATAAAGGATAACCAATGGCGCCGGATGAAGATGAGCATATGTTGCATATGGCATTTCAATACCACGCATGACCACTGACAGGGTACTTGGACCCTGGGGAGCATGGTTACATCAGCAGGCATTCCAGTCAATCCATTAGCGTGGTTGTCCACATGTTGAAACCAGGAAGCTTACGTCGCTGCCGTTCTATCCACACAGGGACGCCGCTGGGCCGTATGGACGAGATCGCGACTGCTGTGCTCGTCATCAGTGCACAGGGTGAAGTGCAGATGGTAAATGCCGTGGGGCTCACTGAACCAACCAAAGATAATTGCGTGCAGGTTATCACAAACTACACACAGGCATATCGCTCGATGACAATTGCTATCTTAATTCGCTGCATACGGGTAGCTTTGCATATTACTCCGTGTGCTTGACGGTTGGGCGTTCAACCCGCGCATGTACATACGCGAGCTTCCCTGTATGCGTATTGGAGGGTGAACAACTCCAGGATACATTGTTGATTGTTTTGCTTATTTCTTTTGTCGCAGGCGAACCGGCACGCCCACATCCTCTTCGGCTACAAACGCGGTAGGGTTTGCCTGCCCGGACGGTGCGCTGGTCATAGGTTCTGACCTCGTGTAGGGTTGCATACCAGTTTATATGAAGTACAATGCTAGCCTAATTATTTTTTGACTGCTGCTTAGCGTGGATTGAAGCCGATCGGAGCCAGCGGGCCATCTGTCGCGCCAATGCGTGTGGTCCCCGTGCGTGCGTGCAGGCACGCTGGAGGGCAAGCCCATGGCGACCCTGCTGGCGCCGCACTTCTCCCGCTGGTTGTCCGACCACCTGGCCTTGCTGGTGAACGAAAAGCGCGTGTCGGCCGGCAGCGGGGAAACTCCCGGAGGCAGCGAGTACAACGATACGGTTGTGGTGGGCATGCACAGCGACAGGCTGGCGTTTCCCGTGAGGCTGGCCATGCGGAAAGCCTCAGGTATGTATGGTGGCAGTTACTTGGGGTGTTTGGCAAGCATACGCGGGACGAAGTACAAATGTCGACTAGTTTGCATGCGTTATCTCATTTAAGATCACTTTTGTGACTGCCTGTCCTTGTGGGCATACATGCCTGTCCTTGTGGGTATGCAACCCTTGCCTGCAGGTGTCTGTGAAGATTCGACCTTCATTGTCATGCTAGATGTCGTGCCGCCGGTTCAAGGCAGTGCGAGTCTGTGGGTGGCGCAGAATGGCACCATCGTCGCCTGCGACCCGTCGTTCGTCATGTCGTTCGGGTGAGGGCCGGAAACGGCTTTGCGCACCCCTTCCTACCTAGCCCCGTCATTTGGCTTGCATCAATGATCAGCCCAACCAGCGCAGCCGGCCTCTGGTTGGCAAAAGGCAGTTACGTCAGACAACTCATTCTGACAGAAGCAGGATTGGGCGAGATGGACTCGGGTGGACTAGCCTAGAAAACGCACCATCAATTGCGATGTGCAGGAACGGGGTTTACATTGTCTTTCAAATGGTCGGTGTGCCGCCGCGTCGTTGCACCGTATGCAGGTGGACGCCCCACGATGTGAACGGCGCGATGCTCAATGCCTTGATGGCATTCTCGGACACGGCTGCAGCTGGAGAGAGCGACGAGCAGGCACCATCGGGTGTCCTCCCTTCGCAACAGCAAACGAACAATCTCAGTCAAATGCTGAACAGGTGCGCATGCACACTCTGTGAGTTGCTATTTAACACACAGTGTCCTGTTGGTTCGGCCTGTTGGTGCGCAGCTAATGGATAGCTAGCGCGACCCATCATGCGCACGTTTGCCATCGTCAATCGCGTTCCTCAGTTGCCATTAATGGACAGCATTTATCAGGTATCACACGAGCTCTATCTATTTCCTTCACACGACATGCCCATGAAAAGCAATTCTCTCTTGCTTGCTTAACCGTACATACCGTATGCAGGTTACTGCAATCCCGCACTTCGGCATTGGGAGGCGGCGTACGCTGCCTTGTAACGCACAAGTATGGCAGCAGCCTGGTCAGTTGTGTCGCAGGCATCGTCGATACAGGTACGGGCTCTCGTCAATCAACCTGGCTAGCCACTACGAGGCTTCGGGAAAGCGCCACAGCGACACATTCGTTTGACGTTCATGTAGCTTGGCCTTGCGTCCAGCCACAGGGTTAGTTCTGCTTGGCTATCGAATTTTCATACCAAATTGTCGCACGCACTACAATCGCCATACCGAATGACGTCGTCATTTCCATAGCGTTTGTTGCTTGTTGCCGCTTTGGATGTCAATCAACGCAGTGCTATGTGCCATGCTTGCTTGACGGAACGCCCTGGTTTCCGCCATCCGCCGGGTCCAGGCCTCATGGACACATCCGTGCACGAGGTCAAGCTCACGGTGACCCCCGAGTCGGGCCCTGGCGAAATGCTGGTGGTGAACCGCAAGGGCGTCATCTTGCACGTATCCTCGGACCTGGCGTCCAGCCTGTCTGGTGCGGTGGGCGATGCGTTGGGGCGCAAGGAAGTCATGCCGATGCGGGGCCAAGGAGGCGGTGTCAACACGATGACAGCTGCAGCCGTGACGTCAGCGGGCATGCCGTGCATGCTCATGGGTTTGGAGAAGCTTTCAGGCTTTACGCTGTGCGACTTCCTGGCATCTCCCTGGAAAGACATGCACCTGGTGAAATACCTGAAGGTAGGAAAGACGGTATCGAAGGTGTTACTATGGCTGCAGTGGATACATGAATACGGCGCCCAAAGCACTAAGACCCTTCGTGCACTGTAAAAACATCATATGCACAAATGTATGTCAAGACATGAATGAAACTGCATGTTTTGGTGTCCAGCAGGGAGCTGCAAGCTCGCATTACAGCATGCCGAAACCCTCTGTGCATACATGCCTTATATAGCCCTAATCAGACATATCATGTAAGTATATACGTGCGTGGTGGCACTTGCATTCATGATGCCCGCCGACGCATGCAGGGCACGACACCCATGACCCAGCGCAGCCGTAACCCCTGGGCTTGCCGAAGGGAGGGAGCCATGGGCCCAACCCTGGAGCTGCGTACCACAGCTGGCAAGCCCCTGTTCATGCGCGTGTCGGTGACCACGACGGATATGGCGGGGGAGCTCAACCACATCGTGCGAATGGCCAAGTCGTCCTTGGAGGATGCCCTCGGGGAGCGCCGCCTGCGCCTCCGAACCAGCCATGATGGTGTCATTTCGGACGTGGTACAGAGCCCGGCGGCCCAGCTTCTTGGTTTTGATTGCAGCAAGGTACGCCGCCGGTTGGGATGTGTATGTAGCCATTTATGCGCCCCCGACGCATCATCGCCGTGAGGACCTGACGGCAATCACGGAAGCTTCGTTCTCAGCACATGTACGTGATGTCCCTCAAATTGTTGGGGTGGACGGTGACGCCACCGCTGCTATATCCCTTCCAACAGATTGTGGGTCGTGCTGTGTGGGACTTGGTCGACTGGTCATCACATACGGCCGCCGGTACCATGCCAGCCGCCGGGCCCGCAATGTTCTCGGCCCTCGTGAAGCAGTAAGTGCGCTTTCCTTGTTATGTGGGATGTAAGTAGGTCAAGAACGTTTTTGCCCTGTCTTTGAGACACTGACCTGGTTACCGTTCTCGTCTGCGTCAAGTCATTGCAGTGATCGCCATGAAAGAACCGTTCGCCTATTGCAGCATCCGTCTCTGCCGGACTTCTCTGCTCTGTCCGACCAATCAGTCACATTCACGCCGTTGGTTTCGCTTCATAGGTCGCTGCTGGAGCCGGGACACAGCTGGAGGGTCCAGGTGTCGATGTCGGTCACGAAGGCGGCTGGTGGGATGGCGTCAGAGCTCATGGCCATGGCGAGGGCGTCCATGGCCAAGTCAGCGGTCATGCAGGTGCGCACGTCGAGGTGTCAGGTATCGATGGACCCGCTGTAGCCCTTGTGACGAGAGGGGTAACAACCGGTTGTCTGGCTAACCAGCACGTCATGAATGATGTCTCACCATACGCCTGCGTAGTAAGCGCCCACTATCCCGAGGTTGGCGCAAAACTCTGCGCACGATCTCACACGGCAACATTTGGAGTCACGCATAAATCCTTCCTTGCTTCCGAGTCAGGGTGCAAGCATCCCGTGCACCTGCAGCTTCGGCAATATCCGCTATCTGTGGAAGTACCGTCATTACAGTGTGGATAGGCTTCCGGGCCCTGCTTGAGGGTTTTTATGTCGCGGCTAATGCTATAGGACACCTAAAACCATCATCACACCGAACCTACGCCATACGAACAACCGAGGGTCCATGACGGTTGTTCCTGCCAACTAAGGATCTCACCTCATCCATTCACCCGCACATCCTTAAGAGACAGCAGAGGGTTCAGTAATCGCCACCAACCTAGCGTGCGAATCTCAATCCACCAACTGTGATCCTAACTCCACATCTCGTCAACTAGCCATAATCTTACGCTCCCTAACATGATCGGGGGTCACCCTAGGACTTGAACCCAGGACCTTGAACCGCCTAACCGCGGTATGTCGTGTCACCTGACCCGACCCGCTTCGTTCTGCCGCCGGTGTCCCGCGCAGGTCCACGTCCATGTGCCTGCGGATGGCTACACATCAGCGGACGCCGACGCCGAGGTATTCGTGGATCTGTGGCCTATGAACGGCCTCTCCGGAGTGCTGGAAGTCGACACGGGGGGTCGCATCCGTGGCGTGCTGGAGGAGCAGACGCGACCCGCGGGTCTGTTGTTCGGGGTCCCGACACCTTCCTTGATCGGTGCCAGCTTGGACGAGCTGCTGGCCATGCCGCAGGGCCGCACCCGGCCCGCGGACTTGCTGAACCTCAACGGCGTCAAGAAGAGCAGCCTGAAGACGACCACGGCGGAGACCAGCGTCAAGGTGAGCGTCTTGGCGGATGCTGAGGGTGCTGGTGCCGTGTGCTTCACCAACACCATCTACTGAGGCTGCAGGGTGCCGTGAGCGAAGTTGAACCAAGCGATTTTGGCGCGGTATAGTTGTTGTTGTATCCACGTATTTAGGTGGTAGTAAGAACTACCGATTGTTGAGTCGCAGTGTGCTTAAATGCACCAGGTCCGCGCCCAGTAGTGTACGGCGAGCCGCCACTTGGACGAAGGGTCAGTGAGGCAACGGTTTAACCGTCAGTTTGAACTCAGCAACCGGAGTCACACAGAATCAGCTACCAGGACCAGTTGTCCTAATTGTAAACAGATTACAATTACCAGCAGAATAACAGGATTCGGCAGTCCGAAATACAGGTTCGTAAACAGTTACGTATCAGTAAAATGTAAGGAACAGCTTCCTCAAAAGTGACAGCAAATACAGAACAGTAAAATACCATAAAGAGCATATTGTTTATTATGCGAGACAGAGCATAATACAACAGTTGTGTTGTGGAAGGTACCAGCCAGCAGTACTCTCCGCCGAAATGTGTGCGTAATAGTAGTCGGTGGCGGCACTACAGATGTTTAGCGTGCCTACCGTTCGTTCCGGTATCGGACAAAGTGCAATATATAATAATGCTCTGTCATTACTGGTGACACAGTCCCTCCCCCATGTGCGGCCATATATGGGCACAGGTGGGACCCGTCCACGTACTGCAAGGCACCCACAGGGACGGGCTGCCAAATGCGCTGGACGTCCAGGGTATCGGCAGGCCCGGCGCGATGCAGACCTACTATATCATCCTGCGGAGCCACACTTCGCCCCTGGTACCAGCAGTCGCTGGCAAGGCTGCGGCAGCACCTCCGGCTGCGCCATCCATGGCTGCAGCGCAGCAGCCGAACGACAAGCCTTCGCCTGGTCGGCCGTTCGCGGCGTCGATACATCGCCCCGCCTCCAGCGCCGCGCCCTCTGCTGCTGTGACTCGTGGCCCGTCTGATGGCGCGAAGAAGTCTGCTGCTCCGACCAGAAGTGCGTCTGCCGTTGGCGACCAGGGCAGTCCAGCGGAGAAAGGATCTTCCGGCAGCGTGGCGGAAGTCTCAACACCATCCCTGCAGCCGCTGCAGCGCCTCGTCCTTGCGGACGTCAGTGGAGTGGCATGCGAAGATGCGCCAGCGGATCCCGTGGTTGCGCCTACTGCGCCATTCGAACTGGGGAATTTGGCGAGCGGCCTGCCGGTTCCGGTCGTGGCGCCCCTGGCATCCAAGGGAGCTTCTTTTCATCCAGGTCGTGACAGCCTGCAAGGTCTTGTTGGGGCACAGGATGGGAGTGACCCAGGAGCAGCCAGCCCCAAGACCTCGGAACTTGGCATCCGGAGGACCTCCTTCAGCGGGCTGGCTAGGAGAGGCGAGGACGAAGGTAGGTGTTGCTGATGAGGCGCGCGCATGGCTGGCATGTCAGTCTTCCCTTCTTCATGCCATTCGCCTGGTGTTGATTCGTACAAGATTGATAACAAGGAAGTTGATGTTGCTCATGAGGCGGGTATCCTGGATCGTTAACTCGTCTGTGAGGGCTTCCTGCATGCTGCTGTCTGAATGAATGTATCCGCTTTGCTTGCATGTTTTTGTTCGCAGACAGCGGTTTGGATAAGCAGGGGCCCCGTGGTTCCGCCTTCCCCGTTGACGTCGAGTCACTGGATGGAGACAAGGACGAGCCCTCCATGGTACGTTGCTAGCATTGCTGCTTGCCTTCCTCGTCCTGCGCCGTATACAGGAACGGGATAGCCGCGTCTGCCTTGCTTGTTTGCGTTACATTGGATGTATATGTATGGCAGCCCTTCCACCTCATGTATTTAATGTGGTGAGCTAGGTAGGAATTGTTGAACTATTTTCAGTCAGTAAACGAATTCACACTCCGCGCAGGGCGGTGGCGACAAGACTCGCATTTCGACTTGGGTTGCCAGCAAAGGTGGGTTGATGCACTGCCGGTACGCCAAAGCACCGTGTTGCGCAGAAAGTTTGTATGTCTGGCCGGCGGTCGATGCTGGGATCTAGATCAGATTCCAGATTCTCTCACGATGTTCAAACAGTGAGCCGAATAATAACGACAGCATGAATGTATGGGCCATTTCATCACACGCGGCGCCTTTATGCATGCGTGGCTGGCTTGCTTCATGCAGGCGCCTTCTACCAGAATTCAGCCCTGCCGGATGATCGCAAGGTGGGTATGTAGACGCTGATCCCATCGCGTTGTGACAGCAGCGATGATGGAATGGATGATGAGCCGCCGTACCTTCAGCAACGCCGGATACGAGCAGGAGGAGCTGCTTGTGGTTGATCGGGGGCGGCCGGCTTGCTCATCAGTCTCCAAACCGTACAATGTGCATAACGCTTTCCGAACCATACGAATTGTAGCTTTCCATCAGGCCCTGTATGTAGCCCCTGGCAAGGCACGCTCTCTGATCGCAAGTCGTAGCCCACACACTCGCCGCAAACGATTCTTCGTTCGCAGAGTGACGACGACGGGGCGATCCTCATCGGCAGTGACGATTTCCCGCGTCTCACGAAGGCGGACCTCACTACTAGCCTACTTCGCAAGGCGTCAAGAACCGCTGGAGGCCATGCTGATGGTCTCGGCGGCGGGAAGCCCTTGACTGCCGAGGCTACGGAGCTGTCAGGCTCAGGCGCCGGGGAATGGGCGAAACCCCGCACAGGCGCGCCACCGCCGCCTCCCCCGTACCCGGACGATGATGCGGTCAGCGAGGGCGGCCAGAGCGCCATGTCCGCTCAGTCAGGTGCGAGTGTGCGTAGTGTCGAACTTGTACATACGTGTGCAGAGCACTGGCCGTGCGTGCACGGTCGGTCTTGTTTATTTACCTCTCTGCAGCGCAGGCGGCGCGTACATACAGTTATTCTCCAAAACCCATGCACCGGCAGTTTGTTGAACGAGAATGCAATGCCTGATGATGCGTGCCTACCTGTCACGAAATACTATGTCGTTGATCATGAAAAGCAATGAACCAACGGTCATCAATTTGCACACATACTTCATTACATGCGCTCTTGCGGTCACTACGTACGGGGGCCGTTGAGGCGAAACAGACATGAGAGATAGACGCACTCATGAGTGATCAAACCACTAAGATCATGCTTGTTATCCCTCTCACCTTGACCATTCACAAGCAGTGTTGCTACCTTCAATGAAATAGTTATTTACGGATTAAAAACGGGGAAGTTTTTAATTTCCGGGACCCCAAGAAAATCTGCGAAAACTCATGTATGGACGCTGTAGAGAGCCGGAAATCTGCCCTGCGAACTATTTTCCAGACTACCAAAAGGGCATGGAAATCTGCAGGCACAGAGGCACTTCCTGCGTCGTACACCTGTCTACCGCCAAAACACACTCGAATGCCGTGTCCCGGACTTCTGGCTGGTTACCCTCCCATATGCATCCGCGATGCCGGGAAAGCGTGCTTCAGCCCTTTGAGACTGAGAAACCCGTTCGTAGCTGTGGTAGCATTGGCCCTGCTGTCGAGACACGCAAAAATAGTTCCTGGCCTGACCGGAGGTTTTTATTTCCTGGCACCTAGAACGTCCCCCAAAATCTGCCCTGCCAAAAGTTTTTTGGCTACTGGCGACAGGCGGGAAACCTGCGGAATCCTATTTCCCCGTTTCGGAAAATAGCGACACTGTTCACAAGGCCCCGACGCGTAATGTATTTTCCATGGGGCCCGCCGCAAATGTATTGCCTTGTATGTATACGCACGCAGGCGATGGTGGCGCCGACTATAAGCGTGGAAAGCGCTTCCGGAAATTGATGAAGCTGATGGATTCGGGACAGGCGCAGCAGGTGCATACGCGCGCTGGGTACTTCATCTGTGTAACGCAGTTGTATGGGTGCGGGGATGGAGAGGTTGCGAGATTCAGGCCCTGACAGGTCTGTGCCCATTCCGCGGGCTAGCTTCGCTCGCTTACTTTATGGCAAGTTTTGTCTGACACGTCTATACCAAGCGCAAAATATTGTCAGACGGAGGAGTGATCAACTCCGCTGTTGCGTCTTTGGATAAGCACTGACTTGATGCAGAGGCCTAACAAACTTTCGGTAGGCAAAATTGTCGCTTGGTTGTATACGCCTCCACCTCGCAGGTACAGCAGCGCTACAGGATTCACGCTTTGCTTACTGTTGCCATGCTTGCCGCCGTCCACATCGTCTGCTTCGGCTTGACGATCAACGCCATTCGTACGAAACGTGACAGCATGTTGCAGCTGGGACGCAGCGGGCAGTCGCAACGATTCATGCATCAGGTGTGTGCATTTCGCTTCTATCTCCCATGCATTGTATCCTATTTGGGACAGGATTTGCCTATTCACAGATGATGATAATTGGTTGCCGATGTCTTGCACCACTGAGTTTCACTCGGATGATGGCGTCCGTTCCCCTGTGCAACCTGCAGATTCTGGCAGATGTACGGTCTCTTGACGTGATCTCCAAGAACCGCACTGCGTCAAAGCTTTACAGTCGCGAGGACGCGCCGGTGAGCCTATCGCACTGACATCCTAGCGGTGTTTAAAGCAATCTTTGTTCGTCGCACGGATGAACAGGCAAGAGCGTGGCGGGTTTGTAGAAACGAAATGCGCTCAGAGGCAGGCCTGTCTTCGTCCACCGCCCATGTGCGGGCCGGGATGTGAATAAAAATTTTAAAATTATTAACGATAAAAGTATAAACGACATTTGCATTAATGTTATTTTTTGCTGATTACTTGGCCTCTGTATTATATATTTTTACTGTTTATATTACGATTATACGATTTTCATGATCCGACAAGCAGCTTGTATCATCGATAGAGCTAATAATTGGCGCGGGGTACGGGAGTATGCGCTGGTGCCTCTTGGAAATCCATAGTAGTGCGCCCCTGTACTTCACTCCCTGTACTCCGTTGCTGCCGGTTCGTACATCCTTACGGACGAATTATTTTTGGCTGGGATAACACCAACCATACACGGGAGCATTGTTGCTGTATGTGCCGTAGCGCACATAGTTTGTATCTTCAGATTTGGGCACGCACGTGTGTGCATCAAGTTTAGAGGGTTCCTTGTATATGCGTGCGGGTGACCCCACCGATTTGATGACCATTCCACAGTTCTTCATTGCCCGAATTGGAGACGCTGCTGAAGAAGTGAAGGTAGGTGCGTCTAGCGCCTGCTTTTCACACCACCTGCTTGATTGATAACTGCATGGTTCATTGGTCGCGCTCCGAGTCATGAAGGTCGGTAGGTGTAATGCTCTCCATCTTCAAGCCTGCCAGATGAACGTTTTTGCGTGCTGAAGCCAATAATGCCCCGCCCTGCTGCATGCCGTGTCTAGCCGTATGTGCTTTGCTTACCACGATGGAGCGTTGCGAACCCGGTCGCACCCAGCGAAGAGATGGGCGCATACGTAGATGCGATCTATCACTGCTGGCATGCCCCTGAGATTCATGTGACCAGCCATTTGTTAGCGTAGCCGTATACTCAAACCGCGCAGAACGAACGAACATGCATACTTCCGGGCGCCAAAGGGTACAGCAGACACTCCTTATTCAGTTGCATTAACTTAATTAATTTTCCTGTTGCATTCCAGGTTCGATTCAATGAAATCCTTGATAGCCACCACTCGTCGTCGGCCAACGTCCGGAACTTGCTTTTCTTCTCGACGAGATCGGTAGGAGTCACAATGACCGGGGACTGGGTTGGGTTGAAGCACCCATCTTGGTACCGCACCTTCTAACTTTTGCGTGTTCCCGAATGATCCGTTTTGCAATGCACTTGGAGATTCTGTGCTGCGTGGGGCCCACAGCGCCCACCTCACCTCAATCTTACATCATCAAATGTTACCAAGGTTAATTCGAATGTTGTGAAAGTACGAAAGGGGGGTGCACATATCCTTGGAATGTTAGGGTCGTAAAGTATTGGTTGCCTTGTGCTCATGATGCACGACACTAATACCCTAACGCTGCACGGCACGCCCCACCACACACATTGGGGGCGCCGTGCGACCATGTTGCACGCACACTGACCCTGCAATAAAATTTTGGATTGTTCCGCCGGTACTGCTGTTATAATCATGGACCACAGCTTTGGAATGGGAAGGACTCGAACGGACAGGACGTGTACACCAACTTGACCATCTGGGTGAGTGTTGGCCGCCCTTGCTTCGTTTGGCAAGTAAACCCCACATCAAGCAAGCAATAGCACGCACGCATGGTGGCGCTTGGACCTGCCTGTGACTGATCACTGCTGCCTGTCATACCTTCAGTCAGCGAACATATAAAGACCTTCGGCCTCCCTTGTGCTTGCGAGCCTCAACGAACAAAGTTGCATGCGGTGTGTATGTTTACAACTCATTGACGCTTGGGACGTCTGTACGCTTGCGCGTTTACATACAGGACTTCAGCACACGTTTCTACGCGATGGCCATGAATGTACACCAGTACGGGGAGGAATGGGTCCGCATGGGTGTGGACATAGCGGACAACACGACAGCGGGTCAGTTTCTTATCAAGAGCGGCCCAGATATATGGAAGGCGTCGCGGCAGGTAAGGCCTGTCTGGACGATCTCATAGCTATATCTGTACTCCTTAGCTTCCTATATGCGCAACTTGCTAGGCCGAGGCGAATTTCGCCTTGATTTGCTGACTCCGCCTCGCTCTCGACAGCGGCCAGGGTGAATTTCTTCCAAAGGTGCTGCACTGGCCTATCTACAGGGCTCTGCCAAGGCACGCTTTGATGTGTCCTCTTCATTTCATTATGCAAGCTTCTTGCCAGCCAGTTTCAGAGCTTCAAAATGCATGATGAGGGATGTTGAGCTGGTGGCAGATGCATGAACACCATTTAAAAGGAATGTACGTCTGGCGCAGCTAGCGCAGCACGCAAACAAATAGATAATAAACAGGTCACGCACGATCGAAGGACGCTGAGGGCTGTTAAGTACGTACGTATTCGCATTCCCCATAAACTTCAAAATCAGAACCCTGCCTAACTCTCGTATTGATTGCCGCTACTTTCATTGCTAGGTTCTAGACGCGCTGCTGTACGTTGCTGTGGATGATGCGCGCTGGGTAAGTGATAAAGGCCTTCGGCGGCGTACATTGGCAGCAGCTGCGTGCCGGCCTGTCGAAATAAAGGGCGTGTATGAGCAACAGCAGGTCACAGTAGTAGCAGCGATATGGATAGGCAATAAGTGGAGATAGACCAGAAGCCAGGCCGTTAAAATGCCATGAAATGGTTTGATTGTACCAGCTATTTCCGCTTTTCCAGCCACACACGCATGTGGCTTGCTGGACATTCCTTTACCCGCTTGAGAATCGTATGTCGCATGTGCGTGTCATGCGCCCGACCGCGCACGGCCCTCTCGCTCACACGCAGGTCAACAACCTGCAAATCGTTTTCCTCTGCGTGGAGGGGGCGGCCATCACCTCCATTGCTGCATGGTATGTGCTCTGGAACAATACACGCATGCAAGCATCTATGATTTCGTGAGCCTGCGTGCCTTGGACAGGATATGGGTATTACTACATACATATAGGCATGCCAGTACGTGAACGCAAATTATTGTCCGCGGTACGGTAAGCTCTGATTAATTGTATTGGATGTATGTATTTCGCTATCATGACTGTAGCGAATGTCTCAAGCAAACACGTCGAGCTGCTGGCGTACCACACATGACCGTGCACGTACCTCATATCATCGCGTGCTAACTCCATGCACACATGTTCGTCATGAAACTGACGACTACGATTGCTGCATTCTTCTCGCAGTTACTTGGCCTATCTACTGAGGACGGTCGCCGCTCAGCGGTACAAGTTGTACAGCATTTTCATGCTGATTCCTCTGGTGGGCGCAGCACGCACGAGCGGATGTATGCATACGGCGGGACAGAACGTTTTAAGGCTGCGCCGAAAAAATTGGACATGTTTCTTCGATCAAATCAGTTGATGCCCATGTGACGACGTCATTACATCTGATATCTTGCATGACATATATTGGAGGACGAGATGTAACATGGTCGATCCGTCATCAGTGCATCCTTGCTGGCAGTCCAGGTGACCGATATAATGCCTATCTGTCCGCACCACTTCCCTGCAGGGCCTTACACGGGCGCTGGCGTCTCAAAACACCAACCTGGTTGTTGATGTGAGTGTTTCGTGGTTGTGTGGTTGGCACCGATGTATTCTTGTCTGGTCTTGTTGTTGACAACCATGCATTCCGAATGGCATCATTACCGGTAGACTAGTCAGGCATTTATGCTTGATCCCTTCGGGATCCCCTGCGTGTTCCATTCCATTCTTTCATTTACTAGCTACTCAGTAGTCATCCTAGGCGAACGGGCTCAGGTGTGCCAGCCCGCGGCATGCCAGTGGAACACGAGCATGCAACGGTCGCCTTGCATTATCATGGGTTGAATGAATTGACCCGTGCAGGAGGAGGATGAGGACGATGACGACCTTGACGATTTGGATGACAAGGCGTCCTCACATGTTGAGGAACCCGATGTCGATGCGGCAGCAAAGCAGAAGCGGCGCGCCATGTTTGATGCCAAGGACACGGCGGCGGAATCCACAGGCGCGCCTGGCCGTGGCGCAGGGTTAATGTCCCCTAAATCCGGCGAAATCAATGAGCTTATTGGCCGCATGAACCGAAGCTTCAAGAGCCGGAACGCGCTGGCGCTGGGCTCTGTGACAGACTCGCCGCTGAAGTCTCACGGCGGGGGAGGTTTCTGGGGTCGCGCGTCAGCTCGCGTTCGGCAGCTGTTCGGCAGGTGAGCCCATGTTTTCACACTTCTTTTGGCGGACCGATACTTGTACCAACATGCTACATTCGCATCATTATTTGGTTATTACCCCATCCAGCCGGTCCCGGGTGAAGTTTACTCATCGACGCATGACACGTGAGTAATCTGTACCGGCTTATTACGTACGGGCTGAGGTCATGGATGTATCAGAGTGATGAATAAGGGCTGCGCTTGCTTTTCCGCATCTGCTTCCCATGCATTCGTGCATTGCAGGTCCGGGACCCGTGTTGCTCCTCTTCCGGGCACAGCAAATGATGCAGCCATTTCCAAGCGCCTGCTCAAGTATGATTCCCATGACACCGGTCTGCTGCTTACGCCGTTCGTCTTCTGGTCGGTCCTGGTAAGTGCTTGGCGCACTATATTTCGCACAGTGTGGACATTTGCACTCTGATGATTATTAAGGGAAGACATAAAGTTGCGATTGCATGCTGGACTGCAGAGCTCCAACGTTACAACATGACGCTTGTCTTCTGCCATTGATTGCAGGTCGTCACAGTGTATACCATCGTGGTCATACAGATGAGGGTGCGTAGGCTAGGTGCTGCTGGCTGCGGTGCACGGGTGTTTGTCCTCGCCTGCATTTTTGCCGGTCACTGGATGTGTTTGCAGCTATGCGGTCGCGTTTGATTGCACTTCGCAGACTTGTCAAATGTAAATCATATATATGTTGACTGAACGCAGGGGATCGTCAACGTCCTCGCCGTGCACTCGGTTGTAAACTTCATCAGCGCCCGGACGTATCGCGCGGTAAGGAAGAATAACTGCGTACATGCATGTGTACAACGATGCACTGCTTGCAGCTCATGCGTGGGTCGCCGATTTCATTAAATTGCTGTTTTGTAGAAGCAAGTGCATGCGGAACGCAGCAAAACACTTACCACGCGTGTTTCTTTCTTGTACGGTCTGGATGGCCGCCTCGAGCGCGCTCGACACACAAGAACACACAAGAACGCACGCTTACATGCTATCCCGCCCATGTTCGCCCCCCCTTGCTTCCCGCAGGTTTTCTTTTCCCAGGTATGTGAACGTGAATGGATGCATGTATAATCGCCATATTATTTTCTATCGGTGCGTAGGAGACGCGCGCTTGGATAGGCCTCAGCCAAGAGGTTGAGTTTATTACCCCGATCAGATGCAGTTCATCCATATATGCTATATATGCTTGTCCTAGACAGGTCACGGATCTCTGTACGCGTTCAAATGCTTGGTTGTAGTCTTGAATGATGACACGTGTTAGCGATGGTGGCCTGTGAACTATCATGCACGTTGCTGCGAGTGCACGCCCGCAGGAACTGGGTGCTGTCCAGGATCCCTCCTACCTGAGTTCCCGGCGAGCGGCCGTGACAGCGGTCTGGAAGGTGGTGCGGGATGCCTGGTACACCTTGCAGCTTGGGGCAGACGCCTATCGGGCCTTAGGTAAGTCGACGTTTGCTTGATTCGTTGTTGCGGCTCGTGAATGAACGCCGACGCACGAACTGACGACTCCTTCATTGTATTGTGGTTGCTGACGAAGATGTTGAAGACGACCGCATGCATGCAGAACGGTCATAAAGCAGATACATACTATGCCATCTGCACGTTCGTTGTATGGCAGCCTGTGAAGTGCAGAACATGACTTTTAGTAATGCACGAATGTGGCAATTAGTGTAATTCAAGTAAGACCGCAGTATGTACCTGTGTGCCCTATGGCTGGATTGAATGAAGCGGCCCCGCGTCCCAAGTTTTACTGGGCGCCTTTTCAATGACGACTAACGAAAGCGAAATAAAGTTGACAATTATGTGTGCCGTTGTATGTGCCGCATGCAGGTCCCACCACGGAGCGCTTTCCGCTGGTCACAACTGGGGTTGCGTACGCCTCACCACTACTGACACGACTCTTCTATGAGAATGGACATTGCCACCGTGTGAGGGTGAGCTGGAATGATGGAATGTTTGTAGGGTGTACATACATCGCTGTCTGTGTGGCATGATAGGCCACCTACTGACTGAACATGAACACGCACCGGTTTCGAGACGAACCTCGATTTGCTGTGGGCGAGTGCCATGAGTAGTACCCCAGCTAAAACCTCCCACCGGCCCCTGCTGTATGTGAAAGGCATTTTGATTGCCAAACACCCACGTTCGTGTGGATTCGTTTCTGGGTTTCATTTTTTTTCATTTAACCCACATCCAGCTGAGGCCCCATTGAACCCACATCCTGCTGAGACCGCATATCCTTTCTATACCAGTCGTACCACTCGCAGAGGCCAGTAAACTGGGTGGTAAGGGGTGGTACAGGTGTAACCGTGAGGATAACCGTGAGAACCGCACTGTGCACACATTGTCTAACAAAAATAATAATCCAATATCATACCGGTAAACAACACGACATAGCACAGCAGCACGCCACCCTTGCTCGCTGAAGAGCTCGCATAAGCAGGTGGGAATGTGCGGTGCACAACACAGAAGAATGCCTTTGATTGACCTTGGGGGCCCGCAACCAAGTAGGCAGGATGTACTGCAACGACCTGCACGACCAGGCCGTACATAGCTAGCCGAACGGCATCGTTTCATTTCAGACTGGAAAGTGGACAACTTGCGGGAGACAATCCATCAGGAACCTATTGTTGTCTGTACCTCACCCAGTAGCGATGGCGGGTGGTGCACAGGGTTGTACGGGTGGTACACAGGGAAACCCAGAGCCTCATCACCCCTGCCGACACGCCATAGCCCACGACGTGGATTGCTCATATTAGTCATATTAACAAAATTTTATTTGTTTTAACTGTTATGTTATTGTTATTTTTATTGTCTTCATCATCTGCTATTTTTTTAATATTCGTCCTGAAGCCCACATCCCTTGCATATTCGCCTGTGCCGCAGACAAGCATCCAGCCGTGTCCGGGGCCCCCATACCGCTTCTATCAGACAATTTATGCGGGCCTGGACAGCATCATGCACCAGTACTTGATGCATATCGAAGCGATCGGGTCGTCCACGAATCCCTCGCCCCCTGGCCTTGACGACGGTAAGAATTCGAATCCGTCTTACCATGACGCTTGTGAACGCATTAATATAGCTCGCATTAATCACCACGCCTGATTTGACATGCATGCACCGTATGGTGGCGGAAAAGGACTATGCAGCTGTTTGACGAGCCGGATCCCTGGAGCTGTTTGACTAGCAGCCCGAAAGATTCGTACGGGCTTGTGCACGCGCCATCTTTCGATTTGCTCGATTTATATCGTAAAGGACGCACGAAACCAACCATCCGGTCCGGCAAGTGCACAAAACAAGCAAGTGAACCTCGTAGCTGATTGTCATCATTTAACCCATGACGGCAATAACTTACTTGGGGTCTATGTTTCGCAGACCACCTGGATTTCATCTACAACGTGGGATCGAAGGTAAGGCCAGAGGCTGCGTATAGATTGGCGGGGATGGAGGCACTGCGATACGCACAACCGATTGCTGTTCGCGGATACTTCAATATATACACGGCAATCCGGAGGGTTGCAGCAGATGTTGGCCCATCCGTGTCCTCATCCGTCCGCGGATGCAAGCTCCAATGGCATTTTGTTTCTTCTGGACTTCGCTCGTTTGTTGGACACCATCAGCGGTTCTTCAGGTTCAAGTGTAAACCACTACGCACGGCGGCATTTCAAAATGCGCAACTGTCACATGGCTGTATGCATGTACCGCATTAGCCGCGACGCATGCAGTACATCAGGTATTAATGAATGTCATGAGAAGGAGCCCCAGCACTATTTTGCATCACCAAGAGACCACGCCGGGCTGCTGACGTCTTCGTTCTACCTCCCGCGCAGGATCTCATTGACGGCACGGTCGAAATCCAGGAAGCACACCAGCAAATCATCATGGCTCTCTTCGAGGGTGAGTCTGCCCTATCCTTGGTTCTGCTCGGCTCCCACGGGCGCATCACAACAAAGTCTCGCGGCATGATTGACCACAGCAACGAGCAAATGACGTGCTGGCCAGGCTACGCTCTGCTGCTTGATTAAACATAGCATTCTGTAAGGACACTTTTGCTTAATAAGGTACGAATGGAAGGTCACTGCAAAGTATGTCATTCACCAATTGTAATTGAACGCAGATCTCTTCATCTTTCACGTCATCCTGCTCGTCATGTTCTGGATTATCTTCGGAGCCTTTCTCTTCTTGCTGCTGAACCCTCTTCTGAGGAGGATTTCTCGGGAGGTGCGTGCGAGCGTACCTACAGTGACGCCGCTTGCTTGCGACGAGCACGTGCCATGAAGACGGACAAATGCATAGTTGCAAGCAAGTGCGGCGGTGCGTGCCATACTCTCTGTATCGAACCGTATTGACAAACGCACGTGCGCCCCTTAGGCGCCATGTCTTGTAGCGTTTACTGTCAATGGAGGGTTGGTTGAGTGCATCGAGAGTTGAAGGGTCAGAGTGCCGGGCGGTCCGGGAGCATCAGGCGGTCGCTCGACGATCAACGGCGTAGCCACATATAGAGACACAAGCAGGTCTACATCTGCATTAGTTGTTGCACTTTAACATCGAGCTCAAAATCATGTCATATGTATGACTGTATATCATAGCTTGCGATAAATTAGTCGCAGGTGCCCTCTCTTGCTTTTAACGGCGGGCCTCGCTCACCCTTACCATGGTGCATGTGTTATATATGGTGTCGTCACACTACCCGAGCAGAGGCTCCGCATCGCTGAACTGGTCAGCCAGCTGCCCCTTGAGCTGGACGTTGAGAAGCTGGTGTCTAAAGCCCTGGGCGCCGCGTCGAGCGGGACCGGCGCTGCTGAAACGCCCAGTGTGGGAGCAGGCCGATCGGGAGACATGGTCATCAACGGTAAGGAATAGATAGCGATTACTGTATATATATATATGTGGATCATCTGGATGCATGTGCTGTGGGTGACGCCGATGTTGTGACAAGCTGTGGCCGCTGCAGCTGCTGGTCTCTACCGTATTGTACATGTGCGGTCCGACAGGCCCACGCATAACTTCTATACCATACCATAATTTTAGCGGACAACCGTGCCCTGGCGTATTAAATGACCTCCTGTATCTTTATTGGGTGCTTCGTTCACTATCGCAGGTATGGCCACACCGGACCAGGACAACACGGACGCAGTCTCAAAATGGAAAAATATTATCCGGTATGCTACAAAACGCGCGCCACATTTTCATTCGTTGTGATTACGGACCACTTCGTTTATCTTCATAAACCAAAATACAGCATTCAGTCCTGACTCACCTTGCTTGAAGTGATGTTTGCCATATGTATATCCCGGAGTTCCTTGCCAGCCGAGCTCTCTATGTGAGCACGGGCGGGATATGCTTCAATCGTTTTGCTTTCCTTTGCGGTTGCGTGCATATTATTGCGTGATGCAGCATGCGTGCGCCAGCCGAAGCTTCCTCATCACGCTAATTCGAGTGTTCTTTTGATTTCCGTTGCTGCACCATCCACGCATGCAGGCAAGCAAGCTCGCAGCTGGTGAAAGCGCAAAGCGGAAGTTTGCGGGCTAGCGGCGGCCGGAAAATGGCCTGAGTGCACCCTACCTGTTCAAGGGCGTGCGGACGGAGCAGGGATGGCGCACAAAGCGGCAGTTCGGCTGACGTAGCTACGACCTACCTGCGTTTCCCTTGTACCTTCGGTGAATGTGTGTGCATCTGCATGCGTACCATCGTTGTGGTGCACATTCAGCGGCGAAATGGGCAATCGTCCGTTACTGCGTGGGTTGTGGTCGTGTGCGAAATGTTGCCGATTTTCAAGATGCTTACAAGGGGGTTTCACGCGACTGACCGCGTACCGACGGAGGTGTAATTCATGGCATTTGATGGGTATGTAAGCCTGCATACAGTGCACGTGTGCTTGTGTCAATGCCGTAATGTTCCATGGAACCGTTTTGTAGCCCTGCGTGTGTGCCGCTTGTGGCCGTGGACAGGGCGGCTGTGTGGAGTTGCTAATTGCGCGCCTAGATACCCCGCTGTGTGCGAAACGGTTAAGTCGAATGCAATGCGCGTTGCGATTCCCCAATCCTAATCAAACTGCGACAGAGCGTGCGTGCACGTGCATACTCGGTCGTCGATGGGCGACACCTGCCCAATACCCAGCGTTCTTACATTTTCGTTACCCGCGTTTTGTCTGACTCGGGTTCTGTACTTGACATGTGGCGATCAAAGGGTCGGCAGCAGATAGGCGGAGGGATCGTACCGTGCTGCATTCACACGGACAATTTTGACATGTAGACATATGTAGGCACAGCTTGATGCAGTTTGATTCTTGCGATGCTGCTGGAAGGCGCCTAACGGAGTAGTGTCTTGGTGTATGTTTGAGTCGGGTCTGATGAAGATATCGACACGCGTAATGGATATCCAAAACCGAGCGAAGCAAGTACGTAGTATGGCACACGTGTGTGGTTGGCAGCGGTAAGCTAACGATGCAGGAGGTTGTCAAGGAATGCATTCATTCAGTGCGATGCTGTGTTTCGAGTGGTGTGCTTTGCCTGGCAGCAGTTGGACTTCTGGTTGAAAACACATATTTTGTGCACGTAACATGTTATGGACGGACGCAACAAGAGCTGACAACCGCGATAAACCGCAGGCGCGGGGTTGTTTGCAATATACGGCGGGCGCGCACGGTAATGAACGTTCACATGTACGCGCGAGCTAGCTAGCGAATCGCTGGTGAGCTTGCACAGTCCACTCACTCCTACAGCCAGCCAATCACCTACATACTAATGCGTAAGATGTGATCTGCATGGTACGTTGGAGGCGGCCCACGTGTGTACCTAAGAGCTGGTTTGGTTCTCCAGCAGATTTCCTAAGCGTTGTAATCAAATGCAGGTTGTATGCGAATAATATCGATGCGGGTTGGCGCGCGCTCAATTCTATCTAGCGTTTAATGAGATGGCGAGAGTGTGCATCGGTTTGAGACCCTGTTGTACATGATGCTCAACTTAAAATGTTGAAGCTTGCTCGGCGATCAATCGAAGTTGTGGCACCATGACCGGCTCTATGACGTTTTTGCGTTGGGAAACAAAGGCTGACAGATAGCGCCGCCGTATCATAGTTGGACCATACAAGAGAAAGTCGGTCGGTCTGCGATGCATGGCGTGTGTAGCCCGTGGACAGCAGGCGGCTGCATGTTCACTTTCATGCATGGTCCACATGCGTGCGCGAGAAGCGTTCGTTTCCTGAGGACTGCGTGCTTTTTGGGCGGGGCCCCAGCGCGAAGCGCGTTCGGGGGGCCCCGCCCCCAAGGATTGCCCATGTCCGTGTGTCCGTGTGTCCGTGGTCCGTGTGTCCGTGTGTCCGGTAACGGCAAAACGTTCATTATCCGCTAAACTGATTCGCTATGTTTGTCATATTAATTGTCCTCTATTGCAAGGTAACTTTGGTTTGGCTGAAAAAAATTCTTTGCGCACAAACGGTCAAAGTAAAGCTCCGCGGTCTCCATGGACCCGAGTCAACATCCACCCAACGCCTCTCGCGCTCATGTTTGTTGCAACAGGTGCCGCGTGATGAATACTTGGATTAGGGGCAGGTGGCGCGTGCTAAATTGAACTTCCATTGTGTTCTGATGTTTGAACATCTAGATGCCACCAACACCAAGATTTGCCTTTCTGTTTTGCCAGATGAATACAATTCAACATTATGTATTGAATCAAAGTTTCAAGATGCAAAGGGATAGCATACCGAGTACCAAGGAGTTCTCCAGTTTCGATGGCCCGAAGTCCGGCTCTCACCGCGACTTTTTTGCACCCTGCTTTTGCTTTACATTGCTATGTAACTATTGTAGCAAACTTTAGAGGTTCACGCGTGCAGCAGAAGGGTTGCAAGCTTGCCGACGGACCAAACAACGACAGTTTCACGCTTCAAGCTTGATTTGTGATCATCTGCTTGACAGACGGATGTGGTAGTGCAGAGGCGACTAGCGTTACGATAGTGATAATGCAGATGCCATGACCGCCGTGTACTGCAGGTTGGTTTCGGGGCTACCTACCTGCTTGAGCTTGCTGAATCTATACACGCCGATCCACCTTCAACTTCAACGACACCCTCAATGGCACCCTTTCACTCTCTCACACTCTTGCGCGGTAATAGAGTTTTCGTTGTAATGCAAGCGACCTGTACGGATTGTAGGGGGCCCCGCCCTTTTCCGGCTTCAAGGAAGCCGACCCCTACTTGTCAGTGGGGCGGGCCGTGGAAATGTTGTAATTGTGCAATCCGGCGCCTAAATGCCGGTACGTGGTAATATTGCGCCTAAATTAATGCCGGTGGTGGTTTTACGGTGTCCTAATTTATTTGCCTTCTACTACATATATTTTACGCAGGGACCTGCTGCTGTCATTTTGATAATTGTGCATGTATGTGAGGTCCAGCGCACGTACCCATGCTGGAACGAATCAAGCAAGCAAGAAGTATGGTTGGATGGTGTTATGCTGGCCGCCTCCAAAAATACTCCGCCCTATTCAAATAATAATGGGCACATGTATGGAATGCACCTCATGTCGGTCCGCGAAGATCCAAAGTACCGTGTCAAAATCGGCACGCGCCGTCACACGCTCGATTGCTGTTGTTGCTTTTCTCATGCATCGGGGTAGCCTAAAGCGTCGCATTTGCATTCCCAACTTCCGGATTTGTACATAGATGTAACATTGATTCTCGCAGCACTGGCATGACCCGCCCTGCGTCGGTGAAATGCCCCGGGTGCATGAGTCGTTCAGCTGCAGCTGCACCTACCAGCGCTCAGGAGATCAGGTAGGACGGATGGATAAGATTCGTTTACACAGGTTAATGGTTTGCTTGTTCATTGTTCAACTGCAGGTAGGCTGGAGGATTGTATGATACAAATGCAAGCAACCTATCAGACACGTGTGATCAGCATCGATCGATGGTACATACATGTGTGTACGGTTTCTGGGCATATGTGCACGCATTATTCCTTCCTCGCTCATGCACTTCATTAAGGACAATGTAGCCAGGATGAGCAAACCGACCGACAGATGGACGAAGCTGCACGTCATCTTTTACACTGAGATTCGGCCCTGCTACGGGCCCGGTACTCGCTCGATCCTAGTGTTTGCAAGGGGCGTCGCCCACAATATAACAAGCCACGCACATGCACAGAGGAAGCACGCCACAAGCTGCAACTGTGTTGGCCTTCAGGCTGGTCCCTGCTATATATCCCCCGCACATACTCGCTCCACCTGCCGCGAGCCCAACAAGACTATGCCAATCAAGCAAAGAAACATGTCAAGCCCCCTCCTCTCCTCCTGCTTGACCATGTAAAATTCAAGACGAGGCCGGCGTGCTCGCGCGCGCTCTGCTGCACCTCTGTCTTTTCAACGGTGAAACCCACGCAGCCATCTGACCAATTGATGGATCATCAGCTGCTGGGCGCAGCGATGGGGCTCAGAGCATCCTCACTTGCTTGATTGGTGCTCTTGAGTGAGACTCATCAGATACACACGCAGAGGACCCGAGCGAGCGAGCGAGACGGCGAGACGAAACAATACTCACACACGCAGGCACGCACGCACAGCAGAAAACACATTGATTGGCACACTGCTGGAAGGAAAACAGGGAAGGAGAAACGCTAGGAACCGCCCCGGCCGCCCAGCCACATACATACACGCAGTACCCAAAGGCACCCTCGCATGCAGCCAGCAGCTGGCATCCGAGTAGGTAGGAGAGAAAATAGGCAACAGGTACATATGCATCGATGCGCGTCGGTTGCACGTATGTTAAAATATATGATGAGGCATGCATGGTTACGATCAGGCAGAGGCAGGGTGTTGCACAATACTTCGTTGCTTGTATGTGAACAGGCACCCATCGTCCGTACCAAGCTAGCTCGGCCGCTTGCGAAAAAAGACCATTCCTGAATTATCTAAATTACTATCATTATTAACCATGCTTAGAAAATATCCTAGAGCTGTACGATGTTGTTGCGCGATGCACGCATACATGCCGTGTTGGCTATCGGGATAATAATACTATATATGCATATATATACATCTGTATAAATAACAGAAATATTGTGCGTCTTAAGTGAAGCTGCTCACATGTGAACAGATTGGATTATTCGGACAAAGCGACACGGTAGGAGAGCATGCCGAGGTCGGCGGAAAGACAGAGCAGCAAAGAGAAGGGGTACGTCGGGACGTGTATTTGAAGAAGTTATACCGGAGGTGCATGTGGAAATTTTACAATAGCGAAGGGGAGCGTCCCTGAAGAAGTTAACGGGAACCAGCAGGAAGAGAGGCCACGGCTGTCGTGCGCAAAGGAGGCGTGCGCAATGACCGTGGAGAGGAGCGAGGGCGGAAACGATGGCCGGGTTGTTGCCGTTGTGGTGCAAAGCAAGGTCAGGGCAGGTCTGGGTCGCACGCCGCTGCAAGATCGCTCTCTCCAATCGAAACGATGTATGGCTTCCGTGCCCATAGACATCGAAAAGGTGTCGATGTCGGCCTGTGTGGGCTGTTGTTGACACCCCCTGTCCTGCCGCCCGGTCTAATGCTGAGTACACCGGGTCTTTGACGTGTCGGACGCTGCAGGCAATGCGGGAACACGAGCTGCGGAGCCACATGGCCAGTTTCTGGGTCACCCACGCAACATGCGCATTTATTTGCGCTTGGCACTAACGCCCGCGTATGGACTGCCCACCTGCGCTCTGATTGCGCGTAGGTGTCCCCAGCAGTCCCGCGGAATCACTTGTATTCTCTCCAGTTTGGGTGATTAAACAAGAGCTACACGAGCATTAACAGATATTTATTGTGCTGTCGCATGTGCCGCGTAAGCTGAGTACCCGCGCGCATACATGCGCGTGTCCCAAACTAAGAATCACCACTGTTCATAACGAGTTGAATGAAGCTTCGGAGCTTCCGTTACAAAAAATTGAATGAAAGAAGTATTTGCAATTCGTTCGCCTTGGGGTCATAGCAGTGTCGCTTCGCGGCTTCCCGCCTGTTTAGCCTGTTCGCATTTCGACACTCGCTTGAGGCGCTGCGCGATGCTTCTGAAGCCCCCCGTGCTTCATGATGCTCATATGGAGACCGCGCTTGCGCAAGGCGGGCCATTGCACGCACTTCTTATCGACGATGGCGAATGTACTACACGTGTCCTTCGCAAGCCCGTCCTACCCGTCCGGCAGTCCATTCTGGTGATATACGTTTGTAGGCAACAATGCAGGGATTTACAGAATGCTTTCCTGCGGGCGAAATTCGCGGATTTTGAGTAAACTCCTCGTACAGCCAACCATGATGCTGCGAGGGGCAGCTTAACAAGCATTCAGGAGGGAGGAAACATCAAATATGGTCGCCCATCCAGCTGTACATCTTCCCTGCACGGGCCCCAGAGTCCAAATAATGTCCGCTCCAGCAATTTCGCCACAACGGGATCATTCATTCCGGAATTTCTTTCACGAATTCTGCCCTCCGGACATGCAAGCAAGCGTCAGCAGCAGGACGCCGAAAACCCTTTTATCGAAGAAGCGATAGATGCTCGTTGGATACATTAAATACAAACATGCAAGTATAAGGCGCTGGTACACCGACGGGCGACAGCATCAATTTACATTGCACGTTCCCAATCTGCGTGGCCGACAAGGTGGCTACATACGTGGCTATCTAGTGTGACCTTGCGCACATGGCCAAGAAGATGAAACGTTCTATCTGCACAGAGCGCGAAAGTCATTCCGTCCGTCCATTGCAACGTACGCGTATATCGCAGTTATATGAAAAATGTACAGACGCATAATTAACATGAATTATCCGTTGGCGGGTAGGAACTGCAACATATCACATAGCACCATTCAACAGCATTACTTCGATTGCCATGCATACATGCGTGCTTACAACTAACCAGTTGCGATGATTAACGCCGAAGCGCGGAACGGCAGCAGGTAGCTGTGAAGTGCGCGTAAGCTATCTCGAGGCAGGGTCCCGTTGTAACGAACGTTCCGTCCCTACTTACCCGCTTTTACATACATGTGTTCCACTGGTTAATAAGCAAGCAAAACCTTCAGTATACCCTGCACCTACCATATTGTTGCTATGCTTGCGTATGTATGTAGCTGGGTTTCTTAGTTAATTTCTCAGCAGGTAGATAGAGGTATGTAGGTATGGAGGACGAACACCGAGCGACGCATGCATATATACATGTGCAAGTAAACACTACGACATATGCCTAACGTATCTATCTACATAAATACGTACACACATTGCACGCACAGCATATCGACTGCGGCGTGCGTCGCGCATCAATACGTACGTACGAAGTAATTTCCTCGTGTTCGTTTGCTTGCCTGAAATGTTAACTAAGGGGCCCTACAAGCCATTCGTACGTACCGGCAGTCATCAAACCTGCCTTCGCCTGGATTAAGGGGGCAGCAGGGGCGGTGAGGCTTGTGACGCTCGCGCAGCCGCCTATATATCGGGATGGGATGGACAACGCTACGCGCGGAGTACTCACACTACTCACACAAGCAGCCCCGCGTACCCCCTCGCAGATAGAGATACCCAGCCAGCCAGGCACCTGAGGGAAGCAAGTATATACAACAGTATACGTGAGGGGCACAAGGCCCGATGGACGAACACAAGAGCATTGACCTGCGGCCGCCCATTGTTCGTCGTCGGTCGTCTGGCAAGAGGCGCATGAACCACCAAGCAAATAAATCTGGATAGCGGACGGAGCCACCCGCCCAGCAGTGACACCGTGATAATGGCCCCCTGACTGCTGCTGGCTTCGGTTGCTTCATTCGGCTTCACTATCAATCTTCATTCGTAGGCATGCGCGTCTTGCAGTCAGCAGGATACCCCAATAGTACATACACGCAATAATCTGAGCGACCTACTCTACAGCCATCTAATTTATCCAAACATCCATTCCGTGGCTGATAAAAAGACGAAGCCCATGCATGCACAATCCAACATAATACGGAACGAACGCATCCGCCGCCCTTCGTTAAGTGAATCACGCATACATACATGCCGCGGTCATGGCAAACATCCAACCTACATATATCCAACCTACATTCATTCATTCATTCATTCATTCATTCATTCATTCATATATCCAGTGTGGACTATACGTATATGTACTATGTATATATTATATACAAACTTATGTACTGCGTGCATGCGCATGTGGGTCCTGTGTATGTCTGCTGTACATATATATCGACCTGATACGTAATGAGCAGCCCTGCCCCAACGAAACTATATACCTGTCCTACGTACGTGTCCTTGCTTGCCGTATCACACATATCCAAACGTGTACCTATATTGCTACACCTTGCTTCGCATGCATGATGACCAACCGAAGTTTGTTTGTTTGTCTTGTCCATCGGCCGGTAACGAACTCTGACATTGTATATATCTCGTGATGCTGTTAAATGATGTGACTACTACAACATTATCAGTGGTGTGGAATATTCAGCGGTTCGACACTATTCGCGTGTTATTAGTCTATGCATGATGGCGATTCGCGGATGAAGATAGGTACGAACAGTCGCCCATCGCAGCACGGCTCTTGCGAATTGGACAGGATGAACAAACATTTTATAGTTTATACGTGTACGCACGTTGCAGCGAATATTTACAATTGTGAATGTACCTTATTGCCGACAATAGTAGTGCTGCCAGTCTGCTGCAAGTGTCTCATTTCCATCCATAAAGACAAATTTAATTTTCCTTTAATATCATTCTATACAAGCGATACTTCAAGTTGGACCAGGTTGAACGGTTCATAGTCAATCTATATGCCTCGTGCGAAGAAACGGATCTATGCATTAACTAGCAGTCGTTCTTTCTTTAAGTATAAATCCGGTGAAGCAAGTCGCGCTTCAAGCAAGCCGTTCTTTCCGGTATGGTCGCCGAGTCAGTCACCGGGGCGTCCAGCTACGCCGGGAGCGTCGCATCGTCCAGGTCCTCCAGTTCCAGGCGTGTGCGGTAGGTAGATGTCCTCGCTTTCGGTAACAAAAAGAGATCAATTATGGCTGAAATTAGATAACTAGCTGTTGGCTGGTCGAAGTGAAGTGCAGGGGGCACCTCGCTCATTCGTTCATTCATTCGTCGTTCATACGTTAATTGCTTGAGGGCTGCATGGCACCTTGAAGTTTGGTGTCCAGTCTTCTGCTGTATGATGTGCGCAATGTTTTACTGAACTTTCCAGACTGAGCTGCTCCGTGCGTTCTATCTCATTTTAAGCAATAACGGCCGAGCGAGTGTAGAGCTTTCCTGCATGCCTTTTCGTTCCTGCATGCCGAGACTCTGTGAAGGTTTCACACATACATTTGCATGATTTGCCAGCCCACACGCCGGAACTATATAGTGCTAATGGCTGCTGTCATGATTGATGTCATCACTTAGCTGGGTAGTTAGTCAATACTAGCATCACCTGCCGTGTACAGCACGCACAAAGAAAGCATCGATATGAGCGAGCGAGCGAGCAAACGCACGCCCTTGGCCGCCACTGCTGAGAACTTCGACTGCGCATGAAGCTGGCCATCTGTTTAATCTGTTGATAGTCCCCGTACCTCAACCAACCATGCTGTGCATAACTATGTTGTCGCCAGCGATAGATCCATGGCTGCCGCCAAGATCGATGTCCAAGCGCTTGCCGATCGATCCACAGCAAATGCTTACGCATTAAATGAGTAATAAGCTCGCCCCTGCCCCTATCTACGCCGCCGACCTGTCCCTTACTTCGTCTCTGTTCTCCTGTTATTAATCTCCTCCATGCATCGATATCCTCGGGTGCTGTCGTCGGCGCCTGCTTGGCTGCTGAGCGAAGACATGATCATGCCAACGCCGATGGCCAGGGAGAAGATTTGTTCGACAGACGGTCGTCGTTGGAGGTACGTTCGCTTTTTCCTTGTATGATACACTCTGGGACACACCTAGCTGGCCTAGCTAGTTATCCGAAGCCCTTTTAAATTTCTTAGTGGCCTCCAGTTGTCACGCAACCAAGCATATGCACACGCACTCATTTATTTGCGTCAAGAGCGAGCTTGCACACATTTCGTTCACGATGTGCATGTAAATGGATGAGACACTTACTTCACTATACCAGCTAGCTGTCTGTACCTGCTGGAGGGACGGCCGAACGCTTCCAAATAAAAGCATGGGGTATCAAGCAGTTCGTGTACGCACGCAGCAGTGGAAAGCTACATCAACATGCGCGTGGGTGTAAAGCTCATTACAGCGCGCGTCGCTCGCTCGGCCGACATGCCTGAATCCTGACAGAACGGAGCCGTTTGCTAGCTGCAATTTGTGCCCAGCAGATGAAAAAGAGGCCCGGCGCAGGCGCGAGATAGATCCAGAAATGGATATTAAATGCGTGCATATATATGTATGCCATATATGGTGTCCTGGTGAAGTAGGTGAACAGCCCGGACTTGTGCGTGCCGAACTTTTAACTGGCTAACAGGCACTCGCCACCCTATACAACCGTGATTTCCTCCGTGCCTGCAGAATGGCATCTTCGCTGTCCTCTTCACTTTGCGGTACGTGTGCGCGTGTTGCACTATGGTTAGTGTCTCGTATCGTATAACATTTTTGATGTTCTTTCGTACATTTTTGATGTTCTTTCGTAGGGTTTAGGGTTTAGGGTTTTTAGCGTTCGGATATGCGTTTCTCCATCCAAGGGCATCGTACGACCATTGCTACTATATTTATTATTATAATTATAAATTAATAATAATAACAACTTAAAATAGTCGGCAAGCCCTGATGCGGTCCGTTGGAAATAAATACGGTGCACCTCTTGCCACCGGAGGGTGCGAATTCGTTTTCTCTTGTGTCTATAGTATAAAAATACATTCTTATCTACAGCCGGGCTTATACTGCGGTACGTTCCTGCTCTAAAACAACATTACCTATTTGTATGCATGCCCTTACCACCCAAATAATCCAGCAAGGAGAACTCGGAGGCGCGCATTCGGATACGATGGGCACTGCTCCAGATATTGTTGGGTGCCTGGCAGTTGTTCACCACAGTCATTGATCCAACCAGACAGGGTTGGTCTATCCACACCGAAAGCATGTAAGTTTCTGTTAAAGTAAGGACGACAAACTAGACAAACTATATAGACACGGGGCACGGGGAGTGTTTCGGTGTCCTTGTGGAACCTGTCCGGTTAGTCCGGTGCGCCGTGGTGGCGCACATGGTGAGGAAGCTTATATTAGGCTAATTAGGCTGTAAGTCACGCACCGATGACCCGCGGGGTTCGCTGTAACATCCTTAATTTAATAGACACGCACATTAATGAGACAAAAAAACTAGATAGCCGCCACCGAATATTACACGTGTTTGCCGCCTGCCATAACTGACACGACTTCATCGGTGTGCACGCATGCACGCACGCAGAGCGTGGAAGGTCGTCGGCGTCCTCAATTTCCGATGGCTCGCTGATGTGGTAAGAGTGTCCCTCAATCCCAATCCACTATGTTTGTATGTCATCAGGAGCACATTTAGTGTATTCCTCTGCTGCTGGTTGAAATAATAATCGGTCGGTATAAAATTCCTCCGGGAAAATCTATGAAAGAGCGATTAGACCAAGACTCCTCTACCTTATATATTACATAGAGTGTATATAGACATAGGTGTTTCTTCTGATGCGGGTTACTTCATTAGCGGTCGCTGAGCAATGTCACGAGCCAGGCGTGGGTCTTCCAAGACCTCGAGAGGGTGCAGCGCTGAGTGCCTCAGGGGTGGTGGTAGCTGGTTATTAATGGGGTGCCTGTGTGGGCGACCTCCCCTGTGCTTGGCTTTATCCACTTCTGGGGATTCTGCCCTCTGCTGTGCCTTTCCCTTTGGTAGTGTTGCCCCGCTGCGCGCCTCTGCTTGCTTCGGTGTCTGGCTGGGTGGGGTCTTGGCCCGGTGTGTTTTTTGGGTGCGGCGTTGAGGTGTGGAGGTGTCCTGCCGCCTTGGCGGTGGGGCCTGCTGGGGCTTGCCCTGGTATACACCGGTGATCCCTTTGGGGTCCGCTGCAACGTTCATTCATTCATTCATTCGCCGCCTCCTAATTACAGGTATGTCGAGGAGTTATCGTACATACCATGCCTGCTGTCTTGCCATGCATGTCTCCAGAGTATTGATTAATGGTGTAAATGCCTGCTGCCTGCTGCCTGCTGCGGGCCACGCATGCTTGCGTACGTAATGCTCTAGGGCTACGGAGCGTACCTGGTGGTGCTCTACACCATGATGACGCTCCTGGTGGTCAACTGCGGACTTTGCGTGTGGGTCACCTGGTGTTTTAAAGAGCAGAAGTTTCCAGTTGTTTGGCCAGTCAAGGTGCGCACATCGATTCGGTCTGGTTCGTTATGCAGCTGGCGACGGGCGGGGTGGGCTGACAGGGAAATCTTTGTTCAGAGCCGGCGGCGGCGGCGTACAGGAGCCTCATTGTCTCTGCCCCGTTAACATACACACGCCAGGGTTATGCATGCAGCTGGCTGTAGCCCTCTGTACTATCTGCACGTACCGAACTTGCATTCTACCAACGTACCCGGCTCGGAATACTCGGTTCTGCAGATGTTTGTTGATGCTAGCTGCCCCGATCGACTGTCTTTCGCGTCCGATCAAACACAACCAGCTACTCCGTACCAGTCCACGAATCCTTTCTGTGTCTTTACAACAGGTCTTGCGACTCTTCAGCGCTGTGCTCCTGCAAGCCTTTGACGTTGCGTCCATGAACATTCTGCAGGTTGGTATATATCTTGCGCAAAGCCCGTGCGTGCTGCATGTAATCGGTCATGCCAGGGAGCCCATTGTATCAATTTATGCCAGCATCGTGTTAATTTGTCCATTGTTGCGCGAAACTTGTGCTGCAAGTAACCCGTGCCGGGGCGCCCATCCGCGCAGTCGTATTCATACATGCCATTTATTAATAATTGCCTTACGTGCAGCTCGGACTCTCGTGTCGGTTCACGGGACCTCACACGCCTCACCTTCACTTCGACCTTTTTCCTCGCTACGGTGAGTCCATGCCAACCATCCAATCAAGTCGGCACAGGATTTCAGAAGATGTCCGTCTACTATAACCAGTGTGCGCCACTTGCTTTACATACATGCATACCTGCACATACGTGCATGAATGAATGAACGTTACCGGCGGGGCAAGTACGGCAAGCCCCAGCAGGCCCCACCGACAAGGCGGCAAGACACCTCCACACCTCAACGCCGCAAACAAAAACACACCGGGCCATGACGTGCATGTATGTAAATATCTATGCATTCGTCACCCGTTAAACAAACCCGTTTCGCTCGTTCTGGTTGCTTGCAGGTTGCGTGGCGATGCCACACATCATGCACGCAATCGTGTCGGGACTAGCCCTTGCACTCTTTGTTGCCCTGGCGCTATTTGCTATATTATCCCAGGTGAGTCCGTCCCTGATGCTGCTGCCCGTCCGAGCGCTAGCTGTGCTCGCCAGTGTGTACCATGCACCGACCCATCCATCCATACGCACAGCGGATATTCATACATACGGTCCGTGTCATACAACATAAATTCTCTGTCCGCCCACAATGAAATAATTTTCCTTAATGGCTTGTTGTTCAACCCACCAGTTTAACCAGTTTCGCTTGACACGCACGGCTTGCAGATAGATAAATGTGTCGGTTCAGCCACAAATGCATGCATCCCCTGACAAAGGACATATTGTCAAGCGGGTTTACTTCGTTGGTGCCTGCATGCTTATTAGACTGCTGGCGCCGTCACTAGGGCTTACATTCGCACACCGATCTATCGTGTGCACATACAGGTGGAGGTCAACCTTTTGTCTAAGCGGCCGTCTGCCCTGGGACACAGCGGGCCCGAGATGATGGCATTTGTGATCAAGGTAGGTGACTAAGCTTAAATTTTCCAAGACCATGTATATTTATTTAATTTGATAACGCGTGCTGGCTGTTTTCGATGTTCTGTCACATACACGTGCTACACACGCGCGCACTGGCGCTTGCTGGCGCGTACGCATGCGCGTTGATCCTGCATACCATGCACACGTCAACATTTTAGTTGGCATGGCTCCGTGTACGCGTGTGTGTACGTACACGTAACTGTTTGCGTTCATGTATGTGCAATTTTTGATAAATAATAGTCCAACGTCCCGACCCGTTCATACGTTTTTTCAGCTCAGGAGGTTAAAGTAAAGCTGTTGAGACGGGTCACAGATATTCTGGCTCGGGTGACTTCGCAATTTGTTTGCTCAGATGCATGAAGTTATCACTATTAAAGCGTCTTTTTAGGTACTTTAGGCAGCGGCATATTAAACTGTGCACATGTAGGCGCGCGAAGCCAAGCCCAATAATAATGTAACATGTACAAGCTTGCCATGAACGAATGTCGGCTTCTAACACAGATAAAGCGCCATGCTCCACTGGGTGCGTGGCATACACGTTATGGATGGGGACGCACGCGTGCCAGCGTATGCATAAAATGCGTGTGCGGCGGCCGTTGGGCCATGCATGTCTGTTGCATCATCCGTCATCAGGCGCTCTTCACATTTGTGCGCGTGGTCATCGGCTGGCAGCGAGTGGAGGCATGTCTTTTTGTTGCGCTGTCCGTGGCCCTATCGTGGCAGTACCTGCGTTGGGTAAGTTTGTTTACTGCAGCCACGCAGAGAGAGATAGACGGCTGTGCATGTAGTTGTTGTCCTTGCTCCCGGACACATACCGTATGTAGGTATAATAATCCTGCAGGCCGCCACATCCCCCACTTCATTCATTGCTTGATAGCCGTGCCCCGGTCATAAGTCCCCGTGCGCGCCGTTCTCTGTGTGTTCCCACCCAGTAGTAACCGCGCGCGCGTTCACGTGCTTCGTCGAAATAATAGCTAAACAAATCCATACTATAATAACCATAATAGGTATGCGCATAACCCTGCTGCCGTGTAAATCTACATGAGCTATATAGTAATTTGCTTGGGAGCAACTCTCGATCGTATTATGTAGTAATCCATCCAATAGCTAGCTTGCTTGGGGCATTAAGCAAATCCCTGTCACTAGCTTACGTCTTTTATTTCTCGTTCATATGTCTGCTCACATCAGCTAAATCAGCTAGGGTGGAGGCAGCAGCGCGGTACGTACGTACCTCACGCAGCACTCTTACACTTTCAGTAAATCCAATCAATCGACAGACATGTTTGAAATCCAATAGTCCAATTGTTCTCCAGTCGTCCTCTGCACCGGACTCATTCGTGCCATGATTCATTCATTCGCGGCCCCGTCCCGCAGAACCCATACCTGGTCGCCTGGGTGAACTACCTGAAGGCCGGCGTGGCGGTTACCATCGTCTGGTGCTCCATTTCACTCCTGCTGCTGGTGTTCCACCCGGGGGTGCAACCGGCTGACGTTAAGCAGTGGGCCGACTTTGTCACCCTCCTCCTGCTGGTGGGCTTGGCGCCCGCCTTCCTGCTGGGAATGTTCATATCCTGGCGCATGATCTCGTACATGACAAACACAGCCTTGACAGCACTGGCGTAAGTATGGCATTATTAGCTAATCGCATACCACTGCAGGCTAACATGTTTCAGTGTACGTTTCAAAGGGCACGCACCCAGCCCTGTCCGTCCAACGTATTACTATAGTTACTGTTCCTTGCTATTTTCTCTTCGAGCGTTATTAGCAGACATGATCGACAGTGCATTGGCAGCAATACTATTTCATGGATATGAGCATGTCTGGAATAATGCATGTATTTCTTATTGTGGCGCGTACGTAGATGGCATAACTGACACGGTGCGTTGCCTTCCTGCTGCTCATGACAAACTAAGAAGCCGAAATCTATGCACCGACCTGCCAAGCGATACCGGACCAATCACGCAATCTTCTTAAACTGCCAAAATATTTCTTAAAAAAACGCGTTGTTGATATGTGCTGATGATTATGTTTGATTATCAGTACCGCCAAACCGGATGCACCGCTGAAGGAGATCTGCCAAAACGTCGATAACCCGCAAGACGTGGAGTTGATTGCCAGGTGCGTGGGACTAGGTTGCTGAATGTTTGTACACCCTGGCCCCCGACTCCGCCTACCCTGTTTTAAGTTAAAAAACGCCATATCGTTGTTTATAGCATAATGGATGTCATGTGTGGGCCCGGCGACGGCTATTAAAATATTAGTATAGTGAAGATGATAATGGTATAATATATATGTATAATAATAAAGATAGTCATAATAGTAACGTCGCCATCTTTGCTCCTCTGCGACAACGCAGGTGTTGTCGCGTATGGAAGGACCGTTACAATTTGGATCCTGACGCCGTCAACAAAGCTCGACAAGTAATCCAGGTACTTACGGGCGAGGACGTGTATATGCTGGTGGCTGTCGTTATAACTTGCCGTACGCATGAGTAGTTCCGGCTGGCTTGCAGCACTTTCTATCTTACGGTGCTAACGATTGCCTGTATAGCTAGTAAATCAAATCTATGTGTACATGTCTGGCAGTTGCCGTGAGAACAACTTGCAATCGACAAGGCAATCAGTCAGGGTCTATCGGTATTCATCTTGATATCTCCGCAACGTACGTACGTACTCACTGTGCCCCACGCACGCCGGTCGAATCGCACGCAGGCGGGCCTGGCCATGTTTCCAAACAGTGCCTATATGGTCTTATTGCATGGGAACTTTATGATTGACGTGCTGGGAGTGAGCCAGAGCGGCAGCCGGCGCATTGAGGTGAGCGCATACCCGCTGTATCACTAGTATCACGCACTCAGTGATACTAACTAATCATAATCCTAATAATAGCTATATTGTCTCACTTAGGCAGCACCGGGGCATTTTTATTTCGAGTTCTAGTACAAATAAAAACACGAAGACTTTGTGCGGGTTCTGCGGGAGCATGGCTCTTCAAGTCGACGAGCTCACTTAGCTCAATCGTGTCAGACGTGCGATAACCTTTTGTTGCGTTTGTTCCACGCACGGCGAACTTGCACGCAGGATGCACGCAAGCTAGACCCTAATCTGATGTGTCGCTTCATCATGTTTGTTCGACACCAGCAAGCCTCGGTAAGAAAATGTACAGTTCGCCGTCCACCGTCGGCCCTGCTATGGAATAGCAACTAACCATCTAAGTCCGGCGTCTGCGAACCTGTAAAATGTATCAACTATGTATGAGCCATGACGTCCAGCTAGCCACATCCGTGTAGTTCCCGCCGTTCAGTAGTGTGCACACGTAGATCCATGCCCTCGTTCTATTATATTGTATAAATTAATATGATAGTATTTTATGTCATGTTATATAAATTGTTTATAATATATAATACAAATAATATTAGGATAGAATGTAATAGACTAATGATATTATATATAATGATATTATATAATATATCATTTTCATTTATGTTATACTCGGTATAAAATATATCATAATATTCAAACGAATATTTATAGAATAATAAAACACACCCATAAATCAAAGCGTATGTATGGGTTCAGTTTCTTTTCCTTTCCACAAGATTGCCGATATGCAGTGCTTGCTTGTCCCCATAGCCCCATGGACTTGTTTAAGCTTTTGTGCATTCACTTACGATATGTGCCGTTCTTCACCTTTTGAATCGATCACTGGTAAATTCGACGGGTACACAGCAACTCGCAGCCGGCAAGCAAACCAACGGAGGGGCTAACATGGACCTGCTCGCGTAAGTGCGATGCATGTAACGTACCCGGGGGGTTGAATGCGTGTGGAACTTCATCAGTAACTGCGAGGATATTTGCGGTACAACACCACATGACGGAGGAATTCATACTTGCAGTTAAAATAGTAATACTCGGTCCTAAACTGAGGCGTGTATTAAGGGGGTGGGGGGCGTCGTAGCTTAAATTGTAAAGCACCACCATTACGGTGGGAGATGAGGGTTCGAATCCTTCCGGCGTCACCCATAGGTTGTGAGACTTGTTCGCTGATACTTAGTATCAGCCTACCCGAGGCATTCCTCAGGGCAACCCGTGGGGCAAGTGATGACAAGTCCATCGGCAGAATGCTAGGCGCCGAGGAATGGCTGCACAAGACCGGTGAAGCTGCCCAAGTACCTAACAAGAGGCTACTGTAGCATGGCTAAGCCGAACCTCGCACGAGCCTTAGATGGTGACCTCTACGAGGGGTGCTGAATTCCCCAGCGGGTGAAGCGGGTCGTAGGGGGCTAACTACCCTCCTCCAGGACAAAGCGCAGGGTGCTGTGTAGAGTGCAGTGGTGTACGGTTAGGGAGGCGGTCGGTGCAGCATGCACGCGGCCTGAAGTTGATACAGGAGCACCAGACTCCGGCAGGTTGCAACAACTGGTCGTGTCCCACAGCGACAGTGTGGCGTGCTCACCAACGATAGGCGGAAACTCTAGGGTGGAAAGGGCCCATAGAGGTGACGCGGTGGGCGTTAGCGTATAGGACTGACATTACTGACATGGTGCAGACCTCAGAGCGCGCCCCCCTTAACACACGCCAGGTTGAGCGGACACCGGTGTAACAATAATAATAATTAAGGGGGTAGGGGTGGAGAGGTTAGAGAGGTTATAGGTTTCCTCTGTCCTTTGCACGAAGAGGGATGTATGTCATGCTTCTGTGTTATGGCATGTCTGCAGGTATGTCGAGTACCAGCGTAAGCAACGCATGGTGGTCCGGCTCCATCGCGAGGCGCTACAGGCCATCTGCAGCTTTTGGTGAGATCTCATGCGTGCATTGCGCGCCGCTTTGATGAGGTGATTAGTACTGTAACGCCGGCATTTTGCATCACAATGTCTTTTTTGATCACAGGAAAGCGCTGGACTCGTCAACCGTGTCATTTACCACCTTGTCCAAGGGGCTCAGCCATATCGAGAGCTCAGTCACACACGTGAGCATCAGACATGGTCCAAAGACGGGAGCATCAGACATGGTCCAAAGACGGATGTACCTCTGTTGCGCATACACTAGTGGTATGTGAGGTGCATGTTAAGTACGTGTATGACCCTCGTGGCGATGCAACTAATAATGATATTATTTTAACACATACACAGCTTACCTGCCTCCGCGCGAGCAATAATCACATCTATGTTTAAGGTTTTCACGGACCCGTGCGTGCAGGCGCAAACCGCATATCGTGTTGTGCTGGAAGCGTACCGTAACAACCCCAAGTTGGTGCGGCTGTACGGCAAATTTCTGCAAACAATCAAGAACGACCCGTGGCGGGCGGTGGGTACATTGGCAGAAGTGCAATCAGTCAAGAAAGCATCAATGTCGGTGCGAAGCCAAAGCAACTAAAGCAACAAGCAGGCACGATACGGTCCACGCTCGGCTGCTACGTACGGCTTCGTTCAGCCCATTGACTGTGTTGGCTTGCATCCTTGCTTGCGTAATTAAAACAGTAAATTTGACGCTCCTCATTATTGCCACACTCCTTTATACGTCCAGGCGGAGTATTTCAATGAAGCGGAAAGGTTGGAAGAGGTCCAGAACGGCAACACTTCAGGCGGGCCGCTTCTCCCCGACGGTACGACGCACGAAAATGTTCGTTAGTACATACACGCTTTCGCATCAGGAATTCTTCTGATACGGGGCACAATTGTGTTCTGTAACCCCGGTGCACCTGGTATCCGCTGGATCAACGTACCTTACATCTACAAGCTCTGTAGGGCAAACGGCGTTCAAGAGATAGAGATAGGAACCATAAAGTGCGTAGCGTGTTCGTGTCATTACGAAATAAGTGAATAGAGGTGAATTGTACATGCTTACATGCATATGCAGGCACACCTCTAGGCCGCATGGACGAGATGGCAACTGCCGTGTTGGTCATCAACGCAACGGGAGAGGTGCAAGTGGTGAGTGTCCCCAAACCGAGTAAACCGAGTGACCCCAAACCTTGGATATGGGCGATGGACCAAAAATAATTTAGAGATGGAGCTGGCGATGTGCAAGCACCATCACGATGTCATGCATTCGTTGTTCGTTGTGCGTGGCGCCACAACAAGTTTCACAACATAGCAAACAATGACAAGCTTGCTATTGTTTATTAACGTTTATTAACGAATAGGCCACAGCACACGTGCATATGTATTGTTTATACACCTTATCATCAGGCACGCATGCTAGCACGCAAGTGTTGACCAACGCGCCTCGTCCCTCGCTTGTCCTGCTGCTAAATGTAAATTTTGAAATCAGGCAAATAGGCATGCCCACGTGCTTTTCGGTTACAAGAGAGGTGCGTAGCACGCATAATAATTGTACGGGGGTCTTAGCAGCGCAACGACGGAGGTGGGCGTGCTGCTCCGTTTAGTCTGTTTGTCCCTTCCTCTATCTGGTGCTCCCAAATGCATGCACGCGCTGGATCACAGGCACGCACGCACGCGGTAATAGATGTGTGTGTATATATATATATATATATTATAAATAATGGAACCCTACCAACTCATAGGGGTTCTGACAGGCTGTGACTTACCAGGCGAATCTGTCAGGATAGGTCTTTATCTACGTTAGCAGCTTAATCAGCTCTGGACGAAAGTTGATTGTCATGCATATATATAGTGGCCAGATAGACAAGCAACCAGCTAGAGGAGTAGTCAATTTACAGATTTCCGCCAGCCAACTATTACTACTACGTACGTGTGCACCCAGGCACGCTGGAGGGGAAGCCCATGGCGACTCTGCTGGCGCCGCATTTCGCCCGCTGGCTGTCCGACCACCTGGCGTCGCTGGTGAGCACAGCCGCGTTGGCGCACCACGCCACCAGGGCCGACGATCACGGGGAGCTCCACGACGAGATCGTCGTGGGCATGCACTACGACCGGCTGGCCTTCCCCGTCAAACTGTCCATGAGAAAGGCATCAGGTATGTATATATATACGACTTCGCGTGTCATAAATGGACTCACTGTACTTGCATGCTTACAGGGTTCCGCAAACAAACCTTGCGCCGCAGGTGTGGGCGAGGATTCGACCTTCATCACCATGCTGGAAGCTGTGCCGCCGGTCCGTGGCGTGGCGATTTTATGGGTGACCCTGTCTGGAACAATTGTGGCCTGCGACCCTCAGTTTGTGATGGCATTCGGGTATGTAATTAAGCCCGGCGAGGTACGGCAAAGATAACGCCTATACGTACATATAGCAAATCAAGCATGGTATAACATCTGTTATAGTTATCATACATGTGACGATGTATCATGCCATAATTTACCACAATATAAAATGGTGAATTCGACAGGTATAATAAATTTAAATATAATATAATAATCTATAAGATAATATAATAAACTAAAATATGATATAGTAATCCATAGTATAATATAATATATTAATCTATAATATAATATGATAATCTATAATATAATATAATATTATATTATATTGTATATGTAATATAGTATAAAATATATATATATATAGTATTTCATATAATAAAATATGCCTACAAACCCTGTCAATGTATGTAATTGGAGTCTCTTAATTATATGCATAACCCCGCAGGTGGAAGTCTTCGGAAATCAACGGCGCCAGCATCCCTGCCATCGTATCCATCCCAGGCTTGTCCCGACAGTCCACTGAAAATGATGCAGAAGCGGCGCTGGCTCCTGTACGTGACGACAGTAGTCCCAGCGACATCATTCAGCGGTGAGACGTGCATGCATCCTCATGCATTCACACACCGCGTGCGTGTACAACAAACAAGTATGGCTGCCGCCCATGTGTTTGCCCAGAACATTAATGTACAGACAGGAAACTTGTATGGGCACTAATAGTTACATGACGTACGTACGTATTGACGCGTGGTGGTTTTCGTGTGCAAGCAAGCAAGCGACCGCCACTATTTCCCACTGCGTCCAGGCTTCTTGCGCTGTTCAAGACCGCGGTAGATCGGGGAATGACCGAGCACAGCATCCGCTGCCTCGTGACGCACAAATACGACCGAGAGCCGGTGGCCTGCACACTCACATTTGCGTACTCCGGTAGGTGCGTGGTCACGTGTTACACGTTTCTGTTTCCGTAAAAGGCAGGATCCCAATTCGTAATAAACGCCCGCGTGCAAGTATTGTTGTTGTTATTACGCCAATTACTAATCAGTCTAATTCTATTACTATTCACGATATTTACAAGGTCGATGAACAGTGTTATCGCAAAGTTGGTCATCATCGTAATGAATGTTACCATTCCTTCGAGGGTGCGTGTACGGCGGACGCCCTGCCGCCGATGCAGATATATCTGAGCCGTTAAAAAAGCGTTTCTGGAAATCCATCCAGGCGAGCGCTCTCCCATACGTACGTATCGTGCTTATTGTAAATCAGATAACAGATAGACGAAGACTACGAAAACGCACGTCCCCCTTGTGCTGTGGTTCAGCCCGGGTAGCGGCGCCCGAGCCATGAAGGAATGGTACTCACATACGTAACTCAATAACAATTTGCTCGCTGATAACACGTGGCTGCATATATACCATGCAGCGGACAACGAAGCGCCGGTTCATGAAGTTCGGTTGCGGCTGGTGGAGTCTGACAAATCGCAGCTGTTGGTGGTGAATCGTAAGGGCTCGATCTTGCACGTGTCCTCGGAGCTGGCAACAGCCCTCAAAGACGCTGGCAGGTCTATGCTGGGAGTTATTGGCGGAGGTTGGGGTACAACGTCGGGGCAGGGTGGCGGGGGCGTGGGCGCCATGGGGCTTGGTGCACCCGCGACCACGACGGCCAGCACTTCTGGTCCGCCAACGACGGATCAACTCTCCGGCTTCACGGTTTGCGACTTCCTGCCGATGCCCTGGAAGGAGATGCACGTCCGACACCTGAAGGTGCACCACGTGAGTACGTAACTGACGCAATCGAAGCGATGGTATATGCACTCTAACGCAACCGAAACTGACGCAACCGAAACTGCATCCCCCGCGCGCAGACATTAACATCCATGACCCCAGCCAGCCGCGCCCAGTGGTCCTGCCGCACGGAGGCGCCCCAGGGGCCTACCCTGGAGCTCCGCACCACGGGAGGCAAGCCTCTCTTCATGCGGGTATCGGTGACCACGGCGGATGTGGCGGGGGAGCTCAACCACGTCATACGAATGGCCAAGCAAGTTATTCTTAGCTTAGCCAGGACCTCTGCTTGCTTGCATCACTCTGAGACACATGCCATGATAAACATGAAGTTCAGGAAGGATTATTTATCATCGCACGCGCGTATGCCTTCCTGAACAAAGTCAAGGATTTGCGACATTTATCAACACAGACCTGTCAAAACGATAGAAGTGATGGCATAAATTAGCAACAGCGAACGCTTTGCTTGCGAAGTGACTTTCATAGACCATCGTACTGTACAGGATGCGTACCCTGGCCCGTGTCTTTCTAGTCTTTCCGATTCAGATCAAGGACCTATGTGGCGATTTCGTGTCAAATTTGTACCCTGGGCATACCTACCCATAGTTATGCTGTGCAAATAATGCCACGTCCAACGGAATGCGGAATCTCCTCATCAACAGCAGTGACTGTTGCAGATGCGGTACATTAAGGAAATAAATAATATTGCAATTCTGGCGCGATGAGTCCGTTCATGCAAGGGCGGGATCCGCCGTCGCAATTTTCAAACTGGTTCTTAAATTTCGCTGTAGACCCGGTCCATTAAGCTAAGTTGCATCAATTTGATGTTAAAGGAAGCTTGCTTCCCATTTGCGCCTCAGTTATGGGCATACTGCTGTCCCTGTCATCCTCCATGTATGTACGTACCTTGCTGCCATGTTGCCAACTCTTAATGGCTCAGGTGCTGGTTAAATCACATAAAATTTTTAACCAAAGCTCACCGGCTTTTGCTTTGCTGCCCGACCCTGCCGCACCTTGGTGCATCCATCTACCTCAACCTGCGGGCACTCAGATCAACTTTGGAAGCAGCCCTGTCGGAGCGCCGAATGATTTTGCAGCTCACCGAGGAGGGGATGATCATGGGCGTGACGGATGGCAATCCAGTGGCGCTTTTCGGAATGGACCCCAGCAAGGTGAGTTGATGGCTGCATGGTGGTGAGAACGAAACACACACGGACGTGCAGTAGTCGTGCACACATCTGAGAACGGATGTGATTTCACTATGCGGGGACGCACCTAGCTGGCGACCGACGGAGTAGCTAGGTTTCTGTCCGTGGCTAATCAGATCGGGACACGCCGTGGAACATATAGCAGTAGTTGTAGTTTCCTCCGTCTTGTGCCACATGGGAGGCTGTAAAACATCAAGTAAACATGGAATACGTACGCATGCGTGCACAGCCGAGTCTGGTACGGCACATCAAAGTTGTTGATAGATAGGCGCCATGAGCATAAATGTTCGCACCAGTGATACGTAAGTGACACATATATGTTATGCAAACGACCTGTCCTGAACCGAGTTATATGGAGTAGAACAACACTTGGCATGCAAGCCCTGCCCATTGGGTTCATGTGCTGTGGAGAGGCTGCGGGTTTCTCGCTCTGGCCCGTGCACATCCAGTTGGCTATCTACGCACATACAGCCAGCTTCGATTGCTCGTATGTATTCTCGTCTGCTGCTGCTGTTGTGAGGCATATTCGTGTACGTGGGTCCGCACGCTCGCAGCTGGCTGGGCGCGCAATTTGGGAAATCCTGGACTGGTCTGCTCTGGTCAATGCAGGCAGCATGTCCTCCGATGGACAAGAAATGTTCTATTCGTTGGTGCGGAGGTAGGCGATGTTTCATGTGTTGCTTACTTGTTATACGTGCCGATAGATGGGCATGCAGTGACCATCGCGGCGGAGCACGGATGGGGTGCGTGAGAGCTGGACGTGAACAGCAAGAGGTGCCCAGAATAAAGCGCTGGGCGGGTGGGCGGGTGCTGCGGGTGAAGCAGGACGGTCCGGGGGGAAGAGGGAGTGGGAACTTAGCGGGGCACCGATGCACTGGCATGATATCTATCGCTCAGGCATGGGCTCAATCAAGTCCAGAACTACAATAGCAATCAGAATAGTTGCGAGGATCGGAGTGAAGTTCGCCTCGCTCTAACATGCATACCTATTGGCCGCTGTTTGCTGAATTAAACAATCTTGGCGGGCGGGCGTGCCTCGCATGTAATCTACGAACGAGATCTGCTGACGTGACCTCCTGCCGCCTACCTGCCTCACGTAGAGAAATTCTTGAGCCAGGACACAGCTGGCGCATCAGCGTGTCGCCACCGTCGCGGCCTGCCCCGCCGGGCGCGTCCGACTTGTTTGCCCTGGCGAGATCCACGACAGCACGCCCGGCGTTGCTGAAGGTATGTTATTACACTGAGTTGCTACACCTGGAATCGATCAATTACAGCAAGGGCGGTGGTCACTCGGGGATAAGAAGGGAGGTCCGGCTTCCATGAAAGAGGCTTGCGGTCCCATAAACTTGGAAAGTTGTACCAGTGTTGAAGGAACGGTTCGCTCGTGGACAGACCTTCAATAATCGTATCCATGCAGAGGCTGCTTGTGCAACCGACGTTAATGGATGCACAATTAATCCAACCGGACTTAACGGGTCCAGGAGCCTCTACGGAAGGTGTAGAAGCAAGGAGGCCTTTCTCAGCGTGATGCATGCAATTACTAGAAAGGAAATACATGGGCAAGCCACGCTGCGCTGCTCGCTCCACGTCGTCTGTGTCGCCGCGCCCGTGCAAGGCAAATAACATCTTGCGGTTTTGGCTCTTCATTATTAGTTGACTGTTTAGCATGCATATGTGGGTATCACACGCACGCACATGATCTGTAATCAAATATTCCGTCTCTCTCCCCCGCTTTTCACTTGTCTTTAACATACCGCATTATTTGTGGATGCATGGTCGACATAGATGCACATCGAGGTGCTCCCCGAGCCGGATGAACTCGGGCAAGCGCATCGAGTCTTCTTGGAGATCTGGCCCCTGCACAATGCCTCCGGTGTGCTGGAGATCGACAGCACCTCGGGCCGCATCCGCTCAGTCCTGGAGCAGTTCACGCGACCCGCGGGTCTGCTGTTCGGCGTCGCCACCCAGTCCCTCACCGGCAAGCTGCTGGCCGACCTAGTCACCATGCCGCAGGGCCGCAGCAAACCAAGTGAGCTGCTGTCACACCACGGTGTAAAAAAGAGCAGCCTCAAGTCGAGCGCGAACGATTCATCAGTTAAGGTAAGAAGACAGTAGCAGCGGCGGCGGGCGCCCGCCTGATCCACCTAACCTGCCAAGCTGGTGCCAGCGTACCGTAACATTTGGCAGGCACCACGGCTTGCTGCAGCGCGCTCATTATTACCGGTCGTTGGGTTTGCTGCCTACACACGAAGTGCTTGATTAATGTATCGCTAGTGATGACAGGCAGGTAATAACTCGCTAAACCCGTCATCATGCATGTATACATATAACGCAGTTTTTCTTTGGAGCAAAGCAAATACTCCGGTTTGCTTGATTGCCGTGGTCCTGTAGCTGGTTAGTTCCCATGGAATGATGGATAATCATTGATGCATGTATGCCACCTCAGGGTACCGTACGTAGTTCGTAACTCACTTGATTGACCTATTTGACCTGATTCTCCGCCCATCTCGCGCGCACGGCCATGGCAGGTGGGCCCGGTGTACGTGCTCCACGGTGCCCATATGGACGGTGTGAATAACCTCCTGGACGTCCAGCTGATCGGCAAGGCCGGCCCCAGCCAGGTCCTTCATGTCGTTATGCGGCCACATCAGGCCCCGTTGGTGCCATCGGGCCTGGGACGCCCACCCTCGATGTCCGCGCCCCCCGGGGTATCCCCAACCGTGAGGCTTGGCATTCCCAGCGGAGCTTCCCCTTTGCCGGCTGCTGGGGCGACCACCCTCCAAATGACGGGAGACACGGCAACTGTGGCCACGTCGCCCGAAAGCACCCCTGTCCGAACGACCGCAACTGGCTATGTGGTTAGGCAGAGCTCCCAGCAGGGCCCAGCGCCCCGGTCGATGGCGCCGCCACCTACGCAGGCTGCTGCAATAATGGTACCGACGACGACCGTAGCGACGCCGCCAAAGGACGCGCGCGAGCCGCCGCTGCGGCTGTTCACCTGGCCTGAAAGCACCAAGGAGGACGACCTGCTGTCAGGTGCAACTGGGGCGCCGCCGCCGCTACCGCCTCCGGACGTGTCGCTCTTGCCCTCTATGCCGGTAATGGCCAACCCAGCCGCCCGCGGCAAGTTGGCACAGCTGGTCAAAGAGTTCGAGAGCAAGCGGGCGAGCCCAGGCGCTTCTGGCGGCGCCGGCGCCGCAGTCGGCCGAGCTCCTAGGGCCTCCTTCGGTACGGAGAGGCTCATGGAAGCCGTGGAGGCGGCGATAACAGATACACCTCCGCGCCAGGCGACCTCATTTTCGCTGACCATCACGGACGCAATCGGGGCGCCTCCGGATCCGCCCGAGGGCGACGGCGCATCCACGGATGCTGGCACGTCCCTGCCGGGTACCCCCTTGCCAAACATCACCTCAGCTGTCTTCAAGAAGTTAACGGTGACCATGGCACCCACCGACCTGCTTGCGACAGGTTCGTGGATGTGCGCGGACGAGCACGCATGCATGGATGGCCGATGTGTTTATTTATTTGGCTTCCGCAGGCTGACATGCACCTTGCATGCATGTGGCAACGCACGGTACGCCTATCTGATTTTGCCTAATAATCCATTGAATCATGCATCTGTATGTGTCCTTGCATGTAGGCGGCAACGTGCGTCCGTCTTCGGTGCCCTCGGATGGGGTCGAGGTGCGGTCTATTTCGGACGTCGCCGACGGTCAGGAGGACGATGCCAGCGATGTAAGCCAGCACCGCGAACGTGGGACGGGCACGCAGCAAACGGCTCGTGTATGTGTGCGAGCGCATTTTTATGTGTATCCTTGACTAATCACGGCAGGGATGCGTGCGTGCATGCAATGCGACGGGCATACTTTATATACTTTGTTGTATCACGCCGGAAAAAAACGACCGATCGGCAGTTGTCCCTGTTGGACACCTCATGGTACATACCCAGGGTACAACATACTTTTAGATGCTCGGGTGTGCTAGATAGCGCGATTACTCGGTTTATCTATCTGGTTTTACTCTGACGAAGCAAATGCTGTCTATGTGTGTTATTCTGTAAATAGGCCTACGCAGCCAGCGCCTGTATGTTAGAGCACGACAGCTCCCCTCCTCTACCTTCATCCTCCACCTTTCCATAGGCGTACTCTTTTTAATTACGAGTAGCCAGCTGCACAATCAACGAGGACCGTTCGTTCGTCGTCGCATCGACGAAGTTTTCATCGTGTGTTCTTAGGATGTGCTTGTATCATGTAACAACCAATATCACCTCTGTCTGAATGCCCCCGTGCGTACATGCACGCAGCTGCATCTGAGAAGGGGGACAGGCTCGGAGCGGATCTCCAATTGGATCGCAAGCAAGGGTACAGTCGTCAATCAGTAGCACGTTGGGCATCTATCGATACGCGCAATCGTGTGTGCTTGGCGTGCCTGTTTGCAGCCAAGAAATTTTAGACCATAGAGGGGCCTTGAGGTAGTGGCCTTGCAGTAGTGGAAGAGGGCTGAAGTATTATGCTACTTTGCGTACTATTATTTCATAGTTTGGAATATTAGAAGGGGGTGCGTGGAGCGTGCACAGCAGTCTCGCGCTTGCGCGGCTTCTCCAAATACAGCAGCTGTTCATGTATGGTACGGTTTGTGCGATGCGGCATACGCAGGTGCTTTCTACCAGAATTCCGTACCGCCGCCGAGTACGCTGGGCATGCGGCAGGTAGGTGGCTGCTGGGTGAGGAATGCAGGGCACGGAGGTATTATTTAATGCATTTGGCATGAAGATAATGCGTCTGGGTCGGTAGTTTGGACCACATACCCTCGCATATACACACTGCGGATATTATTAATAAACGGGCAACGTTGTTGGCACTGCGCTGCCCCTTGCATGCCACGCGCACCTGTTCTGCCTGCCTAAGAACCCTCTGCGGATATTATTACCGACATAAGGGTTTGACCTTTTCCTAAGGTTCTTTCATGTGATGGGTGCAGAGCAACGAGTCGAGGCCCAGCGAGGGGGAGCCGCCGCACACGCCCATGCAGTCCCTGGATCTTCGGGCGCTGCTGCGCAAGGGGGCCCCGGAGTCTGACAGCTTCGCGAGGCCACCTGCTGCACCCGATGATGGGCCGCCGCCCCTCGCTCCACGTCCCAGTCGTGAAGCTGGTGTGGATGACGACGCGGCGAGCGAGGGCGGTCAGAGTGGCATCTCTGCGCAATCAGGTGCGTCTGTCGATGTTGTGCACATGCATCGCGGGCATACTTGACGACGTATATACGCAGGCGTCCTTGATTGATGCATTCTATACTTGCCCAACAGATGACGGCGCCGATTATAAGCGGGGCAAGCGATACCGCAAGCTAATGAAGCTCATGGACTCGGGGCAGACGCAGCAGGTGCGAATGGACGCCTAGGACGCCCATGTCCCCTGTTATACTTGCACGCCTGCGCAATAGATGTAATAGCTGTGATGTGGTGGTTCCATCTGATATGGCGATGTCAGTGTCAGGCCCTATCGATGTGCAACTAATGCGACATACATGTATGCCCACGATATATGTGATCATGCATACTTCGCATGGTAATTAACATTACAGACCATATATTGCAGTTGTAACGCTGGGTTACAGTATAAGGCCCTACAAAAGATCCTGCACAGCATCTCGAGAAGCCTTTGGCCGCGCCGTGTTACAGCAATGGGCGCGTAATTTCTTAAGGACCGACATATACCTTCATTGTCCGACACCTTGGGGGTTATAGGCATCGGAAAATGCATGCGGTCAATATTGACCGCATGCAAAATAGAGGAGGTTTGAGTACGGTGTTGAGAACGTTTAAGAATGCTAAGAATGCCGATGGTGCTCGAGTACGTTCACAGGCGTACTCAAGTTGTACTTAGGCTGCGAATCGCAGCTTGGCACTTGGGAACGGTCCATGCATTGTTCACGTTTTTTTAGTAAGAAACGCAGTGAGCCGACAGGAGTGGATATTGCATATCGGACAGGTGCGCTTTGAATTCAGCAAGTAGGTTGCCCATTGGTGCACCGTCTCGCCTGATGTGATAAATACAGGTGCAACAACGCTTCCGGTTCAATGCGCTGGCCACGGTTGCAATGCTGGCGGTGGTACACATTGTCTGTTTCTCACTGACGCTCTACGCGGTCCAGGCCAAGCGAGGCAGCATGATCGAGTTAGGACGGACGGGACAAGCGCAGCGGTACATGCACCAGGTGGGCGGGTGCGAATTCATTTATTTATAAATCGAAATTCGTTCGTTGTTTGTTATGCATGTCGTACTGTAGCGGTACGGATACGTACATCCGGCAATAAATCTGGACAGCACGGGCAGAGTTCACGTGATAAGATGCAGTGCGTCCAGTTGCACTTAGGTGTGCATGTATTACTGTTAATCAATCATATTTGCTACACTTCCTTGGTAATTTTAATTGTTCTTATTTGGTACAGACGCCGGGTAGATCGGGTGTGGGCGCACTGCCCCGCCTGACGCGTGCATCAACTACATACTGGCTTTCAACAACAACCGCCTCCCACAGGGCAGCACCCAGACAAACCTATCTACGCGAAACGCCGAAACATTCAACACTGTTGCTCGCCGGCATGCCGCAACATACATGCATTCAACCTGGCACGTCCGTACATCGTACGGGTACTCTGATTTCATAGAAACCCTGTACCAAATTATTACTATGCACGAATGCCGTGTGGCGAGGCATGCAATTGGATGGGCGCGTACCGTTCATTTTGGCCCGTCGCCGCTGTATAACAGCAGGGCCGCGGCTTTATTTAAGGCTAGATTGCAACCCTAGATTTGAAACCCTTCGTACACCCCTATTATTTTATACATTATTATTGTTTAGAGAGTTATTATATTATTTATAATTTTATTGTTATGCATATTTTAATTTTGTTAGTACGAGCAACTCGCTGCCATCTTAGATAGGCATTCTGCGCTGCACATCCCTGTTGTTCGTTTTTAGGTGATGACGGACGTCCGGTCTCTGGATATACTTGCGTCCAATCGCACTGTGCCGCCACATCTGTATACAAGGAACGATCTTGAGGTATGAAATAACATCGATGATGTGCTGATTATACTGGTTACACCGCAAACCCATATGATAAATACGGAAAATGCATGGTGTATATGCCTACCGATACGGACTTATGGCAGTGTTGATGGATCGATCGGCCAGGGCGGGGTTGCGCGCAAACGAACGATATCGTGTACGTAGGAAGGTCTTGCAGAGCCGTGTAGCTATCGGATAGACATGCAACACATGTCCCAATGTGGTTACCCGAGAGCGAGGGTGTATGTGCAGCATTGAATTTACATGCCGTTCCTAAAACCTGGTTGTTTGCAGTTCCTGGCCGCCCGCATCGCAGATTCAGCAAGCCAGATCCAAGTAAGTTACAGCGCGTGGCTGAAATTGAAATTTCTGTGACACGCATGCGTCTACAGTAGTGCGCCCTGCCTGCGAGGCACGCATGACTTGCAAGTGATTGCTCTCGCTCTATGTATGGTGTGGTATGGCATAATAAAATCAGATACTTTTTGATGTGCACACGCACGTGCGGCGAATGCTACGCTCCTCGCGCTGATCGATGCTGCCCTTGCTTTGCAGGTGCGGATGAGAGAGATCTTGGACCAGCACCACACGAGCAACTCGGTCGTCTACGAGCTGCTGTTCGGCTCAAAGCGAACGGTGCGTGGGTGAAACCACGTGACGACCGAAAGGCGATGATGGCTATGGATGTAATGCGTATCTGTTGCTCTCTCGATGAAGACATGTACCAGATAACGAAAGGCTTTGTTGAAGCTATTATTCAAAGCAATTAAACCAGCACTGCAGGATGGCTAAGATGACTGACCTCGGCGATGGCTAAGGGAAATCCATAATCATTACATAAATATCATCATAATTATAATATCATCGTAATATATTTTATATTATTAAAATACAATATCATCATAATATCATCATAGTGTTATTGTTATCATCATTGTAGATATTTACAGCGTATTATAGTCCCTACGTGAGCATTTTTGCCGCTATCAAATAAAGCGCACACAGCCTCACTCCTACCAAACATTGTATGATTATTTGACTTGTGGGACGGAAGCAAGACCATATACCGAGGTCCGACCGTAAGGCCCCTACTTGCTGGCGCAGGTCTGGAACGGCAACGACGACTTGGACGGCTCCGACGTGTTCACCAACTTGACCATCTGGGACTTCTCCACCCGCTTCGTCTCTATGGCCCAGCACGTGAAACAGCATTGGGACGAGTGGATGGTGGATGGCGTGCGCATTGCAGACACGGCCGCCGGACAGTTCCTCATCAAGAGCGGGCCCGACCTTTGGGGCGCAAGCAGGAAGGTCGGAACGCGCGCGCCATGCGTACATACACCGGAAATCCGCATCTCTATCATGATGCGTTCGCCTGCAGAATGTGTGTGCGCAGTACATCACTGCCACACGTTGCTTGCAAAGACAACTATGCATTCACGTGATTGCTGGCCCCCTCCCCGCATATGCCGTTTCGTTTTGTAACACACAGGCCTTGCACACCACAGCCTCGCACGCTAACTCTTATCTAAAGTTATCTCAGAGAGACATAGATACATTGCTCGCCTCGCCATTAATGACCTATCTTGCTTCATGGCTGTAGGTTCTTGACGCGTTACTTTACCTCGCGGTGGACGACGCACGCTGGGTGAGCTTAGTGCTTAAATTTTGCGCCCTAGGGTTTGCGCCTCCTGAATCGATCTGCTATATATGATTGATTAATACCGGCGTGCGGGCATTTTTGCGTTGCTGCAAAATTCATGAACGCTGTCCACATCTTGGATAAAAACGACTAGTTCGGGAACGGAATGGAGTCGTCGGTCCGTTGCCAGTACTGATCCGTTGCCAGTACAGATTTACATACCAAGCGCCCACATGGGCGTGGTAGTGTGTGGGCGCCGCCCCGCCTACTAGTACCAGCTCGTGCGTGTCGGACTTACTACATGCAAATGAACTACATACGTACACGCACCTCACAGGGGTGTACATGGAGGCCATGCATGTGTAGAGAAACCGCCAAACCCCCGCCGCAGAACCTACAAGTTAACGTATCGTTATCCTTGCCACCTCACGCAGGTTGATGACCTGCAGATAATATTTTTGACAGTTGAAGGAGTAGCCATCACGTCAGCTGCCGCTTGGTAAGGAGCGAGGACGGTGCGCCCACTGGTGGCTTACTGGCGTTGGTACGCACGTTGACAAGCTGTATATTTTCCGTTTGCGTATCTGCATGCAGTTATCTCGCGCACTTGCTTCGCGCGTTGGCTGCCCAACGGTACAAGCTTTACAACACATTTATGGTTGTACCAGCAGTAAGTTACGGTAGTTATGGCAGAGAAACCTACCTGTTGACTGCCGGTGTACCCTTTCACTAGTTCCTAATCCTGGCCGTTCATGTTTTACAGGGCCTGGCACGGACACTGGCGTCTCAGAACACTTCTCTTGAACTGGGTGTGAGTACAATTTTTTGCTTAAGCAGTCGAACTTGAATGATTACTCGACGACGTAATAATGCCATTGTTTGCGACCGGTTACTATGGTTGCGACCGGTCGCACCAGAAGCCCCGTCCAGGAGGCAAACACGCCTTTTCCCCTGATTTTCCTTATTACCTTTTTTTCCTTATTACTTTTTTTATTTCACGCATGCCAATCCACTTGCACAGCCAATCACCTTCTACTTCATCGATGCAGCTACTCAGGCGTAGGCAACTCCCGTAAATAGCAGGCGGGCACAATGCCAATTTTACGCCATTCATGCCTTCTAACTGTATGACTTCCTTCCAGGACGATGATGACGAGGACGATGATGACGATGACAAACCCTCTATCACCGGTGGAGTGGATGATTCAATGTCGCCAGAGGAGCTGCCGGGCGCTAGCAATGAAGCAGCAGCTGCTGCCCCTGCTGCTCCTACCAAGAGCAAACGCCGAGCTACTCTGAATTTGGACAAAGGTGTGGATGGCACGCTCGAGGTCACGCGAAGGAATTCATCAGTTATCATGCCGCGAGGAAGTCGCTCTTTCTCAGGGGATGGCGCCCCGAGGCGAAGCATGGAGGTAGCGCGGAGTCAAGGCAGCCAAAGCGTTCGGACGCGTCAGCCGGCGGCGGTCGAGCCTACGCTGATGCTGGCCGGCGGCAGAAGCAGCACCAGTGGGGCAGCGGAGGACGGGTCAACAAGAGCGGGTGGTGTGTGGGCTAGCCTGATGCGGCGCCTTCATGCCAACGGCCTGAACGCCCTCTTCCGGTGCGTACGGTTGCTTGCTCCCTCTGTGTATGCTGTTTAACATACGGCCCGCCCGTACTACATCATCACTACATATTAATAATCATTAATAAGCATCGGAGAGCACACATGCAAGTGCTGGCCCGGCTGGTGCTACAAATACGTGCAATACGTGCATGGATTCGTCGTCCGGAACGAAGGAACTCAACATCTCTCGTTCAACGATTGACACCGACCCTCACGCCAGCAGGCTACAAGCAACCTTCTCGCTGCCCGCGCTTACAATCTAGTAAAACTTGCAATCTTTCTCTCGCTGGCAGCAGGCGTGGACATGCCGTCACGCCTCTTCCGCAGCTTGCGGACAGCAACCAGGCGTCAAAACGGAAGCTCAAGTACGATTCCCACGAAACGCTCATGGTCGTAACTCCGTTCGTCATGTGGTCAGCCCTGGTGCGTCGTGATAGAGATGCATGTAATGCACTTGGTGTGCGCAATTAAAGCAGTACCGTAATACTGATCTAATACTGATTTCTTGCTTGGTGGGCCCGCATACGGCCCTCCTGATACAAGGAAGTAACGCCGTACTAACCTGATTGCGTACCGGTTAGACTTTGACCGCCGCAAAATGATTGTTTATTATGTTACAGTGGATCCCACGGGTCTCAATGACAGCCGTTGAGCCACAAATGCTGACACCCTTACCGGGGCTGCGCTGGGGTGAGGGGATTACGCACTGAGTGTGCGTAGACGAACTTAGGCCCATTTGAATCCCAAGCTGCTGGCATGCTGCCCTGATGCTGACAGCCGTTGTGTCAAACCTAAATACAACATGCCGTGCGTGGTAAGTACATCGTAGCCCTGCTGTACGTGGCCTTCTTTGTCCCAACTGTCCGCATGCAGGTGATCATTATCTACACAGTTGCTGTATTGCGCATCAAGGTCTGTATGTGGGTTACTGAATATACCGATGCGTAATGAGGTGTACTAAGTAGGTCAAGGCTACCGGACCTAGCGATAAAGCAATGCTGTCAGCCTGCATGGAGTTAGTTGCGCATTATTAACATTTGCCGACTTGCTTGGTACGTACTAACCTTTTCCGTGATCGACGCGAGCTGTACCACGCACGCAAGTAACACATGTGATACCTGGTGTTTGATCGATCGTTGAACTCTCGTTATAAAACTCGCTCCTCATATATTAGCTCAACCCAACGGACACGTGACCCGAGCGTTGCGTTGACCTTCATAAAATTACTTAGGCGTGTGAAGGTGCTGAGGTCGAGGTACAGGCCATCTAACTGAATCTGCGTGCCGATGATGTGCGCAGGGCATCGTTGATGTTGTTGCCGTACATTCGGTAACCAACTACATGGCGGCCCGGACATACAGAGCGGTACGCATGACTAAGGCCATTAAATGCATAACTGTAGAGGATAACAGGGTTGTGGGTCCCGCGGGGCTTGCAGTCGGTGTGCACGTTGGCAGTGTTTCAGCCGCGACCCCCAAAGTGGGAAGGTCACTTGCAAAATGAGATTTGTCATTACTTATGCACGTCGATGCCAATATAAAAAGGTTACGTATACGTGCGCCGTGTTTGACATATCGCCACCCTCTAACGCACACCATGACGAGTTACCCATCCACATTCCGTCCAAGACATATTATTATTTTAAGTACACACAACACCACGAAATTAACACTCTCGCGTGCACGTAACGCAACGCAGGTCTTCTACAGCCAGGTATGGCAAAGTCGGCTTGGCGTCCGTGTTGCCGGAGGTCAACTTGGGTATACGCTGTTGATCAACATACCGGAAATTACGGGAACATAAGCGCATCGAATCCATTTGTAGATGTTGGATATTCAGTGACAAATTTGTTGTAATAACTAACTCGTAACATTAACTGTTTTAAGAATCTGGCCGTAGCCCGGTGTGGATGTGGAATTGACCTCATCATCGGAGAAATGCAGCATAGCAACCCGGCCACATCTGAATTTTGCTGCTCATTCACCATCACGACGCTGCCGTGCAGGAATTAGCGGCGGTCGAGGACCCCGCGTTTCTGACCACACGTCGGCAAGCAGTCGCGACTGTCAAAAAGGTGGTGTCGGACGCCTGGTATACGCTGCAGTTGGGGGAGTACGCTTACAGAGCAACAGGTAATGTTTCAGGAAAGGTCGCGGAGGTCGTACTAGTCATCTTCTGCCAGCACATTATGCCAGTTAGTAGTTGATTTGTTTTTCGGTGATCTAAATTTGTTCTGGACACCAAACAAATCTGTCATATGCTTTGAACGCAATTTTACAATATTTTGAAAATATGTGGTAGTACATGTAGGGGAGGTGGAAGGCGATATGTATTCGGTTACGGCCGCGCAACTGGAACACAACTGGAAATCAGCGAGCCGCCGGCGCGACAATTATCAGTCTTGGCGCGAGACGCAGTCATTGACGAACGTTTTTTTGTTGTTGTCACCTGCTTCCCATCGCCTGCTGCTCATCGACCTTCAGGAACGCAAACCGAGCGTTTTCCGATGGTGCACCAAGGCGTTGCATACGAGTCACAACAGCTGGCGGACCTCTTCTACAAAAGCGGCAAATGTCTTCGAACACGGGTGAGATGCCACCGGTTGATTGTCAGGAACCTGTGATGTCACTTTGTTTTTCAGCTTGCTTTGCACATGCCCCAGGCAGGGGAGATCGTTGCAGCAATCGGCACTTACCGAACCCGCTAATGCCATGCGTCTTTCATGTGTATAGCACGTTTTCATGCCCAGGTGTTGATGACGCGCGATCCCCCAATGTCTCCGCACAAGAACACATATCGATGTTATCGACGGATATTGCTACCCCTGACTAGCGATTATCACATAGCAACGAACTATGAGGGACCCGCGCAAATGAGCCCTGACGTCTCATCAATCGAGATATTTTTTATTGGGGGATGGGGGCTCGATTGCGCTGAAGCGAGGCAAAATTGAAGAATGCCTTGCTCTTATTGTCATATACATATATGCGTGCGTGCGTACTGTACTGTGTCTGATCCCAACTGCAGGAATCCTGTCCGACAGATCCCCACTACCGGTTCTACCGTATCAGCCACACGAGCCTCGACAGCATGATGCTCCAGTTCCTGATGCAACTGGAATCCCTCAGCACCAACACAAGTTCCACACCTCCCGGACTGTCAAGCCGTAAGTCTTGCCGTCCTGCGGCAATTAGTGCTGGCCTCAGTTGCATGCATGCACGAATGGATGCATGAAGCAAGGCTGCCACATCACGATTTATTACAAGCAAGGTGTTTTAGCTGAGATATCCCCACCTGATCCGTCATCACGTAATAATAAAGTACCCATGCACAACGGGCGATCGAGTAGATCGAGGCACCTCGCTGCTATGGCTTCAACTGTTAATTGCGGAAAATGTACTATTACTGTATTCTATCCACCTCTCATGTCAATCACATCCTCGGCTTTTTCCCGTTGCGCACGGATGCACTGACTCCTGATCATACACACACGCACATAGGCACAGTTTTTGAGTTCACTCGCCCGTTTCAACCAACGGCTACTTAAGACCTTGACACTTTTGGCGCGTTCCTCCGTCCCTCCTGCAGCTGAATTCGATTTCATCTACAACGTGGGGTCTAAGGTGAATTTCTCAGTGCGCTCTTGCCACGCTTGCTTGTGCACTGATGACGTACCGTACATGCGTAGACTTCTCTTCTGAGAGAAGGCAAGTTCTTGGACGATAGTACGGTAACGCCGTACTCTCTTGTTTTAGGTATATTGGAGTCAGCGGAGCTTCGAACGGCAATCCGCCGTTAGAAGCATCACTAATTACTCTAGTTAGTCGTTACCTTTCCATTCGATCCATGGACGGCAACGGTGGCCAAGTGCCGCCCGCCCGCCCGTACACATCCGCGCGCCAAGCGGCGCGCCAAGGGCACAGGTTCCACGACAGTATCGGACCGGCCCGGGATTATTGGCGTGATGCATCTTTCCGGCCACTGGGGGCAAATTAAAAAACGCTAGTTTACTAACTTTTGCTGCTGCAGGTCTGCAAGGTTGTCATCGTTGGTAGTTTTGAGGGCGTTCAGTAGAGTACGGCAAGGCATGCCGGTTGCAACGGTGTAGTGTTGTTAAGAAGTGTAACGTACTGAGGACAAGAAAAACCAATCAGGTTGAAACCAACGGACGAAGGTCCTGGCTTTATCATCAATTTGCTCTGTGCGTGAGGCAGGACTACAGGCGTTGACTGAATGATTTGGGCACCCAAAACCGTGTTAACTAACGTCTGCGCGCAAACCGACGCAGGATCTCATTGACGGCGTTGTAAAAATTCAGGAGGCGCATTTGGATATCATCTTGTTGTTATTCAACGGTGCGTCCATAGTAAAAATAAACCTGGTTTTGCAACGACGTTAACATGCGTCTGTTGGGTCCTGGCCATGCCCGATTGCTAAATCGCATGTTCCCAATTCGCAGGCATTTTCGTCCTCCACATCGTGCTGTTCATCCTTTTCTGGGCGATATTCGGAGGGTTTCTGGTCCTTCTCCTGTTCCCGCTGCTCAGGCGCATTGCAAAAGAGGTAGAAACGGAGCTGCTACATACACCCAGGATAATCAATAAATGCTTCCAGTATCCAACTTGCGAGATCTGCGCTTAACTGATAGTTGTACGCGTTGGAATGGTACGGAAACTTAAATGCTGCACTTATGCCCGATTATGGATGGCACGAATGCTCCGGCATCAGTATTTCGTTGTGCGCTCGACGGCGCTCAGCCACAACAGCATATCATCTCTATGTGTAGTCTCTTGCATGTGCCTAGCCAGCTATGGAGATATGGTCATCACGTACGGCTAGTGAAGTACCTGCAGGTGGAGCAGGTAGCTAGGATTACACGTAGCTTATTATTCATCGCCACATACATATTGTAGGTATGTCCCGACTTAGGGTACATGTGTACGTGGCTACTCGCGAGCTGCGGTCAGTGCCTTATTCAACGGGGTTGTGGATGTATGGTGCGTACATTCACTTGGAACGCATACGCCCTTAATTATTTGGTTCCATTCGCGCCCACCCATCCTTCCTTGCTCCCGTGTAGAGGCGCCGGGTCGCCGAGCTCCTCAGTCAGCTGCCCCTGGAGCTGGACGTTGAGAAGTTGGTCGCCAAGGCGCTAGGCGCCACCTTGATGACGGGAGCGACGCCTGGCGCTGCAGGAGGCCCTCTTGGCATCTCCGCCGGGGGCCCGGCCGGGGGCGGACCGGACACCTCGTCAGCCGGCGGGCGGCTGCAAGGCGCCCCCGAATCGGGATCCCTCAGTGAGTCCGTTATATGGGGGGTTAGGTAGCGCGCTGATATTATTGATATGAGCCGTTTGTAGAGCCGTTGGTACAGGTCGTTGCTGATTGGAGACGCCTTAGTAATTTCTGGTTGGGGCCTGCACAACTCTCCCCTGACCCCGAAATATTTAATTAGGGACAAACACAGGAATGCGATAATTTAGAGCGTCTGCGGGCCCCCCAGTGCAGCTAACACGATCTGACAAGGCATCTAACCAATGTGGACGAAATTGTTAAATCCGTGCGTGCATAATGTTTCTTAGTACGCTTGTCTGCCCACTTCAATAAAGCCCACTGCCGTACACGGTACTGAATAGGTGCGCCGTTAAATCTGGGCGAGTTGGACAACGTGAGCAGGTGGAAGGCAATCATCAGGTGCGTTGAAATATGGCTTATTAGCAAGGCCGTGACTCGGCTGGTTGTTGACTGGCCTTATCTGCAATCTGTAGTAGGTGTCGTACAATGGTCGGCCCTACTCCTCACATACGGTGCGAAGCACTGTCCCAGCATCTCGAGAAGCCTTTGCCGGCTCTCACCTACTACATAACCATTCTGTGTAAATTAATGTCAAATTTACGACTTCTAGTAATTCTGGGGTGCAAGAGGGGTATGCTTCTTGAGCTTCATCTGCTGTGTGGGCTTGTTTGGGAGTAAGGGCACTAGTTGGGCCATTATGTGATCGACAACGCACAATCGGACAGCAAGTCCCTGCATAGCTTTTCCGAGGAACGGACTGCCATTACGATGATTATTACTATTATTATTATAAGTTTTATTTTATTTATTTTTGTCATGCACAGGAAAGCCCCGGACAGCAACTACCCCGCACATTTCCCAGCCTGCTTAGATTTATCTCTATGATTGCTTCCGTCTTCTTTGCTGGTGTCCATGTGCATGCACATTCTGGGTCTTCCTACTGGTGTGTAGGTCGGCAAGCCAGCAGGCGCAGGTTGCCAAGGGGCCGACCAAGGCGAAGTCCATGGCCAACGCGCGCTCCAGCACCACTATGTTTGCCGCATTTTCGAACCCTGCTGGCGGCAAGGCCGCCCTTTGAGACAGAACAGCTTGCAGGCGGGCCCGATCGCGGGGCTCTTACAAGCGCCACATCCGACAACTGCTGTAGCAAGCAGGCACGTGCACGGTCTGTCCACGACGACTTCGAGAAGCGCAGGCTTTTTACGAGCGACAGCATCGACAGAAATGATAGCGCCCGACGTTTGTACGTGTTGTTATGGGTGGGCATCCATCACCTTCCCCGTGCAGCCACGCGCTGCCGGGGGGAGGTAATAATCTCAGTTCGTACATACATTAGGTTTGGCGCGGTCGGCCGGCAGCTGACTTCATGCTGTGCGCTCGCTGCCTTCGCATCGAGCATGGACGACAGCAAGAATCATGGCAGCTCAACGACGGAAGGTAGCCATGCACTCTCTTCTTGCGTGCTTGCTGCTGATTCAGACCGACGGAAATGCCTGCATTGCCGCATGCCTGCGTGTGCAAGTGTACGTCACGGCATTTCCGTGGAATGACGCAAATGCGAACGGGCATGGTTCCACCAGCTTTCTTTGCGTGCGCGCACAAGGAACTCGGCACTCACGCGCAGTGCCTTGCATGAACACAGTACATTGAGCCCAATGCAAAATGGTTTCCCAACGCTTGTGGGTCATCTGACGGGCCTTCGGGCTTCTTCGAGGACCACTCGTCATCTCAGTTCCGATCGAGCACGATACAATTGTAGAAAGAGTGCTGCTTGTGCCAGCGAGCACGGCCATCACGACTGACCGCTTACTGAGTCGATTAGGAGCGGTTGGGGTTTATCATTGGGGTCTCCACTTCCAGCAGAGCGAGCTAGCTTACCTGCGCGGAGCGCCAGTGCAAACGATTCTGTGCGTGGTACGACACGGCCGAACCATATCCGTCCGTGCGTGGATCGTATACATCTATTACTTCTAATGAGGCGTGAATGCACCGCCTTCCGGAAGCAGCGGACCAGCGGATGCCCCACGCACGCGCACGCCCACACATGCATCCATCTGGCGGCGTTATTTTTTATTCAAATAATGGCTGCAATGGCTGCTTGAGGACGTGCGTGGGGGCCGCAAGCCAGAAGGCCTTCTAGGGTCCGTCCGTACGCGAGTGGACACGGAGCGAGGCGTGCGCACCTGTACCACTTGTACTTTTTCATGAAGCGTTCGTGCAAAAGCAACATGCAGTTGTCCTTCGGACAGCTTTCCGTGTGCGGCAGAGGGATTGTCGAAGCGAGCGGTAGGTTGGGAGTGCTGGGGTCGTCGCCGCCTAAGGGCTCTCGGATGGATGGATGGGCTATCAGGGAGGCTGATAAACCACACATGCTGCTGTTATTATTTTTTTCCTCGTTTATAATTCTGTTACACACGTGCTCGCTTGATGAAGGCGAAGGGTTTGGTGGACAGATAGGAAGGCTGAACGGCGGGCCGGTTGCGGGAATGGAGCTGTTAACCGAGGATGGCTGGTACGACCATGCGCGAGGTACTCGTTTGTTTCATGTCCGAACATGCACAAAATTTTACGAGTTTTCAGTGCATTCGAGTGAGTAGTGTGAATTTCAGCGGACCTCGCGGGTCATCGGTGACAACTTGGTCTGTTGATGCTGTCCTCCATCACCCGCTAGGCGATAAGGCCTGCGAGAACGTGCGGAGATCGGCACAGGCCTCTTCTGGCGGATCCTATTTGCTTTGTTGCCTTGTATTTTAGCGCGTTCACTTTGCATGTGCCGTGTGCGACGTGCGAAAGGATCGTACACCCGCGCCCGGAGTGTGTATGCCCGCCTGCCTTAAAATTCATTACAATGTGCCTATGTTGGCTACTGCTGGCCGGCCGGCGGCAGGATGTGGGAGCAGTGAAAGGGAAGTTCTGTCTGCGGTGGTTTCCCGTAATTTATTATGAGTCGCGCTGGCTCAGAGTGCCATACGTCGTTGAGGCTGCTGGCCGGTTGACGTGAGCGGGCGTGTGTGTCCTTCTATAAGTTGGCAGGCGGTAGGTGGAGCGGGGAGGCAAGACGAGGGGCAGGAGAGGGGCATCGAGGTGTAAGGCCGCGATGTTTACCCAATTGATGCTCAACACGAAGGGCGCGAGTGCCTTGGGGCGCGCATACGATGCACTCGATGGTCGACGGCGGTGGCTTCTGTATTTGGATGGGCATGCATGAATGGGTCATGATGAGCGAGAAATGCCTTATTACGTGGATGAGATGGTCGACAGTAGTAGTCATAGTAGTAGTATTCCATCTAAAAATTTTATGCATAACGTATACGTGATGAGTAGTGTCCATGCAAGTTACAACTTGCTTCAACTTTAAGGGAAGGGCAGCCGCAGGGGCGGAGGACACAGCGGGCATCCTGGGAATGTCCGTTCGCGCGTCCCGTCTAAAATGCGTCACGAAACCCCTCTCCGGCCCGTTTCTTGTCGGCCAGACCCCCGCGTGGGTGCGTGGGTGGTTGCGTGCCTCCCGGTTTATGTCCTTAACTGTGATGGTAATGATTTGGGGCGGCGTCCACGCATCACACTGTAATCTTCATTCATAAACCTCGCCGTAACTCCCATGATCCATCCGCGGTGTGTGGCTTGTAATTGGCTAGGAATGTGTGTTGAATGAATGAATGAACGTTACAGCGGAGAGCGGACCCCAAAGGAATCAACGGTGTATACCAGCGCAAGCCCCGGCACGCGCCACCGACAAGGCGGCAAGACACCGCCACACCTAAACGCCGCGAATAAAAACACATCGGGCGATGACCCCACCCAGACTGGGTGCGCAAGAGCACCTCAGATCCAACCACCACGTGCGTATGAAGGCGTGCGTGTAGCGCATACTCGAAAAAGGGTGGGCCCAATTTCCCATGCAAAGCTAATAAGGTTTCCGTTTCCATAACCTGGCTTCCATACAGGCCTACTATGAATCCATAAATCTGCCACCATAGTATGAAAAGGCTTTATGGAAAGCTGACCAGTGTTTGTTGAAAGGGTTGCAGACAGCCGTTTTTTGTTCAGTGGTAGTAAATATCACCGGGTTTCGCATGTTTCCTTCATACTCGCCGGATTGCACACGCCTGCTTTCGCTGGCGGTACGTTTTCAGTCGGACAGACCACATACCCGCGCATGCATAGGTCTTCCCATAGTCCCTGCCGCCCGCCTGCCTGGCCCCGTGTTAACCTGATCCACTGAACCCCCATCTATCTACAAACTCAACTGCGTAATTTTACTTTCCTGAGTAAGGCCGCTAGCTCCAACAGTTCACAGTCCAGATGGAGGACCGTGTAATCGCACATCTCACAGCCACCAGCAGCGAACAGATGTATCTGCAGCAGGCAGATGGTACAGGTGGTAAGTTCAATAATAATGAGGAGGATCACTGCCGGAGATGGGAGCTGGTCTTGGCTGTTTGTGGTGGTGGTGGTGGTGGTGGTGCGCTGTGAGTAGGCCGCCTGAGCGGGCTTTATTCCTGGCTATGGCTGGGATGGGGGTCCCAGGAGCGGGATGGTTTGCTGGTAGAGTGGGCACGGGGTGTGCTTCGGTGTGCTTGTGGAGCCTGTCCGGTGCGGCATGGAGGCGCGGATCCGTTTATGCAGTGTGCGGTGAGGATGCTATAGATGCTATCTACAGCTGTCACCGATGACCCGTAGGGTTCACTGCAAGATAACAACAACAACAATAATATTTAATGATAATAATAAATTATTAACAACAACATCAACAATGATCGTGATAATAATAATAATAACATTTCATTTATCATTAAATAAAAATAAACGCCGGTCATAATCCTGGCGTGTATTACGGGGCCAGAGACGATCAGGCTCATAAGAGCCTACAATAGAGTAGTATCCTGGGTACGAATGAATGAATGAACGTTACAGCGGACCCCAACGGGATCAACGGTGTATGTAATGTTACCGTTACAAAGTGGACCCATGTCCCGACCGGGTGTTCCAACGGTGCCCAGATAGCTCGTAGGCGCCTCATCTCACCAACACCTACCAAGGACTGCGCACCCATCCTACATCACCCGCGGGGACGTCATGCAGCCATACCATCCAACACACCAGGTTACCAGCGCGCCAGGATTACCTCTCCTGGAAACCGCGCCAGACCCGCCGAATCACATGGCGGGGAGGGCACCGGGATTCGAACCGCAGATCTCTGGACAGCAGGGCAAGCCCCAGCAGGCCCCACCGACAAGGCGGCAAGACGCCACCACACCTCAACGCCGCGAATCAACGCCAATCTGGTACCTGGGCATGTACCATGAGAAGTCCAAGATGAACATCTGCCGATCGGTCCTCTTTAAAGCATGATACAACAGCCTGTCTCACAGATCTCCCGATTTGGCAGCCCCGTTGCGTTCGTTGGTCGTGTGTAAAGGTGCGGCGCTTCACTCCAGCTCCCGACGGTGCTTTACCATGTCGTTTAGGCGTGGTAAGGCCATGGATGTGCAGGCCATTTTTTTCCAATCACATGCCAGCGTGCCCACTCTATCTAATGCGGGTGAGCTGCCAAGTGCCTCGCGTTCGTCTCTGCTCATCGTACAACCTGCTAAACCAGCCGTATGTGCAGGTCAACAAGCAAGCCTGTTCACTCATTCTCCCATCTGCCGCACGTCCACCTAGTTCGCCATTCTCCATGAACACCTGCCCTCATGCAACTTGTGTGCCCATCCAAGTTCTGATGCCTGCCCGACCCTGCCCGACTGGCCCGGCCACCTGCCCGCCCACCCTCACGGCCATCCTACCTTCCAGGCCGTTGTGCTTCTGAGTGAAGGTCATAATCTGGGCCACTAGCTTGAGGACAGGCCATTAATGCTCCCCGCTGCTGTAGTATTATAACTTGAAGCTGTAGCTAGGATGATCTGCGTAGGGATAAGGAACAGTGAAGGTCGCCCTGCCGATGATCAACGATGGACAGCCGAACCATTCGCGAAGACAAACAAGCAATTTACATAGCAGTGATTTACAAATGCTTGATGCTACTGCTCTTAGAGGATTTGTTTGCATGAGCGCGCAGTGCGGGAAATTTTACATTGCGTAGGACGTCGGAACGCACCAACGAAATGTAAACTCCACCGAAACAAGACAAATTCTTTCGACAGACGCTGAATGATGCAATAAGATAGGCGAAGACGTTGGTAACATAGCAACGTTGACTCGGGTCAATTGCATGCTACAATCGGATACAACGGAACGTTGGTATATGTTCAATTGCAGATTCAAATTGCAATAGTTTTATTTTGTTAATATAAAGTGTTCTGTCAAATTGACGAAATTGTGATGAACGGTTGTCCGTACGGGTACACCGATCTGTACATGCCCTTCAATTTCCTTGATTCCTTCACAGCAATGACCACATAATGCTTCATTGAAACTTTTAAATTCTTAATTTTTACGAATCGCGTATCCGCCGGTGCTGGCCGCACGTTGTGGGCGCGACCATCTTGTACTTGCTGCACGCCAGCAACCAAGCTTCCTACCGCCAACAGTCGAGCAACTAAAATCGCGCTCTTAATTCTTTCCAAGCTGATCATTTGTGTTGTTGGAGAAATTTGCTGTCGTCTTTTGCGTTGAGCTACGGGAGCAGCAATGTGACAAGTGATTTATGAGGTGCACGTAAAATATCGTCATAAACTTGCCGTACGGTCTAACATAGGGCCGGTCTCTCAACATCTGGGCCAAAACACAGTGCGGACGATCGAGTGGCCATCCCTTTATTCTCTGCAGCTGCCACGGCTTCTGCGCCTCATACTAGCGAGGGCTGCCACAGGCAGGCAAGCACAATCAGCAATGAGGAGTAGCATGGCAAACCTGATGGCGCGCGGTGTGGGGGTTCCACAAACTGTTCCGAACTCAGCGAGGGCTGTGCCACCCGGAGGCCCCCGTCCGACAGCAGCCTAGCACGACCGGGGAAGGGGTAACTTCGTCCACAGAAATCCTCACACAGGGAAAACATCGACTGCGTGGCCCGCAGAGGTCGGGAGGTCGGGAGCAAAACCCGCAAGGCAGCCAACACCACGGTGCCCACCCCGAGTGAGGCATACATGTGGATATGGAGAGTACGGCAGTTTAGGAACGCACATCAGGGGCTCATCATAGATGAACGAGCGGCGTGGTATCTGATACGGGGCGGCTCATGCGCAAGAGGTGATGCATGTACGTACATGGGCTTGCAGGTTACCACGCTCTGATTTCGTGCGTGGGTATGTAGGTGTGGATCCTGCTGAATTGCAATCGATGACTGGTGGGCCATGCTCAATACATACCAGGCGTACTCGGATCCCCAGGCAACGGGCCCAGTCAGCTTCGTTGGCGCCTCATATCATGACCGATGAACAGGATGGATCGCAGATTGCAGAAGGGTGCTAGGGTCCCCAAGTGATTGTGCTGCGATACTAAGGTTGCCCTTGCCGTGCCTTGGGTTGCCATCCAACCATTCGGCAAGCCTTCGCTTCTAACACAGTTCCGTCGGCAGTTGCCTCCCGAAGAAAGGCGCTCATCAGGCTGTCTCACTTACGAGTATCATGCGGTTGAAACTGCAAATATACCCATCTGCAATAATCATCGTCAACGACAGACGGATTGGCGCGCGTGCGCCCACTCAAGTCGTCCGCCCGTGGCTGCCTGCCACCTGGCTCCACCACCACTAGCACCTGCCTGCCGACTGCCTGCCTGCCTGGCTGCCTGCCACCTTCATCGGCTGTCCGCCACCTGCCTGCTTGCCTGCAATCCCAGGGGCCTGCATGTCTGCCCGTTTCTGTTTGCAAGATGGTGCCATCGACGGATAGTGAGCTTGACGTGCCAATCATCACCATATGTAATGAGAGACCCAATGATGTTTTATCACGGCTAGCCCGCTGGTGCATCCGCAGATGCAGAGCCCAGCAGGGTCGCGGTCAACTGCCCGGCCATCGCATCCGCCCTGCGCTGCAGCTCGCTCCTCACGTCCGCCGGCAGGGCGGCCTCCAGACGGCGGATGGCCACGTCCACGGCGGCATTGGAGAGCGTCGCAGCGCCGTCGTACCATGCCTTCGTTAAATTCATCATCTGAGCCGTCAGCGGCGATCCCGCATTGACGAGCCGCACCAGGACCTGCAACCAAGCAAGCAAGTAACATCAATAATAATAAGCAAGTGAAAGGATTCATCACATGACGGCAGGCCCCTAGTGATGTGTGACCCCGCAAGCAGGCGCGGCGAATGCTTGGGGAATGCGGGCTGGTCAACGAAACATGCCGCGGTGCGTGGAGGCGTCACGAGGCGCGGGACTCGCGGCTTCGAGGGTGTGGTTGGTGGTTGGTGGGATCGTCGCCCTGCTTGCTTGTCTCGGGGGCAGGGCCGCACTGCGCCCGCCGGTGCACCCCACACAGCTTAGGCCAGCTGCAAAGTGAAAACCGTAAAATGGACGGCAGCCGATGCTCAAAGTGTGTGCATGGATTGGTTGCAGCGACTTAATAGATGTATCAGGATGTATCACGAGCCAATCGCGACCTCACCTTGGAGAGGTAGGAGAGGTCATATTCTAGGTCACAGTTAGAACACCCTCTCGATCAATTATTATTCCCGTCTCCCTTCACGGCAAGCGGCCCGTACGCACTCGAAGTACGGCTTCAACTCTCAGACTCGCAGCCCCGGACGCCAGCTGCGACGCGCGCACTGCCTGCTGAGCGCCTGTGTTGGTGAGGTTTTCTGTTGCAGCCATGACCCGTGGGTCTGTCACAACGCGGTAGATCGGTCCGCCACCGCCCATCATCAGCACCTGCCTCCACCGCTTCCCAGCTGAGTTTTCCATAAGACGCTGTACGGCCTGCAACTCGCCGCGCGCAGACTGCTGCTGCGTTTCCGTACCATCAGTTCCGGATGCAGTGTCGACCTCACTACTTCGTTCGCCCACAAAAAACGGGCGAACGTCGGAATCGTTTTGCAAGGCTGCATAAGAAGAAAGCCCGGGCGGCGCTGCAGGGGGAGCCGCGGAGTTATCAACATGCCTTCCTGTAGCCGACGGCCGGCCGTGCGTAGGGTTGTCATGTGGCGGCATTTCTCCTGCAGCTGCCTCGCTGGTTTCGTTCAGCGCGCGGAGGCCATCTTTGACCTTCATATCCGTTGCTCCGCCGGTGGTGTTAGGCTCAGATTGCTGGCGACTGCGACTGCGGCGGCTGTTGCTGCGGCGCGAATTTGGGCTTCCAGGCATGCTGACCGTATCCGGGACTGGGTCGCCTTGCTCACGGCCGGGGCTGTCCGGGGACCCATGGGCCATGTCATAGTAATCGCTGTAGCCGTACCCGTTGTCCATGTAGTCATCGCGGTACGCGGGCCCCGTCTGTCGTGCAAATGCTCGGACATCGTCAAGCGTCTGCAAAGAGACATTATTGCACGTGGCAGCGGGGATGGACGTGTATGATCGCATAGCTAGCTAACTCCTGGTCTACGGTATCTGCGTCCTCGTCTTATGGCAAACCCAACCAGCAGCCTGCACGAAACCTGTCAGCAGCAGCCCCTGTGTTTACATACGTAAACGTTCCCGGGCGGGGCTTCATGACCATCGATCACCCAGCTCATAGCTGACACGCGCCAGTTAAACGACATCTTGTGCCGACATCGGGTTCCGCCCAGTCGAATTCGAATAGGGGCTATCAGGTTGGCGTTGTTGAACGCCCCGGGTACCGACCCGGGGTCCCTTACTTGTGTGCTGTCAAGGTGCAGCACGCACGCTGCCAACATCGATCGATCTTTGGATTTCGTGAAAGCTTGCTTGCTTCCCAGCCGCGCCCTGTAGACTACCAGCAGCTAGCCTGTCCCTTCCCACTTCCCAGCCGCGCGCTGCACACCTGCAGGTTGAACCACTGCAGACAGAAGGGAGCCAGGCCCGTCGGGCTCTGGGTTCCCCGCGCGACGCCGCCGGGCCGGGAGATGTTGCCCAGCCGTTGTGACGGCAGCGAGACAGTCAGATTGCTGCCTGCGCCGCCACGCCCCAGCAAGTTGAGGCCCGTAGTGGCCAGCCCGGTCACGAGCACCTGGCCGGGTCGACCGGGATGTGACAATTAGCAAAAGCGCGGCGATGCAGCCGGTGGACGCAGCCCTGCTGCATCATGTCAATGCGGCCAGTCGAATGACATATGTACGCACATGATGCAAAATGCCATCTAACAATTATACTGATTGAGATCCTCGGTTCCAATCCCGGCCCCGTCCATCCCCGCCACGTGATTCGGCGGGCACTGGTGCGGTTTCCAGGAGAGGCAATCCGGGCGCGCTGGTAACATGGTGTGTTGGCCGGTATGGCTGCATGACCGCCCCGCCCGCGGGGGATGGAGGATGGGTGCGCAGTCCTTCGTAAGGGTTGATGAGATGAGGCGCTTACGAGCTATCTGAGCCCGTTTGGAACGCCCGGCGGTCGGGACCAAGCACCAAGGGTCCACCTTGTAAAGGTTGCATAACAAATTGGTTTTGTCGTACCTGTGTGCAGGTGATTGGGTCCCAGGGCGTCAGGATGTTGTACGGATACGCGATCGCCTGGCCGTACTGCTCGATCCGCGGATCTGGATCGTGGGCGTCCGTCCGCCAGTGGTACGTGGCCATGCAGGCAAACAAGGAAGGTCGCGGTGACGGCGGCGCATACACTCCCCTGCTTGATAAATTGCGCCAGTGATTCGATATACCATGCATGGCCTCACCCTGCCGCAACCCTATAGATGCGAGGCAGGCTGCACCTTCCCACGCCACCGAGCGCACGGAGCTCTAGGATTTAGCTCTAGATAGGGTTGAGCAGAAGAGCTCCAGAGCTCCATCCATCACAGGGCCAACTTTGTTTGGTGCCCCGTGCTCGTTCCGGCGATGCGCCAGCCTGGCCGCGCGAATAGCGAGCTACATACCCACCACATACACGAGGGAACATACACCCACCCACCGGCGAAGTTGACCAGCGCGTTGGTCTGCCCCAGCGCCTCCACGCCCGCGAAGCCCAGCGGCTCGTCACCCCGGGACACAATGGTCCGGGACACGGCTGGGGTCGTGCTTGGGATGTTCAGGGCACCTGAGTGGGACTGGTGGGCTCCAGGGCGGGGCCATCGGTGCATGTCAGCGCATGTCATCAGTGCACACCGAGTCTCATGTCCGGTACGTAACAATGCTGAGGCGTATGTATTATGTACGGAGCGTTCATGAGATTTCATCTACTTGACTCAGCCGCCCGGGACACGCTTTCATCATAGATGCATAGTAATGTCAGTGAAACGCAAGAGAATGACTTCTCAGGTAGCCTCGAGTCGCGTGGCTGACCACTTGACGATAGATTGCCGGCCGCTGATGGGATGGCCAGAGCAAGGGTGGCTGGTTAGCAGATCCCGTAGAGGCAGCGCAGCGTCGTGCCGCAAATGCACCGCTCGCTAGAGTCTGGAAGTAACGTGCATGGGGCGGCGCTTCAACATCAAGCGGCTGTTTGTGAGCGAGGCACTGAATGGCTGAGTACACTTCCAAGCCAAGGCGCGCGCGGGTGACTGCGCCCCGCCCCCACGGGACGCGCACTCCTCCGGCAGCCAGACCCGCCGCCCTCACCTGTGACGTTGAGACCCCGACCGAACCGCTCAGCGCATTGGCCCCGATCTCCGTGACAAAGTAGTAGCCGCCCGCAGCAGTGGTGCCCGAGGTGCCAGTGTCGGCTTCTGCCAGGTAGTAGGCCCGGCTCGGAAACCATGAGCAGCACTCTGGGGGTGGGGACAAGGTAGGAGCAGGGGAACCGATCGAATCGCCAGCGGGGTCAGACGCACGCCAGCACAGCCATCCTACGTACGGCACCGTTAGGATCTGGTCACAACTAACGAGATGTTAACATGCTGCTCAAGGTTTCTGTAGATTGTGCCATGTATAACAAGCACGTCAAGCAACGGCTGTTGCTCGACGGAATGGCGGGCACTGGGCTACTTACGAAAAAATTTGGGAACGACCACCCAGGCGGACGAGGTCGCTGACGGTCGGCCCTGGCCGCCCTCGCCTGTGACAGCCGCCCACCATCGGCTCTGGCTGGGGTTACGTGCGAGGGCCTACATACATGTACGAAGGCAGCAGCGCACTTCTCATTACATTGCGTTGTCCATGCATGTCTGCCTCGTGCGGGCCTTCTCCGCCGCGCGGTCCACAGCCAGGACTGGAACAAGTTGGAGCTTGTGCACAAAGGCTGTGCGTGCCGCGCACCCACCGTGTGGCGCCGTCGACGTTGCTTCGTGCGGCGTCAGTACGGGCACTGTGTGCCCAGCTGCGCAGACGGACACACATTCCTACAGCCATGCTTGATACCTTTCCCAACGGTCGGGGCTCGCTCGGGTCCACCTTGTAACGGTTACTTCTAAAAACGGGGACGTCTTGCGGCAGCTCTGCTCATTTGATGATTATCATGGTTTCGATTGGGGTAGGTCCCGCGCTGCCGCGCACCAGGGAGGAGGAGAAGCCCGCGCCCACGTTCACAGTGCCGTCCGGGGTCAGACGGAACTTGCGGTCGCCGGCCAGGCTCACGCTGACCTCGCCGGCCGGTGTGCCGCCGTACCTGATGATGATCCGGGGGCGTGCGGGCGGCATCATGGCTAACTTTGCTGACGTACCGATTCGTGCTGCCGGGTCGGTGCGGCTGATACATAGTTACACTTCGGGAATGAATGAATCTTTCATTCGTTGTCGCAGCTTGGTGCCGTTTGGATCGACAACCTTGCTTGCGGGATATCCTCCTGTATGTGAGGCATGTGCGGGAGTCGTACGTGCGGCCTGGAAAAAAAGTCCATGTACGTAGAAGTGTAGTGCAAAACTAACCAATGCCGTACAACACAGAAGAGCATACAACACACATAGGCAAAAAGCAGGTCCGAACAAGTTCAGCTGGAAGTCATAACGATGGCGGCCGGTTCCAAAGAGACCATCCAGCGAACCGCATGTTCAGTTGCATGTATGAGACCGCCATCCATCCAACATCGATTCGCCTGGGGTTGATGGAACTCGGGGACCAAGCATGCAAGCAAGGATGACCCAGCACTCACAACGTTAGCGAGTTCAGGTCTAAGATCCGAGGCCCCAGGTAGACCTGCTGCAGACGGCGGCCGCCGCGGTCGCCGACCCTGCCTGGACCCACGGCTGGCACCCCGAAGGCAGGGTCAACATCTGCGACCTGCTGGAAGGGGCTGACAGAGACGGGTTGCCCGCTGTTCCTCGCTGTGGACTGAAAACGAAGGGCGGGCTCGGTAACCTGCGCTGCTCTTTGAACGCCGTGCGGAATTCTTGCGAACCGTCGTGCGAGCACTGCGTTTGGAAGGTAACCTTGCAACACAACGGCCGAAGGTGTACGGGAGGAAATTGTCGTTGCGTAGTCGCCACTCCCAGGATGTCTATCATCATGTTTGCCGCAATCGTGATTTTCGGAGGTGCTGCTTGTATCAATAGCAGCGAAAGCCGCAACGGATGTTGGGGTCCAGACGTCGTGTAGGACAGTACTGGTACACAATTTCGAATGTAATTGTAAGACCAACAGAAACACAAGCAGCGCGCGAACCCTGGTGCCAGGGTGGAAGGGAGTGCCTCTTTGCACAGGCATCCTTTCTACAAGCAGGTACGAGCCAGCTCTATGCACTGAACGTGATGGCTCTCCTGGGGAGTTCATACCGATACGGGGCAGGCCACCATGTGCAGCCCAAAGTCAAGATTATCTGTGCTTGGTTTACGCGCGCTTTGCGGTTATCCGCAGTCGCGCGGTCCGAGAATACCCACGAGCCACGACTTCAGGACACCATCGCTATTCACAACCTTGGATAATTTTTTTATCATCAAACACAGAAGCATAGAATCCGACTGATTTGCTCCGATCGCCCCTCCAAGTGTCTGGGCGCGCAAGGACGAAAAAGCAACCTTTGATAGGCAATCCTTTGTTGCGTCAAATTCAGCATAGGTTATGCTGCAGTCGTGCATTTTGTTACATGTCGGACACGGCTTACGACGAAATTACCAACAGCAAACTGCCTAACGACTTAGCACTACCGTGTTTCTCGAGAGTTTCTTACTAATGGAATGCATTTAAAGTACTTCTTTTGATAGAAAGTGAGTCTAATGCTTGTCTGCAATTTGCGTTAGATTCCCAGGGTTAGCAAATTGAACAGAGCGAAATGACTTCCGACATTAAAAAAGATACAAGCAAACGTCTCGGTACTCTTCTGCTTCGAGGATGGGCTATGCTTGCAGAGAACTGCCCCGATTGTCAGGTGAGAGCGACCTTGCGTTATGGTTCAGATGCGCATATTCTCCACTCCTTAGTCAACGTATCAGGTATGATAAAGTGTGACAGCAGAATGCTTGCCGTTCTCGGTTTTGCACTTGCTGCAACGCCTAGCACGTCGCACAGGCCAGGACTGTGCACGGGTCGTGAACCATGCAAATTTCCCGTGTAAACGACTACTTGTTCCTGTATATGACGGTTTTTAACTATACGTCCACATAGGTTCCTCTGATGAAAGAGAGGACATCAGAAGAGCGTCTGTGCGTGAATTGCGACAGGACATTCGTCTCCGTTGGCACGGTAAGAATTCTTGTTATGTGGGCGACATTTCGGACAATCTGCAAGAGTTGATTTCAGCAGAGCAGCTGTCATGAGCTGTGTCGTAAGGTAATACTCATGTGCCGTACTGCAGGGTCTTCGCCCCGCGAAGGACTCATCCTTCGACAGCGAAGCTCAATCTCCCCAGGATGAGCAGCAGTCGCCAGAAAGTTCGCAACTGAACGGTGAAATGCCGTACATTGAGTACGAGCCACGGGCCGACCCGCGCCTTGGGCCGTTTGCAGTAGCGGCACCGCGGCGCATCTCAGCACTGTCGGAAGGTGATCAGGCGCTAGGTACGGCATGCGCAGGAACGGACCTGTCCTCGAACGGGTGTGGTGCTGTCAGCCAGCCCGCACAACCCATGGCGGAGCCGTCAGCAGCAGCGGCGGAACTTCAAGCGGCGCCCGGTCCAGTTTTGCAAGCCGATGGGCCAGGCCCCATGCCCACTCCACGAGTGGAGGCAAGCACACGGTCGGCAGGGCCCACAGCGCGGGACTCCGTTACTGAGGACGTTGCCGACCTTCTTGCGGCGAAGATGTTGCAGGTCAGATGCCGTCTAAGGCACACACGCTCTGCATCTGGATTTCCCTCATTAGTTGCATTATACCCGGTAATGCACGTGAGTTGCTCGTGATGCTGGTTCGAAATCTCACCACTGTCTTTTGAATCCTTTCGGTTCGCGCCTTGCAGGGTTGGGCACTGCTGGACAAGCAATGCCCCAGGTGATAGGGTTGGACTACGCATGCAGTATCGACGGCCATCGCCTGCCTGCCGCATCTTTCCCAACTGGGTTCTGAGAAAGTTTCTCCAGCACAACCCACCCATTCATTTCACATTGCCAACCAACGCCATAGTAAATGCACGATAACGTCGAAAATTTCGGCAACTGCGCGTGAGCTCGACATCTCAATTAAAGGCGATTTCTATGCCTTTGAAGGAAACTCCAAATCGGAGCGTAGCTCGCTGTTGTGCATGTCTCCGCGGCTGAATGGCCCTTGCATAGGTTTTGTCCCTGCCACTAGGCCATCCGCACTCTGCATGTACGACATCTCATCGCCGCGCCGCCCGCACAGGTGTAACACGGTCCTGGTGAGGTCGAAGGTCAACAAGCGGATGTTCTGTGTCGCCTGTGACGCCTGGGTTGTGACGGAGACCGAAACTCAGCAGCAGCAGCAGCAGCAGCAGCAGCAGCAGCAGCAGCCGCAGCAGCAGCGGCAGGGAGAGCGGGAGGGAGAGCAGCCGCAGCAGCCGCAGCCTCGGGACCTGCCACCTCGAATGTCGACGGACGCTGGACTTGATGCCGCTGATGGCGCTGCGTGCGCCTCCCCAACGCAACAGGATTCGCGGCTCCAGCAGCCGCTGCGGCAGGAACAGCCAACGGTGCTGCTTCAGCCCCAGCCTACCCGAGCGGGGATCGTCCCCCTGGGTGGCATCTCTGCATCTGCGGCCGAAACAGAGCCGCTGGCCAGGGGCCCCATCGCGGCCGCCACAGCCCCTGGCTTGAGCGCTGGTCCGCAGCAGCAGCAGCAGCTGGCGCAGACCCAGTCGCAAGCGACACAGCTGCAGCTGCCGCCCATGTACCAGCAGTTCTTTGCGCCGGTCTCACACATGGTTCCGGGCCTCAACAGCGGGAGCTGCTCGCGGGGCTCATCGCCGCCTCAGCAGTGGGTGAGTGCGTGACGGTGTCTTTGGGGGTCGGAGGCTGACCTTCATCGGGTTACACGGCTTGGCCCCCTGCCCGTGGGTCCTTCTCCAGCGCCCTCCCGCGCCTGACACCTCAAAAGGAGTGTGGAGTAATGACACATGTGCGCTGCTCAAGGCCGGGCTCAGTGCGCCGGCCTTCACTTTTAGCCTTAATGTACCAGGGAGGAGTAGTCTTGAGGGAGGAGTACTGTTGAGGGAGGAATGCCCTTGAGGGAGGAGTATCCTTGAGGAAGGAGTAACCTTGAGGGAGGAGCACCGTCTTACCGCGCTGCGGTCGCATGATGTCACATAACAGTGAATGTCGCTGCGGGACCCGGATCGAGTCGGGGCTGGGTTTGTGAGCCGCAACCTCAACGTGTGTCTGGAGAAGCGCGGTTGGGGTGGGGGCCTGGGCCTGGAGAGACCTGCTTTGGGGGCAAAGCCGTGACGCCATCCTGGGCTGGAGGTTAAATCGCAAGAGTTCTTGCTTATCTTGCTACTGCCCGTCTAGATCCCACTCATCCTTCTGACTGCGGTTCGTCAACTGCAGCTCCTGCTGCTATGGGTGGCACTAGCTGCTCAGCTAGTTTTTAACAGTTGCAGGATTGACGTGTACCAAGTTGTTCTCTGATCGGTGGCGGATCTCCTCCCCTGATTCCTCGCGCAGCCGCCCGGCGGGGTCCCCACGCTCAACCAGGAGATACTCGTGAGCGCCTTGACGCAGCAGCAACAACAGCAACAGCAGCAGCAGCAGCAGCAGCAGCGGACAGCATTGCAGACGCCACTCTCAGGACAGGCGCTGCCGCAGAGTGCCGGGAATGGCACCGGCGGCGGCGGCGGCACCGGCGGGAACAAGCAGCCCAGCAGCACGGCGTTGCTGCTGTCCATCGGCAAGACCGTGGCCCTCAAGTGAGTCAGGGGGTATGGCCGCAAGGTCGGGCCATGGTAGGGACCCAGCCCAACCCACGCAGCCAACCAGCTGCCTGCTGCTTTCCCGCTCACTCGCTCGCTTGCCCCGTCCCTGCTACGATGCTATCACCCGGAACGCCCTGGCCAGGATGGCGGAGGCGCAAGGGCTCCTGGAGCGGACCCCCGCGCTGGACACCGAGCGCGCCCGGTCCTACGTGGCACTCATCAGCGAATGTCTTGACCTGCTGTCCAAGCTGCATAGCCTGAACCAGTGAGGCTGCGGCCGTTGGCCGCCTCGCCAACCGTGACGATTGTGCGCCGGGCGCGGTTTTGAGACACCGAGTGAACGTGCGGGCGTTGCAGGGGACGTGGTATGGTTGCAGGGGACGTGGGATGTGGGATGCGGTTTTGTGTCGGGTTCACTCGTCGGTGCTGGCGGGGCGGGTGGCGGTGGGACCGGGATATTGATCGTGTCCTCGCTCCAAGGTGATGCACTGCCTTTTGCGGGCAGCCACGACGCCGCGGCGTGTCCACAAGAATGAACGAGTACGGTATTAATTCAACGAATGGATGGATGGGTTCGCATTGGTCCGCATTGTCGAGCACCCGCGCGGCTGCATGCCATTGCAACATTGAGTCGCGGCGAGAAGCATTTGTTGCACATGGTGTGCCAACCTGCATCTCTACCGGTCCTGGCCGGGATACGTTGGGAAGAGGCGTTGAGGGCAGCAGCCTGGAGGGCTCCAGACGCGACCGAACGCGTCGAGGTGGGTATACGTGTCGGGTCGAGGTTGGTATTAGGTACGCGGGGATGAAGCATTCGCTGCAAGGCACGGCACGAAATGGCTGTCGTACCGTACTGTCTGCCTGCCATCGGGGCGCGAACCCCTCGGTTCGGGTTTCGGGTTGCAGTCGCCGCAGTCCTGGGAAGCTTCGAGGGCGCGTTGCCGACGCTATCCAGCCCGTCAAGGCTCCTGAGCTCTTGGTCCTTCGTGGTCCCTCGTGGGCAGGGGCTTGGGCGCTCTAACAGCGTGCGCATTTTTGACCGATCCGGGCAGGTGGGCAAGCAAGCACACTCCTGCAGGGGCGCGGTTACGCAGGGCGCATATTTGGCTGGCGGAGCCCCCGCCACCCGTGGAGCAATGTGTCTTGGATGTGGTGGTGTTGGCGGCGGTCGCGGCCATGGAGACTGGCCGCCGATTCATGCCGGCCGCCCTGCGGCGGACAGCGTCCCGCCGGGGTCTGGGTGTGTCGGGGGGGCAGAGCACGGGAAGCGGCGCGCGATCGCCGACTTCTGGGGGCGCCTTCATGGATTTGCCCAGTTGGGCCACCCGTGACGCGGGTGGACCTCAATGGGGCCATTCCACCCTTCTTTGAGGGTATCGGGGGGGAGTCCTGCGGGGTGCAACGTGAAAGGCCTGCTTCTGAGGGCTGAGGTCCTTGCGCCCCGTCCCCTGTTTTTGCTGCGGGTTCACCTACCCGCGGCCTGATTCGGGGACCTGGCCTGCCCTCAGCTGCTGTACGAGGGCCGGACTTGCGTGAGCCTTTTTTTATTTGTCACGGTGTTCGGTGGGTGAGGGGTGCTGCACTAGCGGTCGCTGAGCACTGCCACAATCACAAGCAAGACGTGGTTTTTCCAAGGGTGCAGCGCTGGGTGCTCCAGGGGTGGTGGTAGCTGGGTAATGGGTTGCCTGTGTGGGAGATGTAAGGACGTAGGCCTTACAGAGTATAAATACCATAGAAAGCTGGTGCCCAGCATCCGCGGAGGCCTTTTCCAAAGACCGTCCTTACAGGCGACCTCCCCCGTGCTTGGCTTTATCCATTTCTGGGGATCCCGCCCGTTGCTGTGCCTATCCCTTTGGTAATGTTCGCCCGCTGAGCGCCTCTGCTTGCGTGCGTGGCTGTCTGGGTGGGGTTATGGCCCTATAGACTCCTGCATTCCCACATTCCTCGATTCAATAAGTGATGCGGTCGCAAAGCAGGGTTACAAAGTCGGGCATTGATCTTCCATGAACGTCTCGGTTCGTAGGGTTCTGCCATCCACACCCTGTACAATACCATTATCGGGCCGCTTCTTTGGTAATCGCCGCCCATCACGAAATAACCAGGGACATGGCAAACTTCACGTAATTAGCAAGCCAACTGTACAAGACACTGGCGCTTAGCAGCCCGCTGCCTGAAAGTTGGGGACCTTGAGGACCCATTGACGTCATATGGCGAAAGCCGGGCCTTGCCGGACCAAACGCTTATGTACTGCGGTTGCGTGGTCCGGGCGTGGCAACTTCACCCGTGATTATAAAACCACTGAAACTCTAAAAACTGAATTATTTCAGCCTCGGACGAGGAGCTGAGCTCCGTACAAGCATTATATGCAGTCCTATGTACACGTCCACGAAGCCTGGCATATAAGATTACGAATGGATGCAAGCCCTTGCATGCCAGGTCCCCCGCTACTTTCCACCGGACGCTCAAAGGCTCACTTGCCAAAACTGGTTGAGCTTTCGTGCAATGCCATTGCCTAATTTCCCGTAGTTCCCGCGGCCTTGGCCGGGACCTTTGTACCCTGCCAGTCACCGCGCGCAACGTTCGGCATCGACCGTGGATTCTTGCCACAAGCGCCACACTTGTTCAACGAAGCCATTTTGCCTTTGAAATCCCCGTGCAGGCAAGCCGCGCAGTACCTGAACAGAACAGTTCGGGAAGTAGCTGTAAGGGTGCCTTGTCAGCAATGTCAAACGTTGCATGCGACTGGCACACAGGCGGTGCTGATCTAAACACACACATAACTGTTGAAGTGCCATAAAATGTTTATGGCAAAAGAGACAAACATATTAATTATCTGTTCTAAGGAAACCGGAGAAGGCGTTCCGGCATGCCTGGAGTGCTGAGCAGGGAATGAAGGCACACAGATATCCACGGCAGTTTATTCTCTCCAAATATGGTCCGGGCAGAAAAAATCCAATCCCGTCTATTGCTGCGGTAGTATACTCACCGTGTGGCGCAATGCAAGCACTTGAGGTTGGTGGACGGCCCGTTTGACATGCAGTAGAAGTTGCACATTTCGTCGCTAAAGGTCAACCTTCACGGCTTGGAAAATATAGTGGAGAAGTCGAGACGAAGGTAACTTTTGGGAAGAGATAGAAGATAGCTGTTTAATAACACCCGAGCAAAAGTTAAACGATATCAGGCATATATCCATTTTCCATGTTACTGGCAGGTTTATAAAGTTCTGTTACCTGTTGCTGTACGGCGCCACGGTCAGGACGGAGCTCAGGTCCAGGTCGACGCGTATGCACTTGTATGCACTCGACTGCAGCAGCTCGATCATGGGCCCATGCGGTACTGACAATAAGGTTGATTGTGAACAGACGGGTTGTTATACCTAGCTTAATGCAGCAATGGTTTTGTCCGTTTCAGTTAAACTGGCACGCATGTTGCGCGTAACCAGTATCTCCGTCGGGTTAACCCACCAGACAACCTAACCTAAAAAATACATCATAAGGGACCCCCAGAGTAGGTCCTTTGTATGACAACATCGTGACCATTCCAGGATGCAGACCTGGCAGAAGAGTTGCGATGTCGATTTCTTATCATCGCCTTCCCATTCGAAGAAGACATGACCGAAACTCAACTTGTCATGAATTCTTCTTCGATAACCCGTGCCTGGCTTCTTTCGAACCTTTTCGAACGCCCCAAGAAATGCCGAAGTGCATCTATCAAATCCTATCAAATGCGATTGAGTGACCAGGCAGTAGATGGGGGCCTTGATAGCGGAGCTGGCCAGAGCATCGATCAAAAACTGTCTTTCTGTAAATCTTGGGACGGGAGGGCACGACAGTTCCCGTCCTGTATCGTCCCGCGAGACGCTGTCGAACCCATACTACCCTCCACGCAATCGTCTCGGGCGTTGACACCAGCCAATTCAAAGCCGCACGCTAAACTAGACCTTGGGAGTTAGTCCAGGCTCTGGCACTGCTACTCGCTGAGGATCCGGCCCCACCTTCTCGCTCCTTCTTCGGCAGCGCGCGATCCGCCGAACCGTCGTGCCTGAAGCCTCCACGCGCACACGTGCATGGCCACCAGTTCACACGCCTTCACGAGCGCGTTTGGGAGCCTCTGGAGCGACCTGCAGACCGCGCTCAGCGGCAGCACCCGAGGGCCCGACGCTGGGGACTCCGCGTCGCGCTATGAGCCGCTGGAGGCGGCACCCACAGACCCAGGCTGCGACGCGCCAGCCTGGTCAGCCTGCCCTTCCGTACACCAAAGCGCCAGCGCTTCCGCCCTATGGTCAGTCGCTGGCAGTGGGGGCTGCTGCCTGGGGTACCGTACCCGGTCCAGGGATGCCTGCGCTGCTTTCTGTCAATGAGTGTAAAGAAGAGTTTAGCAGACCCCGGGACAGGGCCATCGGCAAAGACCGGGAAAAACTCCGGCAGCCTTCCGCCGGCCTCCGTGTAAATGACGCGTCTGTGCGGTGGTGGTCTCCCGCAGAGTCCTCACGTGCGGAAAACGAGACTAGGCCTCCCTGCTTCTGTGTGCCTGTTGTAACCGTTACAAGGTGGACCCTTAGTCCCGACCGGGCGTTCCAGTGGGCCCAGACAGCTCGTAGGCGCCTCATCTCATCAACCCCTACGAATAACTGCGCACCCATCCTCCATCACCCGCGGGGGGGAGCCGTCGGGCGTGTACCTGACTACCTATGCTGCTCTTGCGTTCGCAGGGACCCTCCGAACGGCGATGCCTCTAATGACCTCCTGAACTTCGACCTGCTCAACATTCCTCAACACACGAGCGGCGCCAGTTGCGGCGGCGGACCGCGCACTGGCGCCGGCACTGGTGATGGCGGGCAGGCACCGCCCGTCGCGGAGTCCAGCGATGCGCTGACGTCCGCGGCGGTCTCGCTGGGGTCGGTGCTGCTGGGCAGCGCACTGGGAGCGGCCGCAGCCATCACCGTGTCGCCCTTTGTGGCGGCTGGTCTCGGAGCGGGGTTGCTGCTGGCTGGATTCTTCGCGACTACGGCCGTGGATAATGCCATTGGTCCAGAAGGCGCGGGCGGCGATACAGGCGAAGTGGAGGTGCCGCCGACGGTGCTGCTGGAGGAAGAGGTGGCTGAGACTGAGGAGGAGGAGGAGGAGGAGGAAGAGGTGGAGGAGGAAGAGGAGGAGGGGCGCGCAAACGGTGGCTGCACGGCCTTAGGAATGGGCAGCTGGTCAATGATGGCATCGACGTCGGCGTCTGATTGGGATGCGGCGGCGTCGGCACCGCTGCTGCCGCGGCTGCCGGCAATCCGCGTCAAATCCCAACGGACGCGCAACACGCGGCTGGATGAGATGGCAGCTGACAGCGCCTGGTATGACTGGGTCATGCCGTAGACTAGGTCGCCGGAGGCAGGTGACTCACCGTGGGTACCACTTCACTGACCAGCGCTGAAGCGGAGGGTGTGCAGCCAAGTTGGGCCGGAAGGATCAAGACGCTCCTGTCGTAAATTTGGCTAGAAGTAAACTTGCGCGTCATTAGGGGCCCGCAACGGCAACCCATACATCCATGATTACAGTGTTGATAGAAGGGTCAGACTGTCGCGAAACTTTCTCGGCCCGTTGGACCTTCCGATTGGGGGTTTCGTGACAGGGCGCACGGGTAAAGCTGCCGTGGGTGTTGCGCATCCGGTCAATGACAGAGAGGCATGCAGGTTTCAACAGGCTTGGGGAAACCCTTGCGAGCCGTCAGTACGACAATGCAACCTGGTGCAACGGGCGACCGTGGCGGTACATTTCATCATTAGGGGGCCAGGGGCTACCTCGGCTATCTGGGCCTGTTGGAACACCCGGTCGGGACCAAGGGTCCACTTTGTAACGGTTACAATACCGCGGCAGCCACAGGCCCCAGTCTGGCAGGGATTAGATTTGCCATTGCAGGACTGGCTTGGAAGTCCGATTTGAGGACTTCGAGTTTGTGGGCATGTGATGGCAGGATGGCTGTCCTCGGGTTGGTTCGTTGTGGCATGTACGGCAACCTTCCAGAGATCGCCAGGCCCGCCCAGAGCCACAAGCCCGCAGACGGATCCCGGATTGAAACATGCAGGGATGCACCAGCTTGTACCGGGAATAAGTGAACATCAAGCCCACCTAGTGTGTAGAGAGCACGCTTTGGCTAACACCGACGACCAGGGACGACCTTCCTGTGGGGTCAACTGTTACCCGATTCACAACGCAAGCCTGCGTGGACTGTGACCATCCTGATAGTCGAGACATTCATGCTATTGTCGGCCAGTGGCGCTCTGGGGCGCAGGTACCTGGTGGGCCCTTCGTCCTGGGGTTGTCACAGCCGTACCCCGCAGTATGGATGCTTTTCGGTCCGCTGACCGCTATCGCGCAGTTGACGAAAGAATAGTAAACGGGTTATCATTACATGACGTAATTACGGGAAGCTGCACCGGATCCAGTGGTCTGCTAAGATCAGTTCTTCGTTGGTCACAACTGACAATCGTTTTGATGTGCTATCCATAGAGACGAGCGCTGACCAATGCAGTCGGTGATACCTTAGGAAAGGTGCCTATAGTAATCGTCCTTTGAGCACAGGTTGTAAGCAAGGCTTGACGTCGCTGACGTTTTGCCACGACGCACACCCAATCTACGATAGACAAACTCGTAATCAAGTACCGGTGTACATTTCTGTTGCACCTACAATGGCCAGCAATATGTTGTTCCGAAGCAGTCCCACTAGGCCAGTTCGAGTGCAAGAACATGCATCATGCTCCTACGCGGCGCCGCGCAGACTCGGACATCGAACTTGCAATGTTTTGCCATCGCGGTTAGCCTGCAGAATGAAGGCCTCTCAAAACTGGGAAGAAATGTATGATAACTTGTTCAGCAGCACGGTCTTTCGCAGCGAGGTAGTCGTGAGGGAATTCACAAAGTGAGTTCATCTAGACGGTAACGATGGCGGCATGATGTTGCAACCAAGTGAAATGTCCCGTGGGACTTTCCAACCGACGCTTGACTTCGGCCTGCAGTCTCATGAAGGAAAACACGACCTTGGCCGGGATGGCATCTAAATTCCCTGACTTCGACCTTGCTGGTGAGTCTGCGTAAAAAAAAAGTCTGAGAGTCTGCGTTATGTGCCTGTTCTACGGCGCGGCAACTTATCGGGACGGTGCAGCTGCGACCGGGCGTTGTGACAGCCCGCGTGCGGTGCGTGCGCCGCCTTCTCCTTCATTCTCACTCTTTCTATTTGCCTCTTGTCGTGGCTGGTTGGTTGTGCACATGTGCCCCTGGCCCCGCCAGGCAAGCGGATGTACCTGGATCAGGTAGGGACGGAGGACAGCACAAAGGATGTTGTACGGTACGGCATCTGCTGATCAGGCCCACGACAGCACAGTGAGGAGCCGACCGGGACACAATGCGCTGCGTATGCCGTACTACAATCAAAGGGAGGGATACGCGGGGAGATGGAAGCCGACCTTGCCGGCGCCTCCCAAACAACTTCGAGGGGTCAATAAGAGCGTCACGCCCTTAGAGAGTACCTTCTTGACCTTCTCTGGTTTGCGGGGTAACTTTTCTGGTTCGCGCGGGTCGCACCCGCACTGATCACACCCTCCGAAGAACATCAGAGGCGCTCTCACCTCATCGGCTCTCAACAGCAGGGTCAACGGGGCTCATCGCTGGTTCACTGCGCTGCACAGGACCAGCCGTCCACAGGGCGTGTACCCCGCATCCACTGCCGCGGGCGGCAGGACCCGCTGCTTGCTTGTGCTGTCGCTCTCCCATGTGCTGTTGTTGCCCATCTCGGCACGTGCCGTGGTGCTGCCGTGCATCCCCGGTTCCGCCTCACAGATGGAGCAGGTCTCTGACCGCTACGAGATCTTCATCAAGCGCCTGGAGCTGTCCCAGGACCCGGGTGCGAAGGAGTTCCTGCGCCACACCAACGCACAGATGCTGGAGGGCGGCTTCACGTACCGGGAGCTATTCGCCGGGTGAGCAGGGGGCAGCCGGCGCCCGCCAGGCGGGTGGATGGGCTGCCGGGAAAGTGGGAAAGGGCGGTGCCGGCCTGGGTCAGGCGGAGTAGGAGCTGGTAGGAGCTGCCCCAGCGGGGGAACGGAGACCATGCACTGGGCCCGCGCAGCGGGCACCCACATGGGCCGACGCGGAGGCTCTCGAACGCAGCCAACTGCAGCTCGGCCCACGGACGCGCCCTGCTGGATTCCGTTGCTCTGCATCAGGTCGTGTCCCTTACCTCACTGACCGGCCGCACGTTAACTTGGCTTGGGCGAGGAAGGATCAGCTGCACGCCGTCATAGCCTGCTCCATTGGGCTAGCGTGCTCCATTGGGCTAGGTGCAGGTGCGTCGGACAAGTAAAGTCTGCGGTTTGCAATTAATCTTCGCCGCCCTTCCCTGGCGTGTGTAACCCGCCCCCCGGCCCGGCCCGCCTGATTCCCCCCCACCCATCCCTAACTGTTCTGCAGCATGCGGAGATCCGTGGAGGAGTATCGCAAGTAAGCGTGCGGCTGTGTGCGGGGGGGGGGGCGCGGGAGCCGGCGCGAGGCTGGTGTGGAACCTGCCTGCCGGGGTTTTCGCATGCAGGCCGTGGGGATGGGTCAGCAGCATGGCTGCGGCATCGGCACATCGTGTCACGGGCACCGGGTCGTGCAATCTCTCAAACGGCGGGGCGTTACCGTCACCATATACATGCCGCTGCCTGGGAGGAGTGGCCTTGGGGAGGATGCCTGAAGGGCCTGCCAGCTATGCAGTTGCAGCCTGTGGGGTCCGCTGTGACATCCTTTAAAAACTTGCAGCCGGTGGGGCGAGTGGGTCCAGCTTACGGAACCCCCCGCCCGGGTCCATCCGCCGCCGCTGCGCGTTGGCGGTGCCGCCCCTAGATCCTGCACATCAGCGCGGGGCTTGGATCCTTACCCCCGCCCCCGCCCCGCTAACCCCCTGTTGGGCCACTGGGCGGCAGGTGGGTGGCGATGGAGGAGCAGGCCAGCAGCAACCCCGAGGCGCACCAGGCGTACCTGAAGGTGCGTGGGCGGGGGATTGTGACGGGGGTTTGTGGTTGGACTTTTGGTGGCAGGTGGGTTTGGGGACATGCCACCTGTGCTTGAGGGGGCATGGAGAGCCCGTGGCAGCATCGCTTAGGCCGGTGCTGCTGGGGTTTTCCTGTTGGCGGGCGTGTAGGCTGCTTGCGGTGCGCAGGTCGGCCACCTGGCAGGAGAAGCCATCCTGTGACATATCCAAAGGGGCGTACAAGGGGCATATAAGGGGCGTGTAAGGGGCGGTTATGTCCTTATGTGGGTCGCTGAAGGCGGGTGCGGACGCGCGTCGTTGTGCTGGAGGGCGCTGGGCACAACTGCACATGTCGAGGCCGGTGCCGGCGACTGCGGCCCAAGGGTCTACTTACACGCTCAACCCGGCACGTGACCCTCGTGGGGGAACCTAGCTGGGAGGCACCCAACGCCGGACTGAGTGAGTCACGCCGGGGGTCTTTCCGGTGCCCGGTCGCAGGAGCTGCGGTCGATGTGGAACTCGACCATGGTCGGCAAGGTGGACTGGCGGTACCTGGTGGAGCGGGTCGACCCCAAAATCGTCCTCAACGCGCAGAACGACCCCAAGGCACGTGGTGGCGGGCAGCCGGACAGCCGGCCAGACTGAGCGCGGGCAGCGGTCTCGGGAGTGGCGGTGAACTTGGGGTGGTGAAGACAGAGGAACCTCGGGGCTTGGAGGCGACTGGTGTAGATTGAGCTGGGAGTCGTAGACCACAGCTTGGTCTCCGACGCTCATAGATGTGCCGCGCATGTGTCACAATGTCTGGCAAGCGGCCTGCAATTGCGCTAAGAACAGCCAACCCCTGACAGCGAAACCGCGACCACCGGAACCACGGACCGGGGCATCACCTGCCTGACGTTTTTCGCCCGATGCCTGCCTCGTCGGAGCCCGGCCATGCCCCTGCCCGGTCGTCCGCTGCACGCCGACGCCGCGGTGTGGCAATGACAGGCGGGCAGCCAGCAAGGGGCAGAAGCAACGAATGATCCGCCATTGCGCAGAACGCTGGAGGTGCAATCAATTCGCAATCTGCCACTCAATTTCGCGCCCGCGCACGCGGTCACAAAGCGTTCGCGACCGCCAGCCCCGGCTCCCTGTCTGCCCCACCGTCTACCCCACCCTCCCACTGCAGTTCTGGATCGCGATCCGGGAGATCTCCACCGACACGTCGCCCGCCGTCATGGCCAAGTGGCTGGACGACCCCAACATAGGGCCCATGATTGCGGAGATGTGGAAGGCCATGCAGAGCAGGAGCTGAGAGAAGCTGTCCGAGAGGTGCGCCCCTTACACACGGCCGAGTACGGCGCGCGGTGACGTGGACGCACGCGGGCTGGCGCGAGTGCGGAGTGCGGCTGGGTCGGTACATTCGGGGGATGAGACTTGGAGGCGCGTGCAAGCGCAGTTTTACTTCCATTGTTGGGAGGTTGTTGCAGGCGTGTCTTTGACGTGCTTGATTGATGCCGTCTGTGGCTGGTTGTCTTGATTGTCGGTGTTGGTCATCTTGTTTCCGCTGGCCAGACCTGGCCAGCCAGTAATACGGGTGGCGTGGACAGGTCTTGATTTGATTATGCAAGGCGAATACGGGCAACGTGGGACTCTGAGGGGTCATCGGACCTGCAAACTAGAAGAGGATAAAGGCGTCTCCGAAACGGCAGTTGGGGTCGTTCCTGGTCTGAAGCTCTTCCCGATGGTGTCATATTGCAGTAATTTGCCGGGGCATGAACGCCGTTCGTGACTAGCAGATTTTCAGACACCACCAGAACTCACAGCTCGGTGGGTGAAGCATGTTATAATGCGTCTTCATAGGTTTCTGATCTTGCTGTTGTGCAGCGGGACCGTACGTACCGCGCAGTGTAAACTTTTGCGGTCGGCATAGGTGGGCTACACCCTGCTGAACGTCACGTAATCGGTGCCCGGAGGTGGGGGCGTTGATGAGTATGATGAGCTGAGGGCACATTGCTTGGAAACCCCTAACAGGGACCGCATATTCTGTTCACGGTGCTAAGAACCCATGAATGCCACACCAACTGTGCCAAGCGTGGGCGCCGATTGGGCCCCCATGTTGTTGTACGGCGCGTTCTGATCTGGCTGTCTTGAAAAATCCAGGCACGTGCAAGCCGAATTTTATTATTTCTGCTGTTGTTATTGGTGCGAAGGCTCTCATTTCCTCATTCTTGTAGTCCCCCCAAATGTTAGCTTGACGTTAGTAATCAACGGGTGAGCCGCAAATGTCGGGAGCTTCTCATAGTTGTATTAGCATAGCAATTGCGTCAAGTGTAGTTGCTGCATCGGCCCTCGTTTTCTGGTTGGCTGAGATGCGCCGCGGCCGCGACGACGACGACGAAGTCAAGCATCCAGCGCAATACGAGCGAGTAAGGAAACAATATGGATATATCCATATTCATTTAAAACCTATTTAATTTATAATTTGCCGCACACTGACAGGGCATGCGCGAACGCGAGTACATCCGCCTAATTCCGGACGATGAGCTGAAACGCGTAAAAGCTTTGCTCCATCGCGTGTACAAGTCCCGCGGTTGGACCAGCGACGCGACGTCTCGAGCGCATGCCTGGAGTAACGTGCTGGCCCGTGCGCAGCGCTCCGAAGGCGGCTCATGGGTTCCGGACTTCGACATGGAAAAAGTCACGCCGCTCCAGCTCACCGCGCTCTGTACGTCCATCGACACCTTCTTCCTCGGCGGCATTCTGGAGCAGCAAGTCCGCGCCCTCAAAAGGCCGCCCATCAAGGTCCTCCCCGGCCACGACCCGCGCGACCCCTACTCCTGGCTCTCCGGCCTGCACGACGACAACACAATCTACGTGAACGCCAATCGCTGGCGTGAGAGCATCTCCGAGGACAACCCCTTGAACTTTGAGGGCGCTTTGTGCGTCACCAAGCTGGAGGCCCTAGCGCACGCGCTGGGGCACGAGCTGGTCCACGCCGTGGTGCTCAACTTCTTCCCCGACATGGACGCCCGCTCGGCGGCGTACCTGCCCGACGACAAGCACGGCCCGATCTTCATGCTGCTGAATAAGCGGCTGTTCGGGCACGTGGGGCATGCGAGCCATCGTCTGTTCAATATTCCATGAGGAGCAACAGCCGGGCAGCCGTGGTATCATCAGGTGGGCCTGCCGCGGCGGCCTGGGCATGCTGCGGCCTGGTTCGTTGGTACGGGCCTTGCACGGGCCTGGGAGCGGAGGCGCGTGGACAATCAAGGCGTTGCATCCCCTAAACGTGGCCCTCCTCGTGTTCACGGAGATGGCGGATTGGCGCGCAGGGTGCAAGGCCGTCATCGAACCCATATGCTGCCCGGTGGGAGACAGCACAAGCAACAACGTCCGCCGTATGCATGTGGGGGGCCCCGCCTGAGGGCGCCCCTGCACCACGCACATCCACCACATCTACATCCGGAGTCTTCCTGCAGGCCCCTGGCCGCGGCACAACACACGAACAACAGCCGTGCGCTCCCGGCATTCGTCCAATGCCACCAGATCCGACGATCCGGCTGGTGTGGTGTCAAATGACCGAGGCTACCACTCCGACCTTACCCAAGCTGCACATCACGGCGACCTCCAACCCAGCCAGTATCAAGTCGAGAATGAAATATGGCGACACACGTGCCGCCACGATTCGGTTCACCTAAACAGCCGATATGGCGTCTGCAGCGACTGACACGAAAATTCACTGCCCGACACGAATCCTGCTGGGACAGCATGCCGGCGTTGCCGCGATATCGCCGACCCTTAAGGTATTAAGAAGGCGCTTTACCGATCAGGTTATGTATTACGGAAGCGCTTTATGGATATCTCTCTTCCCCCCAGCGGTCACAACGGCAAACACGGGTGGCGTGTTCCAGACACCGCCGCAACGATATTCAACCGAGCCATCACAATAGACGCAACACCAACCATGGCCAACGCCGAATACCTGATAATATGGTGCTTCGACCTATTGAACGAGGCCAGTCCCCAGGATGATATGCGGTCCCGACTGTTGGAGGAAAATCATGTGCGACGAACATGATGCCTCGCTAAAAAAGCCGGCAGTACCATACCTTACTATATATGCGGCCACACGCAAAAATTTGATAGGCTGGAGGGGCCACTATGGTTTGCTCAAATTGATTCAGGCGCAGGCGTACCAGATGGCATCACGGATTGCGTGCGGACACTCGCTCATTATAATAACTACCGCTTCCCGGTCGTACTGCTCTCGTACCTCGCGAACGCGCGCTCGTATCAACGCCTCCATGGGCGCACGCAGTGTATGTAGATATACAGTTGTTGCGCTGCTGACGTCCGTCTCGCTACAGGTTCTGTTTGTTGGGCGAGGCCGCGCTCGCGTGGCCGCCCAGGTGGTGGGTGCCGTGCACGTGGGCGGCGTGGCGCAGGAAATTGGAGTCGTCCCCGAGCGCCACGCCGTGAAGCAGTGGGCTCGCCTGCATCACCTCGATGAACCTGCCCGCCGGCACGTGGGAAGTAGACCCGGATGAGATGGGATTGGCCGGTGAAGGGGGACAACATGAGGCCAGTGACGGGTGACAAGATGAGGTCAGTGGATTAGTGCCATGCGGGCCGTTCGGGGCCCCGGGAACTGGCTGGGCCGAGTGAGGCCACCCATACGTGGCCAGATACCGTGTTGCAAGCTGGCCTGTTTTGTAGTGGTTGAGGACGGTGCCATGGTGTCCGAGCGAATGGTTATCGGTGCATGGGCGCGTGGCGGGATGGAGGCGCCTGGGCAAGCGCGCGGTGTGCTGAACTCGTGTTGGCAAATGGCCTCCCGGGGAACCCCCTGTGTCTTGCACTTGCGGCCGGACTCTTTCAGTGTGGGTGAAGCTTCAGGGCGATGAACGAAACATTGAACAACCGCGCTACAACAATTATGGTTTGCCCGCGGAGTGCGTTTGGTCCAACGTCAGCAGCTACTCGGGTGAGGAATAGCCATGCACCAGGGCAGGAGCATTCGAATCACTGCTCGCAATATTCGCGCTCGTCCGAACTTACTCATCGATATCGAGCCGGTTGTGTGTGTTGCCGACGGCTTCGCTGATCTGCCGCATGTCGGCCTCCGTCAGCACGGCACCCAGCGCTTCAAGACCGTCCTGGAATTCGAGCATGCCGATCTCGCCATCCTGGGCGGTTGGGGTTTGGGGGGTGTGGGATTTGGGGATTTTGGTCATACATGCAACTGACGGCGCCGGGCACGGTTGGTGATCAATATTTAATATCCAACGTGTGAAGCGCGGTTTGGATTCAACGAGCCGCTGGTGTCCGCATTGTGTTGTAGGTTTTGCATTTGCACTGTGGCAAATACGCCTGTAGGCACGCAATTGTGACAACGATGCGGCCGACATGGCTGTTCCTGATCACGGGCCTCACTTACACGGCAACTCAGGGACGGCCGTTCGTTCTGATTTTGGGCTGTCAATGCGCACGACCTCATGCTAGACAAACGAGGCATAAATACGACGGGCATTGTGTACGACCCGTACAACAACTCACCCCGTTCGTGTCCAGCGCGTGGAACAGCCGGATCAGGCAGGCCCGCTCGTGGATCTCCTTGTCGGACATGACGGGGGCGCTGGGTTGCGCCTCGCCGCCCGCCGCCCTGCGCTCCTCCACCCGCTTCATGATGAGCAGGTTCTGTCGGAGGTTCTTTGCGCTGCGAGAAGCAGGGCGCGTGGCGAAGTCCAACACGCACACCAACGTGATTCAGCTTGCTGTGCATCCAACAAAGTCTCAGGCGGAACAGATATTGCTCGGCACGGAAGTGCGCGGTGCGTGGCGTATAGAATGTCTTGGTCGGGACACACGCCCGCGCTTTACGGCGCCGGACGGTATTTTTGGAGCACGACACCCGTTGCTCCGCCTTCAAGTCCACGCAACCAAACCGTCTCTAACCACCGACAGGCCTCACCTTCCAGATGCCATTTGCTCGCGGACAAACTTCTCCAGCCTGTTCAGGCCTTGGCAAGCCTCAGGGTCATGTTCGCCGGTATCCTGGTCTAGGTTGCAGTGCTCCTCGTACTGATGTCGTTTCCCTTGGTAGTAGCTGAGCGCCTGCAAGGCGGGAGTTCAGGGGTGACTTTGGCGCTGCGAATGAGTCGAGCTGCAGGGCACGGCGACGGTACCTTCCAGCACTCGAGACCGTCCTCGTCCCGGCACAGGTCCGTCAAGTCCCGTTGAGCTCGGTCCTGGTCGCCAAGCACGCAAATGCATTTTAGCACACTAACGGCGTAACACGAGGGCGAACTGCACTAGTTGAGATGGGTTTTTACCAGGACAAGCTCAGTTTCAGACCGCGTCGGGTTCAGATTCGCCAACGGAGCAGAGACTTTGAACTGCTCAGAAGACTGCTGCTCATTCGGAAAGTTCGCATGGCTAGATTGTTGTTGTAGATTGGATGCACAAGCCACACATAGCGGTTTGCGAGCCACGGCTCGTTTGCCGTGAAGAATGTGTGCGTTCCGGAGTGCGGACAAGGACACTGCCGCCATTTCTCTGACAGTTAAAGATTGTAAGAAGATCTCGGGCTCAATTGCTTTCTGTCCTGACTCAGTCGGGGTTCCATTCTTTGAACTTCCAGTCAGATGCGGCACGTACGACGCGGAACCCTGCTTCCCTGCAGTCTCGATTGAACGAATGATAGGCACGACACTCAAAATTGTATATAACAATAAAGTGCATGTCGCGGATTGTGGGGTAGAGCGCAATTCCTGCTCTCGTAAGGTCGGCGAAGATGTTGCTCCCAGTACTTAGCCTTGTGTACACGGGCATTGTCCTTTACAACGTTCTAGTCGTCTCTGGGCTGCCTCTCAATATTCTTTACACATGGCATCCAATCTGCACAAACCTGTTCATAGCCTTCGCTGCACTGGGTACGTAACCTGGTCGGGGTACGCCGGGTACGCGATAATGCACCGTCTCTTGCTCCGCGGTCAATCCAAACGCTCCGTGATCGAGGCACCATGCAGTGGAAGCTTGCAAGGAAATCTGTCATCTGTCTCAGGCAGTCCTCTTGCCTATGCAGGCATGGACGCGGCGCAGGGCATTCGTGGGCAGGTTGCAACATCGCGGTCCACCAAAGAGCCACTTGTCACCCGACACGCCATATTTAATTGGCTGGCGCTTTTTTCGCTCGTTGGATCGGGCGCTACCATCTACCTGGTACGGTGCGGTACGGTGTGGCTTCCTAGTGCCACGGGGGCCTTCGCGGGCGAGCGGGGATTACATGTTTGATTATTGGTTCATCGCAATTTGCCGCACCTGTCCATTGTTTAAAAGATGAAGGCCGGGTTGTAAGGCCCGGGTTCGCATCCCCATTCTACATGAATGCGTAGAACAAGGAGCGCACAAACCGGCCACACCTGGCAACGTACCACGCGGTTACCGGCGCCGCCACTTCCGTATTCTTCGTCCTCAACGGTGAGCGACACTGATAGGGGAGGGAGTAATGGGTTGGGGCTCTAGGCGATGCCGGGGAGCTTTCGGCCAACCCATGCTGTACGCACCCAAAGTACCTTTTCAGTGCCTTTGGAATTCGGCCCAGGTTCGGTCGTGGGGAGGTCTTGCAGAGGCGGCGAGGTACTCGCATGACCGAGCACCCAGGGGCCGCATGATGGCACCCGGGAGAACAACAAAGGTACAACCCCAGTCCAGGACCGTTCAGCATCGGGTGTTTGCAAAGCCAAACCCTAAACCCTGAAATGATGCACGTCGACCGAAACCGCGGGTACCGTATTCACTGCCTGGCGGGATCCATCACTGGCGGACACGAGTATCCCCAACCTCTCTCTCTCTCTCTGGTTCTGCACCTCCACCCTGCCCGCTCCCCGCTCGGTCGTCTCCTGGCTGGGGCCTGCATGCCGCTGTGCGCATTTGGGCATTACCTTATCTTACGTCCAGCCAACGCACGCACCTCCCATGTGCCTTCTTTCCACCTCCGTCTCGTCGACGCCACCTCCGTCTCGTCGACGCCCGACAGTCCTGGGCGGCGTCGCTATGAACACTGTGCCCGCTCTCTACAAGTACATCAAGTTCCACCGCCTCAACGGCTACCTGCTTTTCGCGTCGGTGCTGGCCGCGCACGCCACCGCGGTCTGGAACGGCTACGGTGGCTTCAGGACCGATGTGTACGGCAAGAGCGGCCTGCTGGCCCTCCTGGGGGCCATGCTGCTGCTGACCCTCAGCCGCGTGCAGCTCAGCATGTTGCCCGGGGGCGCGCGCTCTGCCAAGGTCAAGGCGGCCTAAGCGCACAAGCAGGGGACCCGGGGTGCGAGTGGTGTGGGGAGGGACCCGGGGCGCCGGGCGCAGTGGTGTGCGGATGGGTGGCCAGTGACGGCGCGGGTCGCAAGAGCCGCCGGGGAGGATGTATATGCCAGGTTGCCAGCCAGCTGTGCCCTTCTGCTGCTGACCTGACAGGCTGCGTGGGAGTTGCTCTGGGCGTCGTCCACGCGTTTGGCTTATCCGCACTTGCTTTGGTGCGAATCGCGCGAACCTCGTGACTCGCAAGCTCGGGTTAACTTGTTACAGTTCTTATAGGGTTCTACTTTCATATGGTTTTCTATGAAGAGGAGGGAGGTGAGCAACGACGGAGCGCTGTTCATATCGCTCGGGTGGCGGGCTGACAGCCTACAGCTGACAGGTACATACGAGCAGCAGGGAATAGCTGCTGCCCCGTCGCGCGGATCACTGTGAGCGCAGCGCCGTACTTTGGCAGGACCGCCAGCTACGTACCCGGTTCCGAGCCGGCGCCTCCGGCCGGGCGCTTACTTGGGAATCTTGGGAGACATCGGGACCGGTGCACTCACTGCACGGGACCTACTGTCGGAGTGCCATGGTAGGGCAGAGCAGGGGCCAAGGAGGGTTGGGCGGGCGAGGAAGGGCTGGGCAAGCGAGGACATGGACGCTTCACAGATACAGGTTGCCGGCTGCGGCTGGTGGGGCCCTATGATACAAGAGGTGTTTGGACGGCCCCGAGTCAAGTCGTCTGCTGCGGCATCATTCGAGCATGAAGCTGGGTTGGTACCTGTCGATGCGGTGTAGGCCAGGGGCGCTATCGGTTGCCCGAGACATGCCCGACGGAGGCTCCGGGGCTTCGTGCTTGACGGTAATTTATGTGATGAGGCGCCGCTGTGATTGGAGTCACCGCTTGGTTGCAGCTGTGCAGCATCGCTAGGGCTGAGGAAGCAAAGGTTCCTCTACCCTCGACACGTGAGGTCTGCACGACGCGTACTGATAAATCGCAGTAGGTTGGCTTGGGAGTCGCGGCGTGTACGTGCGGGAATTACGTGACGCGCGGACCTGGCCGGATGTCTACACAGCACGCGAAGCGTGGCTGCGAAAGGAGCGACGCAGTTTTCCTCATGGCGGTACGGGTGGAGGGCTGTTCAGGGGGCTGAAAAGCACCTATCTGCACCGCGTCCCCATGCGCCGCGAACCTTGATCCGTCATGCACTGGCTGCGACCATCACACCACAGCCAGGAACGCAGTTAACAGCATGACTCAAAAATATGCCGGGGCGGGGGGACATACTCAGATGCCGCCGGGGAGCTCACGGCCTTGTCCTTCCGGCCCGTGATCCTTTATTTCTCGGGCCGCGTTCGCAGTATCAGGAGGGACAACGCGCCCGAAAGGGGTTCTGGGCGCCGATCGGTCAATGTGCTGCGGGCCGAACTCGCCTGGGGTCGTGCTGGTTAGTTTGGGGCTGGGCAGGGCTGGGCCGAGTGAATCAGTTTAACACGCGGGCCAACGTGCGGCAGGGACTCCTCATCAGCCAGGCGTTGGCTGGCCTCGTACCGTGGCTCTGTTGACCGCTGGATGCCACGCTGAAGGCCGCGAGCCGCGTCACGGAGGAATGAATAGGAAACCCCCAGGGCGTGGCTGTTGGCGTGTATCCAAGGTGCCCATCCAACCAGGGAGAAGGATCGAAGGCCCTGCATGCCAAGGGGCCGTGTGGGGCCTGCCGCCTGCGTGTGTGGGCCCCCGTCGGGCTCCAATGAGGTTCAGGCATGTGAGGGCTCACATTGGCCAAGGCTCGCTGGGACGCGGAGGGTGCATGACACTCCGGCGCGATCCGCCATACATGGGTGCCTGAGGCCGCACCCGCATACGGTGCACGCCCAAGCAATTTCGTGCAGCTGCCGAAATGGAATGAAAGGCCACGAAATGAAAGGCAAGGTATTTTTTGACATATCCAGGCCAAAGTCGCGCTTGGGTCTCCCAGCTATCATGGACAGACGTCGGCGCGACCCAGTCGTCGTCGCCTTTTGACTCGACCAAGGCGTCCATCGATGCGGCTTCGTCTGCGCGGAACCACACCAGCACCCGCGAAAGCGATACGCCCCACAGCACGACGCACGGCCTGGGCCGACAATCCTGCGCCTCGCCAGGTTTGGCCCACTGGCAAATGGCGGTGAGGGCAAGTGCGGTACGTACGGCGTCGATGGGTCGATCCGGCCCCAACCTTGGGACGTAAGTGCGACCTATCCCTTCCTACCTATCAGCGAACTCGCTACCTTCGTTTATGCAATAATACTGTGTCGTATACAAAGTTACATTGATGTTAAATGTGCCTTTTATATGTGCCTTGTATATAAGTATACAGAGTCCTGCTCTAAGCTGTGGACTGCATCGAATCCCCACCCGGGCAGGTGCTTACAGTCGCCCCGCAGCTGCACCGGCTGCACACGGCGTCACGGCTGCATCAACCCCGAATCTCGCCGCGCTTGCTTGAGATCTCCACGACCTCACCCCTGACAGGAGTGTCGGGCACCCTCCCTCCGCGAAGACAGAGCGACACACCGACACACCGACCGATCGACATGGCGGCCGCGGACGACCCCGCCACCCTCCGTCGCCTGACCGCCCAGCTCATCGGCACGGACCACAAGCCCCACGTGGAGGCGGCCATCCAGCAGGCGCGCGCGGCTGAAAGGTGGGTGCGTGCGCTGCTGCCGATCGACACGGGCGCGGCTGTGTGGACGAAGAACACGGCGGAGGGAAGGGTTCAGTGGCGGTGGAAGCACAAGGTCGGACCCATGGGTCGTCGTACACTCGCCGGGCCGCGCGGCATTAGTGCGCGGCACTGCCGGGCCACCATTCACCTGCTGCATCGCACCTCCCGCCGGGCGCTGGAAAGCGCGTCCGACTGTCTGACCCGCCGGGACGATGTCATGTGACAGGATACGTGGCATTCATTGCGGAGATGTCATACGCGCAGTCTCGTTGTCCGTTCGATTGAAGTCAGTTGGTAGACTCGTTGGGTCTGGCAGCAGCTATGTGTCGCGAATAATAAAATTGATATTCTTGCTTTCTTGGGCTCATGATTTCCTGCCTCTGGACTTCCTCGTTATACCGCGACTGGCCACCACCTCGAGCTTGATCCCACCTTGAGGTTTTAAACCTGTCTCAGGTCTTTTTAACCTAGCGGCCACCAAATGAGGCCAAGCACCTACCGCAAACCGCATCCACTCCCAACGTTCCTGATTATTTATATCGCATTTGAAGGAGATGCAGTACGGCGTCCGCGACGCGCGCGAACGCGTTGCTGTACGGTATGTACGGTTGACCTACGGTACGGTGTGGTTGCGGGGGCGGCCCCGCATTCATCCGCTTGCGCAGATACCACCGCTTCCGCCTGATCAGCCGCAAGGCGCCCTTGGCCGCCGGTCACAGCGACCCCGCCCACATGTGCTACGGCGTGTTCCTGTGCAAGGGGGCTGTCTTGATGCTCTCCAACGAGGGCGAGGACGGAATCATCCGGGAGGTGAGGTCGCAAGGGGGGACGGCTGGGCGGAGAGGTGAGTGAGGTGGGAGGTCGGAGGTCGGAGGGGGGACGGAATATAGGAAATCGGTAGACATGTTTATACTGCGCTGCTGCTGGAGGGGGGACGGGAGGTGAGGTCAGAGGCGTATCGGAGTATAGATAGACAAATCGAGGTCGGTAGGAGTATCGGAATCGGCAGCCATTTGAAGGTCGTAGGGGGCCGGGACGGCGGGGAGGGGCGGGGCGGGGAGGGAGGGCGACGCCGCTGGGCGGGTGTACTTGCCTTGTGACTGCGTGGTGCGGTTTGCGAGGTTGGGAACGGAGCGCTGGTGAAGGTTTCGTGAGCTGCGGGTGGGGCCGGGGGCTTTCAGGGCGGTCGTTGGGTTGGACGACAGGGGTTGGGCGACAGGGGTTGGGCGACAGCGGTTGGGCGACAGCGGTTGAACGACAGTTTCCTTCAGCAGCGGCATGATCCCCCTGGCGTCGTCCGCTGTCGACATCCATCCATCCATGCAATCATTTTCTTTCTGTCGCGCATCACACATACCATACCATCGTAAAGACGCCGGAACGTCAAGCGTGCTAAGTGGGGTCTGTGTCACACGCACCTTCATCCTCGGGGTTGCTGCTCACTTGCGCGGCGGACCCAACACCCAAGGCCACCACCGTGTGTGGCTCATGTGTGGCTCGGCCCCACCTCCCTGCGCCTCTTCATCCCAACGCTTCCGCTGTCGCCCGCACACCCGGCCCCGCCCGGCAGTCAGCCCATCCAGTTCTTTTTTTACAAATGTCCCTTACCTTCACCTCGTCCCGCCGCCGCCCTGCCGCCCGCCGTCCGACACCCCGCACCCTCAGGACGCGCCCTTCACGGTGCGCCTGGTGCACGTCTTCCGGTTCTGCCGCCCCGACATCAGCCCCGAGGAGCTGCGCGGCGAACGGGAGCTGCGGCCCGCCATGCTCATCGACTTCCACGAGCGGCAGCGCCCCGCCGAGGCCCTCCTGGACCTCGGGCCCCGCCTGCTGGGCCCCCTGCCGGACGACCTGCTGCCCTCACTGCTGCCCCAGCCCGCCGTCTCCGGCACCCGCGCCACCGCTCTGGCGTCCCATATCTTCGCGGCGTGGCTGGGCGCCGTGCCGCTGCCGTCGCTGGAGCCGCCGGCGGCTTCGGCGGCGGCGGCGCCGTCAGGCGCCGGCGAGGGCGCCGCCGCGGCGCCGGCGGTGGCGGCGCAGTCGTCCGGGTGGCTGGGTGCGCTGATGGGCCTGTGGAACAGGGTCCTGGGCGGTAAGGCGATCACGGCAGAGGCGCAGCCGCAGGGCGAAGCGAAGCCGAAGGCGGTGGCGGAGCAGGCGGAGCAGGCGGAGCTGGAGCAGGCGGAGCAGGCGCAGCCGGCTCGAGCTTCTTCACCCGCCGAGCCGCCGGCCATGCCGCTAATGGAGGCGTGGATGCAGTACGAGCAGCGGGCTCAGCAGAAGGACCCGGTCGTCCGCGGGGGCAGCGAGCTGGAGCAGGCCTGGTTCCGGGATGTGCTGCGCAAGTAGACCGGGAGGGCACGAAGTCGATTGAGAGGGGCGGGGACTCTGCTTGGCCCTCTGTGTGCCGCCGGTGCGTGTGGCCACTCGCTCGCCCCCACGTGCCGTCGCGGCACGTGGGGCCCCGCAGTGGCAGTCGCTTGCGAATAAAGCGGATATACACCGCGGATATACACCGAAGTTTCGCATAAAAGCAGACGTTCAGAGTGTGCTCAGCGAGAAACCCGAGCACGAGTGTGTTTGCGGGGTTTGGGTTAGGGCAAACCCTAAACCCACAAAGCCGCCAGAGGCTGCGTGAAGGGCGCAGCCTTGTAGCGGTTGTATACCACGCAGTTTCCGGATGGCCGTGGTGCGGTCGGGTGGCTGCAGTCTGATGGTCCACGCTCTCGCCGTGGTCCGCGAAGGGCATGAAGCACAGCCAGCGAGGGTGCTTCGCATCAAGCGCAGATGCACGACGACCAGCAGCCGTACGGCATTCCACAGGTCGCCGCCGTGCGTGTGTGCTTGTCATGCACGCGCGAGGTACACGTGTCCCACGGGGTGTGGAGAGGATTTCGGACGGTTGGCCAGGTATGTAGGGCGCTGGCCTCGGTTGACTGTGTCGCCTGCCTGCTGCCCTTTGCTATCCTGCTAACCCTCTGGGGTAGGTGCTGCCTCGGGTTGGATGTGGAGAGCTAGGCGACTCTTTTCAATTGTCTGCACAGCATGTCAGTATGTCGTCGATGGCTGTCACCGATGACCCGCGGGGTCCGCTGTAACATCCTAAATACCATATTGGATGAACCATGCTGCATGCATACGATCGACACGTGTCCCGGGCTCGCGGCAGGCCCAGCGGTTCTAGTGATTTGAAGCACGTTTCGGAGCTGCAATAGAACGGTTCATTGTCGAGCTGGTGCTGCGCGACTCGCTGCCTTTGGACATTTCACATATATAACGCCGCATCTCGCATGGGCCCGCTCTACTATGAGCCGCCGTTTGTCTGGCTGGCCCAGAGAGCGCCGCTCTCCTACTGTAACACATGGCGACCACAGCCGTCTGTCCGCGCGGGAGCTGCAGCGGAGGAATGATCTTTTTTGCGAATGTACGGGTAGCACTGATTCATTAAAATCCTAACGAAAACTTAATATATAACCCTGAAAAGCTTACTACGCGTGCAATATTCTTGGGGATCATTGGCAGCATGTGCCACTGGCACGAGCACGACCGTCTTGATCTGTCCCGGAACTGCCCGGAACGTCGTGTCCGGAGCTTCGGCCCACGGGTCAGTTCGTCCGTACGTTGCCAGTATCAACAACCATAAACACGACTCAATTAATTACGGTCTGTCCCATTTTTGCATCGCATGTACGCGTTACGCGTTTTGGCGGGTCTTTGTCGTCTGTTTCTTTTTATTGGCTCAACTACGCAACACGGCCTGAGTCATGGTACTGAATTGCTCTGCATGCTGAAAATCATGTTCCAATAAACACGCATAAGAACGTCGAGGTCGTGCCTATTATCCGACTTCACCCTTTCATCGGCAATGGTCATACATCAACGCAGCAACGTGCATAGGATAAAAATATTCAAAATAAACTACGAATGCAAATGAAGCTGTCAAGGCAGCTGTCGCATACGGCACGGTTGACGTGAGTGTCGTGGCGATGGACTCGCTCCCATACGTCGACACTCTGTTCAAAGAGTACCTAGTCTTTCGAGGTTTCACTGCGACTCTCCAGGTGAGGCTCTGCTGTCTCCCTTGGGCCGCCGCTGTCAGTGTACCTCCATCCTTGACCCCAACTGACCTCATCGAGACAACGAGGCACCCGCCCTCACCCGCTTCCCTCACCCTTCCCCCGTCAGTCATTCAACTCAGAGCTCGAAGCGGATCGATTCTGCGGCTTTCAGGTGCGGTCTGTGGCGGCTTCCATGCGAGGCGGTTGCCGCATTCCGCACCGTGGCCTTGGCGCAACGTACCTCGGGGCCCATGGCCGTTCCCGGCAGAAGCGAAGAACGCGGGAGGGTTCCCACCTGTCTAGGAAGCCTCGGACAGCCGCGACCACGAGAAGTCAGCCTTGCTAGGGTCCCCGACGGGTCGGTCGGCTGTCACGCAGTCGTTTCAGCTCCTCAGTCCCCGCCCTGTCTGCTGCCCCCCTCTCCCTTGACATTTTTCCCGCCGGGCCCCGCAGGCGGAGGCGCTATGCGACCTCATCTTCGGGCAGCTGCTCCCGCAATGCCGTACGGCTCAGCTGATGGAGCTGCTTGGGTTACTGGAGAACAGGTGTGTGTGTGTGTGTGTGTGCGGCACATATGACCGGGCCTGACGCTGGCCAAGGGCTGCTGACCCAGCCCTAACGGAAAGACCGCCAGTTGGACTCTTGTCAGACTGTTACACCAAAAGCAAGGTCATGGTCATGACGCGTTTGGATCCTGTGCGCCGCCTCTCCCCTGCTGCTCCGCATCCCCCGGCCCGGCGCCCCGGCATGCGTTCGCGGTTCTGGAGCGAGCAGGCTGTACAGCCGCCTCGACGCCCGGTTCGAGGCCCTGGTGGAGCGCATGGAGATGGCCCTCATCAAGGCAGCCCTTGTCACCTGTGTGGTTTCGGGGCGGCAGGACAAGGTGGGGCGCCGGGTGGGAGCCAGACCGCAGGGGCGGGGGCCTCGACGGCGAACACGTGGGCACCGCCGTAAGCCCCGACGGCGCATGCTGCAGCAGCAGCTGCAGCGCAGAGCAGAGCAGCGCCGAACTGTGACTGGGTACTGGCTGGGCCTAGCTGACCGTATTTCACCCCGTCCGCGCCCGCCTGCAGGTCGCGGAGTTCTTCCGGCTGCATGGCTCGGGGCTGCTGGCGGGGCCCGAGGTAGGTAGGCACGGGGCGCCGTGTCGCCGGACACTGCGCATCCTCCAATTCTCCATGACCCGCCCCGGCCCAGCCTCGCCTCACCCTCGCAAGCCCGACCTGCCACCCCGCAGGCCGGCGTGTGGCGGCAGTGGGCGGTGCTGGCCTTCGTCCCCCAGCCCCAGGTGGACCCAGCCTTCCAGGTGGGAGGGGGGCCGGGGCATGGCCGCGTGTGTATAACAAAGGAACCGCGTGTGTATTTGCGCGTGTGTGTTTAGAAATGCAACCCGCGTGTGTGTGTATGTGTGGGTGTTGGACAAAGCAAGGAAGGAACTGCTAGTATGCGTGTGTAAATATATGCAGGCAGATGCTCCTACGCATGTGGACAGCCGCGTGTGTATGTCTATTATTAAGGATGTTACAGCGGACCCCGCGGGTCATCGGTGTGTATGTCTTGTGCCGCATGTGCCTATCCTTACGCGCCCAAGGAGGTCTGATAGGCCTGTGGCTGAGGGCAGGGCCCTGCGGGGTGCGGGCCAGGGAGGCGCAGCGAAGCCCCGCCAGAAGCGTCCCTCCCCGCGCGCTGCTGGTGGGAGAAGGAGGCTGTCTGGTGGCCACTGCTCCGCCCACACCGCTGAACACCACGTCTACCAATTTCCTGTACCACCCCTCCTCACCGTTGGTACAATCCATTCTCCACCGGACCCTTGCGAGGCAGTCAGCGCAGGTGTAGGTGTCTACCAATTTGCTGTGCCCCGCCGCCCTCCCGCCGCGCCGTCCTCAACCCTCCGCCCGCTCTGTTGCATCGGCCCGTGCCCGCGCCCGTGCAGTCGTACTTCAACCCCAAGTGGATGAGCATCCTGCAGGTGGGTGCTGAAGAGGGAAGGAAGGAGTCTGGGTATGCTTACTTCTCTAGGGCGGAGGGAAGGTTTGTGGAGCGGGGCAAAGGTGTGTGTTCGTAGGCAGGCAGGGCAAGAGTGCGTGACGGGCAAGGGGCGTAGCTAAGCCGGTGAAATGCCCGTACGCTACACAACTGCCCCGGCCGCAGCCCACAAGTTCAAGCGAGATATTTAATAAGGCTAAGGGTGAATGACGAGCCATGTAGGTCGGCACATGTCGGCAGGCGGTCGGCAAAGGTGTGTGTGTCATGAGGGAATGGGAGGTGCTGCTTGTACGGCAGCCAGGACGTGTGTCTGGGCAGTACGGCACCGTACCACGCGTTGCACGGGCGGGGCGCGCAGCGTCAAGTGGAGCGGACTTCAATGACCGGTCATAAGGTCAGGGACCCCGCGCCATGGGCCGTACGAGACCATACCCTGCCGGCATTGCAGTCTCAGCCTTCGAAGGGTACATGTTGATCCCCCAGATTCGTCCTTCAGGGGGGGATTTACCCGTTCGCGTCGTTTTTTACCCGTTCGCGTCGTTTTTACCCGTTCGCGTCGTTTTTTTACCCGTTCGCGTCGTTTTTTACCCGTTCGCCTTGCGCCCGCTCCCTCCCTCCCCCGACCCGCCCTCTGCTCCTCCTCAACGCCACAGGTGTCCTTCCGTAACTTCCTCAGCCAGGTCATGGCTGCACTGCCGCTGCCCGCCGTACTGAGGTTCAACGCCGACCGGAGACAGCGCCTCGCCCTGCAGCAGCAGGTGCGCGCGTGGGTGGGTGCGTGGGTGGGTGGATGGCTGGGTGGTTGGGTGGTTAAAGAAATAAACCCGGGTGGGAGCTAGCGTGGGGAACATCCGGTCGGTAACGCACTCCGGCGTGGTCGCGCTGTCTGTTCCTTTCTCACTCAAACCGATCAACGGTCAAACGGAACAACCGAACATCCGCCTAACCGACTGAAGGCACCTGGTACCTGCTGTCCCAGGTGGAGTCGCTGCAGCGGCAGGTCGAGTCGCTGAGCAAGCAGCTGGCGGCGGCGGTGGCGGCGCAGACGGCGGCGGCGGCGGCGGCGGCGCAGGCCGCAGCTGCCCCTGGCTCCGTCGGTGCCTCCGCAGCTCCGCCCGGCAACGGGCCCCAGCGGGGCGGTCCGGATGCCACCCGGGGGGTGAGGCCACCCGCGGGGGCGGAGGACGTGACCCACGGGTCAGCGACCCGGGCAGGACCGTCGGCGGCCGCGCCGACGCCGACGCAGTCGCAGTCGCAGGCGGAGCCGGCTGTAGCTGCTGCTGCGGCGGCGGGCGGCGGTGGCGCCGGTGGGACGCAGGAGCAGGCGACGGCATCTGGAGCAGGGCTGCGCGGTGGCGTGCAGGCACTTGCAGGCGGTGGTGGCGGTGGCGGTGATGGCGGCAGTGGTGGCGGTGGTGGTGATGGCAGCAGTGGTGGAAACGACGCGACGACGTGCGAGCGGGGGACTGGGACCGGGCTGGCGGCGACGACAGCACGGCAGTCGCTGCCGGCGGCGCCGTCGCCGTCGCCGCCGCCGCCGCGACCTCGGTCGCCGCCGCACCCCGCCAGCCAGCCTCAGCCCCCCCAGCACCCGCACGCCCACCATCACGGCCGCACTCTGAGCCTCGAGGTGAAGGCCGCTGCTGCAACCGCTGCTCCTGCTCTTGCTATTGCCACCCTCATCTGCGGCCGCTGCACGGCCGGCCGCGCCGCTTTTGCCATGAATGAGCACTCCAGGGGTGCGGGCCATGACGCCAGGTTGCCTTGTCACTTTGGATTGCTCCGGCAGTTGGAATGCCTTCCACTTTTGTTTGACGCCACACGGTCATTCGCCCCCACCCCCAAAGAATCTGAGTGCGATGCCCCCAAGGTGCCCGGTCGCGTGCATCAAGACGCGGTCCCCGCGAGCGCCATCTAAGTATTCATGCCGTACGGTTGTACGACACCATGGAATGAAGTATGCAACAGACCATGTGACGAACCAGCCGCACGTCACCGCATCCCTCGTTTGCTTCCCCGCCCCCCCCGCCCCGCCGGCCGCCGCCGCGGTGTTTGGTCGCTCGCGGCTCCGAAACCCAAAATCTCGGCCAGGCCTGGCACGCCGCCCTGGAAGCGGAGGACTCGGCGGAGGTGCGGAGTCGGATGGGTCGGGCGGGCGGGCGGGCGGGACTTCTAGGGTGAACGACCGTGGAGTGGGGCGGGACAGAGGACGTCCGCACCCAACATCACAGTGTTACGGCAGCTCCTGGATCCTGTGTGTGTAAAAGAGAACTGAGCCGCGAGAACCCGACCCTGTGTGTGTGTGTGTCAAGAAAAAGAACCACACTATGTGTGTGTATGCGGTCTGTAGATTCGGCATGACTATGGCCCTCACATCACACGCGATCATCCGGTCGTGCGTCGATGCGGATCGCCACCGGCGGCGGGTCGCGTGCGCGGCCAGGGCCTGGATCGCCTTCCTGCTGCGCGGGACCGTCGCAGGGCGCTGCGGTGCTGTCCCCCTGGCCACTGCCCCGCAGGCGGTCCTAGGTGGCGGCGACGGCAGGAACACCATCGCCGGCGGCGGCGGCGGAGGCGGAGGCGAGGTCAGCGGTGTGACACGCGGCGCAGGCTTCCACGGATTCTCGCGCGGGGCCGCTACTGCCGCTGCCGCCGCTCCGTCAGACGCAAGTCGCAGTCGCGCGGCGGCGGGGATGGTGGCGACGGCGGCGGCGGCGTCGCCGCCGCGGTTGCCGTCGTCGCCGCCGATGGCGGTGCCATCAAGCGCCGCAGCGCAGCGGGCCGCTGCTGCCGCCGCGCTGCCGTCGCTGGCGGAGGACGACGGCGAGCGGTTGGCGGCTGCGGCGGCGGCCGGTGACGGCGCGCCAACGGCCGGGGCTGCCGGTGGCGGCGGTGACACCGAACTGGAGGACGACGCTGAGGAGGATCCAGCTGTCATGCTGGTTTCGGGGCCAACGGATCCCAGGCGTGCGGTGGGTCGTATTGGGGCTGTCCCAGTCCCCGTGGCTGAGCGCCGGGGCTCGGGGATGGCTTGGTCTGGCCATTGGCCTGGCGGGACACTGGTATGGAACGATGGGACAAGGGAGTTGGTGGTCGCTGCGATGGGTCATTCCAGATAGGGCGCTTTGGCGGGCCGACTTCTACTTGCGCACCCCCAGCAGCACCACGTCGCCGCTAGATCAAACCTAAAAACCCTAGATCAAACCTAAAACCTAAAAGCCTAAACCCTAAACCCTATACCCCCGGCAGCACCACGTAGCCGCTGGATCCGACGCGGTCATTGACCCGTGGGACGCTGCGACGGAGGGTGCGGGCACGGGCCCAGCTAGAACGCGCTCGCCTTGGGTGCTGAAATCCGATACACGATCTGGGGGTCCGCATCCATCGGGCGCGTCCGCACCTCGTGCTTGCCCTCCCCGTACCACACAGCGCGGCGGCGGCACCGGCAGCAGCTCCCCTGTCACCAGCGACGGCGACGGCGAGGGAGACGGCGACGGCGACGGCATGCAGAGTGTCTTGGAGGACGGCGACGTCACCGGCACCGTAACCGGGACGGCAGACGACGAGGAGACGGACGACGAGGACGGCGTGGAGGACGGCGGCTGCGCCGCAGCTGACGATGACGACGTGGCGGCGGCTGGGCCACACCTCCGCGATAACACAGCAGCATCGGCGGCCGGCGCCGCCGGCGCCGTCGCCGCCGGCGGTGGTGGTGGTGGTGGCAGCGACTTCGACGGTTCCGACTCGTCGCGGTCTCGCGGCGCCGCCGCCGCATTTCCAGGGATGGCGGGCCGCGGCGGCGGCGGCGGCGCCGCCGCCGCCGCCGCCGCCGCCGTGGTCGGCGGTGGCAGGTGGCAGGGCGTCAGCACCCACCTGGCGGCGGCGGGGGTGTACCATGCCCGTGGGTCGGCGGTCCTCGCGGCGCAGTTCTCGCCGGGCGCGGGTCACAACCTGGCGACGGGCGCGGCGGATGGGTCCGTGGCGATCTGGTCGCCGTACATGGTACGATCTCGGACCCATGGGTCAATGCTACCTATCGTTGGGTAGCAAACAAGGGCATGCGTACGACAGCCCTTTCGTACTGTTAAGCACAACGACGTTGCTGACGTGGAGCAAGCAACACGCGCTCTCGCCGCGATAGTCAGGACGGAGGTGCCGTACTGAGGTGCCGTACTGAGGTACTGAGGTGCCGACGGACACCTCGGAAGGTGCGCGAGTCCGCCTCGCCCCTCCGCCATGCCCCGTCTTGCGCCGTCGTTGTGCCCCACGCCATCTCTGCCCCCATCGGAACCATGACATTGTGCATGTTCATCTTATGTTTTGTCATGTTACTATGCGTTTATGCCCAGCTAGTAGACCCACCCGACCTAAATCATTTTCATGTGTTCTAAGCTTCTAACTATGCATGTGCATGTGCCGATGTGTCTGGGTCGCAACTGGTGTAACGCAGTCGACGGCGTCGGCGGCTCGTGAGGCCAGATTGACCTGCGGGGCGCCCGTGACTTGCGTGGCGTGGGACGCACGAGCCGACAAGGTACGGCATGTAGTACGGGGGGCGGTACGGCAAGACAGATGGCGACGTATCCGATGGGCTGCAGAGAAGGAGGGGCGGGATGGGTCTCGACTTACGCGGTCTGCAGACTACACACATTATGATGTGGTGAATCTCTCCGCGTACAGTGCCACGTACTTGTACGGCACGCACAGGACTCCCACGTTGCCCCCTTCCCTCCATCGCCCCGGCAGTCAGCGGACGTCTGCCTGGCCCATTCGAAACCCCTTCCTCCCCCTCCTCCTCCTCCTCCTCCTCCTCCTCCCCCTCCCCTCCTCCTCCTCCTCTCCCTCCTCCTCCTCCTCCTCCTCCTCCTCCTCCTCCCCCTCCTCCTCCCCCCTCCCCCTCCTCCTTCTCCCCCTCTCCTCCTCCTTTCCCTCCTCCTCCTCCCCCTCCTCCTCTCTACGGGTCCCTCCTGCCGTCTCCCCTCCCTCTTCGAGACTCCCCCCCAATCCTGTCCTCCTCAATATCAACGTCTCAAACCCATCTTCTCCCTCCCCATTTTGCTGTGGGGTTTCTCCTCCTCAGGTGATGCTGGTGGGGACCGCCGGCCGCGGCATCGTCGCCTGGCACGCCGACACCCGCAAAGCGGCCGCGGAGATCCCCCCGGACCAGACCGGCCCATGGGTCAGTCAGGTCGCCTGCAGCCGAAAGGAAGCCGTCTTCATCGTGGCCTCCGCGACGGGGCCGCCGCCGGGATCCCGAGCCGCCGCCGCCGTCGCAGCCGCCGCGGCTGCTGTACGACAGTCTACAATGCAGCTGCCGGCGGCGGCGGCCGCCGGCGCCGGCGCGGCCGTGGGTACGGCGCCGAGTTCGCAGCCCGCGAACCGCGTCCTGTCTCCCCCGCCGTCGCATTCAATCGCGCAGCAAGGCCGCCAATCGCCGCAGCAGCTACAGTCTGTAGCGGGCGGCCCGGTCGGCGGCAGTAGCAGCGGCAGCAGCTTCGGCGGCACCTCGAGCGCTGGGGGGCGACTCAGTCTCTGGAATATGCGGTCGTACAAACGCGTCAGCAGCTACACGGTCCCGATGGTACGGCATGACGTGTTCGTTGCGGAAGAGGGGCAGGAAGGGAGGAGGGGAGGGAGGAAGGGAGGGAGCAGGGGAGGGAAGAGGGGAGGGAGGAAGGGAGGGAGCAGGGGAGGGAAGAGGGGAGGGAGGAAGGGAGGGAGCAGGGGAGGGAGGAGGGGAGGGAGGAGGCTAGGCAGGAGGGGAGGGGCCAGGGTGTGTTGACAAACATGTGGTCTTCGAAATGCGCCGGAACTAGCCTGGTAGGCGTACTGGGTGGCCAGATCCCCAGCCCCGCACGAAATTCCGCTGTTCGGCGCCCTCAACCCCGCAACCCCTCAACCCGGGCCCCTCCCACCTCACCCACCCCAGCCGTATGCCCCACTTCCCCCTGGACCCCGTCGCAGAACGCCCCGGTCGTCAGCCTCGCTTTCAACTCCCAGGTGCGGTCGTACATGCCGTACAATGACAGCCGTATTCCAACTTTCGAACTCAGCGATGTGTCTTCTTGCCGTCCGGGGAGGGGAAGCGGGTCGCACAGCTGCACATGGCGGGGGGGGGGGCGGTTTGAACGGCGAGTCCTTGGACGCGCCCTTCCACCACCCATGGACAGTACATCCCGCCTGGGTAGCTGAGCTCGGCTATGAATGACCCGACCTTGCCGTGTCGTACCTCCCTCCCGCCCTCCCTCGTGCGCCGCAGGGTACGTGGTTCGCTGCCGGCACGGGATGCGGTTACGTACATCTGTACGACATCAGCGCGTCCGGATCTCGTCAGCAGCCCCTCAGCAGCTTCAGGTACGTACGGCATGAAACGCACATGACAACCGCCCGGGCTGCGGTCAGGCCACCCGCATGCCTGCCTCCGGCCGTGTGGTGTGGACGGACCGCAGTGCTGTGCCCCTGCAGTGCTTAGTGGGTGTACGAGAGGATGGTCCAATAGGGTCATGGTGTTGCTCCATGCCTGTTTACAGACTTTACGAAACCCGCAACGCCGCAAGTCTCTTGAGATGTACGACCACCTGGTCCAGTTGGGGGGCTCGGCTGTAACCATCACCAATTTGACCGCCCCAAATTTGTTCAATGTAAAGAAGCACCAGTTGGGACCGGCTGAAGAGCGTTTGTGAGGAGCGGGCGCGTGCGCGTGCACCCAAGCGTTGGCGGTGGTGCGTGGCGTTGCGTGACGGTCGCCCACCCCCCCCCCTGGCCCGTGTCCCCCAGAGCCAGCGCGGCATCGGCCAACCCGGCGGCGCCCCCGCCGACCGCGCCCGCCGCCGTACAAGTGTACGACAGCTCGTCCGAGACTGTGCTCGTCACGTGCTGCGGCGCCGTCGTTCGGCTGTGGAGCCTGCGGCGGCTGGCCGAGCCGCTGCTGTCTGTGCCGCTGCTGCCGTGCTTGCAGTACGGCGGTGCCGGCGTTGATGGCGGCGGCGGCGGCAGCGGCTGGTCCCCCGACTGGACGCCTAGCATGGCCTTATCGCCTCGGGGGACCGCGGCGGCGGTGGTGCTGGGCGGCGGCGGTCCCGCCGTGTACCTGGTCGACCTCCAGGTGAGCTCCGTCCGCGGGGCTCATCCGACGCAAGTACGGCGACACTCGTCATCGGTACTCCTTACCTTTTGTAACCTCTATAGTCCTAGGGGGTACAAGAAATGGGTAGACATTTAACCCCTAGTCCTGGGGGGGTTACACGATGTGTACGGTGCTCCCTGGCCTCGTGAGCGACGCCTAGTGCCAGGCCCACTTCACGCCCCAGTCCCAGGGCGGTAGAGCGCCAGCCCTAGCGCGCCGGTTCTAGCCTTACACCAGCGCCCGGGTGGAGGGGCCTCGGGATGCGCGGCGGGGGGCGCTGTGTCAGCGGTTGGGGAGTGGCGGAGTGGGGCGCAGGGCGGCCGTCGAGGGCGGGTCCGTCCGGCCGGCCCCGCCCGTGTCCACCCCTTCACCGCACCGGACCCCGACCCGGGGACCCGCTGCCACCGCCGGGTCCGTCAGCGCACGGCTGGGCCGACAGCTTGGACACGGTGCACACCACACCACACCGCACCGCACCGCACCACACCACACCACACCACACCACACCACACCACACCACACCACACCACACCACACCACACCACACCACACCACACCACACCACACCACACCACACCACACCACACCACACCACACCACACCACACCACACCACACCACGCCACTCGTGGCCACCTACCCGGGAGGAGCTGAGACCTGAGAGCTGATCGCATTGCCAAGCTGGGCCGGGGTCCACGTTCTGTGATATGCACAGGCCGTAAGAGGCCGCAAGAGGCTGTGACAGGCGTATGCTGCGCACTCCGCACTCCGCACCCCGCAATCCGCACACCGCAGGGAAACTCCGGGGACGACCTCGCCGCAAGCAGCGGCGGCGGCGGCATCAGCGGCTCGTCCTCATGGCTCAGCATGTTTGGCTCCCCGACCGCCGCCAACGTCAGCGGTTCCGGTTCCGGAGCCGGCCTCAGCAGGCTAGCGGCGGCGGCGGCGGGCCGCGTGTCCGTCATCTTGCCGTACAGCGGTGGCGGCGGCGGCGGCGGCGGCGGGGGCGGCGGAGGGGTGTCCGATGCGGTTGGGGGAATGTCGTATGATTACGGGGGAGAGGACGAGGCAGTTGCGTACGGCACCAGCTGCAGCTGGCACCCTACCCGGGACATGGTGGTGGTGGGTTACAGCGACGGGGCGGTTGAGGCGGTTGGCCTGGCGAGGACGGCGCATGGAACCGGCGCGGGTGGCTGCAGCGGGTAAACGATGGTGGGTGCAACATCGGTGCGCGTTGGGGGAGGAGCTGAGCACAGGTGCGGGTAGATGTCTTCGGTGCAGCGATGCAGGCGGATCGCCGAGGGGCAGTGGTGCGGGCTGTTCAGTATTGGGGCGCAGTAGGGCGGCTGTACTGCGCGATATCGCGTCGGTTGCTGGGTTGGCGCTCCTCGGCTGGCGACACCTGAGGTGCTGGGGGCCGCACTGGGGGCAAATGCAGCGTGGGTTGTACGGGAGGCATGCGGCGTTGTATTGCAGGTCAGGCGCTGATGGGCTGCTGCTGCTGGTGTGTGGATGTGTGCGTAAAATGGCAGGGTCTTGAGGGCGAGTGATTATCCGCGACCTGCGCCGCTCCTAATCCGCAGTGTTGAGGGAAGGGGTCACGCAGTCATTGGCAGTGATGTGTGATTAGAGAAGAAACCCGCCCAGTGGTGTGTGAGTGCGCTGTAGTAAGGGCACAGTTTGGACAGCGACGCGCGACAGCTTCCGAATCGAACCTTCCGAAACTTTCTTGCTGTGTCAGTCGCTTCCGGGGGCACGTGTCGGCTTCCGTCGGGGGGTAGGGGCACGCCGGTGAAGGGGGCCCGAGGTCGCAGAGGCCAGGCAGGGCGCCCGCCGACGTACCTCCAGCCGCGTCTTGGAATGCTCCAGGACGCCTTATGCAGGTAGCTGGGCCCGATGCAGGTAGCTGGGGGATGCGTCTGCAAAGTGGGACTATTGGCTGTGCTGTATCACGAGGGCAGGATGGCCGCGGGCCTAATCGCAGACGGGCGGTCTTCGCGGCCGGGGTCGTGGTCAGGACTCGGTGCCGCACACCGGGTTGCGTGAGCCATGTGTGGGGTTTTACTCGGTGCCCGGTGGCCGGCCGTGCCCGATGACCACCGACCACCGTCCATGACCCGTGGGTCGCAGCCGGCCTCTGGATCGTTTTTTTCTAACCTTCCGACCCCGCGCGTGTGTCGGCTGCTGAACCAGAGCCCCGACCAGACCGGTGCCCCGACGCCCGACCCCACCCCAGCAAACCAATAACATGGGGTCAGGCCGACATGCCGATGCCGAACACGCATTCACAGGTGCGCGTGAGTTGTTGGGTTCGAAATGCCGACCACATCCCGCCAACGGCGCCGAGGGCTGCGGCGAGGCACCCGCCGGGGGATTGCCCCCGACGGGAAGGTTGGGGAGACGACGGTGACGCGCACACCGAAGGGTCCGGTTTGGTTTGTGAATGTGCTTTGGGCGTGTTGGAACGCGCTCACCATTTTGCTGTGCCGATCCGCGTTCTTGTGGAGGCTTTTCCGGGTGGCGGCCGGTGGAGAGTTTGCCTCTTGACGGCAGCGGCCGCTGCAGGCGAGGCGAAGAGGCCGTCCGTCAGCAGAGGGCCTGACCCATGGGTCGCCATGATGGTCTACGCGTGCGTGCAATGAACAGCATCAACGAACGCCCCAAACCCCCAAAGCCTCGGAGGTTGCGTCACGTATTCGGTAGGTCGCTCACGACTTTGAGCCGGCCTGATAATCATGTGGTGCTGCCCCAAGGTGTGTGCATGAATGAGCGAACGAATGTCTTGTAGTGAATGCTGCAGCGGACCACAAAAGTAAATTACCGGTGCTTACCCGGACAGGTTCTTTATATTGAAAAGGAGTGCTAAAGGTAAAAACAAACATCCAGGAGCGGATTCTTCTCAAACAAGCTGTAGGGCGTCATGGACGGCTCTCGGACTGCCGGTTTCTAGGATTAACTAATACCAGGCATTGCAGCAGCCACGATCCCACCGGCCATTGCCTGCAGCCCGATTCTCGTTATCGGTCGCTTTCGCGGCGCATCAGTTCTTCAGTTGACGACTTCTGCGCCGCGACCCAGCAGGTGAGCGACAGCGCGAGCTCCCAGCGGCAGCAGCAGCGGCCTCCACGACCGCGGGCTGATCCTCCTGCTCTACTTGATCGACCCGCGAATTCGAACGCGCTGCCGCCCCGCGCCAGGGTTGTGCAAACTCCATAATCCGCACCCTCGAAACGGCGAGCGCTGATACGGTAATTCCACATAAATTGCAGGAGCTGGCAGGCGCTGATGCTTGTGCCTAATAGGAATACAGACAACAGCAAGATAGATTGCGACCAAGCTTCCTGAAGTGCTGTAGGCGCGTTGATTGCGCACCTCAGGGCAACCGCCTCCTCCGTGCCCCGTGAGCAGGCGGGGCTCCCAACTAGCTACCGGTATAGGCGCAGCTACCCGGAACCGCATCGCGTCCTGGAGCCCACCGCGGCCATGTCGTCGCACACCACCACCACGGACGAGCCGACCCCCTCACCACACGCTGGCACCACCGGCACCAAGGCCACGTACGACGAGGGGGAAACGTACGACGTCGGGTACGACAACGAAGAAGGCGATTACGAAGAGGGCTGGGAGCAGGGAGAGAGCTGGTTCACGGGGGCCATCGGCACCGGCACCGGCACTCGCACTGTTACAGCCCCAGGTGGGGTGTCCCCTGGAGTCACACGCACCCCGCGCTCGACCCGGCTCTCCCGGCAGCGCCTTAAGCTGGACCGCGCCGCGGCGGGTGGTGGCGGCCCTCGGGGCCCGCCGGGGGATTTGACCCCGGCCGTCGCCACCGCGGGTGGCGGCAGCGGCGGCGGCGGCGGCGGCGGTGGCGTCAGCGGGGCCGGCGGCGCTGATGCGGGCCTAGGCAGCGGCGGCGCTTTCTCGCCGCCGCTGAAGCTCGCAGCCGACGTCGGGCTGCGGTGGCGCGGCGGCGGCGCCGCCGAGCCGTACGCACCGCCGGCGGGCCCGGGTGTCGGCGGCGCGGCGACGGACAGCCAGCGGTCCTCCGATGTGATGGAGGGACTGCGTGAGCTTCCCCCCAACTACTTTTTGGACGAGCAGGTGGGTGTTGGAAAAAAAAACACCCCAGACACACCCAGCCCGGCGACAAATAGGTCCGCGGGGGAGGGTGGGTAGATTGAAAAAAGAAATGAACCCGAAGAACGAACCCGGGCACACCCAGCACAACGCAGTATACTTGCGTGGCGCGGTACCTGCATAGCAACGGAAAGATAGAGACCGCGCGCGGGCGCGTGGCGGCGCGGCCGCGCTGCCGCCAGTGCAGTAACAAGCAAAATGCGAACCCGACCCAACCCGGAGAGGACAGATACTTTACCGACCTGTGATGGTAGACGGAGTAGCGGCGCCCCGAGCGATGTCCAGAGCCATGGCGATGCAGGGAGGGAAGCCGAGGAACGGAGGGGGGGGTTGCGCGGCCTCGCCACGTCATGCGCCGCCTGTGGGCGGGACGGGACGCCCTCAAGGGTCGCTGCGACCTGGGCCGCGGCCCTGCCCTGACCCCCTCCTGCTATGTCCTGCCCCGTCCCGTCCCGTCCCGTCCCGTCCTGCCCTGGCCCGCCCCGATCCGATCCGATGTGACTTTCCATGATAACCTGTCCTGCCCTGCAGGCTGAAATGGCTCGCCACCCCTTCCCCATCCCTCCGGCCGAGCTCATCCGGCGGACACGACAAGTGCTGGCGACAGGTCAGTGGCGGCCGCCGCCGCCGCCGCCGCCGCCGCGGCGCGAACGTTCACTGCCGCGGGGTAGCTGCCGTACAGTACCACCACTTTCTCCCATTCGTCCACCTGCCTCACTGCGGGTGCGACTTAGGGAGGGAGCCTTCCGACCGCATCCGATGATATCCACACACACAGGCGTTGCCGCAAATGCTCGAAGTACCATTCGCCAAACATTCCGCGCCATCATGCCTGCGACTCATGGGCCAATCGCCGACCCATGGGTCCAACGCAGGTGTTCACCGGTGGCCTGACATCTCGGACGATTTCGAGTTCAGTGGTGGGTCGGTGGTTGTAGGTTGGTTGGTTGGTTGGTTGGTTGGGTGGTTGGGGTCGGATGGTGGCCTGGTGCGGACCCATGGGTCGAGGGACACCATGGTTGACAGACGAGACAGCTGTAGCCGATCCGCAGTGGCGGTTACGGGGTTCAATAAAAGGGTTTACCGCTCGCGCGCCGTTCCCGCGCCCGTACCCGCGTCCGTACCCGCGCCCGTACCCGCGCCCGTACCCGCGCCCGTACCCGCGCCCGTACCCGCACGCCCGTGGCCACGCCCGCTTGCTCCCGCCTCACCCGACCGCTCGGCTCATTGCCCCTTGGAGAGCCCCGCTGTTGTCGCCGCCGACCCGCCGGTCCGCAGCGCCCTTCATCGGACCCATGGGTCCGGACGCGTTTCGCGCCACGATGGAGAGCCTGGCACTGGAGGAGGCCTTCCCGGACCTGGAGCCCAGGTGGGTGGGTGGGGGATGGGGGGGTGGGGGATGGGGGGGGATGGGGGGGGCAAAGGGGCGCGAGGGGGCGACGGGGCGCGAGGGGACCTAGGGGTACTTGTTGTGCGAGGGGGGGGAGGTATAGGAAATTGGTAGACATATTTATACTGCGCTGTTGCCAGAGCAAGGGGGGGGTGGCGCCGATGATGGGGTCCGCACCTACCGGGGCCGCCCAGAGGGGACTGTTATTGTTGTTGGTAATGACGTCACGGTGGACCCCGCGGGTCGTCGCTCGTCGGTGACAGCCGCAGCCGCCTCACCACAGCCGCACCCTGCCAAAGCGAAGCTTGCCCGCATGTCCCGGCCTCCAACTGGCATGCATCCGCCTTCCGCTCCTGAACGTCAACGCTCACCGGCCATCTGCAATGCCGCTTGACTGCACCAGTTGTGAAGGCAGCACCGGGCCGCGGAGCCGCTGTCTTTCGCGGGTCACGCCTTTCAACCACCCCTTCAACTAGCGGCTGTGATGAACCCTGGAGTTCTCTATCCGTACACCCACCACTGACCCCTGCGCCGACGGTGCCGTGGCGTGTCCCGGGGGTGTCGTACTCCGTGTCGACGCCGCAGGTACCACCACCTTCGAGTGGATCCCTTCATGTGAGTATGCGGCTGTACGGGCATGTGCGGGCTGTACGGGCTGTACGGACTGTACGGGCATTATTAGGATGTTACAGCGGACCCCGCGGGTCATCGTTGACAGCCAACGGCGACAGCCGAGGCTTCCTCACCATACACTGTCTAAACGAACTAACGCCACCATGGCGCTCCGGACAGGCTCCACAAGTGCACCGAAACACTCCCCGGGCCCACACTACCAGGGAACCACCCCGTTCCTGAGAACCAACCATAAAGCCCGCTCAGGGGGAGTCAGCCACCAGGGCGCCCCTATCAGCGAACCACCACCCCCACCAAGGCCGGGTCACTTCTCCAGCGGTGGCCCGTAGTCTTGGGAGGGCCACGGGGGCTCGTGAGTCACCATCAGGGGCCTGCCCGTACGGTCCCACCGGGCCGAAAAAACCGCCCACACCTAGCGATAGCTCCACTGGGCGTCAGTGCCCTGTCCACCCGCGGTCCACTACGACAGAATACCTACAGGGCTTAAGACTCCTGGCCTGGTGGAACCGGGCCACGGCACACAAGACGACCGTCCTGCACTTTCAGGATGGGGTGTGTACTGTGTAGCCCCCACCGCTGACCACCCTTTCACTGGGACTCCCAGCTCAGCGAAGTCGTAGAGTCGGCTCCAGAAGTCTGCCACTGCCCGCCGGGCGGCTAGCACTTCAGCGTCCCCTAAGGGCCGCGGGATCCCGCCCGCGTTCCTGGACCTGTCGGCCCTCAGGGCTCGCCGGCCCGTTTCCATGGCACTGGTTGCCGCCAAGACGACAACGTCCCAGACACACTGTTGCACACCCACGGGGGGCGTTGCGAGCCACACCTGCTGCCTTTGAAAGCTCACCCCTAGCCTTGCCTCGATCTGCGCGACAACCGCTTGGGCCACCCCACAGCCCCAAAAATGGTGTTGCCTGGGCGTTGGCCGTATCGCCCCGGCGCCGGGGTATGTCCCGCATCCACAAGGGGCCACCGCCGCCCCCCTCATGTTTGCTTGTTGTGGCACTGCGGCAGCGCGGCCGCGCCGCCACGCGCCCGCGCGCGGTCTCTATCTTTTCGTTTGCTCTGCAGGTACCGCACCCCGTAAGTATACTGCGTTATGCTGGGTGTGCCCGGGTTCGTTCTACGGGTTTATTTATTTTTTTCAATTTAACCCCCCTCATGTGGGAGTTACCGAGCATCGGAAAGCCATCAACCGCCAGTCGCCAATACGCCCCTTTATTGGAGTTTTCCCACTTGGCCTCCGCCCACATCCGCTGCATGTTCTCTATTACCTTGGAAACCATCCTCGACACTTCTGGCGCAGTATCCTCTACCCCAAGCGCTTCGCAGACAAAGCGTGTGTGCGCCGCACGCCTCGCCTCCCCGAGGCTGTGCAGCTGCAGTGTCGTGCCATACCGCACGGTGTACCCCATGCGCCTCACCAGCATTTCCGTGACTTCCTCTCTCCCCGGGGGGGTCGCCTCGGTGGGCACCAGGGTCCCCTCGGCGGCTTCCCACCACCCTGATGGTGGGATGTCTTGTCGGAGCGCCTCTGGGGCCGCCTCACACTCCCTCCACCGGTTCCATTCCTGCCACCCGTCGGCTCCTACCCCCAAGCACTCCCCAATCAACACTGCCCATCCCCGGCGACGCTGGCGCTGTGTGCGGGCGGTCGGGGGGTTCGCGTCCAAGTTCCTCTCCCATCCGTCCGTCGTGTCCCGGAGCCGGGATATCACTCGAACCGCATGCCCAATGGTCCTCAGCGACAGGCATTTGGCAAGGGCGGCATGCCTATGTTCGAGCCCTTGTGGTAATAGCGGGTTGCCCCACAGCTGTGCATTCCAGCACCAGCCCCCTGGGGCCAGGGGCTCCGCCTCAACATCGATCACGGGCGGGAGGGCACTCAGTGCCCTTGCTATCCGATTCACTCCCTCCGGCAATCCGGGGCAGTTCAGCCATGGTCCTTCATGGGGCGCCGTCAAGGCCATGATTGGTTCGAAGCCTGGTATCGCTCCACGTAGGAACTCAAGCAGGATTCGCCGCCACGGGGCGTCTGCCCCGCCCTTGGGTCCCAGCACGAAGCGGACCGCCCACCCGGCCCATCTGGCCCGCGCGTGCTCCAGCAGGGGTAGGGCCTCAAACCCTCCTCCCGTCGGGTGCCCTGCCAACAGCGATTTGGGAACCCCGGTTGCCCTCCGTTCTGTGTCGTCGGGGCCGAGTCCTCTATCGATTAAGCGCGCCGCCAACTTCTCCCAGGCCACACTCTCTCTCTGTGGCGGTAATCCGCCGTGCTCCATGTGCCACGTCACTCGCTGCAGTCCATTCCACGTCCACTCGCTGCGCCCCCCAGTCCAGTTCAGCGTCCCTTCCTAGGTTCGTGAAAGGGAGGTTAAACGCAGTGGCGCGGTGAACAATCCTCAGCCCCGCGACGTCCTGACCCTCGCCCAACACGACGGCGCCCGACTCGTCCGCTGCCCCTACAACCAGGAGCTCCACCTTGTCGAGATTGAGCTGTTGCCCCGAAGCCTTCGCGTATGTGTCCATATATTCCAGGAATGGAACCACGGCCTGGGTGTTCTCCAGCACTACTTCCGTATCATCCGCAAACTGCACCGCCGTTGTGAGCTCGCTATCCTGCGGCCCTATCTTGATCCCTACCCCGCATTGCTGCAGCCAGCATAGCAGCGCCTGTGCTGCAAACAGGAATAGCAGTGGCGCTAACGGGCACCCCTGCCTGACCCCCGCCGTCATGGAAACTAGCTCCGACTTGTACCCATTCACCACTGCTCTCGCAGCTGTCTCCGACAGGAGGGTACGGGTCCACTTCATCAGCCCATCGCCGGCCCCCATTGCGTCCATGCATCCCATGAGGAAGGGCCGGTCTAGGGTGTCGTACGCTTTCGCAATGTCCAGGAAGGCTATGCAGCCTGACCGGCCCTGCTGTGCCCGTAGGTGGGGCAGCGAGGTACCGCAGAAACAGCACATTTGCGCCTATGAGCCTCCCCGGGAGCAACGCCGACTGTTCCAGGGTGACCACCTTGCCTAGGGCTGGGCCCAGGCGGTTGGCCAGCACCTTTGCCAGAATGCGATAGTCCGTGCACAGCAGTGTAATCGGCCGATAGCTACCTGGCATGTACCGATGTCCCCGATTCTTGTACAGAATGGTGATGATCCCGTCAAGGAACCCGTCCGGCGTTCGCCCTAGGGTTTCGAACTTCCGATGGCCGTGTACAGATTCGCCAGCACGCACGTCTGCAAACTTCGCCCGGTATCCCTTATACAGCTCGCCCGCCGGGATACCGTCCCATCCTGGCGATTTTCCCGGGCGCAGCGTTTTCAAGACACTTCCTACCTCCGTGGCGGACACCTCCATCGAGCCGATGTCTGCTGCTTGGTCCTCCGGTATCTATCCTTATTAGGTTTCGGTGCCGCAGGGCCTGCAGCACTTGCTCCCTATCCTCCGCTGTCACATTCGCCGGGGATTGGCAAATCGTCCCCCAGTAGTCCGCGACTACTTGTGGCCGTTTCTTCGCAGTCGCAACTAAGTTCCCGTGCTTGTCCCTAAGCCCAGCTACCACGTTCTGCGCCTGGGGTGGCTTGACCAGGGCCGTCAGGGCTCGGTTCGGCCGTTCCCCTTCCCGTAGCCATTGCACCCGCAGCCGACGCCGGTTGTCGTCCCCTTCCTCTCTTAAGTGCGGCCCGTACCTCCGTCTGCGCTTCCACCATTTCTTGAATCGACGCGGAGTCGTCGGGTGCCTCGGCGGCCTTCCGTTCTGCTTGCTCCGCTCGCTCGATGGCAGTACGGCTCCGAGTCTCCGGTCCTACACGCGCATGCCTGGCCGCATGGCTGAGTTCCTTTATCTTCGCGACCATCCGGGTCTTGAAGGGGCCCCACCACGACAGCCATCCCTCTGCGTCTTCCCTGGCAGGTTTGCCCTCCAGCTCCCCCGTGAGCCATTCGTCAAAGTGGTCGTGTAGCGGCCTCACTCTCATGAAGTCACACCTAACCCTTTTCATGCCTGGGCCCTGCGCGAGGCCGGTCCTCGGGCGCAAGGTCACGGTAACCATCCGGTGGTCCGACGGTGTTTGCCCCCTCATGGCCGCCGCTGCAATGAACGGGTGTATCGCGCTCGAGACATAAATCCTGTCCAGCCGGGACCCTCCCGGGGCTGGGGCGTGGTACATGTGCGAGTATTCCCTCCCTTGGGGGTGTAGTGCGCGGTAGGCATCCGTGAGGTTCGTGCACGTTTCGGCAGACGCGCGCGCCACCGCCCTGTCCGCCACCCTCCCATTGGGTCCCGCGGAGCTGTCCTTTCCGGGATCCGTGACAAAGTTGAAGTCCCCGACGACCATCACCGGGTCCACCTCCGTGCTGCCCTGACTAATCGGAGCGATGAGCTTAGTAATGAAGGATGTTCGCTCTGCCGTGGGTGTGCACTGCCCGATGTGGGCAAGTAGACGTTTACCAGATGGATCTTGTGCCCTCGCCACATGAATGAGTACTGGCACATCCGGCCCCGATGCGGCATGGTGGGTCTGAGGTGGTTGGGTGTGGCTACTTGCTTGACGGTTGCGTGGTCCCCTGTGCGGATGAGGATTGCAACCCCCCTATGTGTGGATGGACGGGGCATACGAATGTGCCACCACCTGCCAGCCTCCGATCTGCATGCCCGCTGTAGCCTTCGTCAGCGCCTCCGCAAAGCGCTGGAACTGCGGTTTTGTCGCGATGTGTGTTTCTTGGATGCACACCACGTCCATGTTTTCGCGTTCCCACCACTTCAGAGCGGCACACAGCTTGGCTGTGTGCGTTGGTGCCCTGAGCCCATCCGCGTTCCATGAGCCCACCCTAAGTGGGCGATACCGCAGAGAGTGCCCGTCGCCCCTTGCCCTGGGCATTGCTTAGGTCATGACCTCATCCTCCCCCCCGTCCATGTTGCCCAGGGCATCGTATGCGTTCCAGGACAGGGTTATCCGGCGGTCCGGCACCGGAACGATTGCCCGCCCCTTTCCACGCTGCCACTCCCCCTCGTCATCGTCCTCCACCCTCATCATGTCCTCCCCCTCGTCGGTTCCCACCCTGGTGCTGCGCACCGCGGGTGGCGAGTCACCGTGGTTGCTGGCTGGCCGGCTGCGGAGCGCTCGTGTTGCTCCTGGGGGTGCTGTGCTTGGCGCTGCGCCTGTGGGCTGCGCCTCTGAAGGCTGAGCCCTACGGGGGTTTGCCGCTGCTGTTCCCCACAGGCGTGTCGAGCTCCCTCCCCTGTGGGCCAGGTCCTGCGGCTGGTGCTGTACGGGCATGTGTGTGTATGTGTCTGTGTGTCTGTATGTGCGGGGTGGGGTGATGGAACCCTGGCGGCCGGGCCGGGGCCGGGGGCGGGTCCTAGGGGTTTCGGAGGTGGAGGCGGTCGGGCGGGCCGGAATGTATCAGTTGGTCGGCTACTTGGTTGGTTTGTCCTTTGCTTGGTGTTGCTGCCAAGTTACCAGTGGCGGCTGCTCGCCTTCGACGACATCAATGCAACGCAGGTCAATGGGCAAGGGGGCCCTGACAGCCCTGGATGTGTACCGGATGTGTACCGGAATGTGTACCGGTTGAGTCGGTGTGTCGGAAGCATCTTCCTTCAACAACAGCCCACGGCAGCCCCGCCTTTGGAAGTCCGGCTATCGGCTTTCTAGACACGATACCGTGTTATCGCCACGAGCGGCCCGACTGTGAGTTGTGGCAGCTGACTGCGAAAGTTCTGCGGTTGGATAGACGCGCGGGTGCATGCAAAGGTGGGGAGCTCGCGCGCGCAAGGGACGCGGGGTACCGGTCCGGGCCCCGCACCGCTCTTCTCTCCATTTCCCGCCCGCCCCCAGCTCTGCCCCCTCCCCCGACCCCCCCCAAACCCACCCCCACATACCCACCCCCCCTGGACTGCGCGTCCGCACGCCTTCCCTCCCTTCCCTCCCTTTCCTCCCAGGCCCAACCGCGTCTGGGTGACGCTTCGGTGAGTCGGGGGCGCTTTGGGGTACGGTAGGCGAAGCCCGACAGCGGGGGTTGTGTAAGAGTGTGATCGTATTATTCGGTATTATAATGTGTTATTAATGATGTTACGGGACAGGGGACCTCGCGGGCCATCGGTGACAGCCATGGCTTCCTCACCACAGGCCGCCCGAACCAACCCGAAAGATTCTGAGACCGTTTGACCGTGTGACTGTGTCTGTTGGGTTGAATGAATCAGGTTACAGAGGACCCACGGGTCATTCGGTCGATTGCATGCGTCGCTTTTGGAGGCGTTGGTGGGGGGGAGTCCGCTATGGTGGGGGGGGAGTCCGCTAGAAATGCACGCAACGCGACATGGCCGGTATGCCCGCACCATGTCGTACCGGATCCGGAACTTGTGTGGACCAGCTTTCACGGCCGGCGTGGGGCCCACCGGCCCCACCCCACCCCACCCCACCCCACCCCACCCCACCCCACCCCACCCCACCCACCCCACCCCACCCCCCCCCCCCCCCCCCCCCCCCCACCCCACCCCACCCACCCCACCCCACCCCACCCCACCCACCCCACCCCACCCCACCCCACCCACCCCACCCCACCCCACCCCACCCCACCCCACCCCACCCCACCCCACCCCACCCCACCCCACCCCACCCCACCCCACCCCACCCCACCCCACCCCACCCCACCCACCCCACCCCCCCCCCCCCACCCCACCCCACCCCACCCACCCCACCCCACCCCACCCCACCCCACCCCACCCCACCCCACCCCCCCCCCACCCCACCCCACCCCACCCCACCCACCCCACCCCACCCCACCCCCCCCCCCCCCCCCCCCCCCCCCCCCCCCCCCCCCCCCCCCCCCCCCCCCCCCCCCCCCCCACCCCACCCCACCCCACCCCACCCCACCCCACCCCACCCACCCCACCCACCCACCCCACCCCACCCCACCCCACCCCACCCCACCCCACCCCACCCCACCCCACGCCAACCCTTCCAATTGACCCCCAGGCCGCGCTGCACCCACGCCGGCACGTTCCGCGGCAAGCTGCCCTTCGGCGTCAGGCCCACAGGTTAGTTGGGTATGGGTTGGTTGAATGGGTCCGTCCATGGGTGTGAAAGGGCGGACTGGGTGGGCGGCTGGTGTCTGATGAAGTTGTGCGTGTCCCCCTCTACTGCGTCTCCTTGTGCTTTTCCACATTTTCGTCCCCTTCCAGGCTTCCAGGCCGGAGAAGCGGGAGGACACGAGCACATGACGGCGGTGTTCCCACCCCACCCTGCTCACGATGACTGACCCGTCGGCTCGGCGGCCCGGTCGGCCGGTCCTTCCCCTAGAGATCCCACTCCACCCTCCGGTTCCTTGCCCGCCTTCCTCGCCCTCCACCCCGTGCCCCCCCTCCCTTTCGCCTCCTCGCGCCCCTTCCCCCGCCTCCACATCTTGCCCCTCGCGCGCGTTCGCCTCCTCACCTGCCGGCAGGCAAACGCATCGAGGAGCCCCCCCAGACCGCCAGCCTGTCCTTCAACGCGGCCGGCCAGGTGGACGGCTACACCATGGGCTACGTCATGGACCGGGTGAGCAGCAGCAGCAGCAGCAGCAGCAGCAGCAGCAGCCGGGCACCGAAGACCGACCTGCTGGAGGGGGGCGGCTGCTCGATACGAGCGCGGGGGCCCATCGGCCCCTTGGTGACGGAGAAGACGAATTGAGCCATTTGAGGGTCACCACCGACTGCGGATCCGCCTGTACGGGGTCCGCCTGTACGGGGTCCGGCTGTACGGGGTCCGCGTGTACGGGGTCCGCGTGTACGGGATCCGCTTGTACGGGATCCGCTTGTACGGGAAAATGCGCCACGAGTGGGTGCCGTAACCTCGCGCGCAGCCGTCGGCAGCTGAGCCTGCCTGGCGAGTGGCAGCCACCCAGCGCCCGATGACATTCGCTCCTCAGTGCCAACTGTCAAGGATCCCGGGCGGGATATAGGGTCACGTCGGGACACTTCTGTTTGGAGCCGTTGGGCATATGCCCATGGTGGTTGGAGGGTGTACGACCGATGGGGTCCGGAGTTGTGGCCCCCGGGCGCGACGGCCTGATGGCGTCAAGGAAACGCGGGGTGTGTGCGTGGGTCCCTCCTTCTCCCTCGGGTCGCTATAACTCCACGGTCGTTCATTCCTTCATCCGGGGTGGTTGGGTGGTTGGGTGGTTGGGTGGCTGACCGCCTGCCTGCATACCCACCTCCGCACCTCCCGACGCGCCCCCGCAGCGGGTGGGCAACACGGGGGGCCTGGGCGGCGCCTTCGGCCTCATGTGGGCTCTGGGGGCGCCGCTCCCCGCCCCCGAGGGCCACCCCTGGAGCCCCTCGCTGCAGCTGCGGCTCGTGAACAGCGGCGTCTGGCTGCTGCAGGTGCGTACCCCCGATTGGCGGGGCCCACGAGGGAGGGGGCTGGGGGGGAAGGCGACGGGCACGGTGCTGTGACTAAAGAGCGCGGGGTTGGGGCCGGGGCCGGGGAGCGGGGACCCTCTTTGTGATGGGGCACAGCGAGTGCGGGACTCTGCGGGGTTGCGAATCTTAGTCACGGGGTCACGGGCTTGGCCGGCGGGGTTTCGTAACCCTGGGTCGTACATGCCGGGACACGCGTGGTCGTTGCAGAAATCGTCGGCCGTGTCAGAACCGGTGCCCTCGGCATCGCGCGGTGCGGCGTGGTGGCTTCGGGGGTGACTTCAGGGGTGGTGGCTATAGTGGTGGCTTCAGTGGTGGTGGCTTCAAGGGTGGTGGCTTAAGTGGTGGCTTCACTACTGTCAGGCCGATGGCCACACAGGGGCGGATACGTCCCCGCGGGGGGCCATGGGGGGTTCGGGAATGGGGTTTCGGAGGAAGCCAGGAAGGCAGCCCGCAGCAAAGATCGGCGAGTTGCGGTCGACTCGTGGTCGTAAGGCCCGTGGGTCGGTGGGCCGGCGACGAGCTGGATCGTTCGTGGACGAGTGGACGAGTGGGCGCGTGGGAACATTCACACCGCCCCTCACACCGCCCCTCACACCGCCCGGAGTGGGACCGACTCTCGGAAGACGTCTTCGTCGTCCTCGGGGCCATCTTGGTACAGCGTGTCGTCCGCTGCGCCGCGCCGCGCCGCGCCGTGCGCCCGCCCGCCCGCCCGAGCGCCCGACCGACCGCCGCGCCCCCGTTACCCGGTGTCCCGGCATGCCGTGCCCTCTCTCCCCGCGTCTCCTGCCGCCCTCCGCAGGCTGTCGCATACGCGTGGGACCGGCTGGTGGCGCTGGTGCTGCCCGAGAGCTGGCTGGCCCGGCACTCCCGCAACGCCATGTGAGGGGACCGAGACGCGCCAACCCGATATGGAGGGGCGGCCGAGACGACCAACCCCCCTGTAACTGAAACTCCGTCGCATCAACGCTCACGGCTGGTCACGCAACCACACAGGGGGGTGCGAGCCCACCCGCAGCGAGGGCCCGGAAGCGAGGGCCGCTTCCCAGTGTGACCCCGCCCAGGGCACCGCAGAAGGCCGAGCGAATCGACGTCGGCAGATAACTTCCCGACACAGCAGAAGGCTTAGCGGATCGATGCCCTTGTCGATTTCCCACACACCGTAGCGGCTTGCTCTCCACCCGCATACATGGGCTGCCGGGCTGCTGGGCAGGGAGATGCCGCACGGGGCCGAGGGAGTCTCACCCCGAGGGGAGGTGCAACAGCTTGTAGCCAACCATCAAGCCAGGGAAGGGTACACCGTACACTCGTACAACGATCGGGTCGGATCGGTTTGAGATCGCGCACGGCAGACGTCAATACGGCATGTGAACCTCTGTACCCTGCGTCGCGGCGTGCAGTGCCCGCAAGTCGAACGGGCCTGCCGGGGGTGCCGGCTCCTCCCGGTGCGCGGCCGCACCGCTCCACCGGAAGCGACGAGCAGCAAGCTGTGGCGGCGGGGGGCTGTGGCTGCCGCCCCTCAGTCCAGTCCAGGGAGGAAGAGGGAGGAGGACCTGTGGGCGCACGGAGTGTGGGGTTGTGCTCCGGGGACGACGCACGGCCAAGTGGTTAATTACACAGTGGTTGATAACAACAAATCGCAGGCACATGCCAAAACAGTCCATTTACTTCTCCAGGAGCTTCACACAAAATATGCTGAGCATCATCACATCTCTCAGGCGTCACAAGCACGTATGTTGCCGCACCGGCAGCGTTGGCGACCGCGCTGTTGCAGGGCCGACAGACAGCGCACGGCGCAACTTGGGTGCCGCGAAGGGTCAAAAGAGGCAGGTCCGAGGCCAGCCGATTTCCGGCCTCCACACCGCCCGGACGGACGTCCCCGGCCTGAAATCCGGCCGGTCCCGCACAACCTTCCCATGCATCAAAAACCACACGCAGTGCAAGCACACGTTGCCGAATCGAATCGAAAATTCATCTGCTGCTACCCCGCATCATCCCAATCCAACAGGGCATGCATCAGCCCGGCTTCCGTCCTGCGTTTCCAGCTCGCTGCCGGAGGAAAACGAGATGCGTTTCCTCCACTGGAATCATATGAAAGCCCGGGTGATGACGCGCTTTGGGTTCGGTCGTACATGAACACCGTCGCCATGCAAGGTTTCGCCGAGGCCCCGCCCAGGTGCGCGTGCCCGGCCTCTAAAACGGAGCCAGCATCGAATCACCTTCACCCGTCGCGTGGGTCTCGGAGCGGGTGAAGGTGAATCACTGGAAAGGCATTGCCACCGACACGATCAAATGCAAGTAGTGCTTCCGTACTCTGGTCCAAACCCATCGCCCGACCCCCCGCCAGGTCCACACCGTCCTCCACAGGTGGCAAAACTCTCTCCTGGTCCCATCCGCGCGCCAGCAGTCCTAAATAAACACACGTCGCTGCTGCGCAGCAGCTGCACGCCGAGAACTCGCCAGAGAACTCGCCACAACACGGGTGTCCGTCAGCAAACCGACAGCCGAAAACCGGTCTTGTGCGTTTGCATGTCGAGACCACACTTCTCAGTTGGGACGAACGAGGCGATGGGATCTCTTCGGGTGCGCGGTGCGAGTAAGCAACCTCCACCGCACGTAAGCAACGTCTGGCTCTCAGCGTCCGTTCCCCAGCAAGGAAATCCAGCAGCATTCAACTCCCTCCCTCCAATGCAGCGTCCGTTCGAACCCACGGGTCGGCTCACGCCCATCCTCTCGCCGCGGCTCCCCGAGCGCGAAGCCGCCGTGGCCGTACGCCTTGCCCTGCCTGCGTCTGGCAAACCCTAGGTAGTTCACTTTGGTCGCGTCCCCGTAAACAGTACATCATCATCACCCCCATTTACATCATCACTATCATCATCACTATCATCATCATCATCATCATCATCATCTTCATCACCATGACGAGCATGACCATTGCCATGGGTCACAACCGCAGCAGACGCACGCACGCACGACTTCGAATACGTTCCCACAGTCCCACAGCTGCACGTTCCCCTGAGGACGGTGAGGTCCGGTCAAGCGGCTGCAGCCCCACCCCCCCCCAGGGGGGTGGGGGTGTGTCGTGCTGTCGTCCGCCAACGAGGAAAGCGAAGTGGAGTGTAGCTTCACCCGGCGGGCGCTGCCGTACAGTACGGTTACTCGCTGCACGTCGTCAGCACCTACACTCCTCTCGGCGGCGGCGGACTGAGCTTCGCGTTGTACGGCACACAGCGTATTTTTATTCACCCCGCCTCACCCGCCCAGACGTCTCAAAGACCATGCAGCGAAAGGTGTCAACTCGCGGACAAGCCCGGCCACGCAGACAAACACTTGATCAGATAAGGCACAAGAGTAGTATCATGACTTGCAGCATCTGAACGCTGCTGACTGTCGCGGGGAATCACGCACCCCCTGCCGGCGCCACACGTCCTGGAGACGCGGATTCCACAACGGGGCAGTGGCCTGGGCGCGGGGTGAGATAACAGGTGTATGTAATGGCGGTGAGATGGGTCGGCGACAACGAATGGGCGCCGCTGAACCCCCTCCCCCTTTGCGAGTGGATCGTCCATCCCACCAGACGCAAACCAATATGCCGTGCGCACAAACGCGGTATATTCTAATGTTAAGTGTTAAGTGTTAGTAAGGCAGATCCCGTATGCATGCCCGTATACGTTGCAGACGTTACCGTCCATCCGGTGTATGTTGATCTCTTTCGCCCCGCACCGCAAACATAAGACTGTCGAGAGCAAAACCCCTAAAACCACATACACTCAAAAGCTTCGCAAACGCGCACGTGTGCAGGGCCCGAGGTCGGTCACTCCTTCGGCCCCGCACAGCCAGCTTGGCGCCTGCATGCACCAACAGGGGCCCACCAAGAAGAAACAAAACCCCACTCCCCAGCAGCCCGGCCATGACTATAAGTTCAACGCTGAAATTAGCGTCCCAAGTAATCATGTTAAAGGTCGCCATCAAGATCTGGATGGCAGCCGCAGGCTACTGCTACTGCTACTGCTACTGCTCCTCCTCGTCCTCCTCGATCTCCTCCTCGACCTCCTGCTCCTCCTCCTCCTCCTCCTCCTGCTGCTGCTACTGCTGCTGCCACACAACGACACCGAGGCGACGTTATTTGTCGGGTCGGGAACATATCACCATGCTAAGTCATGGACCCTGACCGTCGTATAACCCCCACATACACGCCGCAGCGCGCCCACGCAAGCTCCACTATATGGGCGCGAGGGTGGTCCAACCGCCTCCGCCCGAAGTCGTGACCGTCAGCATGCCACAGCCGAGATGCTACAGCCAGGGCCGGAGGGCAATCTCAACCAGTGCCAGATCCAAAGCCATGTATGGGGCCCTCACGTACCGTACGTTTGCGTACGGCAACAGTGAAGAGCTCTGTTCCGCCGTTCTGAGGTTTGCGGTCACCCGACAGCGAGTCCAACAAAACACACACTGCATAACCCCAAGCGACGCGACGCCAGCGGCCCCCCGCCGCCTGCTGCATCGCGCAAAAGATCAGCCTCCTCCGTCACACCGTCCCCGCCAACCGCGAGGACACGTGCTCCTTCGCAGTGCCCATCCACCGTTCCACCCCCAGAATGGGTGGTTCGCGTGGCGCAGATATCAACTATGCCGTATTAAGGAGCCGCCTGCGAACGTGGGCAGAACGGCACGGCCGTTTGGGCGCTTGTCCTCCCCCGTCAAACTCTTCTCCATCGGGCTGCGGCGCGGAGGCTACATCACGCAGGCCGACCGACTTCTTCACGCATCAGACTCCGTGGCCGGGCCGGCACACCCGCCAAGACACGCCTAAAAGAACACACACACACACACACACACACCGTGGCCCCGCCACTCCTCTCAGCCACGCCGGAGTCCGACGGCCGCGGCCGAGCACGCGCTCCCACCTCCCACCTCCTCATACACCGCCAACCTCCCCCTTCCCTCCCTCCCGTCTGGAGCCCACACACCCATCACCGCCCCCTCCCGAGGGAATGCATGCACGGGCCCACAGGCTCGTCCAAGGAACATGACTGCATGTCAAACCAAGGAACATGAGTGCATGTCAGATTATACTACCATCGTATACCTTCGCATGGCAAAACGCGCCCTGGCGCTGTCGTGAAGATGCTGTGCTGTCCGGCCGTCCGTCTGTCCGTGGGACCATCCCTGGGCTCCCAAATTGCTGTGCTCCTCCGAAATCACTACTGTGCTCGTCCGAAACCTATAGATAGATAGATACGTCATTTCTACACGTGCCCAGGGCGCACGCACGAGTGCGCAAAGACGGGGGGGGGCAGTGGCCCCTCGCGACCGTCTCCTCTTCCTCCTTGGCAGGGGGAGCGCCTCGGCGGTCTTAGCCCTGAGACAGAGCGTCAGGCACACGCAGAAACAAATGAAAACAGCACTTCCGCGCTACTGCAACTGTGTAACAGCGGTCACACAGTAACGCGGAAGGGGGAGGAGGTAACACGGGGAATCATACAGTGGCGGCAGCGGCGGGGGTGCACCGCCCAGTTGGGCTCGCGATCTATAAAATACCGCCGTGGCGGCGACGCACGGGTACAGCACGTCCATGCCACACACAACCACACACAATCACACACAACCACACACAACCACATACAACCACACACCACACACAACCACATACAACCACACACAACCACACACAACCACACACAACCACACACAACCACACACAACCACACACAACCACACACAACCACACACACGGACGGTTTACTCTGCTCTACACTTAAAAAAGCACGTATACACACAGGCAGGCGCGCGAATTCGAGTAACACCCACCCTTGCATCACACCGCCTCACCCACACACCATCCAGACCCCTCACCCCCCCCCCAGAGCAGTCGAGTGGCGTCAGACGCGCCCCGCGCCGCGCTTCTGCGCGCCAACGGTCCAAGAGATTTCCGAGGACTGCCACCCAACTGACCCCTTTAATGATCAAAATAAAAAGCGGGGATGAATGCGCTCTACCCGCTCCTCTTAAGCACCGTGGCCGGTGCACACGGCTCCCCCCCCTCTGGGTGAACAACTGCACGAGGAGGAGGAGGAGGAGGAGGAGGAGGAGGAGAGAGTGGCCCGGCAGCTCACCCATCGCACTCCCTTCGAGTCCTCACCAGCAATCACACTTCTCACACTTGAAATGAGCCCACACCCGCGCGCCGCAGCGACACACCCAAGGGGGGAAGGGGGATAAGGCGGAAAGGGCCGAAAGGCAAACAACGCACAGGGCCGGTGAGCTGGAGCGTGTTGTCGACCGCGCTCTGCTCGGGTCCGATGACCCGGGTAAGGCCCTGCCGTACCCAGCGTGTCCGTCGGCCGGTGGAGCAGGCGTGGGTAAACCCGCCCGCTCTCCTCCGCTCCCTCTCCCGCGCTCCCCGGGGCTCCCCGCCCTCGCTCCTCGGGCCCCTGTCCAGACAGACCCTCGGCCTGCCCGCCGGTTGCCAATGACGAGAAATCGTGAGAAATTGTGATAATCTTCTCTCCTTTATTAGGCAGGTACGACCGTAGGCAGGTACGACCGTTGGTACGACCGCAGGTAATATATCCTGCTCGGTGTCACTCCCACGTCAGCGGGCTGCGTCATCCAGTCACAGCCCTCGTCGGCCCTCCCGCGGCCGTCTCTCGTGATGGGGCTATCCGCCGCGTCTGAATACCCACCTCGCCGTTCTCTCAAAGATGAAGACGGCTGCACGCCGCCCTCCGCACTATCTATCGTGTCTCGCGCCACCTCACAGCGTTCAGACCTCCCTCGCGGCGCAAGGGCAAGCTGCGCAACCCCCCTCCCCTCCCCTCCCCTCCCCTCCACAAACAAGAACACACACGCGGTAGACATCCGTTCTGCCCGCATGAGAAAACACACACACACATACACACATACACACACGCTGTAGACGGTGCCGTAACCGTCAGACTGCAGGCGCCACCGTGTCGCCTCGTCGCCCACAACCCATTACGGCCGCGCCAGGCGGCAGATTCCCCGTGCGCATGGACAAAACTGGTCGCGAGGCATCCCCGCCGGCTCCCCTCCAAGTGCACCTGACGGTGAGCTGGAGCTGGGCCTCGTCCCTCAGCGCCGTCCCTCAGCGCCATCCCTTAGCCCGCCCCCGCCCCGCCCGACCGCGCCGCGGCTTCTCCGTACACCTGACAGCTCAGGCGCCTCAGCGTCAGGCCGGGCCGGGCCGGGTCGCGAGCTGGCAACACGACCGCCCTTCGTGCAGCGGCATCTGCGGCCCGGGTGCCCTTCGTCCAGCGGCCACTTACTCCTCAGGGCCGCCTCCGCCGCCTCCGCCTCCGTGTCACCGTTGGCCGTTGGCCGTTGGTACAAGGCTCAACACCGCCGTCCGCTTCTCACTGAAGGCGCACCAGGCCCCGAGTTTTTTTCTGTATATGCTCTTAGGCCGGCGGCCAGGCCTTCTCCATGTCAGGCCTTCTCCATGCCAGGCTTTCTCCATCCATGTCAGGCCTTCTTCATGCTCCCCGCGGTGAAGCTGTTGGTGCCCTTCTTAGACGGGTTCAGGCCGGTGCTCGCCGACCTGCAGCAGCGGGGTGGGGTGGGGTGGGGTGGGGTGGGGTGGGGTGGGGTGGGGTGGGGTGGGGTGGGGTGGGGTGGGGTGGGGTGGGGTGGGGTGGGGTGGGGTGGGGTGGGGTGGGGTATGGGGCGGAGCTCTACGGCGGCTCACGACTCCGCGTCCGGCAACCGCCCGCCCCGCACGCACAGTCCCAAGCGGGCTTTAGCACAGCACGGCGCAGCACGTGCGTAAACCGCGCGGCACAGCACAGCACCGCGGAAGGAAAGAGCGCAGCATGGTGCAGCGCGGCACAGGACCCCCCCTCCCCCCCCCCGACACACCCACCTGATGATGGCCTTCCACTTGGCCGCCGCCGCCGCCGTCGTTTCGCCCTTGCCGCCGGTGTCCTCTCCGACCACTGAGCGCAGAGGGAAAGGGAAGGGCAGCGCGAGGGCGGTCGGCTTCCAGTACATGTCACGTGTCACGGGGCAAGGCCGGTAGGCGAACCTCCCAACACGACGAGGACTCCTGAGAACGGGGCAGATGATAGGATCGACGACCGGCGGGCGAGACAAGCCGAGATGACGCCCGGGGGTTTCCCGGGGGTTCCTGCCGGGTGCCTCCCTCCCGTCCCGTCCGGCCAGCTTGCCTTCGCCCAAGCTGTCCGTAGCGACCGTGTGGGCGCCCAAGGGGGGTACGGAGCCGGTCTGTTGCGTGGTGAGGGTCCCCAGCGCCTTGGCCACCAGCCTCTCCACATCCAGCTCCAGGGGCAGCTGACTCATCAGCTCCGCGATGCGCCGCCGCTGTTTGAGGGTGAACGGAGGGAACAAAGGGAGGGACGGTTTGAGAGGTCCGGTGAGGGGGTTGTGGGTGCGAGCGGGGCTGCTGTTGGTTGGGCGGGGGGGGGCGGGTAACTAAGGGGGCGAGCCAGGCTAGGACTATCCTGGTGGCGGGCAAAGGGGGGGGGGTGTTACAGTGCACACACCCTGAGGGCGCGCTCCCGGGCAACGCATTCTCCGAGCATGCACACATGATGGACAGACGGACAGACGGACGGACGGACGGACGGAACAGATCGTAATTCAGACGGGCTGGGGTCACGGGCGGTCTGGAGCAGCTGCCCCGCACAATACGGTACTGCAACATGCGGTACAACAAACATGCGGTACTACAAACATGCGGTGCTACAACACACGCAGGTACCACCGCGCACCTCCTTGGCGATGCGCTTCAGGAGCGGGTTGAGCAGCAGCAGCAGGAACCCCGCGAAGACCACCCACAGGATCAGGAACAGCACCACATGGAGCACCAGGAGGCCTGCGGGCGGGGTTGTTGGGGGTTGGGGGGGTCGTGTGTGTGTGTGGGGGGGGGGGTAAATTGAAAAAAGAAATATGGGGGGCGGGTAGGGATCCTGTAGTTGATGATGTTAAGGCAAAAAGGGGCAGTGGCGAGCGATAGGCCTTGTCAGCAACGAGTTTGGGCCTGGAGCATGTAGACCAAGAGCAGCAAGGCTGATGCCTCAAGGTACGCCCTGTTGCACGACAGCGTGGAGCATCCACCACCGATGTGCGCCGCATACTGCCGTACTCACGATGAAATAGGGCAATGATGGTGTCGTAGTGTATATTCTCGACGCGCACGGTGCCGTCCAGGAGGTCCTGTATGTACGGCAGTAACACAGTGCGTGATCTCGCGCCATGTAAGAAGAAGTGTCCACGACAGCAGTGCACATGATATGTGCGGGGTGCGATGGGTTCGGGCAGGTTGCCCTGCGCCACGCACTCTCAACACACACCCAAAGTAAGTCGCAGGTTTTGCAAAGTATCCGGGCCTGGGCGGTTCTGGGTGGGCTTCTCATTCCCAAACCACGGCCTTGCCTTGGGCCTCTGCAGCTCGCATGGGTAGTTGTACTCTAGGGGTTGTAATGGGGTTACCGTCTGCACCGCCAAGTAAGTAACACACACCCAACCTACAACCTTTGCCGCATTACCCACTAGAACCTAACCCCTGAATAATGTATCTTAATAAGGCACATCTGCAAAATAACATACCATCGCAACGGCCCAACAGCCCACCCTGTCGCGCCTCCCTCCCCGTCGAGACCACTGCAACGCGCTCAAGGCTCGACACCCACACCGCCCCCGACCCTGGCAGACCCACCTTGGAGCCCACGTTGTAGATCATGTCGAACCTCTCTGAGGGGTGGCACAATGGGGTGGTGATGGCACCCAGTAATTGGGGGACGGCAAGTGATGAGGCAACCAACCCCTCTCCCCTGGTTGGCCCCACGTCACAAAAGCATCCGCCTCCCCTATGATGAGCCCACATGCTCTATGTGTGCACCCGCCCGCTGATGCATCCGCCAACGGATATGCACCCAACCCCTGATGCGCCTGCCCGCTGGTGCACCCGCCCGCTGATGCCCCCGCCAAGTGCGCCGCGGCGGCTTGTCGCGGGTTTCACCCGATGGCGCTGCAGACGACACTCACCGTCCCTCAGCCCCGGCGGGACCGGCGACTTGTCGCCGGAGAATGCGGCGATGTTGGCCAAGAACTCCTGCATCATGCTGTCCATCCCCGAGCGCGTCAGTTGGTAGAACCGGTAGCTCGGCCCCTCGCACGGCATGTTCTCCTGTACGGATGGGTCGGGTCCGGTCGTTGGCGGTTGGCGGTTGGCAGGTCATGCGGCGCACGTCCCACAGGCAGGCAGGCGCTGGGTTGGACGCCGCCCGTGCACGGCACGAGACCAGGAGTGAGCACACGACCACACGTCGACGGATTACGTGATTTGCACGAGCACACGATCACACGACTGCAAGTGCGGCAATGCGGCAGTACGGCAGGGCAGCAGGACCCTGTCAGGTCGGTGAGGCCACCGCGGTGACCGACATGTGAAAGGCACCATTCCTTTATCTACCCCACTTGGCCAGGGAATGCGGAGAGGGTGTTACGTTGCCCCGATGCGACCTATTCCAACCACCTGCCCTCCAAGCTCCAACCCCGCGCCCACGCACCGGCATCCGGTGACAGATGCCGGTGGTATAGAACATATCCGCGAGCTCGGGGGACGCGTACGCCAGACCGTCCTGAACCAGCGGAAAGCGCTCCGTGGCCGGACCTGCGGGCGGCGACCAACGACCCACGGGTCGGTGCTTTGGGGGTTCATGGTTGGCGGACATCGGTTACCAAGTTCCGTAAGACCCGGGGTTCAACCCGAACCCGTCGCACCTGAAGGCCGCGTCAAAACAGGTGCGCCTTCGCGCCCCCGAGCGGGGCCCGCCCACACACTGGCCCACCCACCCGGGGGTAAAGATTGGGGAACCGATGCGTGGCACAGGAGTCAATACGCGACCCAAGTTACTTACCATACATACCTGAATTGTGCGCTCACCGTTACCGCGGGCGACCGCGTCGCCGCCGGACCCATCCCGGACCAACCAACGCGCGACAGCACTAAGACGGACCACACCCCAGACAGCACAAATTATCGAGAACGCAGTACTCACCTGCGCAAATGGGACGAAAGGCGGACGGACGGCAAGGCGAACGGAAGATGTGAGTGGCAACAAAGGGCAGACAAGTGGCAGGCAAAGGCAAAGGTTAAATTAAAGGAAAAAAAGAAAAGATCACGCAAACCCCGGCGGCGACGCGGCGCGAAAGAGGGTGGGTCCGGGAAACGGTAGACGGAAACCCACCCGGGGGCCGGATTATCGCTCCAGCACCCACCCGCCCCGCCGCCTAGCCACCCAGCCACCCCGACCGCCCACCTGCCGCCTTGTAGGCGTTCTCTCCCAGCTGCAGCGTGTACCAGGCGTCCGTCACCACCTTGACCACCGCCTTGAGCGCGGCTCGCTTGGCGGGGAGCAGCGCGGGGTCAGTCACTGCCGCCAGCTCCTGCGGGGGCCAGTGCCGGGTCAGGTGAGGTCAGGTCAGGTCAGGCGGCCGGGCGGACCCAGCGTCTCACATGTTGTCTTGTCCTGGAACGATGTGGGGGTACAGCGGGGCACAGCGGGCACCGCAGGTCGCCCAGCCCACCACGCCCTCGATTGCGATCGGCTCAGCGGCTCTGTGGCCCCCCCTTCCTGCCTGCCAGCGGCTGCCCCTACGAGTCCGAATGCCACGCTGCATGTGGAGTTGTGGACCCGCCGCCGTCAGCCCACTGGCCTCCTCTACCCTGCCCACAGGTTCTAGATGGAGATCTAGATTCTGGATGGAGATCTGGATGGAGATCTGGATGGGGATCCGGATCCCTGGATCCCCCTCCCCCATGGAATCCAGCCCTGGAAGCCCTAGCGTCATGGACAGGCCCTTCCTTGCGGCGGACCCCCGACCCCGACCCCGGGCACACCTGGCTGAAGAAGACCTGCTTGGTCGGTAGGACACGGGCGTGGGAGGAGGGTGCAGTGAATGGGGTCCAGGCCGCCCGACGATCCGGAGGTGCAGCGAGGTGGAAGAGGAACGGAAGAGGACAGGGCCCGAGGTGGGCAGGTCGACGGGCTCAGTCACGGGACAGGGGACACTACACAGGGCGAGGGCTGTTCGCTTGGGAGCGCATGCTGCCGAGGCGAGTCTGCGAGTGCATCCCGGGGGTGATTCCTCCGCCAGGCGACACCAGGAAGCCATGAGGGCGGCGGTGCGAAGCCGGGCGGGGTGGTGCGGGGTTGGGCTAGGCTCGCGCGGGCCAACACACAGATCGCTGCACCATCCTTCACAACCACCAGCCCGGATCCCCGGAAGCGCTGGTCGGCGGGAGGGTCCAGGGGGGTACCCCGTAGGGGCGGCGTCCAAAGCAAGCGGCCACATGTACAGTACTTGCGCGGCACGGGGTAATAAATGCAGGTGACTCAACAGGAGGACGGGCCCCTCGTACGGATTCGTACCGCGCGGTACGTCCTCGCCGACATGAAGTTGGAGACGGAGTGGATGGCGACCACTTGGACCACACCCTGGGGGCGGGGGCGGGGGCGGGGGAGCGGATGACGGCGTTGAAATGGGCGGCAGGGAGGGCGAAGGGGAGCACACACGGGAATGGAGCGGCACGCGACTCGGTGACAAGGTTCCCCCGGGGGGTTGTCCGGGTTCGTTTCTTCTCTTTTCAATTGAACCCCCAGTGGAGCGAACGTCGCAGCAGCAGCAGCAGCAGCAGCAGCAGCAGGCCGAGACATAGCCAGCGCTGGCATCAAGCCCAGCGGGTACTACTCCCTCCGGTGCGCGGAACTCAAGCGCCCCAACTGGCCTCGTCTGGCCTCGTCTGGCCTCGTCTGAATCTGTCGTGGCTCTCCCGAACCCCCTAGGCCTCCTGCTGCCCACACCCCTCCGGCTGCCCTCTGACTGCACTCACCGTCATCTGCACAACCGCCACCGCGTAGATGGTGATGACCTGCAGTCAGTTGACAAGGGGTTGACCGGGGCAGGTAAGAGGTGAACGGCCTCGTTAGGGGGGGGAAGAGGCGCACATGGTGTGTGCGTGGGGGTGATGGAGGTGGGGAGGGGGGGTCGGCTGCTGCACGCCACAGGGGGCCGGGGTAGGGGACCCAGCTGGCCTGAAACGCCAGCCGGAGATTGGAGAGGAAGTGCACTGCTGTCCACCGGGCACGACGGCGGAGCCCCAGTCGCTGAGATGCTTGGGATTAAATTGAAAAAAAAGAAATAAACCCGAAGAAACGAACCCGGGCAGAGAGGGGCTAAAGAGCTCGGAGCCACACACGGTCCACTCACCAGCGCCGACCAGAACACGAAGGGGATCATCATCACAAACGTCTCGTGGGAGTCATCCTTGAGCTTGCGTTTGCTGGTAGGCACCGCGGCCGCGGACTGGGGCAGGGGCGCCACACCGCGGCCTCGGCTGCACGTGCGGGGGGCGGTGGGGGAGGGTGTGTCAGGTCGGGTGGGTGGGGCGGTGCGCCAGCGCACGAGGGCCTCACCGATTGGCAAGAGATGTACCTAGGTGCGGGTGCGGGTGCGGGTGCGGGTGCGGGTGCGGGTGCGGGTGCGGGTGCGGGTGCGGGTGCGGGTGCGGGTGCGGGTGCGGGTGCGGGTGCGGGTGCGGGTGCGGGTGCGGGTGCGGGTGCGGGTGCGGGTGCGGGTGCGGGTGCGGGTGCGGGTGCGGGTGCGGGTGCGGGTGCGGGTGCGGGTGCGGGTGCGGGTGTTGGAGAACGAGACAAGGCGGCCGCGCACACTGACGCGGAACCCCACGTCCCTCCCAGCCTGGACAAGAACGCCGCTCCCGCCTGCAGCTGCACCTGCACCTAGAAGGCCGTGGCGGTGTGATCCACTTTCCACCCTATCACACATGTTCACTCCGCCCAGAGCGGGCTCCGCCCAGAGCGACCTCGGCACTTGCAGGTACCCTGCTATTGAGCCCCGACGCGCTCCCCGCCTCATCCCATTCCTTTCTACTCCGTCCGCCTCCGTCTCCGTCTCCACCCCACCCCGCTCCACCCGGCACCCACCGGGTCAGCACCCGCCACACGTGCCACTGCTTGACGTTCATCCAGCCGCCGCCGCCGGTCCGCTCCGCCCTCGAGTCCAGCGACTCGGCCGTCATGGAGCGCTGCCGCGTGAACCGGTCAGCCCCCCGGCCATCCCCGTTGCCGCCGCCGCCGCCGCGAGCTGCGCTGGCACTGCGGAACAGGTGCCGCTTCGTCAGGCCGCCGCCGCCGCCGCCGCCGCCGCCGCCGCCGTCATCATCCAGCTGCGGTGAGGACGCCTCGCGCACGTTGAGCGTGGCGCGCCGCTTGACCTTGCCGCCGCCGGCGTCGCCGTCGCCCTCTTCCGGGGCGTCTTCGTCCGTCACCGCAGCTACGGTGCGCTCGTCCTCGTCGCTCATGTCGTCATCGTCGTCGTCCTGCATGTACGGGCCGTACACCGTGTAGGTTTCATCATCAGTTCGTCACCAACCGCAATGGCAACCCCCACCGCATGAGAAGAAGGGAGACGCCGCATCGTGATCGCTCGCAGCGGCCGATACGGTAGCCGGTGGCGCAAGTCAACCCAGTCATCTATCTACCGCAGCTGGAATCCCCTCTCACACCGCTCTCCCCCCCGCCCCAGCGCCTTTCACCGACAGCGCACAACGGCGTTAAACCGCTGACACAAACCCAGTCATATCGACTGGCAGTGGATGGCAAGACGAGTACAGCATGCCGAAAGACCCAGCTACGTATGCCGACCGGCAGTCGATGGTAAGACGAGCACATGAACGAAGGGCGCCGTGCGCCCTGCGGGACCTGATGACCGAGAACGGGTCCTGTAGAGCCCAAGGCTCTGGCAAGAAGCCCTCCAGACTCTGGAAGCCCTCCAGCCCTCCCCACTTACATCGACCAGGAGGTTGGTGTTCTGCGAGGCGAGCGCCCGGGTCAGCCCCTGCAGCACACACCCGGGCTTCTCGTTATTTAACACACGGGGCAACAGGCGGTCGGCCCTCCAAATCACTCCAGTGTCGTGAACCAGAGCGCATCGACAATATGCAGCCAACACGGGAAACACGCAAAGGGCGAGGCGATGCACGCAGTCTGCCGCAGTCTGCCGCAGTCTGCCGCCGATTCGTGTCGGGGTTCGGGGACCGGAAGGTCGCCTGCCGTGTGCGCAACACGTTTGCGAGCAGCTAGCTACCCGGGTCAGGGCGGCGCATGACCTGATTGCGACAGACGACCAAAGCTAGGCGTGTAGCTAGGGTTTGCATGCAACAAGGGATGTTCAGTCACGCTGTCAAGAGACCATGGCCGAGGGCAGCGCATCAGATTCCCACGGCATGTATCGGCATGTCAGCGCCCTACGTAGTCTGCCGTACCAGCGGGACGACCAAGAAGGTGCAGTACAGCTTGTGGCGCTGAGCCGCCACCGATCGTAGCAGGTATGCCAGATAGCTGCGCAGTAGTCAGAGCATAGAGTCAACCAAGCGGACCAGGAAGAGGTCAGTTCAGGTCAAACAAGTTATGGAATACACACGTATAACCAGACCAGATAAGATTAGAACCTGAAGCACAAAAGCGACCCAAATGGGACTTCCGCCCAAAACAAGGGCCCCGGGTACAGGCGACGACATAGGAGCTAACAGCCGCATGGGCACGTGGAAACTAGCAGCGACCTCACGTGTCTCGTCTTGGCAACTTGCATCCCTTCACATGATCGTATCAATCCAGTGCACACACGTCCGCAACCCTGTGTTGTGCGCCGCGAATGTGTTTATTCCCGATTGTGTATCTATGTATCCATCATGTTATAACGCTTCAAAAGCACCCGTGCGTTCACGGTCGACGCCGCCCCGCACTCCCTTCCAGTCCTCCCCGCTCCTCCTGTCCCCTCCTTCCCCGCTGTTGCCCCATGCAGCCCACGCAGCATGCGACTGGGACGTGTCAACAACACGGGACGACGTCTGCGAGCAGTCTATCAACTCACAACGCGGCCAGCGAGCTGATGACGGTGCCCTCCACGGCCAGGAAGATCAGCTGCAGGGTGTCGACCTGGGAGCGGAGCGGAGCGGGCGCAGCGAGGGGTATAGGAAATTGGTCGACATATTTGTACTGCAGCGAGGGGGGGGCCGGGGGGTTCCGGACCGGTGACCGGTGACCGGTGACCAGGCGGAGGGGCACGGGGAGAAGACGGAGCGACGGATGGCGCCAACAAGTATGCAACGTATGTAGGAGAGGGAGCGAGGGAGGAGGACTAGGCGACGCAGCGAGGGGGGCGACGCAGCGAGGGGGGCGACGCAGCGAGGGGGGCGACGCAGCGAGGGGGGCGACGCAGCGAGGGGGATGCCCGGTGCGCTGCAGCAGCCCGAGCCAGCTGTTGCATCTTAGGACTACCGCAGCGGGGGGGGTGGAGCAGCTGGGCCACGACGACCTGAACCAGCAGGGTACTCCCCTGGGCCGCCTGCCGCCATACGGGCCGCAGACCATTTTTGCGGTGCACTCCGCCGCCGCCTGCGCTGCCATCACAAACAGCTTGCCCTGGGCCGTCCCGCGCTTTGCCGGGGCCAGGTGCCCCCCAGCACGGAGACGCCCCCAGAAACCAAAGCGGTATTTCCGCCCTGCTTCCGTTGCGTAGACCTACCCGACTCCTGAACCTACCCCAGACTCAGAGGTCGGTACCAGCCACAAACAAACACTCCTCCAAGTAACCAGATATAATAAGGATATTTATTTTCTTATAACCCTGGCTCACCCAGTGCACGTTGCGGGCGGCCTCGAACAGCAGCTCGTCCAGGATCTGCACACCAACATGTGCATAAGGCAGGCAAGTGAGGAGGACCCCCGCGACCAAGGGTGGACGATTACTGTGGGGGCTGTTGTGGGTTCGTGGCAACTCAGGAGGACGGGTGCCTTGAAGTCGCGGTCTTACGACAACAACCCTACACCCCGCACCGCAGGACAGGTCACGGCATAGGTAGACAGCGGGCACGCAAGACGCCCGAACCGCGCTCCGCTCCACTGCACCAACACCCGCGCCGCACGGCCCCGCCCCGCACAGCATCGCACCGCACACGCAGCACACAGAGCGCAAACATCGCCTTTGGGCCTGAGTGGTTCGCGCGGGTCTCCCGCACCGTTCACAGCACACGCGCACCCCCTTTTTGACCCCAACACGGCCGCACGCGCCGACAGCACCCCCTCGGTACGGCACCTTGCGCGAGGTGCGCCACAGGTCGGGTCCGCTCTTGAGCAGGAACTGCCCGGCCGGGGTGGTTGAGATGCTGACGTGGTTATCAATCCACTCCTGGTGGTTCTGCACGATGTTGGTGGACATGGTGTAGAAGCGCGTCGCGAAATCCTGCCGGTAGGCACACATCACATCACATCACATCACATCCGGGTTAGCGCAGGGAAGGTGAAAGAACAAGGAAACGAGTTCCGTCCACAGAGTGGGTTAGTTCAGTTAGTTAGTTAGTTAGTTCAGTTCGTTAATTAGTTGCATGGTTTGGGGCTCTCCCCTGAGCGCCTGTAACCAGACCATGTGAGGTCTGAACGAGCCGGAGTCCCGGAGACCTCGTAGAGGGAAACTGAATCGTTACCCCAAAACCGAATCGTTCGCAGGCGTGGGCGCGGACGAAGGAATGGCACTGAGGGGACAACGCTGCGGACCCTGTACGACACTCTCCGGCTGCACCCAAGTTCCGTTCTTGCGTCACACCGTGCACTGCCGCACCGTACACCCCCAACCCCCTCACCCATATCGTCAGGTTGACGTAGATGTCAGAGCCGTTGGCGTCGATGCCGTTCCACGCCTGCAACATGTCGACGACGGCACCGGAACGGAGGGTCAAATCCTCCCCTAGGCACGGAGGGTCGAATATTTTCCCCTAGGCATGCGCGGAAACCGGAAGACAGAACCGGCTCGCTGCGCGCACCGTCGCGCCAACGCACATACACACACACGCGCTCGAGGTGAAGGTTGACCGTTGGAAATCCTCCGAACAGAGAGGCCTCACCACAAACGCGGTATCCCCAACCGGCATCACCCAACACGTGGTATCACCGCGGCCGTGTTTTGCCCGCGGGGACCAACCGCGGACAGCCAGTTTGGCGACGGACACAGAGTACCTAGCGCCCCGCGTTCGGCCGACCTGCGTTCGGTCGATCAGCACCGCTACCATCCCCATCCCCATCCCCATCCCGTACCGGCCAGGTGCTGTAAAAGAAGAGCTCGAGCACTTTGGCGTCCGGGCGGTGGTGGTTGTTGAGAACCTCGTTCAGCCGGGCCTGCAGGAAAAGCAGACACCGCGGAACCATTTTTGGAGGCCGCCGGGTACCTCTCTTAAGGTCGGCATTACAGCGCGCATGCGTCGCAAGGGTGGCACCCGCGGCGGTGACCGCAGCACTCAGCACCGGCAGTGACCGCCGTGGTGGCGGCAGTGGCGGTCGAGGGGAGCAGTCGCAGCAGCGGACGTGGCCGCGGCAGCACCACCACACGCCCCCGTGGCTGTCCGGTGGGGGCCACCGCGAGGGGGCCCATCGGCGACATCCCCCTCCTGTTCCCCGCCTCACCTTGACGAGCTCCGCGTTCCTGGCGATGCGATCCACAAACGTCTGCACGGAGGCACAGAGGCACGTGGCCGGACACATCACCGGTGGCCGGGTGGTGTGTTTCGACCGCACAGACTCGCAACCCGCCAAGTGCAAACGTTTCGCCGCGAAGGCACAGTTCATGCCCCGGCCAAGTCCCGACCGACGTGCCTACCGGCTGACCAAGCTTGCACCGTCGCTACCCCGCTGCCGGTGGCAACCCGCATCCACCCGGGGAGTGCATGGACTTGGTATGATGGTCTGTATCTTCGGACATGGTCCAGCCTCTAAGTGGCCCACGAACGGTGCGCCCCTACCACCCGACCCCGCACAAAGGCTCACGAATTTCGGCCCTTTCTTTATGTCACATGGCCGTGTCCCCTAGCTCCCCCACAGATGAACAGCACCCTACCCCACCCCACCCCCAGTGGCGGCCGGATAGGCATGTCACCCAGGCGCCCGCCCCCCTCCACAAAACCACGATCCTGCCGTACATCGTGGTCCGACGTGTTGTACAGATTGTCCACGCTCCCCACGGTGGAGAGGACATCCAGCGAGCGCACGTCAGTCATGATCTGCGCAGCACAGCACAGCACAGCACAGCAGAACACAACACAGGACGGTGCCGAACATCTTCAAGCACATCAGGCGTTGCATATAAACAAAGTGCAGAGCATTTCGGCGCAGACGGTTGAAGCGTCGCACAGCATGGCACCGCATAGCATGTGGCACGCCAGCGCGCTTCATTAGCGAGGGAAACGCAAGACGTGGATCAAGACCACACAGACCGTATGCCCCTCGCATGCGGTCGAGTGAAAGGCCGGACAACATGTCGCGCAAACGAAGGTCCCACAGCCTCAAAGGGCAGCAGAGGAGATCGCTCCCCGAAACCCCGACCAGCAGTCACAACCGGACCCAGCTCCGGTCGCCGCACGGTCGGACTGTCCGCTGCCGCGGCGTCGCATCGGCCCCCAGGCCCTCCGGAGCGATGCAGAGCTGCCCACGTACGGCACTCCACGACATCCTTAACTCTGCCTCATGCCGCGCGACACAAGTATATCGGTACACACACACACACGCCTCATGACGACTACCCGGAACACCCCTCTCAACCCACCCACATGAATGAATGAACGCTACAGCGGACCCACATGTCAGTCAAGACAACCGAAACCGCACCGAACAGCGCCGAACCGCCCCTCCCCCCCTCTCCCCCCCTCTCCCGGCCCGCCCCACCCGCACCCCCCCCACCTGGTGCATGTAGCGCTGCGCCTCCCCGCTGTGGCCCAGGTTGAGCATGCTGGCCCGCTGCGACTGGATGGCGGTCACCACCAGCGCGAAACACACCACGTGCACCAGCGCCAACAACCCCACCGTGATCAGCGCGTGCGTGCGGAACCGCTGCTGGACCTGCGGCGGGTACGAACAACACGGTACATCGATTGGGGGCGGGTAGCATCGGGGTAGTAAGTGCACTGGTAACTGATTTGGGTCGGGCGGGTTCTTGTTCTATGCACACACACACACACATATACACACACTCACATTGGGCGCCATTTGGCCCCTCGCATGTCACGCACTCCTGCTCTGCCTGCTGAAATAACACATACACGTACACACGTACACACGTACACACACACACACACCGACGGTTGCGCGTTCTCGCGGACCAGGTTTTTTCTACCGTATACACACACGCGGGTGGGCTCCTTGTTAAACACACACGCGCACCCACAGCGCCGCCTTTCCTGTTATTCTACGGGTCGGAACACGCGCACATGCCTTGCGCATACACACAACTGTGCGACGCTGCCGCGCCTTCGCATGTCACGCGCTCCTGCCTTGCCACGGCACTGCCCCTGCCCGCCCGCCCTACCAGCTGCGCCTGGCTCGAGTCCATCAGCTTGATCAGCTTGCGGAAGCGCTTGCCGCGCTTGTACTCGGCGCCACCGGTCCCTGGTTTCAAGCGAGATGGGCGACGTGCACCCGGCAAATATGACTCACATAAGGCCCCGAGCGAATGGAGCGATACTGGCGGTGCGAGAAGCGCCTGTGGTGGTGGTGGTGGTGGTAATGGTGGTGGTGGTGAAGTGCTGGCGAGACCTTCATGGGCGCTGGGGGCCGTAGTAGCCCCGGCCCACAGCTGAGCCGTGCTGTGCAGCGAAGAGGCAGTTCAACAAGGGCGATGCCACAGATGCAAGGCGGCCACACTACCACGGCTGCGGTCCCCACGACTGGCATCGGTATCATGCCGCTGGGGGGGGGTCGGGCGGTCTTCCCGCTAAACACTCCGTCCCCACCACTTCCGTGCAGAATCACATGTTCACATCCTAAGCCGCAGCAGCCGCAGCCGCAGCCGCAGCACAGTCACCGCGCGACACGCCCGCCTAACCATCCGGCCCCCAGCCAGCTCGCTACGTAGCCAGCCAGGCCGGCAGGCCGGCAGGCAGGGGGGGTTGGTTAGGACTCACCTGACTGTCCGGACATGGCGCTCTGGCCGCCCTCGCTGGCCGCGTCGTCGTCCGCGTAGCCGCCCAGATCAGATCGCATGCCGGGCGACAGGGGCGATGACCGGGCTGGCGGCTCCGGGGTGCCACCGAAGCCGGCGCTGTGCATCCGCGCCCGGGACACAACGACACCGCCGCCCGTGACATCGCCGCCGCCGCCGCCGCCGTCGCTGAAGTCGCCGCTTCGACGGGATTTGTCGTCATCGCTCTGCATCGTCGTCGCCGGCGGTCAAGCGACGGAGGGAGGCGGGATATGTGCAGCAGGCCGGGAGTCCCTTAGCAGAAGAACGCTCCACACACACACAGGCATGCGCGGTTACTACCCGGTAAAGACGTCTGCCCCTCCCACAAGCCGAGGCCGCAAGACCCGCCCCGGGACGCACCTGCCCATCTGGCTTGACTGTGTTTTGGTAAAAGACGCCTGCGGCCGGGTCGCCGGGTAGGAAGCGGGCGGAGGGACCCGGCGGGGGTATTTGAACTACTGGCAAGGACGAAAATTGGTTGTGGACGCCGGTGGGCGGCAGCAGGTCGATGGGTTACGCTTGAAAGGATGCGGTTGTGCTTACGGTTGCCATTGCGGTTGCGGTTACAGTTGCCACTGCGGTTGATGTTACAGTTGCGGTTGCGGTGACGGTTGCAATTGCGGTCACGACTGCGACTGCGATTGCGGGGACGCTCACCTTTGCTGGCCACCCATGTGGAGATGCGGGCGTTGCCGCTCAGATCCTTCCTCTGCAGGCAAGGGTGCGGGCGAGGGGCGAATCATGCAATAACAAGTGTGGGGACTGAGAGGGCTGCCAACAGAATTGAGAAGCACGGTCCAACAGAACCACCGACCCAGATCGACCGGTTTCGGCGCGGCCCGGGGGCAGCTTGGGGCATCACCACACCGATGACATGTGCCGGGGCCCGGAGCAACTCTCACAGGAGGAGAAGATCCGACGACTTCACAGCATGTGAGGGACAGCACCTAATTCCTATGGACTACACTACCCCACGACGTCGTACCAGCCCGTTGACGCTCTGACGGTCTTCACTTTCCCCGACGGATTGGACGTCCACAGCACCGGTCCCTGCGAGCGGTCGACCACGATCGCGGAAGGGCTCCATAGTTTTGGTTTCGGGGCCTCGGGAGCAAGAGGAGGGAGGGGAACCCGGGGGCCAAGAGGGACGGGGGACATCGCCGCCCTGCCATCGCCCACCATGCCCAAGGCACAAGCCAAAGGTCCGTGCCTGGGCCCCGGGCGCGGCTCAAGCTATTGGCTCACAGGTTCGTCCGAAAAGCTGCCTGGGCATCCGCGACCAATCATTAGGAAGAGCCAGCGTACCAAGGTGTGGTTTAACACGCCCCCACCAGCCCGCCCTCCTTAGCTTAGGTTCCGCCGGTTCCCGCTTGGTCGCTCCTCGACCCCGACCCCGACCCCCAACTCGACCCCCTCCCCAAGCCCCATCCCGACCCCGCTCCCGGGAGGCATGGGCCTTCCCACCCACCTCGGATGGCGCCTCGCAGCAGCGGGTCATCCGCGTCCAAGACCTTGGAGAACGGCGACCTCTGCAACTCAACGTCCGCCGAATCCACCCGCTCCACCGGCGCCTTCGACCTCGGCGGCAGGCCGCTTCCCCGCCGCACCGCCGTCCGCGCAGCCTCGCCCTCGCCGGGGACCGCACCCGCGCCGCTGCCGCTGCCGAGGCCGCTGCTGCCCGTCGCGGCCTTCACCAGGCCCGCCAGTTTACTGCGCCCGACCAGGTGCGCGGCTTTGCCCGTGGCGCCTGTGATGCCCGGGGTGGGGATCCCGTCGCCGGTCAGCAAGTCAGGCGGGATGGGGGAGGCCAAGGTCACGGGGCCGTCGTGGAAAGCCCCCGAGGTGTAGCCCGTCTGCGTGATGGCGTCCAAGCCGTCCATGCCGTCCAGCGCGAGCGAGTCCGCGCGGGGCAGCCCGTTGCCGCCCGGCGTGTCGGCCGCGGGCGAGGAGCCCGGAGGCTTCCCGGCAGCGGCGGCGATAGCCGTCGCCCTGCCGCTGCCGCTGGGCGGGGAGCCGAGGATCAGCTTGGCCTGCATCTCCTTGGAGGGTTGCGGCGCGATGGGCGACGGCGGGGCCACCGGGGACCCAGCCCGGGGAGCGGCCATCGAGACGAACTTGCCGCTGACGGCGCCGGAGGTCGGGGCGGCGGCGAGCACCGCAGGGGCGCTGTTGCTGTTGTTGTTATTGGCGTTCGCGGCGGCGGCAAGGGGCTGAGGTGCCGAGGGCAGGGAGGTCAGGGTGGGGCGTAGGGAGCTGCCGCCGCCGGCGAGGGTGCTGGCGCCGGCGGGGACGGGGATCAGGGGGGCCGCGTGGACGCGGAGGATGGCGAAGAACGGCTGGTTGCTGCCGGGCTTGCCCACCACCTGCACGTCCAGGCTCAGCGGCTGGCCGTCGGCGTGGCTGGCCGGCAGGACCAGGACGGGGCCCACCTGCACAGGCGCGGGGAGGGGTCCAACACGACCAGATTTATTATCAGATAAACACCCAAACACGGTAATTAATTTCTCGGTGCCACGCTGGATTGGAATGACGCAATGCAATCCAGGGAGGGCAAACGAAGTTCCCGACCAACAGGCCCAGGGGCCCCGGGGATGCACCGGCGTGCTTGCTTTCCCACCACCACCACCACCACCACCACCACCACCACCACCACCACCACCACCACCGCCGGCGACGATCGACGCCCAGGTGTACGGGCCCGGTACCGCGCAGCAAAGCCGTGTCGGCCGCAGCCATACCTTGACCGAGGTCTCTTTCTTGGTTGACTTGAGGCTGCTCTTCTTGGTGCCGTGCAGCGACAGCAGGTCGCCCGGGCGGGTGCGGCCCTGCGGCAGGGCCACCAGCTCCCCCAGCATGCTGCCCACCAGCGACTGGCTGGGCACGCCGAACAACAGACCCGCGGGTCGCGTCTGCTCCTCCAGCACGGCGCGCACGCGGCCCGTGGCTTCTAGATCCAACACGCCCGTAACGCTCGCGATGGGCCATAGGTCGATGAAGATGGAGGGCGGGTCGTCGCTGTCGAGGCCGGCCGCAGGCCCCTCGAAATGCACCTGGGAAGGAAGTGTCCAGGTAAGGGCGCGCGAGATACCAATGGTGGGTCCAACGCACGATCGGTCGGTGACCTCCAGAGGCAGGCCGGCGATGGCTCGGCCGGCGATCGCCGCCGCGAGCAGGCCACGGCAAGCGCACCGCGGGACAGGGCCAGCCCGCGACGTCTCCAAGGAAGACCGCCCACAGCAACCTCGCCCGACCGCATGGCCTCCGCCCACCCACCCACCCACTCACCCAGCCACCTATGGAGCCACCGACCCACCCGCCCCCCCGTCCATGCAACACGCACCTGCATGACCGCATGCCGGATCAAGGTGGCCCGGGCCGCCGCCGCGAGCTCCATGATGCCGCCCTTGCTGGGCTTCGTTGGCGGGCACACCCGGACCCGCCAGCTGTGGTCCGGGGAGGACAGCGACCGGCCCACCAGCGCCATCAGCATCCGGGGGCCCGGGGTGGACAGCCGCGCGCCGTCGGGGCCCGCGGCCTCCTCAATCAGCTCCCACACTCCCCGACCGATAATCTGGGTTTGGCGGCAGAATCGGTGGATGGATGGATGGATGGATGGATGGATGGATGGATGGATGGATGGATGGATGGATGGATGGATGGATGGATGGATGGATGGATGGATGGATGGATGGATGGATGGATGGATGGATGGATGGATGGATGGATGGATGGATGGATGGATGGATGGATGGATGGATGGATGGATGGATGGATGGATGGATGGATGGATGGATGGATGGATGGATGGATGGATGGATGGATGGATGGATGGATGGATGGATGGATGGATGGATGGGATGCGTGGGGGCAATAGGGGGGTTCCCGTGTCACTCATCCGCCCATGTCGAGAAACGGAGTGTGGGCAACATGCGGCTGGGCTTCAGGCTGCAACACACCAAGCGCGAATCGGTTCATTTTGTGGTTGGCTTGTTAGTGGATCCCGGTGGGCCTAGGGGCCCAGTTCACTCTTTCGAATGGGGGGGCCGGGGGGTGAATTTGCTCGAGAGAACGCCGGCGTCTGACTGCCCCGCCCGTCGCGGCCCTGGAGCTCTCTCCATGGGGGGTTTGTTCCGCGCCCAAAGCCATCCCGCCGACCTCGACCCCACCAGCCCTTGTCAATAAAGACCGCGAAACCGCAAAAGGGCAACAAACCGATAACCGCCGACCTCGACCACCATCCCACCATCCCCCGAGTTCGCCGCACCTGGCCCGGCTCCAAGCCAAACAGCCTGGATGACCCCTCGCTGATGGAGGCCACCAGACCCTCCTCCGTGACCCCCAGACGCAGGCGGCGCTCCCCCAGGGCGGACTCCAGGGAGGAACTGCGTGCGGGCAAGGGCGCACGTGGTTGGGGGGGTTGGCACAACGCATTCGGGAGACGGGTGAGTGCCGATCAAGCAGACAGCAGGAAGCACGCCACCAGGGGACCTGCTTGCATTTTATGTTGCCGCCACGGACCTCCATTCCTTGTCGTCCTTGCGTGTTGAAGTACACGGCAACCCCGCCAAACAGAGCTGCGACGTGCCACAGATGTGCGTCCTTGTCGACGATGCGCACGGCGTCTATTACTTTCTCTACTCTCGAGCAAAATCACTCTCGAGCAAAATCACGCGAACACGGTCGCCTCCTCCCCACCGGTTCAGCCGCACGACGTGGCATGTCTCCCCCGAGGTCTCGATGCTGGTGACCGAGACGTGCATGTACAGCGGCTTGCCGCCCGCCGTGCGCAGCTCCAGGGTGGGCCCGGGCAGGGCGGGGCAGCGACAGCTCCAGGCGCTGCGGCCGGGCGGGGTGACCGTGGCCGAGTCCTGCAGCGACAGCGCGAGATCGGGTGGGCCCGGAGGTCTCCTCTCATCCCATCTCACCGGGACACGCGCAGCCGCGTCCCCATCCGCACGTCATGCATCCACGTCTCCGTATGCCGAAACCCATCTCAACATCCCATTTTACGGTGCCATCATCAACATCATCGACTTGTAATCATCCCCACTTGAGATCTGTCGCCCCGTGCGGCCCTGCCTAGCACACAGACGATGCATGTGCGACCGAAAGCCCACGGTGTGTTTGTTGTTTACCGTCCAGGTGCCCAGCAAATAAAATACGACGGCGGCCGTCTCTGATGCGACAACAAGATTGAGATCCAAAACCAAATTCACACTCAAATTTGGAGCAGCTACATTGCACATTACTACACACACACACACACACAACACACACACTCAACGCTCTGGACCACTGCAGCACACACCACTACAACTACCACGACTACACAAGACGCCGCCATAGATTCCGTACCCTGCCGTACGTACCCTCAGGAACTTCATGTGCATGTCCTTCCAGGGCGCCGGCAAGAAGTCGAACAGCGTGTACCCCTCCAACTCCTCGTCCGCCGGCAGGTGGACCGCGGGCGCGGCGGCGGGCGCCTGGCCCCCGAGCCCCGCCACTGCACTCCCCGGACCGCTCGCGGCCCCCGGCAGCTGCTGGCTCATCTGCGCGCCCAGCCGCCCGCCCTGCACAGCCCCCCGCGTGACGTCCTTGAGGCTGGTGACCACCTCCGACGACACGTGGGAGATGGCGCCCTTGCGGTTGACCACCAGCAACTGGGTCGGGTCGCTGTCCAGCTTGATGCGGATCTCTAGGATGGGCACCTCCGAGGTAGCTGCGGCACACCCAGGAGGCGGGGCGCAGCGCGGAGGCCGTCGTTGCAGATCACAGCAACAAAGCCGGGAATGAACCCGGGCGGAGGTGGGAAGCTGGGAGCGAGAAGGGAATGAGGACCACGCACAGGACGCGGTAGCGAGCGAGGCGAGGGCGGACCCTGGGGTGCATAGCGGCAGGTACCGTAATCCTCAACAGGCAGGAAATGACGGTGGTAGACGCAAGCAACCCTCCCTGCAGATGGACTCACTGCTGGACGACTTGACGGTGACGGTCGCTCGCAGCAACTCGTGGTGGTACTTGTGGGCAACGACGCACTTGACGCCCGCGGCGGGCTGCTGGTCCGTCCCGCCGGAGGAGGTGGCGACGGCGAGCAGTCTAGGGAGGGGCCGGGGCACGTGAGGAGGGACGGGCGGCGGCGCGGTCACTGGTCAGGTGGGCGGAGGACGCGCCGCGCGCCGCGAATGGGTGGCGCAGGGCCCCATGCACGGCCGCATCGGGAGCCTCATAACCGTTGCAAGATGGACCCGTAGTCGTGTGCTGTTGCCGTTCCAAACCCGGCGGCCTCGAAAGGATTACACCTCACCCACTGGCAGCCGGACGCCAGTAACGCCCGCCTGCTTGTTTACATTAGACTACCGTCTGTGGCTGCGCCAAGCCTGAACGTCACTACTGACGCAGAAATTGTCGTACACGTGAACACCATCCATCCACACTCAACGTGCATACCACGCAGTGCGTCACAACACACCCAACGCACCGGCCCATCGTGTCGCCTCCGGCCAGGTCGACCTGCAGCGGCCTCGCGGCCTGGCCCCTGCCCCAGCCTCCGGCACCGCTCTCTTCGTCCGTGTTGGCTAGGACGCCGGTGTTCTCGGGCTCGCCCACCAGCAGGGACAGGAAGGCCATCAGGTTGGAGCCGTTCACCTCGGCGGCACGCCACCTGCACTCACGAAACGCACGCGCATGTGCAACCACAAACATACATATCGAGCTCACACACACACACACACATGTACAGAGCAATGCACCGTACACAGGCATGCAAAAATGACATAATGGAGTCGCAGCTCCAGCCCACGCCCTCCGGTACACGGGCCCGCTCTGCCAGGCGCGGAATCTTCGTCCCGATTGCGCCACAGCCTCCGCCCCAGCCCGCACACCGCAGTCCACGTACCAGCCCGCACACAACACACTGTCGCCCGCCCTCCTACCCATCCAAACCCCCACCCGCCCGGCCCCGGAGGAGCTCGAAGTCGTCACCCCCCCGGCGGAGAGCCACCCGACCCACCCGAAGTTGGACACAAACTGCGGGTCGCACGCCGCCACGGTGCCGTTGGGTGACGCCCACACGCTGGCGATGCCGCTGACGGGTGGAATGGGCTCCATCATGACAACGAAGGTCGAGTCCTCGCCCACACCTGAGGTGCAGGGGCGGGTGTGGGGGCAGCCAGTCTAACACGCCGCTCCTCGCACTTGCACAATTCACCATGGCGGGTGCCACACCGCAAAATCAGCCATGCCCTGGTGCCTTGTGGCCTCAACCGGCCAATTTAGCGCACACAGCATATAAAATCAAGTTGAACAGCTGCAAGCAAAATGCAGGGCAAAGAGCAGACAGCACAGGAAACCAAAGCCTGCAAGCTGTCGACGGTCGAAACGGTCGGCGCAGTGGTATGAGGCGATGCAATGAAGGCCGGCCCGGGTGCGACCACGCCCCAGGTGCGACCCAGCACCAGCCACCCGCATCGAGGCCGCGTTGGGGCGTTGGGACCCCGGGGGGTAGAAGAAGATTGGCAGACACATTGAAAGCCCGGGGGGTTGGGCCAGAGCCCAGCCGCCCCGAAGGCCCCCAGTCCTCCGTCCTCCGTCCGCGGCCTCTCACCTGACACCTTGCGCATGAAGAGCTTCACGGGGAAGGCCAGGCGGTCGTAGTGCATGCCCACCAGCACGTCCTGGAAGGCCTCCGTGTCGTCGTGGGCGATGCCGCTGTCCATCACCGCCACCGTGGACACCAGCGCGGTGAGCCGCTCGTTGACCAGGCGGACGGTGTGGGGCGCCAGCAGCGTCGCGAGCGGCTTCGCCTCCAGCGCGCCTGGGGTTGCGCATGCGGAACACACGCACGTAGGTAGGTAGGTAGGTAGGTGGGTAGGTAGGTCGGTAGGTAGGTAGGTAGGTAGGTAGGTGGGTAGGTAGGTAAATTGTCTTTCACAAACATCATCAGTCATCGACGAGCGTGAGTAGCACGCAGCGTGGGATGTGTCCATCACGCCGTCAGCTACCCCGCAGGTGCGAGATGCAGCGAAGGGCAACCCGCAACGCCCCGCCCCGCCCCGCGACGCGGAATGCGGGTGCGCCACTTCCCAACAGCACCACCACCACCCGGTGCGACACCGCCACCCAGCGCCGCGAGCACATTGCACGTCTTCATCGCACCACCAACGCACCTCGTTTGTAGCCAAAGAGCAGGTGGGTGTGGCGGTTGGCCTGCAAGGGTGGGATGCCACACAAGCACACACACCGGCACTTGAGCGCAACCACACGCTTCACCAACGCGAAGCGCTGTAAACGCTCGACCTCACAGCGACAAACAGACAAGCATCAGATGCTGCGATGCAGGTATTGCAAACCCTAGTAGTTCACCGGACCGACGGAGCTCACCATCTGAATCTCGCCCGCCGCGTTGATCACCATCACCGCCGTCGCCATCTCGTCCATACGGCCCAGCGGCGTGCCTGCAAACAGGGTTGGTTGGTTGGTTAATTGGTGCGAGCATATCGTGGTATGGAGGACTGAGAGCAAGCGCGCCAAGCATGCGCAGAGTCGACTATCTTTCAGTCGGCGGTGAGTTGAGGACATGATGCACGCCACCGGGCGCATGCCGTGCCGCCTCAATCAGACAGCAGCCGCGGGACTACCAACTTGTGTGCAGGCATGCCGTTGTGCGGGTTCGGATCAGCGCATCAGCTGCAGGGTGCGGGCGACGCCAAGCGCCCCTCCCCCCCCAATGACGTGCCGTCATCAGTTCCTCACCGTCCGGCAGCAAGGGGCCCCGGGCGTCCCCGTTCTTGACCTCCTCCAACCGGTCCGCCTCCGTGAAGTACTCGGACTGTCAATGGGACCAGACAAGGTGGGGCGGACAGATGACGGGAGGAAGGGACACGCGGGCCCGCCACGCGGGACCACCAGGTCACGAACGTCGAGGGAGCGCGGGTCAGGTCTTGGCCGCGAGGGAAGGCGCCCTTGCAGCTGCCTGCAGCTTCCGCAGCCCACTACGGTGCCATTACCGCAGCTTTCTGGCGCCGGTCCCCCCTCCGCGGAAACACCAGCCGGGCAGTCAGTCAGCCGGGGCACTCACCGCGCGCCACGGGTCGTTCTTGATCGTCTGGAGGAACTTGCCGTACAGCCGTACCAGCTTGGGGTTATGGCCGTAGTTCTCCAGCACGACGCGGTAGGCTGTTTGCGCCTGTGGCCACGCCGACGAGCCATTGCGCAAACCCAGTGCGAACAGAAATGAGGACGACGCAGGTTCCAAACAGGGCCCGAAGCGGACCTACGCAGCCCTCCTGCGCGTACCCAATGCGCTGATGCTCCACGACTGTGTTGTGTTGCTGGTGCACCAACATCGAACCCATCCCCATCTGGCTGCACCGAAACCACATCCAACTATCCCCAGCCAGCAACCTATACTAACCCACATTCACTCCATGTCGCCATCCAGCCCGCCAGCCAGCTAGCTGCGAGACAACCCACCCACCCACCTGGGAGACCGAGCTCTCAATCCGGCTCAGCGCCTTGCTGAGGTGCATGAAGGACACCTTGGAGGCGTCCAGAGCTTTCCTGCGAGGCGCGCAGGCGCGAGACACGGCGCAGCGGCACGGCATGGAGGCAGACCGTCAAAGACGGCCGCGAGAGATTATGCTCTTCCTTCCCCTCACCGCACCCGCACGCGGGCCAACTGTGTTTCCGTGGTGGACGGGGTCGGTCAAGAGCTGCTGCACATCTCCGATGAAACGGCCTTGCGCTCGCCAACTTGAGGATTGCCTCCGTGGCAGCAGTGATCTGTCATCCTCGCGACAGCACGGTGAAACGGGCGGCATCCGCGGACGTGCAGTGCCCAGGCCGGCATCGAGACCCCATCTCCACAAACAACCCAACCGGCCCAACCCGGGCCCGCCATCCGCTCACCAGAAGTTGCACATGGCCTGCAGCGCCTCGCGGTGGAGCCGCACCACCATGCGCTGCTTGCGCTGGTACTCCACGTAGCTGCAAAAAAATGCGGCCAGGGTGGGGTCGGCATGTGTGAGTGATGACCGTGAAGGCACGGGGCAAGGGTGCAAAGTCGGTCGAGGGGCGCTGCGATTGCTTTCCATGGGTGAGCCGGTATACATGCCGGCGGTACCGCTCGCCGGTACCTCGCTGCTGAACGCGCCGGTCCTCCCCGGGTTTCGAACAGAACAGAACCAACCTCCGCTTCGCCAATCCAACGTCCACTGCCGCTAGAGGGAGAGACCACAAGGCCCCTTTCCCGCACCCGGCAGCTCCCAGCGGACTCACCCCAACAGGTCCATGTTGGAACCGGCATTGGCGCTGTTGCCCGCGGCTTTTTGCTGCGGCGGCAAGACAGCGGGCGGGCGGGAGGGCAGGCGGTGGGGCACACCGTCCAAGTCAGTGGAGACCAGCGGAGCCAGCCAGCGACCGATCGAGGGCGGGTGCGTGTTGTCACACAATCCCCCCCCACGCACACACACACACACACACACACACACACACACACACACACACACACACACACACACACACACACACACACACACACAGCGCTCTTCCGACGCCGCAGCCATCTTTTCTTTTTAGGGTTCGGACAATGGGTATATTATACACGCATACGGGCAAACTAATCGGGCGCCAAACTAATCGGGCCCCTCGCATGTCACGCATTCCTGTCCTGCCAGCCTTAATAACACACACACACACACACACACACACACAACCCCTACACATCCCCGTTTGTCGCTGCGGGGTTGACAGCCCGTATAACCACAACCCCTTCGCTTCCCCCGCATATCGCACTCACACCCCGTGCGGGGTCACCCGGCTCCGCAGGAGAGGGCCTCACGGCCCTCCCAGTACATGGGGGCAGGGTAGACCGGTCACGGCGGTGGCACGCACGCCCCCGCGTCCTCAACCTGATAACAGGGACGGCGATCCGCAGCTGGCCCGGGGGCTGTACGAACTCACCGTGGCCTGCTGATGCCGTACAAACATGATGAAACGGCACATGAGGCTGGGGTTGAGCTTTCGGGCGTCCTGTCCGCCGAGGAGGGGGAGGGGGGGAGGAAGAGCCCGGGCAGCGAGGACGCAAGTGTCAGGGGCGGCAGAGCGGCGCAAGAGGGGGGGGGGGTAGCAGCACCGCATCGCAGGGTCAGGAGCCGAGGTCGCGCTAGGGTCAGGAGCGGCGCGGGGGCGAAGGGGGGCGACGACAGCATGCCACCATCGTCCGGTCAAATGTCGCATGGATTCGGCCGTTCCCAAGCAGCCTTTCTCTACGCGTGCCGCGCTCAAGCTGATCAAGAAAGACATGACTGCCCTAAGCTGGGGATCGAACGTGCGGCCTGGCGGCTCCACTTCCGCAGGCGCCCCCCCCGCCAGTAAAACGCCATGTAAGACAACGGGAACTGATGCAGGGCGCGCGATTGCGTCACGGCCCGGCGTGCCAGCAGCATACCTCGATGCGGCTGCTGCCGCTCTGGCTGACCCCCAACACGTCGATCATGAAGTTGGCGTGGAGGAGCACCATGTAGGCGCTGCTGGGGAACATCGCCAGGCCCGCCTGCAGAACGAACATCGCATCGCGCGACAAGCGGGGAGCGCGCGCGCTTAAAAATGATCGATACAGCAAACCAACCCTATTCAGGACCCCGTGCTCTCAGAACAGCAAAACTGCCTGCCGTGACTGTCAGCCAAATCGAGAACAAAAAGCACGACAGCGCGACGGCAACACAGCCAGTAATCAACGGCGCGAGAAGGGGGTTCGCGCGGGCCCCAGGTTGGGATGGGTGACGACACCAAACGCATCCGCATCTGCATCTGCACCGCCGCAGCTCCGAAACCATACACCTCCCGGACAGGCCTCCTCACCTTGATGACCTGGTGCGCCCGGTTGACCGCATCCGAGTCCAGCGTGTACCGGTCCTTCCACACGCGGCCACACCTGAAACGGTTGATGCGTGGGTGAATGGATGGATGGATGGATGGGGCCCGCGGAGGTGAGGCCACGGCTCATGCGGACACGTCACGTGCGGAGGCAGGCAAGGTGCATGGACAGGCGGTACCGGGGAAAGGGTATAGGACATTGGTAGACATTTCCTATACCTACCCTCCGGTACCACCGGGGGTGGGGTTACAAAGAAAAACCAAACCCAGAAACGATCCCGGGTACACCCAGAAGTACGCGAAATACTACCGACGGTCTAATAACCGAAAAGGTGCACCGAAAAATTGGTGTCATGGGCTCACAAACGCGCCGTGTGCACCCGCGGACAAGCCTGGACTTCCCGTCTTGCACGACGGTACCACACGCTACGAAGCGGGCCATCGCAGCACGTACTTACCTGCAAGCCTTGACGCTCGCACCCCAACCAGGACCCGTGTACAGCTCTGCTACGCATTTCAGCTGTGTACAGCTCTGCCACGTGGCTTCCAATACCCTCCACCCGCCTGGACGCCCCTTAGCCCTGCTCGGCACCCCACCTTGCAACGATCTCCACGTCGCGCGGGTCGTCCAGGTTCTCGCACACGTCCTCCAGCCGGACGTCGGGCTTGGCATTCCTGTAATGATGAGAGGACCCCGCACCGAGACATCACCGCACAGCCAGGGCGACAGGGAGACAGGAGCAGGTTGAGTTGCAGCCGGGGGAAGAGTGGGCTGCACGCCACGACGCAGCGGCGGGCACACACAACACGCGACATCAGCACACAACGACGACGGCACACACACCAAGGTCACAGCGCCACCAAGCCCAGCTGCGCGCTTGGCCTTGTCTGGCCGTTTACCACGCGGGCTGTCGTATTTGGCTCTGCCGTACTCACGCCAGGGCCTTGAGCGCCGTCCGAGTCATGTTGCGGATGACCGTGAAGGAGGTGAAGGCGCCGGTGAGGAAGGCCGGCGCCAGCCCCACCAGCATCACCAGCGTCATGATTTCCTGCCAGTCGCCGAGCTTGCTGCCCTTGATGCCGGGGTGGAACACCAGCAGCATCAGGGCAACGCAGGACCACATGATGGTTGCCGCCACACCTCCCTTGAGGTAGTTGACCCAGGAGACCAGGTGCGGGCTCTGCAGGGGGCGGGGCGGCAGGGAAGGCGGATGGGCAGCGCGGGCGAGGTGGCAATGCGGGGAGCAGAGGAAGGCAGGGAGCCGGTGAGACGACGAACCGTCACCCACACACCCCACCCGCGACGCACGCATGCTGCTGCGTCGCGTGGCGGGAACCATCACAGCTTCATAGCGTAGCAGGAACCATCACAGGCTGCCCACCGCAACCCCAGGCACCTCCCGTGCAGAGCTGGGGCGCTACCCGCAGCCCTCCCGCCGCTGTGTGCTGTGATGTCCTGCGCCCTCAGCACCCTGTCGCTTCGTCACCGCTGCCCCACCGCTGCCCCACCCGCGTCTCTCACCGGGAGGGAAGGCTAGGGCCCCCACACTCACCCAGCGGAGGCTCTGCCAGGCAAGCGCTAGCGACAGCGCCAGATAGACGCAGGCCGACACCTTGGGCCAGCCCAGGAACACGTCCACCAGCGTCATCAGCGCCTGAGCGCGGACAGGGAGTGAACAGGCATTGGAGTTGGGAGGCATATGCAAACTGCGATGACGCTCGCCAGCGCAGGGGACCGGTGCGGACAGGCAACCCCCCACCCCACCACGCACGCAGCGACGGGGTCACAGTTGTTGGACACACCTTAGTCACGGGGTGAGTTACTTTGCTGGCCACACCTAAGTCACGGGGTGAGTCACTTTGCTGGCCACACCGAAGTCACGGGGTAGGTTCCTTTGCTGGCCACACCGAAGTCACGACGGACAGTTGCTGGGAGGCCATGTCCCGGGCGACGCACCTTGATTGCAAAGGCCATCACCTCAGCCCCGCTGTGCCCCAGGGCCAGCGGCCGACGAGACAGCGGATTGACCTCCACCTGAGGCGGCGGAGGCGGACGTGGAAGGGAGTGTAGGAAATTGGTAGATGTGGAGGGGAGGACGGCGTCGTGACCGGACCAGTGAAGGGGCGGAGACCAACAGTCGCGACGGCAACCAGATCGGCCCCTCCCAAGATCGCCGGCGAAGGCACCAAGCTGCTGGCAGGTGCTCGCAGCTCGGTGTGCTCAGAAAGACGGCCACCCCGGCAGCTCGGTATATGCCTGATACACGGTGTGCCGGATGTGAAGTACTTCACAGGCACGCACGAGGGTCAAGCACAGACCACGACGAGTCGCATCCGGGGCGGGGTTCGGATAGTCGTGTCGTGCAGGGCGCCTGTTCGACGACACAAACCCCCGCACAACAGCGTGTGGGTCCAAGACGGCATCGCGGCCCGCTGCCTATCACCGGCAGTTGCGTTGCGTCCCGACACCGCCCCGGTCCTCACCTCGGCCATGTTCAGCAGGAGCGCAATCGTCACGAAGAGCACCAGGCTGAGGGCCGACACGATCGCATGGAAGATGTGCGGCGCGGTGGTGCAGCCTGCAAGGGGACAGCGCACAATATGTATGTGGGGATCAAAAAGAATACTAAAACAAACCCAGATGTGGGGGTTCATAATAAAATTGAAAACAAACCCAGAAACAAATAAGATGTGAGGGACCAGGTCCACGGCGGCGGCGAGTGCGGGCGCAGCAGGGATGCACAGAACCATGGGAACTACCGCGGGGTGCTCCGTTCCGTGATTTAACCCTTCAAAAGGACTACGCCATCCACGCCTGCGAACCGGACCACCCATCGGCATCCACCGGCAGACACGCAACCGGCGAAGGCCCGTGGGAAACGCCGCAGCACATGCTTGTCATGGGCTCATGGCCCCCCACGCGCCAACGACACGTGTCGAGCTGTTGCGATCGCAACAAGACCTGTGGCGGGGCATGCAGCCAAGCGGCTGGGATCTATACTCACTGTATTCGGGAAACAGATTCATGTGGAGGCGAGGTCCACCGCCACCCGTGTAGTTGCAGCTGATGCCGAGCTGCGGATCGGCAGGCGTGACACAGCGGGGTCGGCAGGCGTCACATTGGCAGACGCTACACAAGCCGACACGGGTACTGACACGGGTCGGCGACCGGGCGCATAGTTTCACGCACACCAATACCGCGAGCCGGTGTAGCCGGACACAGGGTCAACCGGGGGAACTACACCAGCGGGCACCGCACGCGGGTGCTGATTACTGATTGAACGGGCAGATCCCACGTCCAGGGTCCCACGGCACCGCACCGGAACCTCTGGCCCCTGTCGCGAAATCCGCAGGATGGGGTGAAATTTACCGGTAATATATACCCTCACATGTCGGAACCCCGATCACCGCATCGGGCGCCTTGGTTGGCGTGCCGTGGAAGGGAGCACGCTCCTGACCCAGCCGCATCGCCGCGCTGCTACCCGCGCGGAATGCACGCGATTCGCCTTTCACACGACCCGGAACACCCACACATCCCGGAGCTGCAACCCGCCGGCATTTCTCGTGCTGCCCTTCTCGACCTGTCCGACCTGCCCCGGCCGCATAACCTACCTGCAGCAGGTTGAGCGAGGCCACATCGAATGCCTGGAAGAAGACGCTGCTGAAGACCCGGAGCACCTTGATGGGCCACACCACCGGGAACTTGTGCTCCTTGAAGCACCAGGCCACCCACACGCACAGACACACGTTGCCCATCAGCAGCGCCACCATGGCGTAGAGCACCGCCAGGTACGCCCCGTACCCCTGCGGAGCAGGAACAGCCCCCAATTGAGGGCGCACGCTGATTAGGCGACCCCCGGTGGTGGGTTGCTGAAGTGCCATCGAGCAGCACCCCGGTGTGCGGGGCGGAATACAAGTCCAGCACCGCGAATGTGGCAGGGTGCTTTACGGTCCGCTGGGGTTGGTCCACTCCACAGGCCACCCAGCAGGGCGCACGGTCCGCTGGGGTCGGTCCGCCACCGCCACCCAGCAGGCCGCGCAGCGGTAACACCGCTGTGGCACCTGCCCGTAACGCTTGTCCCGCAGTCCAGCTGCGCCGGCGCAAGGGCTGAGCTGTGATGCTGCTGGTCGCGCCAACGTCCAGCAGCATCGCTTGATGGCTGTGGTTAAGCTGGGCCTCCACCTCCGCAGCCTCCACCGCCGCCGTGCTATCGCTGTACGAACGGCGGCCGCCCGGAGGCCCGGGCACTTTCCCGCCGCCGTGCCGTCTGTCTCCGGCGCCGCGCAGATACGGCCGTGCGTACCATGCCACGGCCGCCCACTGCCACCCGACCGCTGAAGAGCCGCCGCTGAGCCCGCCCGCCAGAGCTGCCCGCCGGGCATCATCCAGTGGCAGGTCGCCCGCCGCCACGAGACCCGCGGGCTCGTCCACTGAAGGCGTGTGAGCTGTTGCTGCTGCACCCCTGCCTTGCTCCAGTCAACTGGCATGTCCGCCGCACAAGACATCTGGACTGCCCAGCCCACGTACACCGCGCGCATTCAGGTCCCCACGACACCTACACCGCACCACACGTGTCCACGTGCGCGGCTCCATTCCGGGACGACGGGCAGGAGGACCCTGACCGCAGCCACGAGCAACCGCGCACAAACCATGGCCCTCACGCGTTGTTAACCCAAGGTCCGTCACTGCCATTGGCCCAGCATTGCCCCGGAACTGGGAGCAGCCCGCGCTCTGTACGGTCTTGGTACTGCGCCGCCGGCTACTTACCAGGTCCGCCAGCCACGTGAAATTGAGTACACTGACGATAACCCATGCACTGGCGGGCGGCGGGCGGGCGGAGATGTGGCGCAGTAAACGTTCGGGTTCATCTGATAAGAAACAACGGCAGGTAAAGGGCCGTCCTGACAGCAAGCTAGACAGGTCGTGGAGCCGGGGGCTAGGGATGCCCTGCCGGATCTGCAAGCACTTGACGTGTTGTCAATCGGTAAAAATGATGAAGCCCCCAGTACCTCCCAACAACGGATTGATTGTGATTCCCTTGCCAGCGAGGGCGGAGCGAATGAGGGCTTGCCCGAATATGGGGCCACTTACGTCCCGCCCTCTTTGATGCGCCAGCCCTGTTTTCCTGGGTTGATGACAGTTGTGAACAGCTGCCACGCATCAAGCAAGATCTTCAGCAAGGTCCAGCGGTATCGGATGCGGGTCTCGCTGTTCTCCTTGCTGCAGGAGCGCATACCGGTTGGGGGAGCGGGGAGGTGTGCGATTGGTTACGTTCGAGACCCTCCAAGTCTACTACTGTGCTCATTGCTACTACTCTCATCACTTGTAAACCGTGTAGAGGAGACACCGGCAAGAATCTACATGCAGTTTTTGAGGACGTAGCGGCACGGACTGCGACCCAGCCCTTCGACGTCTCCCCGTCGCGCGGGCCTGTCTCACCTTAGCGTGAAGAGCACTCCAAAAATGCCGTTCTGAAAGCACATTTTAAACAATTGGCGGGAAGCACAGATATGGAAGCGGTCGGAGAAGTTCACACCGCAGGTCCCTTCGACTGTTTCCTAGCTATTTCGCCTACCCGGACAATGGCAGGCAAGAAAGGATACGAAGCGAAGGACGAGATGCACTGCTATGCTAGTGTCCTGGATGACGTCTTGTGCGCAAACGTTTGCCCATGGTTCGTTAGCATCTACCTTTAATGCCTGCAACAAGCCTTCAATGCCACGACCCCAGTGCTAACAATGCCTGGTACCTAACATCATCCTACAACTTTGATTTACCCAAATCGGACCTCTTACCTCCAAGGGTGACCTCCTATCCAAGAGGTCTTCACCACTTCCTTCTTGACGTTCCCGTTCCGCTCTACAATCGCCATACAAAAATACCACAACATCATCAAAGATTCAGCACGAGCGGTTACGCGGTCGGCCGACAGGAAACGCCCCTCTATGCCTGACAAGCCAATAAGGCAAAGCCCCCAAGCCAGCAGCGACCCGAAATGCATATCTTCATACCGACATTGATAACAAGATGTGCAATGCAGACACAGGCACAGTCTCCAGACAGGTCCACCAGGGACCCCGCACAGAGTCGCCATCCGCCCAAGAACCTCTATAGATGTATGCGCATGTACGTATAAAGCTCACCGTGCGCGCATGGACGCCGACGACCGGGATGACGTAACACTGGCCGCGTAGCTTGACCCACCGCCGCTGCCAGCCAGCGACGCCATCTTAACACTTCGCTTCTGCGCCTTAAGGATCCGGAAGGCTAAGGTTTTATCGTTGCATTGGGCTCAAAGGCAATAAAGAAGCTGGCCCGCTCGGCGCTCAGTCACTTGCTGGCGCGCCGTTAAATTTCTTCATTAGGTCAATAGAAACTCAGGCAAATTCCATGTTTTTGTCTCATCGTCCGTGCAGCGTCACGGTTTGGGCTCATCCATTGGACCTGTGTGAAAAACATGTGGGCATTATTACAATGCATTATCAAGGACTTTGTATCAGCTGAACATGGAGTCAAGTGTTACATCGAAACTGTAGCTTGGGCTCTTGCTCGTTCCTCCTTCCACCTTTGTCGTACTGTTTACCCGGCCTCGGTTGAATTAATGATCAAGACATTCGATGTGGCGGCACGCCACAAGTTAAAGAGCTTACATTTTTAGAAAGACTCACTTTCTTTAATTGATCCTGGCTAGAAAGGGAGAGGATACGCCTTGTATCCTGAAGATCGCAATGACAGAGTACGAATCAACAAGACTCATCACAAACGCCGAGGTGTGGTTACTTAAAGGTTAACAGAATTTTTGATAGAGACCAAGTCTTCGCTCACTCAATGTTCGAAGACTCCTATCTGGCACTTAGGCACTACTTGTCCTCGTTTGGTCGGTGAGCAGTACACTATCTTCCAAGCTGCGAACGGGAAGGGATAGGCAGCGCTGACTCTTTGTCCATCTACCCAAACACGTCGTGTCACTTTCCTTAGCATTTCGATGCACTGATGTGGGCCACAGAACTTCCAGCGTTTGGCTTCTCACCGGTACGGATCATGTGGACAGCCCAATTGTCTGACTGTTAACATTTAATTTGACGAAGTCATCAGTATGCATATGGTCGTAAAAGATTGTGTATAATACCCAATACGCTCAACTACCGGGATGGCCCCAGCGGGCAAGTAAGGCGGTCGAGTAATATATTGCTGGTTGACGAGCATTCGCCTGAACTGGCTGGAGCACACACTGCCAGTAATTTGCTCGTCGATGACCGTAGCACAATGCAACATCGTAACAGATTCTACACTCTACATTTCGGTACTGCGTGGCAATGACTTTCAGAAGACAGCGAAGGCTGGGCGCGGGTGGCCGAACCCCCCAACCAAGCAAAATACGTACATGTGCGTTACATCGGGAGCTTTGAGATATGACATTCCCCAATTGCCGTCATGGCTAGTTGGATGCGATTTCCATAATGATGTTTCAGTGGACCCCGCGGGTCATCATCGATGACAGCCTTAGCCCCCTCACCACACACTGCACAAACGAAACCGCACCATCTTGGCGCATCGGACAGGCTCCAGAAGTGCTCCGAAACACCCATCCCCCAGAAGTGCTCCGAAACACCCATGTATCTGTTCTTTTCGGGTTGGGTCGGGTCCGCACGTTGCCGGCTGCTGTTGCACCGGCGGCAGCGCGGCCGCGCCGTAACGCGCCCGCGCGCAGTCTCTATATTTCCACTGCTATGCAGGTAATCGCCACGTAAGTATGCTGAGCATGTCTGGCTATGCCCGGGCTCGTTCTTTCGGGTTAATTTCTTTTTCAATTTACCCCATCTCCCCCCCTCACACACACATACTTCATCGGGGAAGCACCCGACTTTGCCATTCGGTTCGAATCCCGGTTCCGTCCCCGCCAAATGACTCGTTGGGTCTGGCGCGGTTTCCAGGAGAGGCAATCCTGGCGCGCTGGTAACCTGGTGTGTTGGCCGGTATGGCTGCATGACCCCCCGCGGGTGCTGTAGGATGGGTTTGGTAGGGGCTGTTGAGATGAGGCGCCTACGAGCTCGTTGGAACACCCGGTCGGGATACGGGTCCACCTTGTAACGGTTACTCACTAATAATTACGGTTACACGGCAACTCTTCCCCTGCTGCAGCTCGCAATAGGTATGTATGGCCTTGATGTTCGACGCCCAGACGGTCTAGCTGATCCTAACCCGTGCCGTGCACGCACGCGGGCTGAAAATCTTTGAAAGTCCGCCCCTGGCCAATGAATCAAGACGATACGGTGGCCGCTGACCGAGCGCCCGGGCTTCGCTGTGGCATCCCGCCACCCTACCGGAACCGAGAGCAGGTGCGCAGATGGCATGGTGCCAATCTGGGCGACGCAGGAGGCGCTCCGGCTGGCCGGGTGGGTTGTTTTGCTGTGAAGGCTTGTGACGGCGTACGACCTGTGCCACCGGGCATTCCCAGAAATGGTGTGCACGCGGCGAGGTTGCGTGGTATACGCTCCATCTGTGGGGTCCACTGTAACGTTCCACTCACAGGCGCCTGGGTATGTGCGTGACGCAAACGGTAACCTGCACCGTGGAATGCTCTGTCAGATAAAATCTGCATGCGGCATTAAGGTGCGCTGAGGTTGTTATGGCTGGCCTGTAGGGCGGAGCCAAACAGGGGCCCCCTGTGGCCAAGCCCACGTACCGCATTGTCATATAGATGATTCTCTCCTTACTGATCATAGAATCAGCTGTTCGGCAAATGCAGTTATGCAGGTTACGTTCATCCCAAGTACGGTGTATGACCTGCCAGGGTCTGCCAGGGTTGCCGAAGAAGTTTCGAAACTCTTCCTTCACCAGGCGACGACTCGCTTATCAAATTTTTCATTCATAATCCCGAACCCAATCATTGAAGTACACAGCCGCGTTACCAATACCGGACACCACGTAATGAGGCGACATTAATAATTACACAGAAGGGAACACCCATGGAGCAATAACTCATGCCCTATAAAAAGTTTCGTTGAATCTAATTAAATTTGCAAAAAGCCTGACAGGATTGGTTGATGATAGATTCGTTTTACAACAATGCTGCCAAAACGTTCGAACACCATTAAAGTCGCGACATTGAACGATAAAAATAGCAGATAGATGGAATGTTGAAAATGACCCTGCGTTTTTGTTGAGTGTTTGTTTTGGTTACTACCAGGTTTAACCGTAACAGACCGTAACGTGCAACCTTTTTGTGGATAGCTGCATTGCGTTGTTTGAAGAAGCAACAAGTCATTTTGATGCGTTTCAGGATGTGCTTGACCGGCTTGACCACTTGCAGTAAACCCCAGCAAACCGACCGCGCGATCTGCGCGATGGTGTCGGGAATATGGGAACGTTGGGAACCGGCAAGCAGTTGAGGATGAGCGTCTTACGTATGCAAGTATTCGATTGAAGCTTTGAGACCTGGTGGGTTGCCCCTGGGGGCCGCATGACTCAGGTCGTAACTAGCGCGGCGCGCTGCACGAACCAAGGACGCAGTCCTTTGCAGTACAAGCTTTTAAGCAATACTGTCGACTGATATATTTTCTTTATAAGTCATTGTGTCTAATTCGGCGGTTTATGAGCCGCTTGGCTCTTCTGGACTTGTATTACAGTGTAACACAAAAACGTCAAACGCAATGCTGCCACATGGCTTTTAAATCCCGATTGATCACCAGAAACATATATCACATTACGTTTCCTGTCGCCGCAGTTGCGCGTGCATAACAGCTGACCAAAGACCTGACTCATGCCAATCCGAGCGAGTAACCGAAGGCCGTGCAATGTCATGCGAATCCGCCGGATTTACCCGTGATTAATCCATCACGGGTCAATCCCCTGCGCTTCTTTGGTCAACTCCCAATCGAATGCATCGCATGATTCAGCGGACCTCCCCAGCAGGGAAGTGGGGAGCAGCGGGGTGCCCCCCACCAAGCAACAAAGGCACCCAGCGGGACACCATTGCCGAAGGGGCTACATATCCACAACGCACTGGATGCGGCTGAAGCCTAATATGGGGAAAGCTGTCCACCCAGGCGCCCCACACGCCAGCCAAAACCACCCTGTGCCGCGCGTGCTCCAAATCTTGGGATGCCGGGGGGCCGCGGGCCGAGCGGCCCTAACGCCACGAGCCGCCAACCGACCGCAGCGAGGATCGACCGGGTCATTCCCACCCATACCAAAAGTCGCAGCGGGGAACGGACCCTCAGTCACCAGACAACGGCCCTTCGCGTCGTAGGATCCTGTCAGGCACCGTTGGTGGTTTGTCCCGTTGTGGTCTCGGAGCAGGTACGTCGGTTACGACGTATTGGTGGTTGTATGGTGCCAGGGGCCTGACAAGTCCCCCCTTCGGAGGCTTGCCACACAGGATAGAAGAAACCACTCCAAGCGGGGCATTGCTGGGCAAATCCGTGCTTTGCTGACGCCTGATCCCTGATGGCGCCTGCCACCAAAAGTGTATCTGAGACAGCGCTTCGTGCTGCCTGCTTTGCCCAGGGCGGTGACAAGGTCGGTCCGGTTGGATGCGCGGGGGGTGGTGGCTGGTTGAATGCGACGGCGGTCTGGTCATCCGTTCAAGTATATCATGATGCTGCCGACGTGCCGAGGGGTGTCCCCCCGACCGGCGGGCCGACTTGCGGTTAGGTGGCAGCGTGGCACTGAACCCGGTGCAAGGGTCCCACCCATCTCGGCGGCGCACGTGGTTGGGCGGCAATAAGGTGCGGGTTGGTTGCGCGCGCCCAGGGTACATACCGGATTACCGGTGGTGCGGGCATACAGGGGTGAATACGCCAAACCGGATTACCGATCCTACCTGAAATTGGCAAACAAACTGCTGATAACAGGAAAGACCCGTACGATAAAAAGACTCTTAAAACACAAATAACGCCAGATACAGTCCTCCATGGATCAAAGGGCGGCGCAAGACACCATCTGCATCTGCAAGTACCGTAACCAATTCAAGCACTGCCGGCGGCGCCTGCCGCCCGCCAGACGCTGTTTAGGACTCCAAGGGGTCTGAGCCGCGCGCATCATATATGCATTACGGAGTCACCATGTCGTGCGTCTCAGTGACACCAAGCGAGTATACACGACTTCAACCGAGGTTTCCTTCAAGCTTTAAGTGAATCAATGCAATCGACATTACGCGCGCGCGCCCACGCGCGCGGGAAGCTGAGCGGTCGCTACCCGACATGATTCACCACAGCTTAAACGTTCACTCTGCCGCCAGTTGTGGACGCATCGCTTCATCTTACGCGTAAGCTCTGGGATTCATAATGTAAATGATAAATTCGACGACGTTGCAATGAAGGTACCTGCAAGCAACGTAACCGTTGGTAGCCATTTCAAGGTGGACCCGTCCCCACCGGCCGTTCCAACAGGCCCAGATAGCCTCATCTCATCAACCCCTACCAAGGACTGCGCACCCATCCCCCGTCACCCGCGGGAGGGTCATGCAGCCATACCGGCCAATACACCAGGTTACTAGCCGGTGGTGGCCGGTGGTGGCGCGGCTCCCTTGTTCATTCCGTTGTTGTTTTGTTAATTATTCATTTGCAGGTTATTATGGTAAGTATTTCGGTTCTTGGTTTGGGTCGGGCGGGCGGGTCTCTTCTCGAAATAAACACCAGGTTGCTAGTGCGCCAGGATTGTCTCTCATGGAAACCGCACCAGACCCGCCGAATCACTTGGCGGGGAGGGGGCCGGGATGCAAGCAATATTATCGGTCTTCATTTGGTAGACAGGCTGGGTATGGGCCAGCCACCTCTAGGCTGCCAGCAAGGCCCAGGCGCCCGATTCGCCCCGCCGCATAGCAACGTATCTCGGTAGTGGCGAAGCGAAAGGGCATTGCGACGTCGTGTACCGGCGTCACATGCCGTACTGACGCGAATGTAACATGGTAGCCGTACTCCTTAAACCTCGCGAGGGGTGGTGTGCGGCGCCCAAGTGGCCACATCGCCGCCAAGTACGAGTGCCCATTCGTAGAGGAACCTGTATTTCTCCGTGAGGCCCTCATGACCGGCTGTCACGTGTCAGTCCGATCCTTGTCAGAAATCGTCAGCGGTGGATAAATACATCCTGAGACTCTTTCGAATGTTGGAGGGTAAAGGCTGTAGGCGGGTTCCGACAGACCTGACACTGGACCGTGCCCACCCCGTCACCGAAGCGGAAGGAGGCTGGTACGGCAACCCCGAATAGAGTAATGGTGCATGGAGGATTGTGGATCAGACTGTGCACTACCACCTCTGGGAGGGCGCAGTGAGGAACGACGGTGTTCCTTCCCATCAATGGGGTAAAGTGCGACACGGCGACTGATAAGGACGGGCCGAAGAGTTAGTATTTAGGGTTTAGTATGAATGGTGGTGCACAAAAGCTCGAGCGGCCGTTTGAGCACAACAGGTCTCATCTGGTGTGCCAGTAGCTACTTGGGATTTGGGGCCCGGGGTAGGTTCCAGAAGTCATGTCACGAACTGCATTTCAATGACAAACGGTTTATTTGGTTTCGTGACAAAACCGAAGCTATACCTACGCCCAATGCCTTAAATCCATTTAAATATAATCATCATATTATCTCAAAAGCTTTGCAACTAGTTGTAACGTCGGCGGTCTCGCGTACATGTTTACTAACTTGTTTCCGCGAGCCCCGTGTTACGGGAAGGTGGTGCCCAGTCGCTCGAGTGGCCTCGTCACCGCCCAGTGTTACCTTGAAGCTGAGCAGGAGCTTGCTGCGTGCGGCGTCGTGCGCAACTGCATTCTTCTGCATTCGTCGTCTGGGCCCCATGCATGCATGCAACACGTGCGGTACGGCAACTACGTACCCGCTCGTGACATGCAAGTACGGTGGATGGGTGCATCACGCACCCGGGGTGTATTTAACAAGAAACCTGCCCGACTCAAACCAGTTACCAATGTACTGATTGACAGGAACGTCGACCTTCCCACCGGCGCACGTCAGCAGTAACCTGTTACGCCGGCCCGCTCGGCACGCACACCTGCTCTGCCGCCATAATTTTCAGCGTGTTAGCTACGCAATACCAAGACCGCAACGAGATAGATTTAGGATACGGAAGCCTCCTCGCCCGTGCAACATGCATGGAGAGCGGGCAACCAACACAAACCGACGCACGCGGCAACCAACAGCACACAAGATACGTAAGGAAGCCGAGGTCGGTAGAGCCGACAGCGCGAAAGCCATGCCAACGAAAGCCGTGTATGCCTTACTTCCGACGCCGCACAGTACAGGACGCGCACTGACTCTGCTGGTCATATCAGTTGTGCACGCATGCCGGAAACATGGAACGACGGCGTGGAAAGTACGTACTGCTGTGTGCAAGTCCGGTTTTGTGCGCAGGGCCCCTCACAAAATGGAGTGCCAAGAATGCCGCCTACGGCCCTCGCAACTTCAACGAACGACCCGACCTCGTCGATCTGGTAAGGGCGCGGCACGCAACCTGTCTACAGAAGTACGGCGTGGCGCACGGATTTGTGGATGGCGGCCGGATATCAAGGAATGCTCAACGATTGCAACCTACCCCCTGCCACGCAGGAAAGGTGCACAGCACGAGCGAAATCCTGCCTGCTTGCCTAGAGGCCCCACACACACGTAATTAAAAAGGTGTGTGGTCTCAACTCGATGGATGAATGTACGGCAGATTTCGTTCATCTGCTTACGTGTGATGCCCGCTGCCGTCGCCGGCAAGCAACGCACCTACCAGCTCTACCTGCTCCCATCACGCACAAGTAGCTCACGAATCATTAGCAGTGATTTACCGCTTCGCAGTACTAATGCAGTACTACACGGTTCTACGCACCGTTCTGCAGTACGCGTGGACACCGATTGACCGACGCAAGTGCATCAGCAGCGCTGCAGCGAACTGAAGCCGCGAGGTGCGTGCCCTGCTGCTGAAAGCGCGCGTATCTTATTATCTTCTCAGGATGCAAGCAAGCAAGCAAGCAAGGGAGCACTGGAGCCAGCAGACAGGGCTCTGTCCGGCCCGGACGCGCCCAGCAGCCATCCAGTGAGCAGTACGGCGCACGGTCGGCCTGGTGGTTATTGCACCATCATCGTGCATTGCGCGAATGTGGTAAGCCAACGGTGGTCTCACGCGAAGCCTTCCCGACGCAGAAACGTTACGGAGCTGCGTGCCGCACCTGGCCCTGCCCGGGCCTATCTGCGCGGACGCTCCTTCAGTTCTTGAATCAGGTTTACGGTTGGACGACAAGGTCGTACGGGAGATCGTACGGGAGGTCGTACGGCAGACCGCTCATCACACAGTCGGGCACCGCACGCGGCAAGTTGTGATGATGAGTGGTGTATGGCGTTGCTGGGAAGCCCGCCCAGCAGCGGAGGACGGATGGATTCGAGTGATGGATCCCGCTGTCGGTGTCGGTGTCGGTGTCGGTGTCGGTATCCACCACCACCACCACCACCACCACCACCACCACCACCACCACCACCACCACCACTACCACCACCACCTCAGGGTGGCGCATCCGAGTGCGATATGTGCAGCCTCGCTCGTGCGCCCGCAACGAACCCAGCCTTAACATTTTGGAAATGGCGCCTTAGACCGTTAGACGGCAGACAAGTTCAGTTCCTTCAACCACTACTTGGCACGCAGCTGGCGTGCGCGAGTCCTTTCAATGCATGTATGGTCCAGCAGCAGCTCCATCCAAGGGACCGTCAGCTTCTGCAGCGTCGGCATCCATCTCGCACGTGGCGGCCGGCTCACAACGGTGAATATATGTTTCCGGCACCGCCGCTCTCAGGCACCATTCGGCGCCTTGGGCCTCGATGCGTCCGGAGAGCTCCCCGCCCTGCGGGCCGCATGGAGACAGTTGCCGCACGGCGTTATTAGTTGCCGCACGGCGTTGTTAGTTGCCGCACGGCGACGTACGTGCCACGGTTCCGGAGCACGACCGACGCGTGCGCCGGGTGCGTGAGCAGGGAGACACAGCGTGACGCTTTAATGTACCCACCCGCGATTCGGTGAACTGGAAGCCAGGTTACATATATACACATGTGCACAGCAACCGACTGGGACGGAAGACATCCACCATGGATGACACGAGGAGGGCACGAGGAGGGTAATATGTGCTTGATTGGAAGCGGTTAGCTAGCGGGTTAGGGCTAGCTAGAGCACCGCGGTGCACTTGGTGCTGTCATGCCACGCACATTGCGGCAATGACCGACACCGACGTGCGTACGGAAGGAGACTCCCCCCCACACACACACAGAATCCTTCACGCAGCGTGGCGGCTACGGGGCGGGGCGACCTGCTCCGCGCCTTACGTACCGCAACGCTCCCGTTCCAGCAACAGCAGCAGCAGCAGCAGGAGCCGGATCTGCGTCCATGATCCCATCGGCGGTTGACCCGCCGCCGCCGCCGCCGTGTTCTTCACCCGCGGAACCGTGCCCGGCTGCGCTGCTAGCCGCTCCCACCAGCACTCGAGTGAGCAGTTTCTCCGCATCGAACTCGGGTGGCAGTTGGCTGACCAGGCCAGCGATGCGGCATCGCTGGGTGGCACGTGTGCGGCGGTAACGATGTCAGCATGTGTGGGCAAGGGGTAGAGGTTGCCGCGAGCGGAGACGCGCGCAATGTTTGACGCTCGGCGGAACTGCCTACCTCCCGGGTAATTTTCTGGAGCAGGGGCAGCAGCAGGAGAAAGAAGAACCCGGCGCAGACCACCCAGAAGAAGACGAAGAGCATCACGTGCAGCGTGAAGATCTCTGCGCGCGCCCGCATACATGTCGACCCATGCACACACACGATATGGTTATGGGTGGGCTTCTTGTTAAACACACGGTATCGGCGAACGGATGGACGCGTTTCGGACGAGAAAGTGCTTGGCCGCAATGTCGGGAATCTGGAACATACACAGGTAATCGGCAAACGTACACGCTCTTGGTCGTAGGGGGTGCCTGTGTAGGCGCCCACCCATCCCCTGGTATTGTTCTTCTTGATGTTACAGCGAGTGGGCCCCGAGGGTCATCGATGGCAGCCGTAGCTAGACACCGATGGTGCCTTCGTGGCGTACATCTGGTGTAACCCGCACGCCTTCATCCCCGTCATTGAACACCCTGACACAAGCGTACCTTGGAACATGGCCAGGATGATGTCCAGGTGAGTATCCTGGATCTTGGTGGCGCCATCGATCAGGTCCTGCGTACGGATACCGCCGTACAGGTACGGCGCGGCAGCCAACATGCATGAGGGGTCGCAGGCTGCGAATGTGCGCACGTACATGCCCGGGATGCCATCACAAGGAACAAATCAAACGAGTGGAGGATATCGAGGCGCTTCATGAAAATCCGCGCAGGAGGTTTGGGGACGAGCAGTCCTTGGCGGAAGTTAAACAACCAGAAACAACTAGGTAGGTTTACTTTGCAGGTCACCCATCACCCACCCTCGAGCCCACGTTGTACACAAAGTCGAAGTGCCCTGCACGCAGGAAGAGCGGGAGCGGGCGTGTGGGCGGAGAAAGGCGCAGAATTAGCGGCTGGCTGCCAGATACGGCTACGGGGCGTGCAAGTACGACCTACCCCAGCCTGCCCTGCCCCGAGATTCAGAAGCTCGAAGGTACGATCCTGCCCAACGCGGCAGCTTGTACATACATAGTTACGTACGTAAGGTACATTATTGTCACCCCGCTGCTACGTTGCGTGGAAAGACAATTTAAGTTTCGTGTTTCCATCGTTTCAACTCAGGCCCGCCGGGCCCCGCTTCAGCGTTTGAGCATTTACCAATCTCAGCGTGCAATCGAGAAGCATGTTCATTCAGATAATACCATGTGCCTATTTGTTTGGCGGCCGCGGTGCAACGGCTGCACTGAATGCAGGTAGGCCGGTCACACATCCCGACGACGGTAAACCTGCCCAAGATTCGGCGGTTGGTTCCTGCTCCCGGTCGCGATAGAGCTACAAAACGTACTGCTTACTGGGAGTACCTTTAAAATGCTTACGAGTCTTTCAAGCGGCTGAAGTCTGTAAACACATGGTTAAGGATTGGAGTAGAACAGGTTTAGATACGAGGAAGTTGCGCAAAGAAAAAACATTACGAATACGTTTGTTTAGAAAGTATTTTTTGATACTTGTATCAAATGCACGAGCATGGAAGAAGGTAAGAAGGCGAAAAGGCTGGCTGGACGACCACGAGGTGTGAACTGCAGTACGAATGGCAACAAATGATACTCGAATACACATGCTATGTAGGTAGGGTGGATGAATTGTATCTGATGAAAAGGGGCATTATTTGTTGACGAACCATGACCAGCTAAGATGTCTGTATGTGTTCAACCCTGTGGACCCTTCCTCGCCACAAAGGGAGGAACCGAACAAACACGAGCGTGCTTCGCCATACGAAAACGTCTTTACCAGTAAATCGCCCAGGGGAATCTTTATGTTGCAATCCGGGGACATGCGGTGGCTAGAACGAGAACCAAGGGCACGGTCGTGTGCAAGGTGCGTGCGTGCGTGTACGTCTTCAAGTTCCGAGGCAAAATGTTGCTCCCTCTTTGTTCCAAGTGTAGTGGATGACCTCACAGTCACAGACAGCCGATCTGCAAAATACTCCATACTCTGATGATGGCCACCAGACTCCTCACAGTACAGCTAGGGCACTTACGGTCCGAAAGGCCCGGCGGGCGGGTGCCGTTGGTCACCGCCAGGGCCCGTATGTGCATCATGAAATGCTGCATAACCGTGTCCACCCCCGTGCGCGTGATGTCGTGGAAGCGGTGCCCGGGAGGAGGGCAGGGTCCTGTGTCCTGTGATAGAATGGACGTGCAATCGGGCACGGAGCGCGTTCGTTGGCGTTGGCATTGGCACACGAGCCCGATAGGTTAAATGTTTATTTACCCATAAGGCCAATGCAAGCGGCTTAGCGAGCTAGTGACGAACTTGGAACCTATACCCGTGCTCAGGTACCCCCGCAAAGCTGGTGGAGCTAGCACAGCAGTCTTGTTACCTGCGTGCCTGCTGCCCTGCTGCCCGGCACACCGGGCGCGTGCGTGGGCTTGCTTTGTCATAAATGTTGGATGGTGATTGTTTGGGCAGTTGCTAGGCGTATCCTTGACTTATGTCCGCTACGTTGCTTACTGGAAGACGGTGGCAGTCGCCGCTGGCGAAGAACAGCTCCTCCATCGCCGGGGACCCGTGGGCCATGCCCTGAGTCACCAGCGCGAACTGCTCCACATCTGGGCCTGTACGAAGCATTAACAACCAATTGCAGATTGGACTGCAAGACAGGTATGTACAGTCGTTGCAGGGAGTTAGCCGGGTAGCCCAAATGGATGGGCGCCAACTGGCTGGGCCCTCCGTCAGATTCGAAAGCTGTACGGCGTCCATACAAATTTTCGTGTTTGTTGGCGACATCCAATCAAGCCTTGCTTGGTGGCGGACCAGCCCTCCAAGACGACCCTGCAGCTAGCGAGGACCTCCCGTGCGTAAGGCCTTGTTGGTTCCGCCCCTGACATATATACGTGCTATACACACAGATACAGACCTGCGGCCAGCTGCGCGTCCGCGCCCAGTTGCAGGGTGAACCAGGCGTCCCGCACCACTTTCCAAACAGTCGCCACCGCCGCGCGACGTGCAGGAAGTTCCGCGGGGTCCAACGTGGCTGCCAGCTCCTGCGGCAAGCAAGCGCCACGTACAGCGCCCAATCAACAGCCCTTACAGCGAGCCCACAGAACAGGGAGGATACGCTCTACACCGGCCAAACGAGCAGTAGACCTACTAACCCAAATCGATCTGACTGACAGACCTCGTCCGGCAGTAACCCGACAAACATCTGACACACGCACCCATATGCTTGTAAAGATACATGCGGACATACCTGTCTAATTCCAATAATATGCTGTGGTTATCTGGAACCCCCAGGACCTACCGCGCTAGCCGGGTCAAAGATTTCAGAGGTGGTCTGAAACCTCTGGCGGGGGCCCGGCCCTGACCCGATTTGCTGAGCTAGCTACCCAACACCGAATCGGTGCTCCATTCCTGTACCAGTCACCCGCCCACCGAAGTGGGTGTACCGACGAATCCAGCGCAGCCACGCAGGTAACAACTGAAGGCGCCCACATGTGGTATTCCTTCTACTGCTGCTGATGGCTTGGCCAGAAACAAAAGCGACACGCTCAACCACGCGCGTATACACGTACAGCTGCTAGTCTGTGCATACAGCTGTCAGCGCCCCGCCGGCGACCTCCGTACCTGGCAGAAGAAGACCTGCGGCACGGAAGACGAGCACACACAACACCGACCGGCAGTTAAGAGCAGTGTTAATCTGCCGGGCGAGTCTCCTCGCACACAACACACACTCACGCACGCTGTCTGCGGATCCTCCTTACACTCAATCTCATCCGTCCGTCCTAAACACACATACATACAGCACACAGTGCGTGCGTCAGGTGTTGCGTGTTGACTCCCGGAGAGGAACGTGTGCATGGCGGCAGGGTGAGCCGCAGTGGGCTTAATGTACGGTAGATAGAGCGCCGCACCGCATGCCTGTATGTCCCGGCGGGCTTGCCGTACATGCTCTCATCAGGTATGCCAGGGGGCCCTTGGAATGACGGAATGACGAGCGATCGAGCGATCAAGTAGACTTGTATGTATGTAGGTATTTGTGCAGCTAGCGCGGATCGATGCGGGCGTGCGTGCGCCCGTCATCGTCACGGGTGGGTGGGTGGGTAGGGTACGGCGTTATCAAGCGGTCGGTGCAGCAGGCAGCTGCAGCTGCTGCTGCTGCTGCTCACCGCTCTGTACGTCCTGGCGGCGATGAAGTTGGACACCGAGTGCACCGCAACCACGTGCACGATGCTCTGCGCGCAGCAGACAGGTAGGTAGGAGCGGCGCAGCACGCATAGCACACACACAGCGAACCGAAACGGTAGGCACGGCAAGCACAAGGTCGTCACCACGCAGCAGCAGGCACTAAAAATAACCAAGCGACGAACATGCCGCCCTACCTGACGTCCTAGTACATACGGTAACGCACAGCAGCAAGAAATGGCTTTCAGTGAGGACTATCCTGCGCGGACACGACGTGTGTGCCGGGCGTACGGGCGCATGCTGTACGTATGTGTGTAGGTAAAGTGGTACACACGGCAGGTCTGGCCAGGGGCTGTATGTTGCACATACAGCTGCTCGCAAGCACACAGAGCATGAGCCAGCGGGGACGTGTCTCTTTGTGACCCACCGGATACATACGTACGTCCCCAAATCCCCCATTTATTCGGCCACGAGATGACAGGAAGGTTGTTTGCTCTGGGTGATTCGTTTCCTGCTCATGGATGTGCTCGTCGGGCGAGCGGGCAACCCGCCGTGCGTGAAGACTCGATTCCCAATTGTTGGTTGGGAAGCGTGACTCACCGTCAGCTTGGCCACCGCCGTCACGTAGATTGAAATGACCTGTGTGTGCATGCGCCAATCATGGAATGAAGGCAGCGACAGCGACAGCGACAGGTAGGAGCGAGGCGCATGCGTGTTGTCGTCGGGTTGTCGGATTTGCGCGGTGTGATCGATCGGGCGGAAGCAAGCAAGGACGGAGCGGCGGGGACTGCCCCATGTAGGGTCGCACCTCGCACGCAGCGCTAGGACGACGCACGGCGACTAGCTACCGTACCATGCGACATTGCAATGCCAGCCATGGGACGAGACACTGCGCCGCTCCGTGTCGTTGGCGGCGCATCTCGCTATCTGCGCGCGGGCGCGTCTCTATCTTGGCCCACCTCACGTACGGCCACGGGACCTCCATACGTGACCGGGGGCTCGTCTGGAGATCACGCCCATCACCAAGTGCGCCCCATGCAGCGCGTGATGAGGCGCCCAAAACAAATATCACAAAAGCCCCACCACCAAGCAAGTACCGACATCATATCACCCACCAGCACCGCCCAGACGACGAATGGCACCATTTGCAGCACCGTGTCCATCGAGTCGCGTCGCAGCTTCCGCTTGGAGCACGATGAGGCTGTGGCGGAGGCATCGTCGTTGCGGCGTTTCATCCTGCAAAGCAGGAAGCAGCAGCAACAACAACCCAGCAAGCACGGCGCCAGCCGTTCGTTACTCTTCCCGCATGCCAGCACGGACATCACCTTCCGGTGGTGCAAGTGCGGCGGGGTAGAAACGCACGTAGCTAGCTGCCGTGCCGCAAGTGAAGGCAGCAGTCCCGCCCCGCAGCAGTGCGCCGTCCCGCCCAGGGCGTGTTTTAGGTGCAGCCAATGTAAGGTGTATACGGCTGCTGATAAGCCTATCTATCATCACCACGGGCACCATCGCCAACACCATCACACACGGGCAGTAGCAGCAGTAATAGCAGTAGCAGCAGTAATAGCAGCAGCAGCAGTAATAGCAGTAGCAACAGTAATAGCAGTAGCAGCAGTAATAGCAGTAGCAGGAGTAACAGCAGTAGCAGCAGTAATAGCAGTAGCAGCAGTTGTTTATCAACGGTAGCGGCTCGCACTATTGCCCGTTTCTTGACCCACCCGGTGATGAGCCGGGCAATCGCGCCCCGCCGCAGGCTCCACGCCAGTCGACCCCAGCACCCATCCCGCAGCCGCTCCTCAGCCGATGCCTCGGACATCCTTGGAGCGGCCTTCTGCTGCCTGCGGCGCGTGCTGTGTGGCCCCTCGAACTTGCTATTGCGCCGTCTGGCGGCATCTACCGCCTCTGCGAACGTCAACCCTGGTGGCTTTGAGAACAGCGCTGAGCCCCGCCTCATTGAGCTGCCGATGCCTGCAGACGGCAGCGGGGAGGCGCCCTCGCCGGCGCCCCCACTGCCTGTGCCCTGGCTGACCGCATACTGTGGCCGCTGTGGCTGCTGCTGCTGCTGCTGCAGCAGCGGCTTGGCTTTCGGAGCGGCAGCATTGATGGCCGCTGCGGGGAGGTCGTCATCGACCTCGTCGTCGTCCACGTCATCCCGGGGCTCACTGCCGGCGGGGAGCAGTCGCGTCTCCTCGTCTTCATCCTCCTCGTCCTCCTCCTACACGAGTGAGGTCCCAACACCATTCGTGGATGAGTACACGTGAACACGTAAACACGCATGCAACACGTGCGTAGGTCAGCCGGGCCAGCAGCAGCACGATACATATTGTGCCAACTGTAAAACTCGTAAGGCTAGCGGCCTGCCGCGGCGGCGGGCGCGCCGGGGTGCCGGTGGTCGTGTACGTGTATGCCGGCTTTTACGGGCAGCAGCCTCCTGGAATGCCTGTGCGGTAATCACAGTGCGCTTGCTTGCAGCTGCCTACCTCGAGCGATTCAGCGGCGGACGCCACTAATAGCGGGGAGAACCCAGCACCATGGAAAATGAGTTTTTTGTAATTGCAGGCGCGCACGGTCCGAATCCACCCGTGGGCACGCAGCCGACGGGTGGAACCGATTTAACCATGCATGGCCACATACTGTTGCCAAAGCCGTGAATGGACAGGAGATGAACGCGCCCTCAGATGTGTACGACACCAGGCAGCAGGCGAGCGACGAGGATGCGTACAGCTCATACAAACGCATGGTGTGTGTGCACGCGGCTTGCATGGCACGGCGGGCTTACGTCGGGAATAGTCGACTGGGCGGCCAGGCTCCGCGCAAGACCCTGTTTGCGTGCGTGTAGGGGCCCGAAGGTTCGGTTACGGAGATGCGCAATACGCGTTTAGTTGGGGGGGCAGGGCAGGTGCATGCATACCGAAGATCCCACGCACGGGATGGCGGGCGGAAAGGCATTACTGCACGCCGCTCGAATCCCCCAAACGGTCCTCTGCCCGCCCCGCCTGGAAATAAATCACATTCGATCCACACACCAGCTAACAGAGTCTACGTAGGTCACCAACCATCGACAGTAGCGCCCCACATATAGTTGGCGCTCGAGCAAAAGAGAGAACTTTGTTTGTCCCCCACACCACTGCCGTACCAGGGGGATGCACATGAATGTCTCGTACAACTGGTACCTCTCCACGCCCACACCCCTCAGGAGGTACGCCAGGTAGCTGCGATGACAGACACATACAACATGTGACAAACCAGAAGTGCATGCCCTGCACTGCTGCCATTCCTCACATATGCAGCCGGTGTGACGTTGGCGTCCGTTCTTTTCCGCGGACACGTACACGCACGGGAGTGAACTGCGCGCGGGCGGCAGCGGGACTTGGCAAGCCTCCGCGCGCGCGCACGCACGAGCTACGCACATCCATTCAAGCGGACCTCCGGGCATCAATTCAACAATCGACCTTGTGGTTGGCTAGGCGGCCATCGATCATTATTATTAAGGATGTTACAGCAGACCCCGTGGGTCATCGGTGACATCGATCATAGTCAACCTATCATGCCGGGCTCTATCTTTCCGTGCGCGCGCCGTCCGTGCAGCAGCTGCTGCAGCTGCAGCTGGGGGCGGCGGGGCTCACCTCGCCGCCAGCAGGGTCATGACGATGCCGTCCACTGCCAGGAAGAGCTTCTGCAGCCTGTCCACCTGTGGATGCAGGTAGGTAGGTAGGTAGGTAGGTAGGTAGGTAGGTAGGTAGGTAGGTAGGTAGGTAGGTAGGTAGGTAGGTAGGTAGGTAGGTAGGTAGGTAGGTAGGTAGGTAGGTAGGTAGGTAGGTAGGTAGGTAGGTAGGTAGGCAGGTAGGTAGGTAGGTAGGTAGGTATACAGTTCGAGTAGGTACGCAAAGACTAACATGGCAAGCGGGCCGGGGTCGGTAGGTAGGAACGAGCGACGGAGGTGGGCGCTTCGTGCGGTTCTGGCGGCATCGCGATCCGATCGGGTCAGCTTGCCGGTCCGTCCAGTGCGCGGATTTCTTATTCTGCCGCACTGGACGGGTGACCGACTGTGTGAAGCCAAACACGGCCGTCTCTCTCGCCCCCGTATTGATATTGCTTGACGATTGCGCTATGCACGCACTTGAGCTGCTGGACCCACATGCATGCAGGCAAGGGAATGGCTATGCTAGCGACCGATCGCCATCGCGCATTGCAGGCAGGGGATGGAGCACAAAAATGCCAGTCGGCATCGGGCCGATCGTTGCCGGCACAGGAGCTCCGTCCCAGCGAATGGATTCCGCGCACACGCACAGGAAGCGACGTCTACTTGTGCATTTACGGAAATGTACCGAACGAAGACCCGTACGTACCGCCTCTGCGTCATCCAGGGCGACGTACAGCATGGCGTCTAGGATCTGCGCCCGGAGGAAATGAATGGCATGGCCCGTGGAGAGTAGTCCTGTCAATCATCCGGTCCGCGTTGCGACAGATAGAAGTTTTTAGGAAGGTATGTGTGTGTGGGAGGGGGGAAGGGCGGCCACGCAGCCTGCGGCAAGGGTTTGAAAGCCGTGGCTGGCCGCGAATTCTTAGCCTTGTTGGTTCCCTCCTACGTACCCCCCCTTCCCTCCGACGTACCTCCCCCCTATCCTTCCTTTCTCCATCTCAACCGCTGTATGTAAGACCTAAAGGTTAATCCCGCGGATGCTCTCGCACCGGACTTACGTACTACTACTGGGGGGCCCAGCCACGGCCCCACATACGCACGCACCTTCCGAGAAGTCTTCCACAGGTCGGGTCCGCTCTTCAGTATGAACTGCCCCGCGGGCGTGTCGCCGACGGGCAGCCCAGCCGCCAGCCACTCCTCGTGGTTCTGCTCGATGTCCTTGCACTTCAACACGAACTGAGTGAAGAAGTCCTGTGCGGGCAGGTAGGCGGGGCACACAGCAGCCCCAGGCGCGCGCGCGCAGACGTCGCTACCGTCCGTCCTTACTTAGCTTGGCCGGTCGGTCGAATCGATCGCCGCGCGTGCGTGGATGACCGATGTGGGCCATCCCGCAGCACCGGGTGTAAGTAGCTTGAATTATAAACGCGTGCTTGCATGTTGCATCCTTCGGGCTGGCTGGCATCCTTCTCGAGCGCGCGGCGGCCTACCTTCTAAATCCGCCAGGTGGATTCAACAAAGAAACATCGGGATCGGGCGGGCGGGCGGGCGGGTTTCATTTCTAAACACAACAAAGAAACACCACTAGATAGGTCGGCGCAGCAGCTAGCCCTCCTTACCCAGACAGTCACGTTGGTGAACAAGTCGGATCCCGATCCATCCTCCGCCTTGCCGCTCCAAACCTGCATCCATGCAATGCATGACAAGATGACATCCACATACAGCTCCTCACGGTAGGTGCTGCATCATACGTAGGCATGCGTGCATGGGAGCGCGCGTACGGACGCCTGCACCGCCGGCTGGCTCGCCAGCGAGCAAGCAAGTAAGGCAGGGGCGGACGGACCACCCATGCATCAGCTGCAACGGTCAAAGGGCCGCAGCGGGCATCGTCATCAGCACCCGTTGGATGCTGGTTGATTGGGCGTGTTTTCTTATCATTAACCATTAATGATGGTGCAGTGGACCCCGCGGGTCATCCGTCGCTGACAGCCGTAATAACCTCCTCACCACACGCACACATACACACCGCGAAAACGAAACCTCGCCACCGGTGGCGCGCGTGCCAAATTGTCTCGAGTGCATTTGAAAAGATATATGCTGCTGTATGTACGGACAGCAGTACGCACCGTGCGCTGGGTCCCGTACAGTATCGCGTTCATCCGGGCCTGTGCTCCGCCGCCGGTGTTGGAGGTGAGGATGTCCATCATGCGGCTCTGCGACAGATGCATACCCGTGTCCATCCCAGGCATACCGTGGAGTCGGGACGCCGGGGCGTGAGGTCATGATGAGCATGTTGATGAAGGGTCCAGCGGGCGACATGCAAGGATGGACGCTTACATCACCCTGCCCTGCCTGTCTGTAGGTGATTCCCGCAAGCACTTCTCGCCAATCAACCCGCTCGCTCGTTAGTCAGTCACAGCAGCAGCGGGCCGCTGATAGTAGAGCAGCAGGGCGAATCGATGAGCGCACGCACCTGGATTTCGACGGAGGCCTTCGAGACGCGCGCCACAAAGAACTGGCGGGCCACATGCATACAGGCAGGCAGGGCAGCAGGAGGCGGGGAGGGGCGGAGGCAACGGTCCCCGTGTACGGAGCGGGGCGGACTGCTGAAACGCATGGGAGCATATGTACGGCGGCGGCACGCGCACGTGCGTGATGCCCGTGTCGTCTATCTGTCATAAAGTACGTTGTGTATCGTACATTGCACTGCCGCACTCCATTCAAGTTTATACATACTTCACACTCCGTATAGGTGGCTGTACTGCCGATCGATGGTTCTTAATCTGACTCGGGCGTGGATAAATCGATAGGGAACCGACGTAAAGATGGTCCGGGACGCAGGGGGGCGGGCCAGAGCCCACAGCCCACGCAGCCCCGGCCCGCTGGCCGCAGACCCGGCCCCGCACCCCCACCGCGCACCGGCACGTCGTCCCAGGTGTACAGAGTCGGCAGCGTCCGGTTCCGGGAGATGAGGTCCAGGGAGCGCACATCCGCCGTCACCTGCGCCGCCACCGCACCAATCGCACACCAGTACGGGGGACACACCTAATCCTCTCCTGGTGGATAGCCGAAGCGCTGCCATCGAACTCAACTGTCGCCCCACATGATTTATACAGATGGGAACGATGTACTTGCGTGTATGTATACCACCGTATACCGTATTGGCCTCCTACCTTCCTGAACTGACAGCGCAGGCAACGACTCGGCCGACCTGCAGCAGGCAGCCCAAGACACGCACCCTGCCTACTGCCTTGTCCGGCCGTAGGCGATGGCCGGAAGACGCACGCAGGGGCGGGGGCCTTTCTTGGGCTGCCGCGCCCGGAGGTTCGTCGCCTAAATATGGTACCGCACGACTAGCACGGAAGGGATGGAGTCGCGCAGCACGCAGCAGACCGCCTGTGTGTGCGGACCTAGCTACGAGCGAGCATGCGTGCGGGCATTGTGGATTGAACCAACGAACCGCGCGCTGCGTGCGTGCCTCCTCACTGCGCAACCGCCGCATCATCCGCTTACTTGCTTGTAGGGCCCTGTACCAACCAGGCTATATATGTCCCACCGCGCGGTTGATGTTCGGTGATGTCTGCTGACTTTGGTCCGTCCATAGAACCCATCGGCCACGCATTCCCTTGCTCCCCCGGTCCTTATAGTCCTTATTTCCTCCCTCAAAATATTTCTAACACATGGGCCTTCCCAGACGCAGCCATTGGCCCGCTCGCTGGTTCACGGAGTCCGCGATACCCTACCCCGCCCGCGCGCCCTCCACATACATACAAGCGAGGAAGGGCAGCCCACCTGGCCCGTGTACATCGGCAGCAGCCCGCTGTGGCTCAGCTGCACCATGCTCTGCCTCCGAGTTTGGAAGGACGCGATGGTGAGCGCGAAGCAGGTGACGTGAACGGCGCACAGCACTATGGCCATGCAGACAGCGCGGAGCATGAGCCGCTTGTGGGCCTGCGGGCGGGCGAGGACCGCGGCGGCGGGGCGCACGCGCGCATGCAGCGGCGGGGCGCAACGGACGTCGTCACGACACACGGGGATCACAAACGGTTCTGGGTGGTGCTCTCATTAGACACACGCACGGGGGTCACGCACACGCAACCGGGGCGACAGGGTATCTATTGTCGCCCTGTAAAACAGACTCCTTCAGTGTGCAGCGCGGTGACGCGCCCGTAACGCTGCTGGGAGGGCGTTCCACAACGAAAGTTCATTACTAGCCATGTGCGTGGTGAGCGCGTCATGCATGGTCGGACTAGGACGGACCAGCATGGCGAACAAACGCGACACAAGTGTACCTCGCAAGACAGGATGGAGGATTCGTCTTCCAAACACCGTTGACGTCGGGGCTACCGCGACTCGTGCTTCCAACGTACCAAGTGCATACGTGAGTGGCCGGTTCGTTTCATGGATTCCAGTCCGTACTGATGAGCAGCTACAAATATATCATCATTGTCAACCGCCGTGTTCGTACCTACCTGCTGGGAGGGAGCCGCATCAATCAGTTTGTTGAACTTCCGGTAGCGCCTGCCCCTCCGGAACTCGTCCCCATCGGCTGCGGGGTTGTCACACATACATACACACATACACACACGGCACGGCACGGCACGGCACGGCACGCATACATGTACAGCACCAGCAGAACACGGCGCGGCAGCTCTCCTCGACGGCATCGATCGGCGCCGTCGCACGCAGCTGCAAAAGGATTTAAGTAGAATAACACCCAACCGCCCACCTGCACAACCGCCCTACCTAGCTAGCTCGTCCACTTACCGTGAGTGCCCCGCGCTACGTTAGTTACCCGCCCTCATCACGTACCTGACAAGCCGCTCGCCCCGCTGCCCTCGCTGGCCGCATCGTCGTCGGGACCGGGACCAGCACCAGCAGCATCAGCATCAGCGCCCGCCCCTGAGCTGCTGGGTCCTGCTTCAGCTGCTGCATACGCAGGGGCGCCTCCAGCAGGCGGCGAGCCGGGCCCCCTGCCGGCGGGCTTCGAGGCGGCTACAGCAGTAGTCTCGGAGGAGTCCGCCAGCGTCACCACCTCCGTCTCGCAGCGGCTGGGGGCCGCGGACCCGCCGCCGCATCTGTTGACGGAGGCGCCCCCGGGGGCGGTCCGCGGCGCACCGTCGCTGCACTTCTTATTAGCACTGTACTGCGGGCGCAAAAGGGGAGCGGATAGAGATGGGAAGAGATGCTGGTGCTGGTGCCGGTAGCGGTCGTGGTAGTGAGGCAGGAAGCTGTTCGCGCGCGGCGTGTACGGCTGCTGAGCGAGCGAGCTTAGTGGCACATATACGGTAGACAGCGAACTTGATGATGTTACAGTCGTCATGTCAGCGAGCGAGGCGATGACCATCAAGCAAAATGATTGACGAGGCAGTGGCCAGCAGGCCGGTGCGACGAGAGCCAGCCACATACATACAGCCGCTCGGTGGTTGGCCCCCGGCGAGTCTCCGCCATGTAGATAGCTAACGAACTAACCAACTAACAGCCGCGCAGTGGTTGCGTTCCCCCCTTGACCGCACACTCACCGCCCAGGCATGAGACGCCACGTCACCAAGCGCGGCGGAGTTCTGGAAGAAGGCGCCTGCACGGGCGGGGGCCCCACGAACGTACGGTACCAGAGGTTGCGGCGCTCGGTCCGTCAGCGGGCACCCAGGGAGGGAACAGCTGGACATGGATGGTGATGGCCTCATCGCTTCCAATCGTTAGGCGCACACGAAGGTTCGTTGGGTTTCAGCTCTGAGAGACCATCCGAGCTCAGCACACAGCACACTGGATGGAGTAGTGGCACTGAGCTCTATCCGGACCCGCGTACATTCGTACATTCGTACCTGCGCTCTGGACCCAGGCGGAGACGCGCTTGCCATTGCCGTGAGCCATTCGGTCGGGGGCCTGTCGCGTTCGGCGGCGGCGGCGGCGGGCGGCGCGCGCGCGGGCGGACGGGCAGCAGGCGACGGGGCAGGAGTTGAATGCGTGGCGGGCGGATGTCTGGTGGCGGTGAGCAGGCATGCGGGCAGTGGAGATAGAGATGATGTTCGGATGCGGCCGGCAGCGTCGGGGAGGAAGGGAAGGGTGGGCTGGCGTACGGCATCCCCCCCGACCGCCGGACAGTGTGTGGACAGGGCAACAGGGTTTCCGCGTAGGTCCCTTCCTGGCTCAGGCTTGACACGTCCCACCGGTTAGGAGCCTATCTACTTCATGGCATCAATCCTCCATCCCCCAAACCCCATCCGTTCCCGTGCTCACCGGCTCCGGACCGCTGCCTCCGCCCTGGCTGCTGCTGCTGTCACTGGGGGACTGACTTGAGTCCGTCGGTGTCGGGTGGCGGGCGACTGCGGGTGGGCGCGAGGCAATGGCTGGGAGTCTAGCAGTAAGGCCCGACTTCACCCGACCGCCGTGGGTCAATGCACACCCTCCCCCCCACACACACACACACCATCCCATGACCGTGCACGTTGAAGGGCCCCAAGTCCGCCCCAGGGGCTGCCGTGCAGCCGAAAAATTACAGTCCGCCCCCATTTCCTCAAGACCTGGGCGCGTTCGCATGCATCGCCGGCCGCCAGAAGCACACAGCCTCACCTCCAGACATGTTGACACACGGCACAGCACCACCCGCGCCGGCCTCCTCGTCCTCCACCACTGCCCCGGCGTCGTCGCCGCCGCTGCGGCGGTCTGCGGCCACGCTGCTGCACGGAGCCACGACCCGCGGCCTCTGGCCCTCCGGCACAGCCGCCTTGCCGCCGGCGGTCCACAGCGCCCCGAGGGCGCCTGAGGACATCTGCCGCCGGGTCCCCCGGCCGGCGCCAGCTCCAGCTCTGCCGCCTCCGCCATCCGGCGGACCCCGGTAGCTCCCCCGCTGCACTCCCACGGCCTTAACCAGGCCCCCCAGCTTGCCTCGGCCCGAAAGTGCGGACGCGGCCGTCCGCCGGATCACCAGCAGCTCATCTGGCGTAGTGCCGTCTCGGCCACCGCCGGCGGCACCAGCGACGCCGGCGCTGGCGCCCGCCACGGCCTCGCCGTCGATGTCCGCCAGGGGTCCCAGTGCCAGTGCCGTTGTCGACGCCGCCCTGGCCGGGTACGACTGGCGGGCGCCCGCCGCAGCATCCGCTTCCGCGTCCGCTTCTTCGACGTATCCGTAGACCGCTGCGGAGTCGAGGTCGACGGCGGGTCGACCTCGCCGCATGCCGCCGGCCGCCGGCAGCATCGCCGGGCGACGCACCGCTACGATCAGAACCGCCTCAGCCGCCGAGTCGTTAACACTCGGGCGCTTGGAAGAGGCACCGGACAGCAACGGCTGCTGACAGCAGCCCTCGTGAGTATCTGGCGTAGAAACTTTGGGCTCAGGACCCTTCGGCCCTAGAGCCGGCGGCCGCGGTACAGCCGTTGGAACAGCGGCCGCCGCCGCCGCCGCGGAAGACGGCAGACGCAGCATAGCCGGAGACGCTGCTGCCGCCGGCATCGCCGCCTGGAACGCTGTCAGCTGCGGGGGGGTCGGGGCTGGTGCCGCCGGTGAAAGCAAGCAGCGCGTGGGGACCTGTGTGCGCCCCGGTGGTGGTGAGCCCGCCGGGGTGGGTGCCGTCCGCAGCAGCGTGAGCGCCCCTGGAGCGGTGGGTTCCCTGGCCGGTGGCGGTGGCGGCAGCGGAGCACGGTGGGCCGCACCGGAGGTCGAGCCGCACGCGCTCGCACAGGCGGACGGCAGCGGCAGCAGGTGCGTTCGGAGGACGACGTGCAGCGCCTGCGGGGCCCCGGGCTTGCCCACCACCTGGACCATCAGTTTGTTCTGGTGGCCGTCGGCATGGGTGGCCTGCAGCACGTGTACGGGCCCCACCTGTAGAAGCGATCGAGGAACAGGGAGCAGGCCACGGCAGGCACGCCGTACGTCGTACAGGTGCGAAGCCATGTTTAAGGTGTGAGAGTGTGAGGAGCAATACGGAGGGTGCCCAAATGCCAAAAGGGTGCGTGACCCCGGGAAGCGCAGATGGTACACAACGCATTACCAGTGGTGCGACAGTCAATTAATGTGGGGCTACTCTGATCGACAGCCCGCCGTGCGGTGGCAGCTGGCAGGTACATAAGCTAGCCGGCATCTTTTGATGCGCGCCGCCGTGTGGATGCGATGTCTGTCTGCCGCGGAATACTTTATTTTATTGGTATTCGTATATAATATTATTATACTATGATAAATACGGTGTAGTGGAATGATCCGAGATCGGTAGGCATCAGCTTGCAAGCGCTTTTCTCTAGGGCGGGTCACATCAGCAGCCTCTGTCACAACGGACCTTGGTGGTCAGCTCCTCGCTCCGCTTCATGCTGCTCTTCCTGGCCCCGTTCGGCGTCAGCAGGTCAGCCACGCGGCCGCACGACTGCGGCAGGGCCACCAGCTCCCCCAGCATGCTGCCCACCAGCGACTGGCTGGGCACGCCGAACAACAGACCCGCGGGTCGAGTCTGCTCCTCCAGCACGGCGCGCACGCGGCCGTAGTGGTCCAGCTCCAGTACACCGGTGACACTGGACGAGGGCCAAAGGTCCACAATGACGACGGGGCCGCTGCCATCTCCTGGGCTCACCCCGTCGTCCAGCCCCTCCGTGTCCACATGGACCTGCGGGAGTGCAGGTCCACATACCCCGGGGACGGAGGGGCCATCTATCGGTATTCTCTGTAATATATATATAATATAATATATAATATTGTATAATAATTCAATATACATACGTGTGTGTCTGTGTGTGAAGACCTAGGTGAGGCAGTCAGGCGAGTGCAGGACACACGGTCGACAGGCGTTCCAATCACGGGCGTGGAGACGAGCGAGCAGGGTGGACGGATGTGAAATTCGCAGATCAGCCGGAGTGAGGCGGCAGAACTCCCGAGAAGTCAGGTCATCATGGGCCTCAGCAGGCCGCAGGTACCCCACACGTGACAGCGCGTTAAGCAGGTGCGCTGTCTCATCACGGCTGCTGCTGAGTGGCGCCACGATGCTCACGCAACCTAGCACAAGCACACGCGATGAGCCAGGTGCGCCGGCGCTAGCGCAGGCGCAGGCAGGCAGCTCGCGCTGCACACCTGCGCCAACTCCCACGCACCTACCTGCATGACGACCTGCTTGACGATGTGCGAGGCGGAGAGCCCGAACATCCCTTGCAGCTTGCGCATGTTGGGCTTGGGAGGGAGCAGCAGCTGCACCCGCCAGCTGCGGCCCGGCGACGTGGCCGCGCTGCAACAAAAATCGGCAGGAAGACACCAGCAGGTCAAACGCCACCCAGACCGTGCTGCCCTGAACGGACAAAGCGGTTATCATCACAGCCTGTAGCGTGCAACGGTGCAAGTCGTGCAAACCGTGCAAGTCGTGAAAGCCTTGCAAGCCGTACAGACCACACTACCACATACTACAGATCAGCAGAGGTCGAGAGGTTGCGGCAGGGGCCAGCCACAGTGACTGTCCCTGCCGTGAATTTGCGACCAGACACCGCTCTATCTTCACCCGGCCCACAACACGACCCCACGACTCCAAACCCTAGACCAGAAACCCAAGCGAGAGAGGTCGGCTCCGCGGTGAACTTCGAGGCGCGGCCCCCGAGAGAGGCTCCCCGGCCCGGCTCAGCGGTGAACGACGAGTACCCGCTGCAGTGATGACTGACTCACTTGGCAAACACGTCCGCCAGGTTGCGTGGTGCCGCGCTGGAGGCCCGGGCGTCCTCCACACGGCTCCAGGGTGGCGACCGGTCGATTAGGTCGAAGAGGTTGCGGCCCAGCAGCTGCCCATCGATCCAGGGGAGGCACCGACCGGGCAACCATACACACACATGCCACCACGCACGTCGTTACACCAACATGCCGCCGTGCCAGCCAAGAAAGGAATGCTGGAGATAGAATGCCACGCGTCACCCACGTCACGGCAAGTCACGCCACCGCCAAGGGATGGACCAGGGTGCCAGGGCAGGCCAGCGCCGGGGTGGAACGAACTGACGCGTCGCCGCCCTTTGCTTAGGGGGAAACGGGGGTCGGGCCCACACCCCGCCCCTGGATCTCGACTGGACTTCCATAGCGTGCACCACAAGCTGCTGGGCAATGCATGCATGTAGGTTACCGTGGCTCGCTGCCATCGGGTTGGCAGCACGCACGCAACCCTAGACCCATCACCACACGACAGGATGGAGGATGCAGTTGGGCTAGGGCTTGGCATCGACTCCTCCCACGTCCCACCTGCTGTGGCTGCACCCCCAGCAGGTGAGCGGGGGTGTCCTCGTCCACCGCCGTAATGAGACCCTGGCGGCCCAGCTGCAGCCTCAGGCGCCGCTCGGACAGGGCCGACGCCAGGGACGACCTGCGGGCAGGGCGATGGTAGCGATGGCGGGCGGGCGGGTGTGGCGGGACAGCGCGTGGCAGGGCAGCTGAAGGAACATCGACTCAACCAGCAGCTCGGTCAGCGGGGCGAGCACAGCGGCCTGAAGTCGAGGCGCGTGGGCGGCGGGGCGCTCCAGACCATCCTCCGATTTGGACCTACCTCTCGCCGGCGGGTCCGGGTGGTCGTGTCTCAGACGATGTCAGTAACCACGACACCGCCGGTGTGTCTAGCAGATGCCCAGGCGGCGCATGCAGTTTGCGCTTTGTAGGGATTAGGGAGCGAATGGCACATACATACAGCAACCCGGGACGCCGGGAGGTGTCAGGTGCGCTGCTGCGCTGCTGCGCTTGTGACAGCGAGCCCTAGAGCCCTAGCGAGCGGCAGCACCCACGTACGTACGTTGTCATTCGTATGACGTGGTTGAGCTCTCCCGCCACATCCGCCGTGGTCACCGATACCCGCATGAAGAGGGGCTTGCCTCCCGTGGTGCGGAGCTCCAGGGTGGGCCCCTGGGGCGCCTCCGTGCGGCAGGACCACTGGGCGCGGCTGGCAGGGGTCATGGACGTCGACATCTGCGTTGGTAACATGGCAAGCACGTACGGCGTTATCACTCATTTGGCTCCGTGCACTCATCGTGTCCGTCCAAGCATTCCAGTTATTAGCGCAGCGCACGCATCTAATCAAGGTGCCAACCGCCTATCGGAAAACCCACAACACGACAGAACAAGAGCCGTACACGGTGAGTAGTTGTTACTCGCTTTACCCTGCCCTAAATTACGTCCAAGGTAAGACGATAGCAACGGCAAACGAATGCCGGGTGCAGACTCGACGTTCTTCATGTATGTGCCCTACTTATTCCCCGGCCTCCAGGAGTCCATCCATTCCTCCGCTTATGTGTGTTGTCACCCACCCAACCGCCACACCCACGCACACACCTTGAGGTGCGCTACGTGCATGTCCCGCCAGGGCGGAGGCAGGAAGTCCCCCAGCGTGTAAGCCGCCAGATGGGTGCCAGGAAGCGCCATGAACGGCCCCGCCGGGCCCACATCAGCCATGCCACGCGCCCCCGAGGCGCTGCCTCCGCGGCCGGTGCCGCACAGGCTGCTGCGCAGGGCCAGTCCACCCTCAGCGGCGGAGTCGGTCAGGTGGTCGAGCAGGTCCTCAGACACGTGCACGATGCCGCCCCGCCGGTCCACCACCAGCAGCTGTGCGGCGCCGTGCTCGTCGGTTTGGAAATGCAGCTCGTGGAGAGCCCCAGCGACCGTGCCTGCACCCACCCCGTGGCAGCCCATGCATGGCACGAGGCGCGGCGAGCGAGGTGCATCAATGCAACCGTCACAAGGTGGGAAAGCACTTAGCTCCGAGCGAGAGGCCGATCCTGTCCATTACCGTACTACACGTGGCCTTGTTTCGATGCGTGGTGATAAGGCGGCGATCAACGACATCGACTCTTGTTAATAACGAAGGGCATTTCAAACTCGCACGAGCCCCCACCAGAAGGCATACCCAGCCGCACACACCCCCACCTTGCGGAGCAAGGCTGACCAGACAGCACACCGGTCGGTTGCTGTACTTGTGGCGCATCCAGCAGCGGGCGCCCTCCTGCTCGACTGGCTGGGCCGCCACCTCAGCCGCACTGGCCTCATCGGGTCCCGGAGGGGTCCCGGCGGGCCACTCCCCATCAGCCCCGCACTCGGCCGACCCCAACGACGAACGATGATGAATCGCGGCGATCAGCCTGCACGCGTGACTCGATCGCCGGCATCAGGTCGGGGAGGCACCATCCGGGCCAGGCGGGGTAACAGAAACCAGGTGCAGCAAAAGTGCAAAGCCCACCTACCAACCGAGTTGGAGGTCATTACAAAGCTATTGACCGCCCACCCTTGATGTGCCCTAGAGCTCCGCATCCAGCGAAGGGCTTTGTTCTTACGGATACGGGGCATCTGACTACCTAGCTATTGCTCATCCCATCATCATCCGACCATGCCAGCCGCACCCGCCGGGATCCGGTGATCCCCCCAGCAGGCAAGGGCGGCCCACCTCTTCAGTGTCTCGTTGGCGCTCTGGACGGTGGAGGGGGCCCTCTTGGCACCGCCTGGGGGACAGGGGGGACCGCCCAGCAGGCCGCCGGCGGAGGTCCTGGGGGCCGGGCTGTTGAGGCAGACCAGGGAGCTGATGCCGTTCCCGGATATCTCGCTGGGTCGCCACCTGGGCGGGCCGAAGAGGATGAGTATGTCGCCACGGTGAATAATGTATGGTGGACCGCTCACCATCAGTCGCAGAAAGGAGGGCAAAAGGGGCGGGAGGCAGACCGCGGCGGCGATGGGGTCTCTGCTGATATTCAGACACCGCCGCGGATCCCTTTCTGCGGAGGGTTCGTTGATCTGTGTGACTTGCATCTATTCGGTGGCGGCAGGTTTGGCTTACTTTGATACGTATAAGCAGCAGCATGTATGCAAGCTCTGTGATCCCGAGATACAGAGGCGGGCGGCGTGAGGTAGTTGGCGGGCGTCGGCATGCACTCACCCGAACGCCATCACGAACTGCGGGTCACACGCCACCACGGTGCCGTTGTACCCCACCCACAGGGTCGCAAGGCCCCGGATGGGCGGGGCCGCCTCCAGCATGGCGATGAACGTCGAGTCCTCACCCACGCCTGCGTGCCGGATGGAGCCATACGTCACGCACCCATCCCATCTATCCAAACATGCATCCATCCAAACACGCACACTTATTTCCTCGTCTCAATCGGAAGGATGGCAGCGACGCCGGAAACAAACAGCCGGCATGCATTGCAGCGCGTGCCAATCCTACCCGCAGCAGGTAATTGTAACTAACGCTGTGCGGCAAGCTACATCTACAACTACTCCAGGCCGCCAGCTCGCTCCATCCTAGCCATCCCATTATCGCCCCTCCCAACTGCCGTTTGTTGCAGGCGAGTAGTAGAGTATTCACCCCCTCGCATGGATTCGGCCATACGAGCCATCGGCCATTTGCGCATACTGTTTTCTCTTGGTTCTTCCCGTACTGTAGTTGCCCCTCTCACACCGCGCCCGCTCACTCCGTCCCTCGGCTTCCCTCTGTGCATCACCATGACCTCGGACGTCGCTGGCGGCGCGGCTACCCCTCCTACCACCACAGGTCGGTAAAGTATCTATCCTCTTCGGGCTGGGTCGGGCTCGCTTTTTGCTTGCTACAGCACCGGCGGCAGCGCGGCCGCGCCGCCACGCGCCCGCGCGCGATCTCTGTATTTCCGTCGCTATGCAGGTACCGCACCACGTAAGTATACTGAGTTGTGCTGGGTGTGCCCGGGTTCGTTCTTTGGGTTTATTTCCCTTTTCAATTTAACCCCCTTTTCACCTCTGCACGGGTCCCTTCCACGGGCGATCCCAGTGACCGATGAGACGCACCCGAGACCTTGGAGAGAGACAGCCGGATCGGGAAGGCCAGCCGGTCGGGGTGCAGCCCCACCACCGTGACGACCGCGTCGCTGGGCGCCGCCCCACCGCCGCTCATCACAGCCAGCCCGCTCTCGCCGCCCTCGGTGGCGGTGGCGGCCTCTAGGGAGGTGCGCCCCGCCAGCGCTGAGAGCCGGTCCGCCAGCCAACGCACGCAGTGCGGCGCCAGCAGGGTGGCCAGCGGCTTGCCCTCCAGGGAGCCTGAGTAGTACGGCATGTGTGTATGTGCGGATGTGGAGCATCCCACACGCAGCACGTCAAGGGTGGCAGGGTAGGGAAATGGCTGGATGGGGGAGGAGCGACGTGGTGGTGGTGGGGGTGGGGGGGTAAAGTAGGGCCTGCTTGCACCACGCTGATTGGGCGCCCGCCTTTCGTCAACAGGACTGAACGATGCAGGTGGTGTACGGCACAAGTACGGAAAATTTCGAGCGAAGTGAAGGCCATCTATTCGGCTATAGCAAGGAAAAACCGAAAGCTGTCACTGTCAAACTCTGTTTGCGCGGACGCAAATTGAGAGCCTCATATTACATGCCCTGTACTGCGTGCCGTCCGCCGGCGCCTGATGACGTGGTTGGAGCAGCAGCACAGGACAACGCACACGAAAGGACAACGCTCACAGTAGTAGGAATATATTTTTATCCGTGTTGGGCGTCCTCCTTACCGCGCTTGTGGCCGAAGAGGTGGCACGCGTGTTTGTTGGCCTGTATTTTCGAATTGGTATTTCAGGGGGGCCGCAGCGTTGAGGGGGCCCCCGCGTTAGGTTACAAACTGGGGTGTGCGCAAGTGCTTACTCTTATCTGCCGTGCAACACATGTCCCTACTATTGCTGTGTGTGCCCAGTCTCATTTTAGAGCACCCCCCGAGTCGATCTTCCGCACCAGCCCACTCTATCTAGCGGAACCCAAGCGACGCTACCCCAGCAACTAACTCCTCTTCGTGGCCCAGGCAATTCAGTCATCCATCCATCAGTAGTCCCGCGCGCCCCGCCACATCTCGCACCATCTTGACCTCGCCCGCCGCGTTGAGCGCCACCACAGCGGCCTCCATCTCGTTCATCCGGGCGACAGACGAGCCTGCAGGCGTGCAGAGCACCGAAGAGCACACGCGCGCGTACATCACCCTACGCATCATCATCATCATCATCATCATCATCATCATCATCATTACTGACAAAGTGTCTCGGTGGGCCCCTGTCTCCTCCTGCCAGGGCGCGGCCCATGAAATGCACAGAGCAGCTTGATTGCCAGAGGTATTCAATTACGATCTCTGATAAATATATCGACCTCTGTCTGGCAGATACGGTAGATAACGCCGTTTCTGGTGATGTTCCTACACGCGGGCTAGCTCGTACAGGCCCAAGTGTGCCGCGCCGCCTACGCGCGCCCTCGCGTGCAAAGTTGCAGCAGTTGGATGTACGGCATATATATCAGGATCGTGCCTCCATATTTGTGACGTAGCGGCCAATAATAGCCCCATACGGGATGGTACTCGTCATATGACACTCGAGAGCCCGGGCGGTCTGGTTGCACCCACCATCGGGCAGCGTGGGGCCCCCCGAGCGGCTCTCGTGCGCCTCCTCCAGCTGATCAGCCTCCGCGGCGTACTTGGCCTGCAGCAACATGGAACCGTACGTACGGTGGGAGCGACGATGTCGGGAAGCGCTTTTCATGCGAGGCGCCCGCACCCGAAAACACATCGGGTACAGCAACCGTCCGCCTTGCAAATATACATGCGGGTTTCTCTCCAAACACATGCGGTACCCGCGTGTTGCAGCTGGTTTGGCTTGGGGTGTGTGTGTGTCCTCGCCACACACACATAGCCACACACCCGCCTGCTGCGCCGGCCGCTGCTGCTGCAGCTGCTGCTGTTCAGGCACGCCTACACAGCGCCTTGCAAAGTCAAGCCCCGGAAGCTCAGGGGCGCCGCAGCAGGTGGGTGGCACGCGCCACAAAAACTTCGGATCGTCCTGCTGCACCGCGGCTCCCTGGCTACCCTCAAATGATAAAGCTCAACCCACCGCGCTCCAAGGGTCATTTTTCAGCATCCCCAGGAACTTGCTGTACAGCCGCGCCAGCCTGGCATCGTGTCCGTACGTTCCCAGTACGACACGATAGGCGGTCTGGGCCTGCGCGGATCGGATGAAGCGAGCACCGGGCAGGTCGCCCATCATTCAGTATCTCGCCACGACGCCAGAAGCCGTGCAACGCAGGCTCATTATTTATAAAGGATGTTACGGCGGACAGGCGCCATGTAGCGCACGCCACCAGATGGATGGATGGATGGATGGATGGATGGATGGATGGATGTCTACCCATGAGGTGCAGGTCCTTCGGAGAGCGCCGTCGCTGGTAGGCGGGACGCCCTGCGGGGCCGGCACCTTCCCAGCCCGACACAGAAGCTGGTGACACGCATCAACACATCAAGTCGGGGATAGCAGCGGCGCATCCCGAGCGGCCGGCACCACTCAGCACGGGGATTTCACCGACGCGCGACCCACGGCTCCACCGCGACCCCAACCCCAATATAATATGCATGTGCGAGCTCAAGCCATCCGCCAGGCGGAGCCCCGCCGCCCACCCGCCTCCGCCCACCCACGAGCGCGCACGCACCCGCGCCACGGAGCTCTCGATCCTGCCCAGCAGCCGGCTCATCCTCGTAAACGACACGCTGTGTGAGTCCAGCGCCCTCCTGTGCGGATCCGGCCAGGAGGTAGGCAACGAGGCAGCAGCACGGCAGCATCACGGCAAGGCATGGCAAGTCACGGCATGGCATGTCACGGCACGTCACCGTACGATAGGATCCTACCATCGTAGCCAAGCGACGAGTCGTCGCTGGCACTTCAAGCAAGCAAGCAAGTCGCCCCAAGTGATACCCCCAAGTGATACATGATGACCCAAGTCGCCCTGATTCCTCAAGCAAGGCTCAGTAGTACGTACGTGGCGCCGCAAGCTGCACATCAAATAATCATGACCCATGACCACGCACATGAACTGTGTGGTCCGTCGTGACCGCGGGGACACAGCACACACGCACGACAATGACAGCTGTGACGCCGCGCGTCAGCTGGCCTGCTGCTCACACGCACGTGCAAGCACATGGCCGCGCGGGCGCCTCGTCAGCACGTCGTCTACGCGCGCGGCAGGGTGGCTGGGAGGGATCAAAAAGAAAAGGCAAAACCAGAAACGAACCTGGGCACATAGACCCGGGATAAATCAGACTGCTTATTACGTGAACGAAGTTCCTGCACGGTAGTGGAGAATCAGACCCTGCAACGACGCGCGTGAGGACGGGGACGGAGGCAAAATCAGCAGCTCACCAGAAGTTGCACATGGCCTGCAGCGCCTCGCGGTGGAGCCGCACAATGGTGTGGTGCTTGCGCTGGTACTCCACGTAGCTGCGCGGCGGGGGGGCAATAATGGGGCAGGCGCATCGCGAGTGGGGCAAGGGTGTGGGCTATATGTATGTGGGGTCGGCGGTCTTGTCAGATGCGATACCTGACGTTGCCTGGCCGTGGCGGCTTACCGCCAGGCTGAAGCAACAATGCGACGGTTTGCTTAGATGTTGTTATCGGAATTTCTAATCGCTGCGTGGCTGAGGCGACTTACGACATCAGATCCATGGGGCCCCCCGCGCCAGTGCCGTTGCCGCTTGCTCGCCCCTGTGGGTACGGGTACGGGTACGGGTGCGGGTGCGGTTGGGCAGAGGGCGACCCCACCTTGCAGAGGCTTTTAATCCGTCCGTACGTCCGGCTCTTGGGCTTATGCACGAATGCGCGCTCTGCTGTCGGGGCCATGTGCGTACGACAGAGAAACAGCAGCCGCCTGCCAACGACTAGCCTTGCTACATCCATCCCCCGCTTATGAGACGAATGATGGATAGTGCGGATGCGTCTGTATCCCTGTATGTGCTACATACCGACGCCTGCTGCCGCCGAACAAACATGACGTAGCGGCACATCATATTGGGTTCCAGCTTCTGCGCATCCTGCATCCATACGGCGCGGAGTGAAATGGGGAACGGAGGTGGATGTGCAGTAAGTAAGCAAGGCGACTGTACCGTATGAAGAATCGATGTGGTGCCGAACGGGATGAACCCCGTACGGTACGTGTAGTACGTACTGCTCGCGTACCAGCAGATAGACGGTGTGACGGTGGAAAACAAGCCTTGCACAACACAAAATACACACTGCTGCCCACGGGGTCCACTGTAACATATGCACGAGCCCGACACGACGACACAGCCCACCTCGATGCGCCTGCTGCCCGCCTGTGTCACGCCCAGGACTTCGATCAGGAAATTGCCGTGGAGCAGCACCACAAAGGCGCTGCTGGGATGCGCCGCGAGGCCGGTCTGCGGCGATGAAGGCGGGTGATAGCTAGTAGCGGGTACCGTATATGTGTTCCTTAATAATGATGCTGAGTGTATCCACCGAACTTGGCCATTATTCCGTGTGGCATCGAATCTGAAACCGTGAGATCGTTGCAGGTCCAAACCGGGTCGGGACAACATGGTTGAGAAATGGGTAGCCCTGCTTGGACAGCCCGGCTCTATCGGATCCAATGGTGTCAGTGGCCTTGTGCCACGGTCAAAGGGATAGGCCGAGATGCGTACGTCTCACGGGTCGGGCCAATGGGTCCGGCCGCGCACATACGGTACCAGGAAATGGTTTCGGGGGACTGACACCGAGGATATGGGGTCGCAGGCGGATGCCTTTAGTAATACAGGCTCGCTTGACAAGGACCCCCCACCTGCCTGGAGAAGATACCAGAACACACGCACGCACACCACCACAGAGCACGCTGGCGCCGCTGTCAGGCTTCAATCCCGCACCTTGATTATGTTTTGGGCGCTGTTGACGGCGTCACGGTCCAGGGACAATGGGTCCCTCCACACGCGGCAACTCCTGCGCATCGCGCCCGAGCACCCCCGTGTATGGCATATTCAAATAATATTTAGGAGTTCAGGACCCGAGTTGTGCTGCAGGGAGGAACGCAGCTGTCACCAAGCATGCACCCGTTGGGGTGTCTGCAATCTAATTCGCACAGGGAGTTCAGGGACTTCCCGCCATGTTGCCCCCTTCGTGGTATTTATTTTGCGCGCGATACATAGTGCCGTGCGTACAGCTACATACGGACCCGACCCTCACACGAAGCCCCTTTATCGGGGTCCGCTGTAACGCTCATTCATTCACGACCCCCACTTCCCCCCTGTGTACATACCTGGACGCTATCTCCACGTCCCGGGGGCTGTCGAGGTGTTCAATGACGGCCAACAGCGGGTCGCGTGACTTCGCATTCCTGCATATCCATGCAATAGCCGGCAGACACTACTCAATCAATGCACGCCGACCTGTGATGATCAGAGCAAGAGGTAGGTAGGTGGGTAGGTAGGTGGGTAGGTAGATGGGTAGGTAGGTAGGTAGGTAGGTAGGTAGGTAGGTAGGTAGGTTGGTGGGTAGGTAGCCCGCCGCCAGACCCTCAACAGGTGGAATGAAGCCATCTATCTATCCATAATATGTATGATCATATAGACCCCGGGACCCCGCCAGCACGGGGCGCACCTAACTGCGGGCCCCAGCCAGGCCTACGCAGGAGGCAGACCCTCGTCACACCAACCGTGGTGATGTGTGTTTAGCAAGAAAGCCGCCCCACCGTGGTGACGTTCACACCTTCATACCCTGACTCATTCTGGACAAACTCGCACCCTAATCTTGTACAACCCTACGTGTTATATTCGTAGGGTTATATATATGTCACTGCCGCCATCGCTAGGCGCCGCCAGCCCGGCACCGCACGATCGCCGACCGGCCAAGCGACCGACAGACAAGCCAGGTAGGACTCACGTCATGGCCTTCAGCGCCGACGTCGTGATGTACCGCAACATGCCGTACGACATGAGCGCGCCAGCACAGAAGGCGGGCGCCAGGCCGATGGCCATGAGCAGTGTCATGAGATGGTTCCAATGCGCCAGGTCTTGCAGCGACGGCGGCTCCGGCTGCTTAGGCTCCTCGCCGCTGGGGTGGAACACCAGCAGCATCAGGGTCGCAGAGCACCAGGCAATGCTCACCGCCACTCCCGAGCGCAGGTAGTTGACCCAGGAGACCAGGTGCGGGCTCTGAATGAAAGGGAACCGTACAGAATGAGGTAACGGGTGCGGGCGGGATTGTTCGGGCAGGATTGCGGCAGCGTACGTAGGATATAAGGAGCGACAGGAGAAAGGGGGAGATCACGCACTCCCAACGGCGGGCAAGTCCCCATCTCCCTTGGAATGAAGTACAAGATATCTAGGCCGCGGGCGGGTTCGGACGCTTTTCAGGTCAGTTCGCCTAAATCTGCGGCATGCCGCGGGGGTCAGTTGGCACATCAGCTTTGACCTGCTTGATGGTTCTTGCTCTGTGGACGTGGGACGACGTTTGGACCCTCCGAACCGCACTCACCCAGCGCACCAACTGCCACACCAGCGCAAGGGAGAGGATGACGTACAAGCAAGCCGCCACCCGCTGCCAACCGATGAACACCGGCACGAGCGTCAGGAGCACCTGAGGGCGGGGCCCAACCCGACCCGACCCCGAAGACGTATGTGTGCCCTTAGCGAGGATTATTATCCAGCGAAAAGGCGCGGGCGGCATCTATGCGTACGCGTCAATGATGTTGTCCCACTTCTGCCCACGTGCCCAGAGGCCTTCTTGTGCTACGAACGGTATCAGCAGATGGGTATTCAGTCCGTTGGTACGTGTCACGCACCTTGAAAGCAAACACCACCACCTCCGTGTAGCTCTGGCCCAGAGCCTCGGGATGTCTGGAGAGCGGGTTCACTTCCACCTGGGTGAGAAACACACAAAGAGGCTGTCACCGATGACCCGCGTGGTCCACTGTAACATCATCACTAATGATGAAATAGGCCGACCGGGTCAGGTCGGCGTATGCCTCACCCCCGAATGATTATACTGGGCTGCCACCGATGGCTGGCATGGCCGGCGCCAGGCCGATGCATTTCGCCCCTGTAACATCCTTAATAATTTCGTCACAGCAAACCGTCAATAATTATTGCCATACCGTTCCCCGTACCTGGGAAAGTTTATAAAGCACCGCCATTCCAATGTACAACGCGAGAAATAGGCCGGTCGCCACTGCATGTGTGATGTGGGGACGCCGAGCGCAGCCTGCAGTACATCGATAGCCGTACGGTAGCCGGCGGCGGGGCCGGGACCACCAGCGGGCAGGAACACCCGTGAGGGCTGGAGGACACGCAGCATCTATCTGCCGTTCTGCCCACTCGTAAACAGGAGTCGAGCCCAAAAGGAGTCATGCAAGCCAACATGCAAAGGGTGTCACCGATGAACCTCGGAGTGACTAGCTAGGCGGAACGTGATGCTGCTGTCTGGGGTCCTTACAAAGTCCGTGGATGCGGACATCCGTAACAATGTATTGCCAGTGCGGTCGCATGACTAGGTAATACCTCGCTGGTCCACGCCATGTGAGGAACACCCACGTACCGTACCTATACATGCACTACCCCTTGACAGCATCCATTGCCATACCAGACTTACTGTACCGAGGGAAGCTGTCCAAGTAGTGTCCCTGGGCCTTCTCGGGCCCGCCGGTGAAGCGGCACGAGATGCCCAGCTGCGAGGTTCGTTCCGCGCACGGGGTGCGTGACTTGCTTGGCGCATGCGTGCATTGCGGATTATTATGGCACTGTAACCCGGCGTTACATGTACTGCATGATGCACGTACGACGCCTGGGTCCATGGGACGACGACTCCCGCACCCCTTCGTTTGATCCCTGAAAAGACCGCACTGCATCATCGCCCCGCCCTTTATCATGCATTCACTGCAATGCGAGACATCCGAAATAGAGGCAATCCCGCCCGTCTAACGACACGTATCTGGAAAATGCTATCTGCTTTTGCTTGCCCACTTTCGTTCCGTACCTCCAGAAGGTTCAGTGCTGCGACATCAAATGTCTGGAAGAGTAGTGTGCCTAGTACCTGGAGCACCTGCGGGGAGCACGAACAATGCAGCAAGGCATTCATGTGGAAGAGGGATGGACAGGGAATGATGTCCAACAGAAATCATGCGCAAAAAATGCCCCTTCCTCCCGATCATACATACGGGACGTAGGTAGTTTAGGGCGCTGTGGTGAACGTGGCAACTAACCGGCCACCATTCATCCGCGGGGCCTCTCCGTCCGCTCGGCCTCCGGGCGCTGGCAAGCAAGCAAGCGCACCTTGACGGGCCACCCGGGGAGGCACCTGTGCTCCTGGAAGCACCAGGCCAGCCACACACTGGGGATCAGACTCAGTGCCAGGAGTGTGACCAGCGTGTAGAGCGCCGCAAGGTACGCCCCGTAGCCCTGCACGCCGTCAACAGTGCGTGGGCCGCCGCGGCGTCGAGGAACGAAGCGCGATAGATAGATCGATGCATGGGCCGGAGGTCTAGAACATGGATGAGCCCTCAGGGCTTCTGACACGCGAGAAGGGTTGAGGAAGGGGCGGCCGTACGTGCAACGAACTCCATAGTTATCCGTGGCGAAGGACACCAACCAGTATCCTCAAGAGGCAGGAGCGCTGCAGTACACAGAGGAATAGAGCTGATGACCGAGGGATGGGCCGCCGCCGTACATGAACGGACGACTCAGGGTGGCTATCAATCAATCTTCCACGCCGCAATAATAGCAGCCCATCCAACAATTTCCCTTGTGCCCAAATGACCCAAAGAATAGCTGGCCGGGGCGAGTTCGGCTACCCAAACCATGAAAAGGTACGAAGGCACTCCGTCCTGTTAGACCTTGTCTGTATGTTGCCCCCAAATGTCTGCTGGCGGCCTAAGATAGCCACCTTCCTGGGGGCTAGGACTGTAGCGTGCGTAGGCAGACAACGCGAACGACATGGCTGGCATGTAGGACGGCGACACCCGCGGCGCCTGCTCACCAGCTTTGCAAGCCAGGTGAACTTGAATATGCTCGCAACAGTCCAAGCGCTGCGTATGCATATAACGTGCGGAGGGTGAGTGAGTGAGTGAGCTTCGTTCCAGGAACGATACTGCGCGACCTGCTCGTGCGGTGCCCAAAGCTTGCCCCTGCTTGTCCAGAGCATGGGGGAGCCTGGGCAGAGGTGATGCGTGCGTGCTCGCTCGCCAGCGGCTGCATAATGGAGCCACACGACACTACTCGCTCGGCCGCGTGCAATACCGACAGTTTCTGGCATAGGGCGTCTACCCCATTCGTTCGTTCGGTCTCTGATGGGCTGCCCTGCCCTGGCTCAAGCCCCTTGAATCAGTAGCGTCGCTTCCAAACCATTGATCAAACAGCAGGAAGCATTTATCCATCAACTCACGGTCCGTCCGGGGGTATGGTCCACCCCTGGCGTGCCGGGTCCACCACCACGGGAAAGAGCTGCCACAGCTCCAGCAACACGGAGATGAAGATCCAGCGCCACCGGACGCGTTTTGGGATGTCACCCTTGGCCCTGCGTGCGGTCATTGGAGGGACCGGAGGGAGGATGGTTACGTTGAAGTTCGGGGTATTGGGCGGGGACCATGCGGGATCTCCATATGCGGGACTTCTGCGGAATCCATCCGTCCTTTGACAGCTGTCGCAGCGCCATCACCAGCCACGCAAGCAGAGCGACGACCGCAACCCCATGCACATGCGGGGGGATCGTCTAATGGGCAACGCAATCCTGGCGCACTGGTAACCTGGTGTAGTGGCCGGTATGGCTGCGTGACCACCACCCCCCGCGGGTGATGAAGGATGGGTGCGCACTGCGCAGTCCTCGGTAGGGGTTGATGAGATGAGGCGCCTACGAGCCATCTGGGCCCGTTGGAACGCCCGGTCGGGGCTCAGGGTCCACCTTGTGACGGTTACATGCAGTAAATAGCCAGCACACACCAGGCGGGGGCTGACCAGCGGCCGGGTCGATCATCGCTGCTTTCATCCACTCACCCGTATCGCAGGGTGTAAAGGACGCCAAAGATTGCATTCTGTGGGCGGGGTGAACAGCGCACATCGATGCACCATCAAGGACTACTTTTCTGAATCGCGATTAGGTCGGCATATTAGGGCAGTCAGTGGACCAGCGGATCACCTTTCGGCGTATCGTCAGCGCACATCCGATCCATCGTGTATTGGTGAATGTTGTTTGAGTGCTTGCACGGTGGTGCATGCACCCTCTTGCACAAAACAGCCGGCTCGCGCGTAACTGGCGTTACCCGCCTGTACTGTCCGACCAGCCCAATTGAATGTCCTGTACCTCGAATGAAGATTCATGCTCGAGCAGGTCACTGCCGTGCCCAGTCGGGTCGAGTTGATCGTCCCTGCAGGTGAACGCGTGGCACGGCTTACTCAGCGTGCGTCTGTCACGTCTTCAACACCTGTACGCTATAAATCTCCTTAAGCATTCAAAAGGTTTTTGAAATTTATAATGATTGCACGCCCTTTGGGGAGTAAGGTGAAGAGTTTTAATATTTACCTATAACCGGCTGTTGGGCGTCAGACCACTATGAGCAGTACAAGCAAGTAGGCCAAGAAAGTGCAAACTTGTAAGACGTGTAATATCGTTGCCGGTCTTTGTGCCGGTTTGGTCCGATTTTTGTCCTGGACGAGCCGCGCAGCTTTGAAATGTGGCCAAAGCAGCCTTTGTCCAGGTCCTAACCCAAAATAAATGTAATAATCAGCCTACCTCAATCGTTTTGATTCACGGAAGCTCCCGGTGGTGCTAACGCTACCGTAGCTGGACCCGTGCACCGAGCCCTCGGCCATGCAAGGCGGCGAAGAATGAACTAGACAGACTTAATTCGATAATGATAAAATACAGCACGATTATTCCAAATGAACTAAGTCCCACAAGGCCGGGACTAGGTGCCGAGTCGTGTCAATGCTAGCATGCTAGAGGACAAACACAGGACATAACCCGAACAAGCTTCAAGGATTGATAACTGTAAAAGTTGGCGACATTTGTTGACTGTCAGAAAGTCTGCCAAGAGTTAAAGGTATTCTGCGTAAACTTTGTACTCCAGTGGTCTAGGGGTTACCAAAGGTCAAGATAGGCGGCTATATACAGGTAAATTCTATGTGTAACAATTCTTGATTTAATAAACGGCTTCTTAGAACGCAAGGCCGTATGTACGTACAGGATGCGGATTCGATGAGTGTTAGTAAACGGGCTCCACTCTCTACACAGTTGAGACGATCATTTGAATCATTACGCAGAACGCCTGATTTGCGGTCTTACATTTGTTACGATCTTGCCCCCGCAGGTTATCAGACGCTGCAACCGGAAGTGTTGCGACAGTGCACTGTGTTTGTCGTGAGAGCACCACGGTGGATTCGGCAGTCCTTATCGTCTTCCATGTGATTATTCTCCATATTTAAATCTCCATTTTCCGTAAGGCAGACACATCGGCTGACGGTGTCCCCCTTGCCAGGGCATGTCGCGAAACACCTCGTGAAACGAATAAAGTCGCATGCAGGCAATGCTAGCCCGCTGAACATCGAACATTAAGGAATCATCCTTTCATAAGTAAGGATGTCATCTCCTTGAATGAGACATCCGGATACACGACAACGTTCCTTCCCACGGCACTGCTTGAAGACGCCAGCGTACGCGTAATGCAGAACCTGGCAGAACTAACGGGCAATACCTGGTAATAGCCCGCGTTAGGGCTATTGTCATCAAAGTGTGTTTACGGATCGGCGTTGTCCTTCAAAATTGTTTTTTAACAGTCGGCCAGCTTGGCCAGCTACCGCAGCCTACTTCCAAGCGAAGCGTCTGTAATTTTGTAAGCCGGGTATACTATGTAAGTCCGTGTATTTCACGGTCCGGTGTCTGACACTGAGTATACACGAAAGGTGTTGACACGGCCAGCAACACTGCACCTGCTTTACACGGCTGTGTCAACACTGCACCGGCTGTACACGGTTGACAAACACCATGGTTCTATAAACGGTCTAATCTTATCTCATCGGCATTTTTGCCTCCGACATCAATTCTGTATGTAGGATAGCAAGAACAGCGCCGACCGCATGCGCCGGGGTGGGGTGCAGGGGTTCAGCGGTATGCCTATCAACAGTCGTGCAGTGGCGGAGCGGGGGCCCGTCGACCGGTCATGTGAGTGATGCGTTGGCCGTTTTCGGCACACTGATGACCAGCAGGACGGCCTTCCCAAGGAGAGTTTAAATGCACACGTAATGACATTCAGGCGCCATCCTAATGAAACACGTTGCAGTGGGCCCAGCGGGTAATCGGTGACAGCCTAAGTCCTTTCGCCGACCACGCACTCACGGTAAGGTGAAACCATGTGCTATGTCGTGACGCAGGACATGCTCGACACAGCGCGTGCCAGGTACGGTACGGGCCACAGCCACTGGTGGCCCTGGCGGGTGGCAGTATGGCGGCTCGGGCGGCCGGCGGCACAGCATCTCGGCCCGGCGTCTCAGTTCCCGCAAAGCACCACGGCAGGAGCAGTGCAGCTTACATAACTACATTCGGCGGCAGAACGGCCAAAATCCCCGTCTCGAGCATGCCGTTGCAGCGTGGTACCGCAGGGTCGTACGTCGCTCGTAGAACCGACATGCCGTGAACCTAGGCATGACTACATGCCATGCGTCCACCTGTGTGGCGGGACGGGGCAAGACTTACTGTACCCGCGCGCACACCCTGACTGACAACGGACCAAGGCCGGAGACGACGGGAGCTCGGCGCCCTGGTAGCTAGTTTCCCCTGGTCTCTAGTTCTCATGCTGCACGTAAACGTGCCACATCCTGGCTGACGCCTTAAATCGCTGCAAAGCAATCCGTCCAAAGATGCAAGCTCACATGGCTAATATCCTGAAATACTCCCAGCGGACGCCATAGAGGATCCGTTGGACTCGTATTCAAAGCCCGGGGTGCCACCGTCGCTTATGGACGACCGCACATCGCCCCCAAGAACATGCGCGCTGCCACAGCATTCCCTGAAGAGGCTCCGAGGTTTCCCTCAGCACGTCTTGCGTTGGATCAGACCTGACCCCTGCCCCAAACACCAACCGCAAGCATTTCCATGACACGAAACTACGTGGAACTGCCTGCTATCCAGAACGCAACCGCAAGTGCCGTGATCCATACTCCTAAGTTGGCGATTGTTCTACGCATGGCTCATCAGTGGCTTCAGCCAAATAGTTAATGGGCCAACCAGCGCAGCAAGGTCCCGGCAGGTCCCACCATCCAAGCCAATTCGGACGCACACCCGCCCTCCAGGATGTAAATCGGCGGTACATGCAATGGCATTGTGACGCGCAGGGATTGTTCCGTACATTTCGCTACGAGTGCATAAGAGACCGGCTATGTCAGCACATTCAGACAACCACCCGGCAGTAGCAGCAGCTGCAGGACACATCATAACATCAGAAAGCACGTTTCCAGATTCATACGAGGCTAGGTTTGGTGCTCACACTGCTCCAACGGCGGCGGACTGCTGGGCATGACCCAGCGCACACCAACATAACCCCCAGTACGGCGGCCCATGGGCGCGATGCCCCTTAAAGACAAAATCAGGCTCGCGTACGTGGAGAAAAATGAAACGTCTACAAACAACCGTGGAGACATCGCAGTGGTTATAAGTACCACCCATGTACGGTCTGTACGATAAGCAGTGCTAGCAGGCCGTAATGATACGGCACTGCGATATCCATTACGCTTAAAATCATTCGATAGCTGAAACACAGCGCCGTGCGGAGCCCCAGCACCGTTGAAACTGTATTCCGTTGTAAGATATATGTTACTGACTCACGTGCCGATCGACGTGCGCAATTCCGCCGAAGCAACAGCTCGTTTGCGTCGCGGACCATAACACCGCTGGACTCTCTGTCTGAGTGATCGAGGCCGACCATCGCCGAGTGTGAGACAAGCAGGTAATACACCTGCAAACATACCGCAGCGCGCGGCAGATCCACATTATACTCGCGGTCGGTCGCCCATGCCCGCTGAACTACTGCACTGCGGGCTTCGCCGCCCGTAGCTTGACGGCCTTCGCAGACGGCTCCCGCGGCGCCAATCCAGCGGCGAGGTACACGTCATCCAGCAGGCGCATGTTTGCAATGCTGTCTGCTGCGTCGTCAGCCAGAATGCTGGACGCCGCAAACAGCCCCCTGGGGTGGCCGAGGCAGGCGACATGCCGTGCGAGGGGCTGTCAACTGTCCTAGGCACAATCTTGGAACAAACTCTCAACCGCTCTCGCACGGATCCCAGTCATACCAATCCAACAGGGATTCCATCGCGGCTCACGTAGCTACGATTTGCTATTTCCCTGGCACCCCGTCAACCGTAATCTATGCCTATGCCGTTGAGGCCGCCCGGATGGCAGTAAAGTGAACGCTCCCTGAGAAGATTCAGCGCGTGACTTATCAGACTGATTTACCAGTTGTCAAAACACGTCCGGGGCAGTAACTCTACGTATCCCGCTTACCCTTGGTCGCCGTCGTCGTTACGCGCGCGCTGCACGTCCTCCACGTCCCGTGCGAAGCGCGACAGCTGATAGTAGTAGGTGCTCTCACCAGTGCCGTACACGCGTGTGACAGTGGTGGTGGTCTTCTCATCGCTGGGGCCGCCGGCCGTGGTCGTCAGCCGCACCACGTTGCCGAAAACCGGCATGATGAAGTTCGAGCAGTGCAGCTGGCCCCTGCAGGCAAATCAGATGACGGAGATCCGGGGGTTATTTGGGACGCTTACATCTACGCGCATTCGCATGTGTACCGGTAATTTGCCGCCGTATCTCCTGGCATGGACCAGACTTCAGTGTGGGCAAAACGCATAGTAGCATAGCGCCCAACGTGATCCCCGGCAGCTGCACGGAGCAGGTTTCTTGACGGCATGCACGAATGTCGGCCGTCGTTGCTGATCACTTGGATGTTAGCGCAGATACAAACGGTCGGTCCGTGGGGTTTCGGAAACATGCATGGGCTCATAAACATAACTAGTCGAACATGTGGGATCTGACCCACGCCCCCGTAATGTTCATGAGCCCATACATGATCCGAAACCTCCAAGACCGACTGTTGTCTGAACCCAAATTCACCAAACATCATGCCTGAACAACCTCCCCGCCACACGCCCTGGGCATGTCATAACAGACTTCATCTTCCCTGCAAGTGCACCGAATGATGGTATGGAGTGTGCGGATGTGACAGTTCACCGGCACTGACCTCTCGCCACGCAAGTCGATGGTGCTCACGGGAAACAATCCTTCATGGTGCAACGATGCGCGGAACGACGCTCGCAAGCCCGCGTTGGTTCCCTCGCGCCAGCGCAGAGTGCCAGTCATGGCCGCGTCCACCACCTGCGCAGAAATGCCGGTCAGTACAGTTGGACAAAGCATGTTGTTGGTATTGCGGAATTTTCAGAGCAGGCAGCGGCGGACGACACAATAATTCCCCCAGTGAGCCAGGGTAAATACTCGTAGACTCTAAGCACAGTCGAGCCGTGTCTTATCTATGAGGCCCTTTGCACCACACGACCGGCGGTCTCTAACGGGCGCAGGGCCCCGCCAGGTGGCAGCAGGCATGTACCTGCGAGTTTGGTGCCATCGCAGCTGTGGCCGATTCCACCTCCGGCTTTCCCCCCACAAGGCTCCGGATGGCGTGGAGGCAGTAGCATCCAGCGTCCATGGCAGCGCCGCCTACAAATGAGGCGACCCAATTTGCGTTGGTGCCGGCTTTGTTGGCAGGTACGACCGTATGCACGTACGAAGTACAAGATCGAGTCCACGACAGGGCGCGGCATCGCACCATGCTTTACCAAGCTGCAAACATTACCTGGAAGACGACTGAGAAAGCAAAAAGCCCACGCTGGACATAACGCATGTGGGTTCACAGCTTCAAGTAACGCATGTGGGTTCACAGCTTCAAGTGATGCACGGCGCTGCATGCAGTTCACCCAACTCGTTGGCCCAAGGGAAGTCGGAATCCTTTCCCAAATCCTCTGTCCCATTGCAGGGGCCCTCGGGACCGCTCCTGGCGCGTCCACATACCAGCCAGCGTCTCCTGGAAGCGAATGTTGGCACCGCCGAAAACCCACTTGGGGATCAGGACAGCCACATCCACGGACTTGAGGCGTCCCAGCACTCCACCGTCAGCGTCCTGGACATGTGACCCGGCCCAGCAGCTCAATGCTGGCGAACCCAGGAGGCCGCGGAGGTGCTCCATGAGGGGGTGCTCGCGGTAGTGAAAGGCCTCGCGACACACCAAACCCCGGCTGCGTGCGAGTTCCTGAACTTCCCTACAAAAGAAAGCAAAGGGCCCAGGTTGCTTGCTGAATTTCCGACATTCAAATTATTTAGGTGGGCACCAAGGTGGCGATCTAAACACGAACGACCCAGAAGGGGGCGGGCTTCTCTCGAAACACATCGGCCCCTGCAACAGTTCATCGCGGCGGAACTGGGCATCTAGCCTGACCAACCACCCGCCTCCATGGCCTTGCGCCTTACCGCGCCTCCTCCTCGTTGGCAGTGAAGGGCTTTTCGCATAATACATGCTTGCCAGCCTGCAGCGCTGCACGGGTCCACTGGCCGTGCAGGCCGTTGGGCAGGCCCACGTACACAGCGTCCACGTCGGGGTCGGCCAGCAAAGCCTCGTAAGAGCCATACGAACGCATAATCCTTGCGATGGACAAGGCGATCATGGAAGGGGTTGGACATAGCGATTCATGCGCCTCGCGCGGGAACCTAAGGGATGCGTTGCCACGCTGCAACCGAGATCGTGTGGAGTTTGTGCCGATTATGCCGCAAATGTCATCTGTATCAAGATATTGATTATTGTTGAACCGGCAAGCAGCATGCAGTGGTCAGACGAAAGTTCCATAATGCATTGCGTCCTTATGAAAGGGAGATCCTGCCCCGCCCACTCTCGGCCAAAACTTTGACTTGCGCCCAACCTGAGCTAACCCCGACCGCACGCGTGCCACTTGCATGTTGATCAAGTATCCGGATTCCGCTTCCCTTACCCGTGTTGTTTGGCGTAATCGCGGGCGCGATCCCCGTCCCGTGCCGCCACCGCAACGACGTCGACCTGCGGAACCCGGCGCGCTGGCCATATCATGGCGTAGGTGGCAACCTGAAAGATGTGCAGTAAGTTTTGCGTCAAGGTGTGCGGATGAACTTTTGGTAAACCGCTCTTTGGTGCAACACCCACCTGTGAAGCCCCCAGCATCCCAACACGGACTGTCGATTGTGCTTTGGGCGGACCGCCTAGGCCGAGAAAGTTTGCAACCCGCTGCAGCTGGCCGAAATCAAGGAACGCCGGTGGAGTCATGGTAATTTGAAAATACAGCGTAACCCACAGGGGTAGGTCCGTGGCAACTTATCGTTACAGGCTGGCTGCGCGCATCTTGAGGGAAGATGGCAGAAAGTCTGACATATGTATTAGGTTCAAATGCAGGTGGTGTGTACAACATAGCAACGGTCTTGGGCAAGTCCGTCTTGGATGTTCAGTGTTTAATTTGTCATTACAGCTTGAAAAACATTGCTGTTTTTTATACTTGGTGTGTGAAAGCCCATCTGTCCAGGTGTTGCACCTTGTCAGGCAAAGCACGCAACAGTTGCAGTGAACACCTAGACCATAAAGCATGTCGTCTTAACATGTAGTTATTGGCTGTAATGACATGTCACGAAATGCGCGACTTTAGAAACGGAGACCTAGGTGCAGCAGCTGCGGGCATCAACAAAAATGAATTTGGACGGCCAGCTTAGAATCGGACTTCTAATCCTGCTCTTTACGAGTGTCTCATGTAATCCAGGTACAAGGTTCTGTCTGGAGAGCGTCAAATCCAGGGCGAGACGGACTTTGTCAGCCCCGCTTTTTGCTGACTCCTGCAGGACCCTGGCTGCAAAAGTGGTTTGGCACTAATGTGCCTGCGCCAAACGTTTCAATTACTACCACGACGGACAACCTCACTATCATCGAGGTGTACGGCCAGGGCGAAAAATACGACACGGCGCGGCTCGCCAACCTCACAGCGCCGTATAGCAACACGAGGCGCATCGCGCTGCATGGTGCGTACATGGATAACGTACTGACAAAAGAGGGGCGCATGCCACGAAGCAGCCCTTGATTTTACCGTGCCCCTCCGTGGGTATGGGGTCCACATGTCTTGGCCTTGGACTTCACCCGATTACACCAGAGTAGCAGTACCCCTGACAGTAACAGAGATACCTGTACCGGGTCTTGTGATGTGAGAGCAGCAACACGTCTTGCGAATGCCAGTCGTATCCGACGGGTCAACGCTCGGGCTGCTGTGGCAGCATGCACGGGTCGAATCATCCAGGTGTCGCTGTGGTTCCATCAACGCAGCCTGGCCGCAAAACTTTGATCTGGGTCGTCGGGTCGCATGCCCTATGCCTGGTCATGGCTTTCTGCCTTGCCGATAAGCATGAGAATCCCAGGATCACAACTCGCGACACGTAACGCTGTGAAACCCGCTGACCTCCCGGTGTCCCCACCTCGCATTAGGCCTGGTACTACAGGACCCGCTGCCGGACGAATGGGCGGAGCTGCCCTTTCTCCGAACGCTGTATATTGACTGCGAGGCAGAGGACACGGTTCCTGGCACAGGGGACCCCGTTGGTCAGTTCGGCAGCGACGCCCAGCTTGAGGCCCTCCGCGACCTAATCCTCAGGAAAAAGTCGGGTTCAGCTATCAATATCCGCAACATAACCATCCTCAACTGCGGAATTGCGGTGAGGGAACCAGGGTGGTGAGGGGGAGGCTGATAGGGGGAGATCTGTTCAGGGACTTCTGTGCAGTGCTCGGTGCTCGATCTGGGTTTAAATTATGCGCAGAGAGAGCCGGCAGCCTGTAGGGCTCTTGAGTAGCTGCAGACACTGCACCGATGATCATGGCAGGGACTGCAGCGACACGGGGCTGCTCGCAGCGCCTTCGTGTGGTCCTCTCACGTTCGCGGGTCGCGCAGTACACTGCATTCTTGAAGCGCTGGGGAGTTGCATGTGGAGCTGACAGAGGCTGTTGCGCTGCACGTGCCGGGCATGTGCAGGGTGACTACGGCCGGGTATGGCGGGACTACTTCAGCGAGGTGCAGATTGTCAACTTGACTGGGAACGCGCTGACAGGCGGCTTCACATCCATTGATAACTTCGACAAGGCCTGCAATGACACCTTTGCGGGTACGGGCGCGGGCGAGGGGGGCATTATGCCGGGGGAGTCCCTGCACATATGAACGCAATCACCGCCGAGGACGGCTTGCCTGGCACATCGGCCAAAACTGTCTGAACCAGCACCCCCACAACGCCCCGTGAAAAGCAGCGTGAAGTGAGGCGCGTTGTCACACACGCTGATGAACCGGCTTGCGGCCCAGGAAGGGCCAGGGGTATCAGGCGGAACGAGCTGTGCCCTAAGAAGGCGCAGCCCTATTACTGCAGCGGCCTTGGCGATTCCAAGTCCGACGCCCGGCTCGCACCCACCGCAGGTGAGGACTACGAGGACCCGGACTGCTCGGACATGCAGTGGCTCGACGTGTCCAGTAATCGCCTATCCGGCCCCATCAGCACCAACGCGGCACTCGGGGACGACGTGACGGACGCAATCTGCTCCACCGCTTGCATCAGCCTGGTGATGTCAGCGGGCATCACAGACGACGAGGTGCTGTGCCAGGCGCCGCTGGTGATTTTCGCGCTGGTGGGTCGGGTGTGGGCGGTTGGGCTAGGCTGGGCGCAGGGCGCATTGCGCTCGGCCGGCCCCAACAGGCGGGTACGCCGTTGACCTGCCTGTGTGCGGTCCATGGCCGCTGGCATGTGGGTAAGGTAGGAGGTCAGGGGCGTTGCCCGCGTCACTGCTCAAGCCGCGGCACGGAGGCGCCCAATGAACGGAACGCTTTGATGTTACTGATATGACAGAACACGCGCAACGCAGCGCCTGCCGAGGCTCAAATAATTGTGCACCAAGTCTTGCCCTGACATTGATCATTGATCATGAGTACCCGTGCCCTCCGAAGAGCTTGGGAGACTCTTGACAAAGCGGTCACGTCTTTCGATGACCGCAGAACAACCCCAACCTGACTTACCGCGGTGACATGCGTTACGCCAGCGGCTATGTGACCAAGCAGTACGATAATTGGTGCCGCATCCCCGAGTCCCGCTGGGTGCTGCCCACCATGTGGGGCGTCTTCCTGACGGTGTTCCTGTTCACGCTGGCGATGACGCTGTACGCGCGCGTGCGCCTGAAGCGGGTGCCCTTCAGGTGCGTGGGGTGTGATCAGCGAAGACACCCGCCCATAGCGCGTGTATGAAAGAATTGAGCCGCCCATGGTGCGTATGTGTGTCTCTTAGGACTGCGCCGCGCGAGAAACGGTGTCCCTCTCGACAATCGACGTAGATGATAACACCCGGAACCCATTGGTACCGATGCCCGTGTGTGTTCGCAGGCAGGCAAGGCGGGCAGGCGTGCGTGATCTGCAATGCGCATAGCAGTGCCCAACATTTGCCCGATGTGTGTATGTCGCGGGGCTCCGGACGGTGGGCTGCCGGTGATGGCCCTCCCCCCTGTTTACCGAGGGCGTTGCGGCATGTCCATGCGAGCACCCGAGGAACACCCATGCACGTCGAGACGGCGCTGAAGAATCGGGTTCCATTGAGGAATGGCGCCTGTGCCCCTGCAGGATCACGAACCCTTCGTTCGACATCTTGCCGCGCGGCGCCAGCGTCAATGTGGACTCAGTGGCCGTCCGCCCTCCGAGTGCGGTCCGACGCGGCGCCGGGTCCGATGGGGGCTACATGGGTCTCGCCGGCAGCGCGGTCGCGGTGGAGCTCGTGGAGCGCCAGGCGATGATCCCCAAGGACGCCGCTGGCGTCACCATCAGTAGCAGCGGCAGCGGTAGCAGCAGCGATGGCGGCGCCAACGGCAGCGCTGCGCCCCTCGCTTTCGTGAGTGCCAGGGCGCTCTTCCCCACGGCGCTGCCCGTGTCCACCGTCCCAGCGGTGCCGCCGGAGGCTGGCGGGGGCGCCAACGGCGCCAACGGCGTTGGGCGTTCCCGGAGCGCGAGCACGAAGCGCGATCCCAACGGCATGCGGGTCGCGCTGACGGCGGGGATGGATAGCAGCGATAGTGCTGGCGTGAAGCCGGGCGTGGCCGCTGCCAGCACCTTGGACGTGCAGCTTTTTGACGAGAACGATCTGGAGCCAGCGTCCGGCGGCGGAGGCCGCAAGATGACGCTAGGCGGCCGGATAGCGGGGTCGCGGACGAGCACAGCCGGTGGCGCCGCTGTTGGAGCCGTCGGCGACGGCGAGCGCACGTGGCGGGCTTGGCTCCGGGCGGCGTTGTGGCGAGGCCTGGAGATCCTGGGCATGCAGCTGCGCACGCTGCTCATCCTGGGCATGTTCGGACTGGAGTGCTACTGGGCCTACGGGCTCATCCGCTACCGGGGGGGTTGGCAGGTGAGCCACGGGGCGGCAGGGCGGCTGGGCGGCACGGTTGCCGTTCATAAGGGGCCTTGTGGTGCGATCTCGGGATTCCAGGGGTTCCACGGGTAGCCAGGGGCTAACGCACGCTTATCCCGGCGGGGCGGCCGCGTCCGCATGTCGCGCCGCTTGGGTGAGTGCTGCCCGGTGCCGTCGGGCCTGGGTACGAGCGGCGGGCTGCGTTCTGTACATATGCTCTCGAATGCATGGCGGCGGAGAACGACTGCTGCGGTAAGTAAGATGGCGGCGTGCGGCGGCAAGCGTCCGGGCTTCACCTGCCATCTGCACCACACCGTCCTTGGTATCCTGAGCCTCATCACCAACATAAAATCCGGAGAGGTCCGTATCTCCACGAAACCGGAACCGTGTCATTCCTCGCCCAGCGGATGGCAGGACCCCATCCCCGCAAGTAGGTACCAACAAACGCTGCTAGGCGGCCGTGTCGGCCTGCTGTGGTGTGATACTCATGCACCATTACTACGTGCAGCATGCGCTCTTTCCCGTGCTCGATAGGTCCGTCCTGGTGCTGCGCTGACGCACTCCTCGGCTGATCTTTATCCCCTCACAGCTTCTGGTGCTCATTCCGAACTACCTTGAGCAAACCCTGGCGGGGATCGCAATGCTGCGCGCCTTCATGGCGGGGACGCACGGTCGCTGGAAGTACGTGGCGCCCATCCCGCTGCTGCCCTTCACCATGTCGGCCGTGTACCTGGTGTACGGCTTCATCACCTACCCCTTCGGCTTTGCGGACTTCGGCCCAATCTCTTGGGAGAAGTGAGTACGGCACCACGCGGCGCAGTGACCAGGACAGCGCCTGGGGGGAGTTATCGGTGTGGATGCACGGGGCGAGCCACACCCGATTGCCTTGCGTTCTCGCACTAGGCGCTGACATTAGGAATAGGGGCGCCTCAAGTTGTGCGCTGACCTTGGGAAAAAGGGCGCCTCAAGTTGTGCGCTGACCTTAGGAAAAGGGGCGCCTCAAGTTGTGCGCTGACCTTAGGAAAAGGGGCGCCTCAAGTTGTGCGCTTGTCCACGTCGATTAAAATGGAGAAGCGTTGTGCAGACGACCAGATTCGGTGGGGCTCATTGCTGTGTGAGGCGATGAAGTGGGGAAGTCGCTGAAGGGTTTTGCGGGTTGGGTGTCTACTCCAAAGCTGCGAGTGCCTGATCCTTGGCTGCGGACGCAGCGAGGAGGGCCGTGCTCACCACGCTGCCGTGTCCCCCCCCCCCCACACACACACACCCCACCCTCACGTCTGTCTGTCTGGCCGCAGATTCATCGACCTGATGGACTCGTGCGGCGTGCTCAGCAGCACGTGCTGGGCCATCTTCTCCAGCCTCGCCTACTGGCGGGGCAACAGTGTCAACACGTCGTACCAGTACTTCAACACGGTGGGTTGTGTTCCAGAGAGGGGTGCTGGGTGTACTGGCGTGCGTCTGGGAAAGTGGAAATGATGGGCTGCAAGGTGAGGTTTCAGTGGACTGGGAGACGGGAACTTGAACAGCGTGGCATGGTCTCATGGTGAGCTTCATGGTCTTGTGGATGTCGCGGTCCAGGGATGCGGCGCGGGCTGAAGAGGATGCAGTAGCGCTTTCATCATTTCATGCCACGTCTCGGGCGGGTTGCGTGAGGACGAGGGTTTTGCTCTGGAGGGCCGTATAGGCGCACGCGGGCACCCGCTAGCTCCAACGAACAGTACGTGAGAGGCGGCGTCCCCACCTGCCGCACCGCTTCATTCTGACGAGGACGATACGGTGCTCCGTCCATTTCGCCGCAGACCATCTTCGTGGGCATGATGTTCATGTGCTTCACGGACCTGCTATCGACTGCGCACCACCTCGCCAGCACACTGCAGGTGCGAACCTAGAGGGGATGGTGGCTCTGGTCATTTTGAACGTTCGGGCATGTTGCTATCACAGGGTCCGCTGAATGGCTGTGACATTCATTCACGCATCCATTCGTCACGGTTGCGGAGTAATGGTGCGCCACTCGGACACTCAGCAAGCCAGCAACGCCACGCCGGGGCCGCGTCTGCCTGATCGGGGTAGGGGTAGGGGTAACGCACTGTCCGGGTAACGCGTAGGTCATACTATGTAACTGGGTAGGCCAGGAACGGATTGATTGGGCTGGTTGCATTTGTTTAAGGGGGCTGTGTGCCGCTCTGCCTAGAATATTTCGAGTTTTGCGCCGCGCCTTACCGCGTGGTCCCAGTCCTGAGCAACTGCCTGGGCATGGGCGTTGTCCTGGTGGCTGATGTTTTGAGGGGGGACCGCTATTCCTGCCGCTGATGCCGGCGCCCGCGTTGTCGCTGCCGTAACAGGTGCCTTTCAAGCAATGGCTGCGACGAGAGCTGGATGTGCGGAAGGTCAAGATAGCGCCTGACAAATCGCACCGCCTGCAAGGCGACGGTGACTTGTGAGAAAAGATTGCGTTTCAACCGTTGACAGCGGTTTCAGCCCGCCACATGTGGCTGTGGGACTGGGGCCGCGGCGCTGAGTTATACGGGCACCTTGATTGGGGGTACACACGGGGAGCGGCGGCGGTCATGGATGCTGCGGATTGCATGTCAATCTTTGTCCTTGGCCGGTGTGATGCGCCGCGAATGGGTCCCGTATGTTGGTCTCCATCCGCATCGCGCGGCCAACCCGGCGTGCTGGGCTGCAGTGAGGCCAACCATGTTGTCTGGGGACCGTAACTGTGGGGTGTGAGCGTTGGTCCGAGCGGCGATCCCGTGGCTGCTGAGCGATCGGAGGGGAGGTGAGGGGGGGGGGCATTCGCGGTAGCCTTGCCGGGCACCTTGTCGGTCAGCGCTCCTGTTTGGCTGTGCCCGATGGGAAACTTCGGTGGCCGCTTGTTTGGATCTGTGTGGATTCTGTCAGGCGTGGTACGCGCGTTGGCATGCATTCCAATGATGACGGAACCGAGGAGGGTCATCGGAGACGAAGTGAGGAACTAGAGCGAGGCTGTTCTGCGCGGTTGGTCGGGAGCGGTGGAGGCACGATGGCGTGCGTGACATATCATAACGCGGTGAGCTGGGGCTGTGCTGTGAATACCGCCGCTCCTGGGTATCAGCGGAAGCCAACGCAACGTACTGTTAAGTGTCTGATCATGGAATTCTTATTAATTTTTACTTAAATGTGCAGGCCTGTAAGGAGTTATATTTCGCGAACGCGAACGCATCCTAGCAATGATTTCTACGCGCACAGTGAAGTGGTACTCTACGACGGCTTCGAGCCGAAGTCATAAGACATGAAACGCGAATCATTGGGAGCGGATTTCCTTTTGCGCGTTATTGCGCAGTTTAAGCAAGTATTTGAAAAAACTGTTTTAAGCGATGATCCCCCTGGTAGGTACGGCAGTCAAGGTAATACAGCCGTTGGTCAGGGACTTCCATGCAGCATCCCGTCGCCGTTCTGAGCGGCCCAGACGATCGAGTCTGGGCGTTGTCCCCAGGCGCGGACGTACATCACCGCACGTGCCATGACACGAGGACAGGTGAAGAGGGGCCCCATCCCGGTTCTCCCTGGCGACAACCCATTGTAACACCCAACACAGAGCTCGATACGGTAAAGCGGCATCTGATGGACAACCTAGACCCCACGAACGGGTAAGAGATTATGACTGAAGCACACAAAATTGCACAACTCTCTAAATCCTTGTTGCAACCGGCCACTCGGATGAACGGCGGCGGAGCCGGCGCCCGCATCATCATTTTGACAACGCGGCCAGGTGTGCGCGGGCGGCCGGCGGCAGCTCCGCCTCGGAGCTCGCCCAGCGCCAGGCCTGCGTGAAGGCGGCAGCGCGGCACGCAGGACGAACATCATTTTCAGGCAGCAACCCAGCCGGAACCACTTTCGTTTCCCACCGGAGAGCGAGAACACCATAGGGCTGATCGTGGTGGTGGGTCCTGCGGTAACTTGTGCCCAGGAAGCAATTTTGTGATGTACGCATCCAGAGGCACCTGCCAGAGCCTGGGCTGCACTGGCCGCCCTTCTCCGGCGACGCCTGTATGCCTTGCCAAACCGTACAACAGAAGGCTTGCTCTGGCTAGACGCGGTCAAAGATTGCCGTCGTCGCACGTCCCACCTGTTTCTGGTCGTGAATCCACGGCGGGGCAACCGCCCACGCGCCGCCGCGCAACCGAAACATCGCCGCCTGCGCAATGACACCATGACAGGGAGGACCGCCAGGTCACGCCCGTCCACCGCAACGGCCAGCCGTCCTACACAGCGCAGTCTGACGCTATGACCTGAGGTAACAAGCAGCACCAACCTGGGAACACCCTGCCAACGTTAGCATTATGGCACGCGCCCTCAGACATTCACAGGCACACGTGCCCAGGGCGAGCGCCGCAATGTGTTGAGGGACTGACAGGGACGCAGCACCTCCACCCAACGCTACGTTCCGTTGCGGCACCCCGGACCTCCTCGCCTCGCCCGATACGATTCCCGGCGCTCGCCCGACCGCACTGACGGCACGACCAGCGAGGCGGTACCTGCAGCAGCGACTCCAGCCCGAACGCGTCCTCGTCCTCCAGAAAGAACCGCACACCGCGTCGGCCCGCCCCGTAGAACTCCCCGCGCGGCGCCTGGCGGTTGTCCTGCCGCACCCCTGCAGCCACAGCCACAGCGCAGGGGAACACACGGCAGACGGCACCGTCCACGGTTTCCGAACGTCCGACACATTATAACGAAACCTTGGCAGGCAGGACAGGGTTTGCGACAGCAGGATGCCCCACCGGTGGGTTGCGGGCGTGGGAGGAGGCGTGGGCGTGGGGCCGGGCGCACTCCGCTCAGCCAGCGGCAGTGCATCCGATGGGGGTGGCTTCCCGGCCGACGGGGATATGGGCTGTAGAATGTGCCGGGTGCCAACCGTCGCGTACCGTGTTGATAGCAAATCAGAGGCGATACACACATATTGCGTCTCTCGAAGCGCTGCTATCACCTCCAGCCTCCTGACCCACCCTTCTTGTACATCCGCTCCTCGTCGGTGAGGTCGGGGCGCGCCAGGTGGATCGTCAAGCAGCGACCCGCGGGTCGCTGCCTGCGGGCCGCCGCCACGGACCCGTCCGTGCAGCTGGGCGCCACCCGCGCCTCTGCCTCGAGGTGTTTACGTGCGGGCGGCGCCGCTGTCGTGCCCAGCCGCCCCTGGGCCTGTCCGCCTGCAGCCTCATCCCCCAGGCTCCAGCAGCTCCGTTCGGGGAGGACCGCCTGGTAGGACGGCCGCCGCGCCGCCTCAGCGCTGCGGGGAGCGAGCGCGCGACAAGGCCGCGGGCTCCATAATAACATGTCTGATGCCTCCCTCGACGAGCGCAATGATACGCAATCGATGTGATTGCCAGAGCAGCAGAAGGCGGATGCCTGCGTGTCCTTCCTCCGTCTGACTCCTACCCGCCGCAACCCCGCCCCCTGTGCACAGTACCGCCTGTGCGCCCCTGAACGGCCCTGCCGAGTGCCCCGCCAGCATTCGTCACCCGCCAGCTGGTGGCGTCAACGCTGCGCCGGTCATTACATCTGCTACCTGGCATGGCAAGCTCCCCCTACCTGTTCCACCAGTAGTGGCGCTCCAGCCTCAGGCCCACGCCGCGGACCGCCACCGCCAGCCGCCTGACGCCCACCTCCACCTCCACGTCCTCCGACCGGCACCACCAGGGCAGAGCCATCTCCAGCACCACCTGCGACCCCCCATCATCAGCCGACAGCCGGGGGCGACCCGTTACAGCGGCCAGCGATACGCGGCCCACGGCACATCACGACATCAGCAAGCGGACGTGAGTAGTAGAGCCGGCTGGCGCGCACCTCGTCTGTCAGCTGCGTCATCGTGTAGGGGGGAGGCAGGGACCGAGCGCCGTCGCTGTCTCCCGCGAAAACCTGGCGCCACCACGTCCCCGCGCCGGTCATCCCGCCGCCGGAGCGCCACGGCCAGGGCTCCGGAGGAGGGGCGCGCGGGCCGCCCGCTGCAGACCCGCCCCTGGACCCCGGGGCAAGCTGCGCCGCCTTGGTGAGGACCACCAGCGCAAACAGCCCGTCCGCCGTCCTGCAGCACGTGACGGCGACGGTCATTGTGCGGCGCCACAGCACCACAGCGGCTGCATCTTCCTTGCATTTCGATGGCTGCACGAGAGCGAGACTCGTGCTTCCACGAATGGGCGGACGGCAGCAGTGACGGAACGCGCAGCGCACATGCACGCCAGCACGCATACTCGGGACCCACCTGTGCACCTCCACAGGCGCCGCCGTGTCCACTGCCCCCGCCAGGGTCCGGTGCACCACCGGGAGGCCCCCGGCGACCCCCAGCTGCAGCACACCGCCCCGCACCTCCACGTGCACCTCGCGGTCGTGACGGCCTGCAGTGGAGGGATAGGCGGTTGCGATGCAGTACAGGTAACAGGCAGCAGTATATCTGCTGCTCTATTCTTGACGGCAGACCAAGCACGAAGAGCTCAATGGGCCATCCTTGATGTCCGCCTGGCCACGTGCAGCATCCGTGCAGCAGCCGGCGGGGTTTATTTGGGTCTTGAAGCTGCTCTGGGCAACTGACGTGCGCTGCCCTACCCGGCGCTGATAGGGCAACAAAGCACAGTATACCGCATTACTTGGCCCGTTGGAACGCCCGGTCGGGACTAAGGGGGCACCTTGAAACCGTTACATTACTGTACAGTACGGAACCCGTACGGGCGGTTGGACTCTGCAAAAGCCGACGGTGTATACAGTAGGGGATTCCCGTACATGCGGCGCACCGTTGGGCAGATAGCAGGCCAACAGCACGTGGTGCTCCGTCTGCGTCCACATGTACAACCGGCCCAGGGCGGTGTCGTACTGCGCCTGTCACAGGACAACAACAACATAAACACCACGAGGCAAGGCACAGCCGATGTACTGTCATACACCGGTCCACGCGAGCCCTGCTGTCCTGACCGACACGTGGGCCCTGCAAGTAACCCCACGAGGCGCTACCCGTGTGCTAAACGAGATGGCGTTGTTCCATCGAGGGTGCACCACTCCAAGCGCGGCTCTATGTGTTCTGCGATACCAGTCGGTGGACACCAGCCGTGTGCACTGCGCCCGGTGCAACGGTTCGGAGCGCCCACATTCAGCAACCGCGTTGGAGTAATTGGCGTGGGCGTACCGAAGGCTGTCGCTGGCTTCTTGGCCCCTGTTCCCTTCCGGGGGCGTCGCGGCGATCCATTAACACACCCAGGCGAACATAAAGTCGGACGGGCCATCAAATACCCAGTTTGCCATCCGTGGCATGCTAATGCAGGCGCCGCGGGTGTTGGTACCTGGTGGTTGGGCCGAGCCGCCGCCAGCGCGGCCGCGTCGCTGAAGGCCCTGAGCTCCCGCAGCTGGGCCTCCGAGCGGTGGTGGGGGTCGGATGCCAGGAGTCTGGCGGACGGGGCCAGGGCGACATATGACGGTGCCGGAACGACAATGCAGCGGAAAGGCAGGCAGCCGGTCATGGGAGGGGGAACTGGGGATGCCATCAACCGCCGCCGGCAACTCACTTGCCGCTTCGCGCAACGCCGCTTTGCCGTCCCAGCAGCAGCAGGGTACATGGGTGCAACACATGGGCCTGGAGGGCCCGATGCGGTCCAGGTATGTGACGCGGTCAAATGTCAGGGAGGCGCACCTGCGGTCGTCCTCCAGCCGCTTGGCCTCCATCTCCTTGCGGCCCAGCCGTTCCAGCATCGACCCGTGGGTCACCACGAGGGGCCAGTGAAGCGGGTGGCTGCCCTGAGCCCCCCCGCCACCCGGGGGTTGAAAAGAAACAGGGGGGTGCACGTCAGTTGCACAGTTTGAACGGATGGTTTAAGTTAAGAGACGCAAGCCAGCTAGGTAGGGCCAGCTCGGCAAAGCCCAGGCGACCAGAGGGTTTGCGATGTCTTCAGATCGCTAGGGACTGCAGCAGTTCGGAGGCAAGGCGAACGAAGGAGGGCGACACCTCGCAGCCGCTCCAAACGGCTCCTGTCGGAGTGTGTCTTCCGGGCTACGGCAGCACCTACCAGCACCTTCCCTTCAGAGACCTCGACGAACCTTCCTTCCTTCACAATTCGGGCCCAGCCGGTCCCTCAGCCACACCGTGTCAGGTGTCACGTCACATGCTCACGTCACGTGTGGTCGGGTGAGCTGCGCCTCCCAACCTCAGCGCCAGCCCCCCTCCCCGATCCCATCCTGCCCGGAACCCACCCGCCAGTGCTGTCTGCGCGCGCAGAAGCTGCAGAAGGGCATCCCGCACACCGAGCAGTCCCGGGTGGCGGGGCGGCCGCACAGCTCACAAGTGACCACCAGCTGGCAGCTGGGGACCACCGCGGCCGAGGGCCCTACGCCGGCGGCGGCGGCGGCGGCGGCGCACCGCGCATGCAGCTCCTCCAGCAGCACCCACTCGCCGCCGCTAGCCTGCAGTGCATGACGCCCATGGATCAAGTTTCTGGAACCCTGGGCCCATCAATGGGCGTGACACCGCCCGGCAAAATCGCTTGTCGGGGAGCGAATACGGCACCTCTCTTGCAGGTCGCTGGAGGTACCGTAAGCGGACCGCGTAAACGCATGCCGCGGCCCGGCGTGATGAAGGTCACCAATGTCCTTACCCTGGCACGATCCTGATGGACGTACTGATGGAGGTAGTCGTACGAGCAGGCGTCGTACACGGCGCGCCGGCGCGGGTCGCCCAGCACCTCCCAGGCCGCCTGCACCCTGGCGAAGGCGACTGCGGCGCCGCCCTTGTCGGGATGCCAGCGCCGGGCCGCCATGCGGTACGCCTGACGCGGGGAGCACGGTCGCAGCCGGACAGGAGATGCACGCATGCTGGTGAGCAGCAGGGCCGCGACCTCAACCAGATCCTTGATCAGGTGTAGCGGGCAGCACACTCTACAACGCGCACCTGGGCCGGGTCCCAGCGAGCGTGTGGGGTGGGCCACCCGCTTACCCACCCGCTTAACTTCCTCATGGCTGGCCCCGAAAGGAAGTCCCAGCACCGCGTAGTGGCTGTCAGTGAGCGCCCAGTCGGGGCGGGGCGCCGGCTCCATGCGGCCGCGCCACTAGGGGCCGACTCGTGGCCGGCAACAGGAAGGCGCAGCACCGGGTGGTCGGCGGTGGGGTCCGCTGGCGGTGTCCTTCGGTGGACACGACGACCCGCGTGGGCAGTTTGGCAAGTCGCGGGGCGTCCGCTGCAAAGACGGGTCGGCGCACGACTTCAGGCTGTCGCGTGCTCCCGACTCCGCGTAAATGGCTGCGATCCAGTGGTGCCAGGGCGTTGATGTGCTTGGGAACAGGCGGGGTCCGCCGCGAGGTTGAGGAGCTGTGGGTCGCAAGCTGCGAAAGGGAATTTTGCTTTACAGCGTTGGGTTCGTTTTGCTCGCTCCGTTTAGGAACAACGCAGCAGCACCGCGAAACCCATTGCATGTGACAGCCTGCGAGCTTTATTTCTCACTGGCCGGCAGTGGGTGGACAGAGGCGTGACGTTCGGTGCTCGAGGCAGGCACGGATCACTGGGATTGCCGGCGGGACTTGGAACAACTCAATTGCTCGGGCCAGTCGGTGTCTACAGCCTGCACGCCAGGCCCACATTTGACGTAGCAGTAAGCATGCCACCACATTTGCTGCTTGCTGATAAATCGAGTGAGGATTAAGGTTGGGTACAACCGCTGATCGCACGGCGCGAGAGTACTTGGACGGATCCACTGGATCCACCTCTGCCGCTGGTTCACCGCGGATGCGCAACGGAGCCGCACTGGCGCGTAGACCACGACCAACCAACTGTTTCATCCGCACTTTGGAAACTCCAGCTGTCACTTCGTGCCTCCGCAGCTCACGGGGCTGGTGTCCACGGATGTCCTCACTAGGGCCCCATGTTGCTCCCACGGCGCGGAACCCAAAGCCGCCCCCAGTGAGCTCGCAGAGCCTGCCGCCGTATGAGGACAAGCTCATCGACTCAGGAAGGACGGCAGGGCACGCGAGTCGGCAGCACCCTGCACGCGCTGGCAGCCTGGCACCTCTGACAGCCAGTCCTGGTGCGCCAAGTTCGCACACGGTTATGTTCATGGAGATCACTGTCGCGGCGACTACAGCAAACAGCAGCAAACGGGCCCCTCGTCGTCACTAGTTACGAAAGGGCATGTTATGTCCTCATTGATGAAGGCAGATGACTTCCAAAGGTTATGATTTACCGTGTCGAGCACAGACCTGGCTGAGAAGCGGCTTGCCATCCAGTTGCTTGACAGTTGGACTGCGGGAGGGAGTCAAAACGTCGTCGTACACGGCATTTGTAAGAACCTGCTGTGACAACCCTGCAATTCTTTTGTTCATTGTTTTTACATTGGAGGGGATCAGTAAGACTTACATGACCTGAGACAGCCATAATTTGAGCATTTTAATGATTGCTGAAATACAGTCTGTATCCAGGCACACTTTATACGCTTTGTTATCTGCTGAATTTTGCCTTATTACCCAGAACTATTGTGCACGATATGGCCGTTAGTGGAGCCGGCGTCAAACATATATGCATGACGGTTGCATACAATGACTTCTTACACATCTTGCAGGCAATTTGATGTAGCAAATGATTAGGGTGCTGGCATGGCCGGAAATCGGGAGCAAATGGAAGGTGCTGCCCGACAGGGTCCCCTTGTGGACTGGGCAGCTGTGGATGAAGAGATTAAGTCCGTTCCATCGGAGTATAGGGACGTGATTTTCCACCCCTTGAAGCATGTGGTCGAGGTCTTCAGCTCAGCAGACCCGCAGGGCTTAACGCAAGAGGTGCGCTTCAGGCGTATAGCTACCGAAGGCGCCCTGGTAATGTTCGAGGGTGGTCAATATCGTGGGATCTCTGCAAAAGTGGGCAGGGGTTGCACGGTTGCGTGAACTGGCCCATGGGTCTTGTCCGCTTGAGAAAGGCGGCGACCATGTCCCCCTAGCTGTGAGGGAGGTGCGGCCTCTAGCGCACATCCGTCCCAAGGTCTGTCATGCTATTTGCCCGCCCTCGCACCCTGCCCAACAACACCGCTCACCCCGCAGCTGCGTGAGGCCTCGGAGCGCCTGGGGTACCAGCTGGATGCGGTGGTGGAGGGCTACCACGCCGGCTTCGCGCGGTCCATCCAGAACTACTCCCAGATCCTGCACCTCTTCCAGGATTCTAAGGAGCAGGTACTCCGGGGCTGCGCAGTGTGACTGGGATGGCACTCCACGGCGCCGGAGCGGCACTCGACGCCAGATCGACTGACTGGCTCAGAGAGGGCAGCGAAGCCCCAGCCGGGATACGGCGGCTGGGCATCATGCCATATGGGGCACGCGAATCGCCACCATTTTTCCGCTATGGGGCTACAGTGCAGAGTCCTGGTGCGGCAGCTTGGTACGGGGCGGCGTGCTGAGGGACGCGTGTGGGCCGCCCCTCGTTTGCGCCGCAGGTGGACGCGATGAAGCGGTCGCTGGCGGATGCTGCCAAGCAGCTGGGGACGCAGTCCAGGTACCTGACTACGCAGGTACGTACAGCATGTGTACTGCATGCATTCGTGTATGCTGCGAGCCGAGGAAGCCGCATCCCCGGAGTCGAGTAGGATGCGGAAGTGGCGACTGTGTAAACCAGGTTGCTGCGCTGCCGCTGCCTCGGCCGTTGAAGTTGTGAATCCTTTCCCTCCTGGGCGATTCTTCCAACCTTGCGCTCGGCGTTGAGGCGGCTGTCACGGCGCTGGCTGCCCTCCCGACCGGCTTATGCCGCCGCAGTGGCGCAAGACGGTGTCCCTGGAGTCATCTCTGCGGCTGCTGGCGGACATCGGCACGGTCGTGGATGTGCCCGCGCGCGTGGACGCCGCCCTGACTGCCCGGGTCAGTGCCTGGCCCCTTCCCGCCAAACGCCGTCAGTCCGCCACTGGCATCCAGCCCATCCGGAGGCCCCCTGCTCTCCCTGGGACGCTGCCAGTCGCGTGCGCATGCTGCTGTTCCCGAATCCACCAAACCTAAGCCCACCGCTACCGTCACCACCACCGCACCAAAACAAGCGCGAGCAGGACACCCAAACTTGCATGCTTTCCCATCTGGGTCGTCGCAATTCCTACCTCTTCTGCTTCAGTGTCCCTGCTCCCGGGGCCCCAAGCGCAACCCGTGGACCTGTCCGCCCCGCGCCTCCTCTTCGCCGGGTCCGCGGGTCCTCACAGGACTGGCCCCGCGCCGTGTCGTGTCTGCTGGAAGGCGCCACGCTGCTGGCCCACGAGGAGCTCAGGCGGGTGGGCGCCCTGCGGAAGCTGCGGTCCGACATGGTGTCGCTGGCGGGCTGGATCCAGGATCAGATGATGGACGAGCTGACGGCGCGCATCTTCAGCGGCGCGCGCGCCTCCACCTCCGCCGCGGCGCCCGGCGCCGTTACCATTGGGCTGCCCGGGGCGCCGGGGCGTATGGGCCTCGGCGGCCTGCCGGCTGGCGGCGGGGCTGGGGCCGGGGGCGCGGCGTCGCATTTCGCGGCGGTGGAGGGAGCGCGCGGGGCGCAGCTGCGCGTCGGGTCGGCGGCGGCAAGTGGGCTGCAGCAGCCGGGGCGGCAGGTGCCCGGCTGGCGGCGGAAGGGTCCGGAGCCGGCGTACAAGCTGGTGACGGTAAGGCGCGAGTGGCGTCCGACCCATAGGATTGCTTCCGCATCAGCTCGCGTGTGTCAGCAACTGTTAGGAGGTTGCAGCGCAGCAGGGGGCGACTGTGCCCATTCCACGTCTCCATCTGCGCAGCACAGCTAGGCGCCACCGGCGCGCTCGCATGCTGGGTGCCGATGTGGCTCCTGGGCATGTCAGCTTTGGTGCCGTTGAGACTGCTTCGCGCTCCGAGTGAGCTGTGAGGGCCAGCCTGCATGGCAAGGTGACATGGTGATGGGTTTACCGGTTGCAGGAGACGCTCAAAGGCAACCGCTCGACGTCACAGGAGCTGCGCAACGCCCTGTCCATGGGGTCCAGCAGCCTGCAAGGACCGGGGGCGGGACCGGGCGGCGGAGCCGGAGCCGGAGGAGCGCCGGCCACCGCCGCGGGGACCCTAGCGTCAAAGCTGGCCACCGGTGCCGGGCCGGCGGGCGGAGGCGGTGACATCAGTGTGGATGTGGATGTGTCCATGCGCCATGTCTCCACCCGGGACCTGGTGGCGTGTCTGGCGCAGGTGGGTGGGTGGGCGATGCTGTGGTCTGCGTGCAGTCTGGATGTCCATCTGTGTTTCTTGATGAGAAACCCGCCCAGAAACCCGTCCATCTGTGTATTCGTCGATCAATCAATCAAGGCCGCGCCTCCAGGCGCATGTGTGTTCGACGGCGGCGATGCGGGAGCGCGTCTCGTGCAAGGGCCGCAGCTGCGCCCGGGAAAAACCCGTGTACGGTACCCATCAGCCGCCGTTACTCAGCCCTGAAGCAACTAACGTACATGGGTTCCCCCAGGCGGTCATGCGCTGTGCGGTTCAATCCGCACCTTGCCCACAGCGTTGGCGGTGTGCGGCGCGGTGTGCTGCGGCCCCTGCAGGTGGACGGGGTGGCGGAGGCCAAGCACTACGTCGCGCAACGCGCGCACACCGAGGTGCGAGGGGACTTGTCCCACCCGGCGTAGACCACTTCGCTGCCGGGCTGACGGGCCAAACAAAACTCTAGGGACGCGCACATTCGCAGCATGCAGTCCGCAGCACCTGCACGTACCTGCCTGTAATGGCTACACTGCCTGTACTGCGCCCCCATTGCGACTCACCCGGACAACCTCCGCCCGCCACGCCACACACACACGGTGCATTAATATGGTAAGTATATTGGTACTTGGTTTGGGTCCGGCGGGTCTCTTCTCTAAACACACACGGTCCCGGTCCACACACACCAGTGGTAATTGGTTTGGGTCGGCCGGGTACCTTTGCTAAACACCCGGTCCCGCTCTCCTCCTTCACTCGCCCCGCGACTCCGCGCCTCGCAGATGCGCGCGCTCATACGGCGGAGCATCGAGGCCTTCATGCAGGCCTCCTCGGGCCAGGCGGGTGCGCATGGCGGCGGCGAGCAGGGTGGCATCTCGGGGCTGGGCGTCGGTTCCGGAGCGGCGGCGAGTCCGGCGCAGCGGATGCTGGCGCAGCGGCTGGTGTCGCAAGTGGCGGCGGCCTGCGTCCAGGTGCGCGCGCCGCGGGCCCTGGGGCCCTCGTGCTGCGACCCCGCAGCTTGCGGGGAGACCGACCCGCTGGGTCGTTTGAACAGTGCCGCACCACACCCTGCTGTGCGCAGCCCCGCGCCGGAAGCGGTGACCCGACACAAGCCAGCCCCAGGACCGCGCCACATCGCCCTGCACCGCTCAGCTCGGAACACGGTATTTGCTGAGCACGGGGCATGCATGGGTTTGTGCGCATGCGTGTACGGCGATCGGCCGCGCGCTGCACCACCTGCCTCCGTCTTATTGTCCCCTACGAGCTTCATTCACCGGCGCTGGGGATCCTACAACCTCTGCAGGGCCCTCGACACACTGGTCCGTGCTCGTGCCCCTTCCCCAGTAGATACTCTCCAGTAGATACCCCCTTCTTCGTCACCGCGTGTCGGGGTTTGCTCTGCGCTCGTCCTCCCTCCGCCGTCCAGGCCCTCGGGCGGCTGCAGCACGTGCTGGTGGAGCTGGCCAACGCCCCCGCCACAACCCAGAGCTCCGCTCTGGACGTGCTGCTGACGCTGCGCCAAGGGGGCGGCGGGACGGGGGCGGGGGCGGGCGGGCCGCGCGACCTGCTGCTGCAGAGGCGGCACCGGGCGGCCGGCGGCGGCGGCGGCGGCCTGACGGCCCGGGAGCGGGCGGCGTACCTGCGGGAGGAGTACCAGAAGATGTGGGACGTGATGCAGGTGCGGGCGGCCTGCCCGGTGTGTGTCCTGACCGGACCCCATTACGCGTAGGGGGCATGGTACGGGTGTGGGGCATGGATGGAAATGACTGCCTCGCTGGGGCAGGGGCGACGCCTTCGCTCCCAGGACGGGGTTGCTTTCTGGGGTTTGGTTCACGTGATCATGTCGTATCGCCTCAGCTTTTCCATGGGAGGTAAGTTTTCGGGGGCGTAAGTTCTACGGCCGCGCTGTTGCTCACGCATCCACCCGCCTGGGGCTTCACCACCGCAGGAGGAGCTGCAGCAGCTTCTGGCGGACCTGCTGCAGGCGGGGACAGCCCGGATGCGGCCGCCCGCCCGGCGGCTCGGGCGCGGCGGGGCCCGCGGGGCCGAAGGCGCAACAGGCGGCGGCGGCGGCACGGACGAGGGTGCTCTGGGCGGTGTGCGGGCGCTGCTGGCCGACCTCAACCCGGTCCACTTCCTGGAGCAGCTGGCGGCGCTGGCGGAGCGTACGGCGGACCTGGCGGAGAGCGCACTGGGGGGCGGCGGGGGGCCGCCCCAGGCGGCGGGCGGTGCGGCTGGTGAGGGAGCCGCCGGGGGCCTGGCCTCGATCAGGCAGCGAGCGGGAATGCAGTGGGGCTGCGAGGGGCGGGGGGCCGGGGTCATGTCCTTGCGACGCTTTATGGCGTTGCGGGGGGGGGTCGGGTGGAAGGTCGCGGCTCGCATAGAATGCGGCTCGGCACGGTATCTCGTATCGGAACCTGGAGGTGCAACCCTGGGATTGCGACCTTCACCGAGAGTTGTGCGCAGGTCACCGATCCCGAGTGACGTCGTTTTCGGGCCTAGGCCTAGACAAACCAACCAACGCGTCAACGCGCGGCGCTGGCGCCCCCGTGCGATGTGGAAGAAGGATCCGCGTTGCCCCCCCCCCGCGTCCCCAACGAATCTGGCTGTAGTACTCCGATCCCAATCCCGATCCCGACCCCCCTGCAAATGAGATCTTTGCCCCTGTCTGCCTTCCCGCAGGGGCACGTGCCGCACAGCAGGCGCAGAGCCAGGCGGCCGGGGGCCAGCAGCAACCCCAGTCCCAGCCCCAGGCGCAGGCGGCTCCTCGGCGGCCGCCGGGCCGCCGAGAGGTTCCGGGCGGCAGCCGGCTGACGTTCGGGTTCGACGTGACGGTGCCGGGACTGGCGGGGGACGCGGCCCAGGTGAGCTGGCGGGGTGGCTCGGGATCGGGGCGACCTGCCCTGAACCCCTGATGTATGCCAGGTTACAAGAGCGGCCTCTACCGCTGCGCCGATACCGTGCCTAAACCCTGCCCCTCCCCTTGCCCCCGTCAGTATTTTTAACAAATTCCGAACTCCTGTAAAATCCGCTTGGCCCCCCGCCCTGTCGCAGCTGGGCGCGGTGGGCGCCCTGCGCGCGGGCAACAAGGACGCGGGAGGCTTCTCCGCGTTGGTGCAGCGGGCGCTAGGTGGGTGCACGGGCCACCCAGGGCCACCCAGGGCCACCCAGGGCTACCCAGGGCCGGCCAGGCCTGCCAATGCAAGGTTGCATGCGTCCACACCACCATGTTCGCGGCACTGGGTCGGACGAGGTGCGGGCTGCCTCCTAACCACCGGGCCGCTCAAGGTGCTGAGGCAGAGGTGCTGGCCTCTGTGTGGGGGCTGCGCGTCCGCAGGCGTGGCGGCACAGCAGGTCCTAGGTCTGGGACTGGCGGGCATCGTCGGCCTTGCGTCCCCAGTGCTCAACCTCCTTGCCACCCCCCCCCCTCCCCCCTCGCGCCATTACGTTGACACCGTTTACGCACCTGCACCCGTCCGTGCGCATCTGAACATATCCCCTAACCCTAAACCCCGCATTCATCCCCGCTCCTGCTACCTCCCCACGTGTCACACTCCTACATTCCATGTACCACCACCCCACTCCCACTGGTTTCCTTTCTCTCTTCATTTTAACCCACTCGCGCGGTGTGTCTGGGCTGTTTCTTTGTAACCCCCTGCAGGCGACCACCCCGGCAGTCTCCAGCTGCTGCCCGAGGTGTACCTGCCGGCGCTCCGGCTGGTGAGCCGGGCCGAGGAGGTGCTGCGCCTGCCGCCGGACCTGCCGGGGGCTGGCGCCGGCGGTGGCGGTGCGGCCGCCGGCGCGTCGTCGGCTCCCCCGACCGGCTCAGGGCCCTCGGGGCCGCCGGTGGTGAGCAGCTGGCTGCAGCACTTCCTGGACGAGGTGGTTCTGGAGCAGCTACTGCCGCAGATCTGGGTGGAGTTGCGCGGGAGGTAAGGGGAAGGGCGCGGTGGGCGGGTCAGATGGGTCAGCTGCGGCAACGTCGCACGGCAACGTCGCACGGCAACGCCGTCATCATCGCCCGGACAGCTAGCGCCAGTTTGATGAAAGGTGCCGTTTCGCTGACTGGGTGGACATCGCGGGGTTCAGGGGATGGAGCCACCCGTCCCAGGCGCGAGAGCGGGGGACCCATCGACTCAGGACCTGGCCGCACATGAGGCCGCCCAAGGGGGGGGGAAGGGTTGTTCTGAGCTTGGTTGGGATGGGATGGGATGGGATGGGATGGGACCCCGCTTGGCTTGGGTGTTGCCCAGTTGGCGAGGGAGGAAGGACGCAGCGGTCGGGGATGTGGTTTGTTGAAAGTCAGCGACACACACCACCCAGCAGATGTGGGCCTTATTTCGCCCTCAGCTTCTGTGGTACACCGCTGGGCTACCCGCCGCCACAGTGCCACAGTGCCACACAGCGATGAACCCCCCCCCGCTCGCCGCCCCTGCCATCTCCGAAACCAGGTGTACGGCCGCGTTGGAGGACGCGGAGGCCTTCCGAGCGCAGGTGGGCTTCAGCGCCGCCGTGTCGGCAGCGGCCCTCGGCGTGGCGGCCGCCACGCAGGTTGGCGGCGCCGCCGCCGCCGCCGGGGCCGCCGGCGGCGCCGCCACGTCGTCCATCGCTCCACGCTCCGTGGTGCCCATCGCCCGCTTCATCGAGGGTGTGATCCAGGAGCTGATGGCGGCGGCGGCCGCCCTGCCGCCCTTCACCTCGGCGTTTCTCGCCATCGCGGAGCGCATCCTGGACCGCATGCTGGGCGCCTTCCTGGTGAGGCGGCACACAACACGCGCCACGCAGCAAGGGCCATCCGTCACCTGCGCCTGTCCCAGCAAGGCCAAATGCCCCCTTTTGCCGGCTGGTCGCGCCGCCCTGAATTGCTCCCCGCATAGGCCCTCGGCCCCCAACCCCCAAACCCCAAACCCCAAACCCCAACCCGCACCGCTGACCGTCCGTCGGCCGCAGCACATGGTGCGGATGCTGTCGGTGGACTGCCCCGCCAGCCGCCTGGTGGGCCGGTCCGACGTGTGCCTGGCCATGGCGGCGGAGGGGGACGCGCTGCTGCTGAGGGAGCCGGTGGCCTTCGCGCCGCAGCCCAACGCGCTGCCCGGGGCCACCCCTCCGGCCTCCGGGGGCGCCACCGCCACCTCGGACCTGGTGGCCTTCCTCATGTCCCTCAGGACGCAGGTGGGGTCTAGGTGGGTGTGGGTGGTGGGTGTAGGCGGGCGGGTGGGTGGTGGGATGCATTTCCGAGGGATGGGAGATGTGCGGGCGGGGAAGTGGCGCCGCGGATACCGCTCACTGGGGGTTGGGTGGATGAGAAGCAGTCGACACAGGCACGCATGCCAAGGTGTGCATGTAGCTTTGCGACTGAACCGCCGGGCGAGGGAAGGAGCGTCGAGGCGTGCGAAGCCGTGCGTGTGAAGCGGCGGCCTCTCCTGCCACGTGGGGCGGCCGGCTGTGCGTGTATGTACCGGCTGTAGACCTGGACCCTTGCCGCGCATCGGTCGCGATTGCGGGGCGCACCACCATGAAGCACACACCGCCATGAAGTGTGGACCGCCGAGAGATGAGGGTGCCGTAGGCGGCGGTCACGTTCGGAGCCGGGTGCGGCCCGCTGGTGTGTGTGGGGGGCGCTGAGCGGCGTCGTCGCACCTCGATGGCCCGCGCAGGAGCGCCCGCTGCTGGTGCCGCCGCAGCTGCGGCCGCTGGGGGCGAGCGGCAGCAGCCGGGGCCCGGTGTACTGCTTCGGCGCGGACGGCGACGCCGCTGAGCTGGAGCTGCAGTACTTCGCGATGCGGGAACGACCCACGGGTCATGAGCGGCTGGTGTTCGGGCAGGGTGAGAGCCGCTGCGCCGGGGAGGGGAGGTGGACCTCAGGGCGCCGCTGAGAGGGTTCCAGCACCTTGTGTGTCGCGGAGCAGCTCCGAGACGCGGGTGGTACGGGGAGGACGGCAAGAGGACGCGACGAGTGGTGGGCTCACGTTGCGCGTTCCTTTCCCTCAGCCTCGGGCATACTACCAGAGCTCCGTATCAGTCCCGCTGGCCGGGGCCACAACACGGAACCCCCCTCTCAGCGGCGCCCCGAGTCGTTTACCTCCTGCCGCTACGTATCGCACCGGTGCACCCCGGCGGTCGGCTTGCTGCCCGCGTCCCCCCTGCTGGCGGATCTGTGACACCCTCGCGCGGCCGGTGTACCGTATGGCCACACTGGCCGCACCTCGCCGCACTGGCGAAGCTGCCCCGCCGCGGCGAGCAGTGCCCTGCGGCGCTGAACCGCTGATACAGACACCCCGCACGCCCCCTGTCGCCCTGCCGCATCCATGCATCACCAGGGTGGTGCTCACCCACCCACCGATTGCCGTACCTCTTTGAGTACTTGGTGAATGATTCACTTCAGGAGTACGGTACTGCAGGACATAGAAATGTCGGAACGCCGCATCCTTCCCTCGCTGCGAGCCTCAGGCGGTTCGGATCGGGCCGTGCACCTGGCGGCGATGAGCGAGTCGTTGGACTACGTGGCGGAGGCGGTCATACGGCTGACGGCAAGGGTGGAGGACGGCAAGGGCGGGTCCGGCGGGGCATCCAGCGGCGCTGCTGGGTGGCGGACGGGGGGCGACACGCGTCGCGGCGGCGGTCGCGCGTCCCAGGCCGCGTCAACGGTGCTGCAAGGCGGCGCCGCCAACGTGCCGGACCTGCTGTTGCCGGTGGTGCAGAGGTGCGGCGGCGATGCGGGTACCGTATTAAGAGCCTGCGGCCGCGGGGGGGATGAGAGGGCGGATGGACGCAGCGGATCCATTACGCTAGGCGCCTGCCTGTACATTAGTTGTATGTAGGAGTGTAAGTGTATGTGCTCGTCATTGGACAGGCAGATAATTGTGTGTTTGTATGTGTGTGTGTTATTTACGCAGGCAGAACAGCAGTGCGTGACATGCGAGGGGCCGAGTGGCGCCCAATAGTTTGCCCGTATGTGTGTGTTTGTGTGCGCTTTGCGGACGGGACTTCTGCGTCGAGCCGAGTCAGGGGGCGCCTCGCCCCCGACCCCGACCCCGACCCCGGCCCCGCGGGTCCCCAATCCATACCCCGGCCCCGCGCGCGCCCGAAAACTTCAATTAAGTGTTTAAGTCACCGGCGGCGGACCTGCGCTATCGCCATACCCAGACGAAGGCGGACCTGTGCCACCACCTGACCTCATACCTACAGCGGTTTGAGGACGGCGCGGCCACACCCTGCACCGCGATGGCACTTCCGTCAACCTGTGATGGGCTCAGTTGGGGTCCCTCTGTGGTTGTCAGCCCCGTCTTCGTGTCGCCCCTCCACCGACTCCCCCGCCGCACCGCACCGCACCGCACCGCACCGCCCCGCCGCGCAGCTACAAGGCGCTGGCGGGCCACTGCTGCCGGCTGCTGCGGCTGGAGGCGCTGCTGCTGGTGGGGTCGCAGCTGGCCCCGGTGGCGGCCACCAGCCACGTGTGCGAGGAGGACGACTCCATGGAGGTGGGAGGGAGGTGGGGGGAGGTGGGGGCGTCACGTGAGGGGGGCGGGAGGGGAGGGGGGCATGGCGATGCATGAGGGAGGGAGGGGACGGCAGGGTGGGACATGGAAGGAGGGAGCACGGGTGGACCCGGAAGAGATGGAGGGTGGCGTGCGAGCAAACGAGAGATGCAGGACAAGGAAGGAGGGAAGGAGGGTCGGAAACGCCAGGCTGCACGAATCTAGGCACGGTGGCAGCGCCAACCGGATGTTTTCAGGGTGGTTTCGGATGTCGCGGGCCATCACCCTTTCCAGGAGCATGGATACGCACGGGATGCGTACTCACATCACATCCGTTCAGTCCACTGGCAAACAACCGCGTGGGTGGGGCCAGGACAGGACAGGACAGGACAGGAACGCGTCGCCGTTCCGCACCGTGTGCACGAGCCCGCCCACGCGCATGTCTCCCAAACTATGTGACCACGGGCGATCCTGCCGGGATTGTCGACGTTGCTGGAAAATGGGTTTCCCTAGCGCGTGCGCCGGTATTCACTGACGGAGCCCGCACATCGGTTGCAAACCACCTGCCAGCCATGCGTGCGTACGGTATGTGATCGCCGTCCACCGCCTCCTCCTCCTCCTGCTCCACCTCCTGCTCTTCCTTCGCCGCAGCTGCACCCCAGCCTGGGCGCCCTGACCCGCGCCGCGCTGCGGTGTTCCGAGGAGCTGGCGCCCTTCCTGCAGCCCACCAAGCGGGCCTACGTGTTCGGGCCGCTAGCGGTGGCGGCCGCCCGGGGCATCATGTGGCTGCTGCCCGGTGAGGGAGGGAGGGAGTGCCCTGAGGGCCCCAGCTTCCTGAGGCCCCAGTGCCCTCAGGAGCTTGCTCAGGGAGGACGGAAGTCGGTATCGGGCCTCCCCGGGATAGGGGCTGGGACGGGTGTCCGTGAGGCAGCATGCGGCTTTCGGTGGCGTGGCGTCTGCGTCGTGGCTGTATCGCCGTGGAATTGCTGGGTCCGGCGTCGCCCGGCGCAGTGCCGCATGCCCCGGCGCGTTTCGGTGCGTTTCGACGTCACAGCATTGTAGACTGTTGGAGGCTGATCCGCAACCTCCTGACCCGCAACCTCCTGACCCGCAACCTCCTGACCCTCAGCCATCCACGACATCAACTCGCTGGGCGTGGAGCGCATGATCCGTGCGTTGTCGCTGTTGCAGCCGCCCCTCACGTCGCTCGTGGTCATCGACCTGGCGGCCGGCGTCGCCGTCGTGCCGGGCGGCGCCGGAGGCGCTGCCGCCGCCGCGGCCGCGGCCGGCAGCGGCGCGGCGGCGGCCGCCGCCGCGGCCGCGGCGGCGTGCTCCGTGGCCACCGTGTCGGGTCCGGGTCCCAGCGCCAGTGTGTTGGCGGCGCTGCTGGCGCAGCCCGAGACGCGGGGGGAGCGCGGGCGGGCGTTTGACCGGGCTCGGGGCTACTACGGGCTGCTGTTGGTGCCCCCGGATGAGGTGGTTCGCGCGGCCACGGAGCGGCCGGAGCGCTTCCTGTACGCGGAGTGGATGGCGCTGCTGCAGGTGCGAGGGCTGCTGCGCCGCCGTGCGCCGCCGTGTCGGAGTACCACCGCTATGACAGCGGTACATGAGAGAAATGAGAATGCAAAGCCACCGCCTGTCCGGTTGCGCTCGTTTGTGCGTGCATTGTGCTGTCTGCGCACGACAAGGCACCCAGTGGCACCGGCGTCTTTCACTCACCCAAATTGCGCTGTGCAGCTATGCGTGTGCGGTGGTTCGCGAGGCGGCTCCGGCTGTCACTGACTGGCAGCCACGTCCCCTGTAAGTCTGTAACACGGTTGCGGTACATTCAGCACGGTCCAACCCCGGTCCCTCCCCACGCGCTGCCCCTTGCCATCCGGACCCCAGGCTCGAGTGCCCCACCGCACCGTCACTGATGTGGCGCTGGGCTCCCTGCAGCGCTGCCTGGACCGGTCCTACGGCCTCACCCCGGGCGCCAAGATGGCGGAGGTGATGGGCGCCGTGGTGGGGGCGGTGCAGGCCCCCGCGGAGCGGCTGGGCGATGTGCTGCTGGAGGGGCTGGTGGCGGGCAAGGACACGGTGGTGGATGTGCTGCTGGCGGGGAGGAATACGCTGGTGGCGGGGGTCAAGGTGCCGGCGCAGACGCTGCAGCGCGTGTTCAAGCGGATAGGCGCGGGCGCGGCGGCGCGGCGGGCCGGCGGAGGAGGAGGGGGAGGAGGAGCGGGGGCCGGGCCGGGCGGCGACGGTGGCGGTGGCGGACCCGACTTGTACCGCCGGAGCCGATGAGCTTTGGCAGCGGCAGTAGCAGCGAGAGGTAGAGGTGGCATTGGTGATGAATGCGGAAGGGCTGGGGGTATAGCGGTGGGCAGATGGGTGGCAAGAGGCGGAGATGCAACTCCAGGCCCACAACTGCGCAAGGCGACGCGCCGCTGTACCCTTCTATGTAGAAGTGCTACTGCTGCTGCTGCTGCTGCTGCTGTGCTGCATTGAACGAATGAAGGAACGGGTGATCCAAGGAATGAGTGTCACCTGCTTTGCGGACGAACACCTCCCGGGGGATGCACGTTCTTGGCCGGACCTCATGATGTACGGATGTACGGCTTCGGGCTGATTGTGAAGGCCTTTGGGCAGCAGCTGAGGCAGAGCTGGTGACCCATGGCAGTGTACGGCTGTGCCACGGCCCGCGCCGGACACCGTACGGCAATGGACCCCAACGATCGGCGCTGGTGACATGGGTCCCGCGCGGGTTTGAATGGCTGTCCCGGAGGTCGTCGATTGGGCGAGCGAACCCAAGCGAACCGAACCACATGTTTGTTTAGCAAGAAACCTGCCCGACCCGAACCTGTTCAACCCCGCACGTGTGTGTTCATGGCACCATGCCGCTGCGCCCGAGACGAAGGACCGCCGGCGCAGCTCCCTTCATTCGCATCCGGACGCGAGCTCATCGCTGAGATGAGATGAGCCTCGGAGGAATCCGTTGATTCATCTTGACGAGCTTGTCAACACCTGAAGCGATCCAAGCCCTGCTCGACATATGCTGCGCCGTTGAAAAGAAACCCAGAACCAAACCCAGTTGCGAACCCGGGCACACCCAAAGTTACTCGAGAGTGGCTGCGGGGTACTGTTCGCAGGGCCTTACAACGCTGCTACAAACAGGATGATAGGATCCGTCGAAATGGCACGGGGGGGGTCCATGTCCTCGTGGGGGCAAAGGGGCGCATTTCCCCTTCCTTGGCAGAAGTTGTGGCTCCGCTCGATGCCGTCTGCGAAGCTGAGCCACCCAACGTCGCCCAACAGCTGCCGACACAGACAAGAGGCGGCGGGATGGACCCGATCTACAAGAAACAACGGAGGCCGTCTTGCAAAGGTTGGGGCCCACGAACCAGCCGGACGCCGGTCATGCTACCCAGGGCTAATCCAGCGCGCTGATGGCCGGGCTGATGGCCGGACCGGACCGACCCGTCCGAACGAGAGCAACTTGCAGCAAGTTACTTGCCGCCTGCACGCCAGTAAAACGTCCGAACCAATTTGTTCTCGACCCTATTGCAGGCACATGGTTGCACGAAACAGCCCCCATATGCCTCCCTGTCGCTGATCTCACCTACGCCCTCACCCAGCCGATTCACGCCGGACCTCCAACCCTGCCGTACCAAGGGATACACCAGCGCTACCCTCCCCCCCCCCCGCAGGCACCCCTGTGAGCCCCTCCCCAGGCCCCCCCCCCACACAAAAACCCATCTGCATACGCCTCTGCAGGAGTAAATCCAGGAAATGCGATTTGCAGCACCTCGGGACACCTGGAGTCTGAATCTGAATCCTACCGAGTCACGAGCCGGCGAGGGCCCTGCACCCTTGGGTGCCAACAGCCCCTCTGTCCGCTCCCCCTTCCTCCCCGCACGAAAACGCCCCCCTCCACGGACGCCATGTCCACCCGTGGCCGAATGTCCACACAGCGCGCCCACGCTCCTGCAAGCCACACACGCGCGCAACCACAGGGGCCTGTGGCCCTGCCCGTCCTCGTGGAGCCCTGTTCCTGGTGTCTAAAGTAAAGTTCCGCGAACTCGGGCTTCGCAGCCGGGAGCTGTCTGTCGTTACCTCCCGGGGGTAGAAGGAGGGACAGCCACCCCAAACCCGTCCGCGAGCCGTCCAGTTCCCAGTGGGGTACTGGTGCCGCTGAGTCCTCTCTTCACATTGCTACCTGCCTCCACTCGCACAAAAGAAACCTGTCCTGCGCGCGCCCTCCGCAGACTACCCGACTCTGCCGGATATCCAACCCTGCAGGGTACCGTATCCAGCGCCCTCCACCCACCCGCACTCCCAATCGATCGCTGCCCTCCCGAGCTTCGTTCCTGGACCCACCCTCTGCCCTCCAGACCTCTGGCCTCTCACCCCAACCCCCCTACTCCTCTCACACGCCCTGTCCCAGTCTCCCATGCATACCGATCACCCCCTGGCGCGGCGTGTTGCGCTTCCCTCCCTTGCGGCGAGGCCTCAATCGTCGCCGCCGTCGTCGTCCGCTCCGCCCGCAGCCTTCTTGCTCCGGAAGGCCTCCCTGAGCTCCTTGAAGCGCTTGAAGCACTGCGCCTTGGTCTTGCCGGGCACCAGCGCCGACACCGCGTCCCACCGCGCCGCCCCCAGCTCCTTGGGGCACTGCTTCAGGGCTGCCACCAGGGCCAGCTCTTGGGCCTGAGTGGGTGGGGGGCAAAAGACGGAAGACCGAGGTCCGAGGAGGGACGGTTCGGCTTGTGCGGCTTTCTAGGGTTTGGATAGCGTCGAGGTTTGGAAATAGGCTGCCGAGAACGGAAACGTCATTATATCATATGGCTACATCGGCCCTCCAGACCGTAAGCTGTACACTTCCACCGATACCAAGGTGCGGGTTACCATCCCGGGCGCTGGGGCGATGGCGGCAGGGAATGGACGATGGGGGATACACATGCAAGCAGTCTTCAACAGACGAGGCCTCGTGGGACCCATGGCATGGGACCTCCGCCCAGATCCCGGTCAATGGCCAACTGCGTGGTGAGACGGCGGGTGGGGACCACCAGCGACCAAGAGGCGGCCGCGTGTATGGTGCTATGGCCCCCGCCCCACCCGCGACGCTTGGCGGCCCCGTCACCCACCCACCCACCCACCCACCCACCCACCCACCCACCCACCCACCCACCCACCCACCCACCCACCCACCCACCCACCCACCCACCCACCCACCCACCCACCCACCCACCCACCCACCCACCCACCCACCCACCCACTCACCTCGCTCCACACGTCCGGCGCGGCGGCCTTCTTGGCGCCCTTGGCTGCGGCCGCCGCCGCACCCGCACCCGCAGCTGCGTCTGATGACGATGACGTCGCTGCCCCATCAGACGCTGCTCCCGCTGCCGGCGTCGCCGGCGCCGCCGCGGAGGCGGCGCCGCTGGTCGTCGATGCCGCCGGTGTTGGCGTTGCCGCCTTGCTCGGCGCTGCGGCACTAGTGCCCTTGCCTGCGGCCTTGGCTGCTGCCGCGGCCGGCGCCGGGTCCGGGGAGGATGACGAGGCGGCGGCACTGACGGGCTGCGCCAGCAGCTTCTCGGCCGCCTCCCCCTCCAGCTGCACTTCCACGTCAGTAAAGGCCTGAGGAAGACGGCAGCAGGGAGCGAGCAGGAAATTACAGGAAATTGGTAGACATATTCGATCTGCGCTAAGGGCTCCGCGATGCACGCACCCAAAGGGCGGGTTGGGTTTCTTCTTGACGAGGGGCACCGGCCTCAGCGCCGCGCGCGCCTGGCCCGTTTTGCATCCATCCATCCATCCATCCATCCATCCATCCTCTGGCCCTCCGTCCCACTCCATCAAGATTTAAACCCACAGCTGCAACCCAAGACTAGGAAGCGGGTAACCCGGGGAGTGTCGGGGACCGGCGCACCGAGTTCAATCCACCCAGTTCAGGGATCTCATCCACCCCGGCCACCCAGTCCGCCCCCACCTGGGCCCTGGTGTCCGCCTGCGCCCTGACCTCCGCCGGCTTCTTCTGCGCGCCCTTCCAGTCCTCCTGCGCCTTCATGCGGGTGGCGGAGGCGCCCTGCTTGTCCTTCACCATCAGCAGAACCTCCTCCAGGGTGCGGGTGCGCACAAAGGCGGCCACCGCCTCCCACCGCTTGGGCGTCCCCTGGCAGGACAGGGCAGGGCAGGACATGACAGGGCAGGACGGGACGGGACGAGGAGCGGCGGAAAGGGCAACAGGTCAACAAGACAGCTGAGCAACGCAGGAAGAGGAGGAGCAAGGAGGGTGTGAAATTGAAAACAGAAGGGGCAAAGGGGGGGCGCCCAAAGAGGGTCAAGGAGGAATATGACGGGGTGCGGTTAAGACCATGGGTTGGAATCACTCTCACCGCCGCCAGGGGGAACCCGAATGGTTCTTCCGGGGATGGGCCTCATCAGAACGTGATGCGATGAAATGTACATCGTGTGGCATCGTGTGGCATCGTGTGACATCGTGTGGCATCGTGTGGCATCGTGTGCTCAGGCGTGTCGAGAACGGCTGCTGCAAGTGCAACGATCACAACAAGAGCTAAGCCGGGAGCGGGACCGGTGCGGTGGCGCGAGCTACCTCCGGTGCACCCCTCAAGGGAGGCAGCCAGCCAGTCAGCCACCCACCATCCTGCCCACCCGATCTCCCAGCCAGCCAGCCAGCCAGCCAGCCAGCCAGCCAAATAAGCTCCCCCCCACCCAACCCCAGCCCCCCACCCAGCCTACCATGGGGAACTTGGTGCAGGCCTTGTCAAGCAGCCGCAGCTCCTCCTCCGTCCACTCGCGCATCGCCGCCATCTTGCGCTTGTGCTCCTCCCGAGCTGCCACCTTGGCGGCCACCTCCGCCTCCTTCTTCGCGGCCTCGCGCGCACGGACGGCCTGTGGGGGCCGGGTTCAGGGGGGTTGCGCCAAGGGGGATATCAAGCGGACGGCGGCGGGGATGGTCCAGGATTGAGGCTTTTATTCACGATTGCATTACCAACTATAACTCTCTTCGGTCCCTTACAATAAACTGCCCTTGTGCTCCGCCCTCGTGCGTCCCCAACCGTCCAACAACACCTTCCGCGGGTGCGGCGTTGCTGGGCCGCCTTCCACGTATTACTCGTGTTTCGTCAGAGTTACCGCATTGGTCCTTTCTCCGCGATGCGTTCTCGGCCCTGACGACTCCGACCGATCTGTTTACCGATCTGTTTACCGTATTGTGTCATTCCCAGCCTGCTGTCCACCACTACCTTCCCATATGGGACATAGTGCTTGTCCCGCGGTGATCCCCGTCTGCTCTTCTCCGCCGCCGCCACGAGCTCGGGCCGCCAACATTCCTCCCCACCCACCCACCACCACACGCAGCACCGCCCGCACCCCCACCTCGGCCTCCCGCTGGTCGATGTCCCGCAGCGCCTCCGTCAAGACGGCCTTGTGCGCCGCCGCCAGCGCCTCCCCCTGGCCGCCACATGCCGCCAGCCGCTCCACCAGCGCCGCAATCGCTTCGGCCTGCGGGGACAGGTAGGAGGCAGTCGGCCAGGACGGCCATCGAAACGGGCATCGAAGTGCACGCTTTGTACCACAGCCGAGCCGAGCCGAGCCGAGCCGAGCCGAGCCGAGCCGAGCCGAGCCGAGCCGAGCCGAGCCGAGCCGAGCTGAGCTGAGCTGAGCTGAGCCGGTGAAAGGCCTGAGCCGGTGAAGGCAAGAGAGCCGCAAGGCCCTGGATGTGGGGGCGGGGCGCCTGGAGGCGCCGTTTGACTGGAGGCCCACGAGCGCTGTTCACAGTTTGGAAATCTTGATGCGGTTTGAAGAACAAAACAACCCTCAGCTCCAAATCGCTCTCTCTCTCTCAAGACTGATGGCCGGTCCAGCCCCGTCCCCGTTTGCTGCACCTCCCCTCCTCCCTAGAGCCTAAAGCGCAGGGCCCCGGCCCGCGTTGGCTGAGCCGCACCGCGCAGCACACCCTGCCCCTGCCCGGCAGCTTTCACGTTGAGCAACACCCATCCGCCACGTCCCCCCATCCGGTTCAGCCCTCACCCGCCGGATACGGCCCCTGGCGCTTTCCTGCCAGGGCTCTCTCCCCCACCATCCGCCCGACCGCCCACCGCCCGACCGCCCCACCTCCAGCTTGGTCGTGAGCTTCTCCGTGTCGTCCTCGCTGACGAGTCGGGCGGCGCCACCTGCCACCACCAGCACCACCACCAGCGCCAGCACCAGCACCAGCACCACCCGCACCAGGTGAACCGGAGGGAGGGAGGGAGGGAGGGAGGGAGGGAGGGAGGGAGGAGGGAGGGAGGGAGGGAGGGAGGGAGGGAGGGAGGGAGGGAGGGAGGGAGGGAGGGAGGGAGGGAGGGAGGGAGGGAGGGAGGGAGGGAGGGAGGGAGGGCGCAAGGGGGCCACCGACCGGGTGAGGACACACCTTCGGGAGTCGCGCCGCCGCAGCCCCCGCACCGCTCCTACGGCACCCACGTCCCCAACCTCCCTTCCATACCTCACAGAGACTGATCATCCACCTACCAGCACCCAACCACCACAGGGCAGCCCACCCGCGTCACAGCTCCATCACCTGCCGTGGCCCCGGCACCTCCCCGCCCCAGCGCCCCACCAGTTCGGTTCAGCGCGCAGCAAAACCACATACCGTACAACCTCGGGGGCTCCTGCCCGCCCGCCCCCTGCCCACCTGGTCCCTCCGCGATCGTCCGCAACCGCTTCCGCAGCTGCTTCAGCTGCGCCTTGGCCGCCTCCCGGACCTTCTTCGCCTCCTCCGCCACGCGCTTGGCCTCCTCCTCCGCAGCCCTGCATGCATCCAGGCAGGCCAGCCAGGTGTTCATCCCTCTCTCTCGCCTTGCCGCCCTCCGATGACCCGACCGGGGCGTATCTCTCTAGGGGAGGGCGCGCGAGCGTACCGCCCCAGGTACATGCGCACCCATGGCACCGCACCGCTCCAGGACGGGACACCCTCCTCCCCCCCAGGTCTGGCAACTGGAGGTCAGTCGGCGGCTGCAGCAGCGGTGGTCCCCACGTGGTCACATCGGATGGGTGTTCCGCGAATGGAAACCCGCCCCACCCAAATGGCACCCTGGACGCCATGGGTGGGTGTGCGGGGGCGCCCTCCCACGGGACACCCGGGCCGTACCTGGGCCACCATCGCGCACCGGCCGGGACCCTCCTCCCGACCCCTTCTTCGCCGGTAGCACTTCTTCCCCCCGCCCCCGCCGCCCGCCCCGCCGCCCGCCCCCGCCGCCCGCCCCGCCGCCCGCCCCCGCCGCTCGCCCCCACCGCACCTGCGGGCCTCCTCCTCGGCCGCCTTGCGCGCCTCCTCCTCCTCTTGGATCTTGCGCCTCGCCTCCTCCTTCTCCGCCTTCTTGCGCTCCCTGAGGGGGGGTTGAAGAAGCACACAAACACACGCTTCGGCTCAGTTTCATGTTAAACACGTTCCACATGTTCCAAACGTCTCACATGTTAAGGCGGGCTTCTCACTAAGCACATACACATACACACGCGGCTCACATTCCCTTGTCTCACGTGCACGCACGCCATGCACGCCTTGTTCGGTGCCGAGCTCCCTGGGCGGGCTTTGCGGCAGCGGCGACGGCGGCTGATGATGTCGGGTTCGACTGCGGCCGCTGGGGTGTGGGGTGTTCGCGCCTCCCGACGGTTGAATTTAAAGTGCGGCGGAGTGTCGGCCCTGATGCTGATGGTGCCGCCAGCCGACCTCGCGCCTCCACAGTCCGGGGGCGTCCTTTCATGGGAAGTACGGTAGTTGATTGACGGGCCCCCCAAACCCAAGTCCCAAGCCAGGGGCTGCCCCTCACCGTGCTGCAACCCGCCCGCCGCCCAACCCTGCAGCCCCCTCTCCCCGCCCACCTCTCCCCGCCCACCTCTCCAATCGGTCGTCCTCCTTCTTCTTCAGCACACGCGGGTCGTACTTGTAGGCCGCGTCCACAAACTCCCGCAGACGGCGACCCTCCTCCTTCTTGCCCTTCTCGCGGAGCTTGGAGTTGTTCCTGAGGGCCGGCCAAACAGGAGGAGGAGAAACCCACGGAGGAGCAATCACGGGGGGGGTACAGGCAGTTACAGGCAGTTACAGGTAGTTACAGGTAGTTACAGGCAGTTACAGGTAGATACGGAGATACGGACAGTTACAGGCAGTACAGGCGCTACAAGCGGGGCACAGCAACTCGTCAAGACAGCACACACCACCGCTAGGGCGGCCCGGCGGACGACGACTCGCCCCTAGGCCGGCGGGGGCCAGAAGCGCCGCCGTGGGGGCGGCCGCATCCAGCGGCCGCAGACAGGGACGCGAGGGGGTGGGGCAGCAGCTGCTGGCAAACTGATACAGCAGCGAGGAGAGGACTGCCACACCGGATAGGGGATCACCCGCAGCCAGGACAGGGACGCCGAACCCCCAATCATGACGGGCCGGTGTGCATACACCAGTCGCAACAGCATGTAGCACCTCGGCCCACGCCTGCGCCGCCCGGCCTGCCCCGCCGCGGCGGGGCCCCAGCCCAACAAAGGTCAATCAAGACAGCGAAACCGCGAAACGTCACCGAATGGAATTAGTTGTCCAGCGGGTCGACCTCGGGGTCGGGGCCGCCCGCCTGCCAGCCCCCTTTTTGTCAATAAAGACAGAGAAACCGCAAAAGTGCGACAAACCGATAACCGCCGATGTAGACATTGACGAAGACGGCGAAGCGTTGACTCCCGGCGAAATAAGTGCCAGCCACCCCCCCCCACCGTTTCGCCCGGGTCGGTCGGCCCCCGCCGAATGGAGAGCAGTTGCTCGGGCCCCAGCCGCCACACACACACCCCCGCGCGTCTCCTGCCGTGCCCCCGGGCCCCCCGGCTCCTCTCCGCACCGCTCGATCCAGCGCCGGTGCTCCCGGCTCTCCGCCGCCTCCACGTCCTCCTCATCCGGGTGGGGGAACTCGCGCCACGACTTGAACGAGTACCTGCCGGGTCGTGGTACCGCTTTGAACGACGTTTGAGGTCCCGAACGACTAGGTGCGGGCCGCAAGGACAGAGGGTCCGAGGCCACAACGGTCTTGGTGCCAAGAAGCCACAATGTGCGGGCCACGAAGACCCCCCTTTTGTCAATAAAGACACGAAGACCCCCCGCTCCCTACCATATCTACCCCTTTCCTCTCCCCCCATCCCTAGGCCCTGGCCCCGGCCCCCTCCGTGGACCTCCCCAGCCCCCACCACTTGTGGGCCTCCCCCTCACTCGGCCCAGGAGAGCAGGGCCACTATCGCCAGGAGCGCCCGGCTCCCGGCCTCCGCCCGAGGAAACCCCTTCCCGCCCCTTTCACGCCCGCCCAGTCCTTACGCCTTACGCCTGAAGATACGGCTTCCCCTGCTTTCCGACCCACCCAGACCCACCCACCAAAAGTCGTAGAACTTGGACACGTCCTCCCAGGCGGTTCCCTCGTCGCCCACATCGGGCACCGGCTCCACACTGGACCACCGGGCGTTGCGCCGGAAGGCCGGGCCGAACACCTGGGCAGGGAGGGGGGGAGAGAGAGAGAGAGAGTGTGTGTGTGTGTGTTAAGGGGGGTGGCAGCGGGGGATGGGGGAGCGCAAGGGGACGGGGTCAGGTGGGGTAATGAGACCGACTGAAGCTGCGCTGCTGCTGCTAGCGCGCAAACGTACAGCATCACAGATCTCCAGCGACAATGACGTTGTAGGTAGGCCTCGTTGGTGTTGGGATTTGAGTACAACTAATAATCAGGTCAGGGGGGTTGTGGCAGGGGTGCGCGGACGGGGCGGGGGCGGGGTAAGGGTTGCCTAATGCGACCAGGGCGCGCAAGGGCCGTGCCACACGTGCGACGGCGGGCCGCTGCGAACCCGTCCCCCGCTGCTGCTGCCCGGCATCCCGCGGCTGCGCGAGCTCCCCCACTCTCTAACACCACCCGTACCCATCCCCAATCGCACTCCCATTCCGAACGGGACCGGCCCACCTTGAAGAAGTCCTTGGGCTCGCACTGCAGCGGCAGCGTGTCATCGAACTCGTCCGTCGAGTCGAACTCCCTTTGGGGGGTGGTGGTGGGGTGGGGGTATAGGAAATTGGTAGACATGTGGTGGTGGGGGTGCAGGCGCTAGGGTTGAGAAGAATAGGAAACCGACGCAGGTAAGGGTGCGGGTTCGCATCGAAGAGGATTCGCGGGTTCCAGGAGGAGGCGGAGTCGGTGGAGCTCACATCCCTGCCCGTGTGCTTGGTTTTGGGTCGGGCGGGTCTTTTATCTACACATCCCTGCCCGACCGGAGGGGACCCACCCAGCGGCGCCGCGGCCTCCTGTGTCCGTCGCACACCCCACATGGCAGCAGCTCCCAGCGACCCACCCGGCTCCCGCCCTCCCGCGCCGAAAAACCCGCACGGCCTACACGCACACCCCAGGGACGCACTGCTCTCCGGCGCTATACAAGCACACAAACACATACCCACGCACACGCACACACCTGCGCTTGGCCGGGTCGCTCAGGACATCGTACGCGTCCTGAATTGTCTTGAAGTGCTCCTGCGAGGGTGGGAGGGGTGCATAGGAAGTTGGTAGGCATGTTCATACTGCGCTGTGGGTGGGGTGGAGGGTGGGGCACGCACGATCAGGGACGTCGAACGGGGTGCGGCGTGACGGTGCCGCCCACGCACGGCCCTGTTGTGTGTCCTGCACCCCCTATACCCCACACCGCCCGGGGGTGCTGTGGTGCCCCACTGTCGGCATCCGGGCCCCCCCACCACTCCCCTGTCACACATCTCCCCTGCTGCAGCAGGTCTCGGGGCGGCGTGCGAACGGCCTGGGCCCCGTCGCTCATCACCTTTGCCCGTTGGCCGACGTCTTTCGCACCCGGTTACGGCTTGAGCCTCTTCACCCCCTCTCTCCCTCGTTGCCTCTTCACCCCCTCTCTCCCTCGTTGCCTCTTCACCCCCTCTCTCCCTCGTTGCCTCTTCACCCCCTCTCTCCCTCGTTGCCTCTTTACCCCCTCTCTCCCTCGTTGCCTCTTCACCCCCTCTATCCCTCGTTGCCTCCCTACCGAAACGCTGTATTCCTCCTCCCTCCAGTGCTCTGGCAGTCATCGGAAGCCTGTCTTGCCCAATCGCAGCAAACCCCTGCCGCTCCCCCAAGCAGTTGTGCATTAAGACGCAGTCGCCCCGCAGTCCCCCTTCCTCCACGCGTCACCCCCCCCTGCTTGGCCCAACCCAGCCCCGTGGGTCACCCGCCTCGCCTGTCTCGTCATGCCCACCCACTCGGTCCCTGGTTCGCCCCCCTGCAATCGCTATCTCCTCCGGTCCTCTGCCAGTTAACGTCCACACACCCACAGGTCCCCAGTTTCCTCCGGCCCCTTCGGGCCCCCCCCGCGCCACGCACCACAATGCGCTCGCGCTCCTTCTCGCAGGTCACATTCAGGAGGGCCTTATCCGGGTGGTGCTCCAGGCAGGCCCTCCGGTAGGCCGCCCGGATCTGCGCCTCGCTGGCGGTCCAGCGCTCGTTGGCCAGGCCCAGCAGCGAGTACGGGTCCGCGCCGTCCTTGCGCTTCACGGACTTGCGCTTGCGCGCCTTGCTGCCCTTCCAGTCGACACTGGGGCCCGGCAGCAAGGTCAAGGTGCGGGGCACGGGGGACGGGGGACAAGGTCACGGACAGGAAGGGGTGGACCAGGTCAGGGGCGGGAGCGTGGGCGCGAGCGGAGTGAGCCAAAGAAAACGACACCCTGCCGCGGTTTCCCAAACAAGGCAAGCTTGCAGCCTGGTCCCAAACGGGCGAGGAGCGGCGCGCGCGGCTGCCAGGGCCACGTGCTGGGCCCGTGGGTCGGGGCGGGGCGGGGCCCCCCGGCGCGAGGAAGTCCCGTTAAACCCGTGTTGCTAGCCTCACTTCGGCCGCTCCGGCCCCGCTGCCCGGGTATGTCCTGGCCAAGCTCAGTCCGCGGCCCGCAGGCGGGCCCCTGTCCTCGTCCCCAGGTGGACCGCCGGTCCAACGTCGCCCGCCTGCCTGCGTTTCTCGACGACTGACCGCGCAGCTGACCGCCGCCTTGGGCTGCCACGATTTACGGCAGCTCATTTCTTGGGGGGTGGACCCAAACACCCAATCGCTATCGGGTGACTGGGGAGCGACGACGACGCCGCGGGCGGGCGAGGGGGTCTCTTGCCGACCGGCGAGGTGGGGCGGTCAGGCAGAGGTGGGGTTCTCTTGCCGACCGGGGAGGTGGGGTTCTCTTGCCGACCGGCGAGGTGGGGGTCTCTTGCCGACCGGGGAGGTGGGGGTCTCTTGCCGACCGGCGAGGTGGGGGTCTCTTGCCGACCGGGGAGGTGGGGCGGTCAGGCGGAGGTGGGGCGCCAGCGTATCCAAGTGTCCCCCAGAGGGCGCAGCCGAACCGATCTGAGCGGCCATCGGCCCGCCAGCGAAGCGAGCCGCACCCCGTCGGCTGCGGCCAAGGCAAGGAGGCCCCAGCCGCGGCCCCAGCCGCAGAGACCATTCAGGCATGGTCTCCTCCCAGCTCCTACGGCAGCTGCACCCAGCCCCAGTGGCGAATCCTTCCCGCTTCTTCCTGAGGCCCTCACCCGGGCGGCGGCTTGTCCGAGTCGGCGCCCGCCGGAGTTGACGGCGCCGAGGCCGCGTCCGCTCCACCGGTGGAGGCGCCTGCATCCGCTTCCTCCGCTGCCACAGGCTCCTCTGCAGCCCGATCCAAGTCCGCACAGGCGCAGCGACGGCAGCGGTCCCGGCAGAGGAAGGGTCCGGGCGGGCGGAGCAGGGATCAGGCGCGTTGGCGAGGGTAACGGGGAGGGGCGAGGGAAGATGGGGGTGTAGGAAATTGGTAGACATATTCAAACTGGGAAGACGGATGAGGTGTAGTTATGTACCCCTGCCTTGCCTGCCACCGACAGAACACACACGCATCGTGTGCGGCTCCGCGCCGACCCACCGACCCACCCCCCGGACGCACTCCGATGCGCTGGGTGGACTGCGCTGCGGCGACTGCTGCCTCCCCCGCATTGGTCGCAGCTCCCAAAGGGGCTGCAGCTGGTCGCTGGTCATGGTCGCAGCCCCCACCCAGCCCCCAGAGGGCGGCCCCCAGAGCGCGGGTACCACACGGTTGTGCCGCTCTGTGTGTAGGGCGGGGCCTGACCTCACTTGGCAAAGACATCCTCCCCCAGGAACGTGTAAAGCCCCTCCCCCCTCACACACAACCTCATGTGGGGCAACACGGGCTGTGGCTCGGCTGGAGCTCGATGGCCCTGGTGGCTGTGTGTTGTTGTTTGGTCAACGACGCATCCGTACTGTCGTACGATGTAGTCCCGGTGTCCCACCCTCCTGGGCTGGTCCCAGCCCCAGCCAGACCCAGCCAGCCCGATGACAGCGACTGCTCCCCAGCCCGGACTGCCGACGGAACTGTCGATGTGGTGTTTGTCCAAGGGTGCTCACCCCAGAGACCCGCTTGCTTGAGCGCCTTAAGGTGGAAGTAGAACCCCGCAGGGTCCTTGCTGCCGCACGGGATCGGTCCGGCGACGCAGCAGATCACCAGTCGGCCATCCTCTGTGCCGGGACGCAGTTCCTCGACGAACTCAAGCCGCAAGCGCGACAGGAGCAGCATCGTGCCCCGTCAGGTGTCGTCTGGGGCCAAAGGCAGCGCCAAAACCTGGGATTGTGCGATCGCCCCAAGATGTTGTGTTTATCGCCTAATGCGGTACTGGGGTGTGACGCTCGGTAAGGGTAAGATGTGCAGCGACAACGGTTCCCGCCGCCGGCAACCGTAACGCTCACGAGTAAGCGTGTAATTAAAGTTTTCAGGTGTTGATGTTTTCCTCTGACCAATTGGTAAACTAACCTCAACGACTAGGCCTTACAGGTCCCCAATCCGAACAATATAAAAGTCAAGTTGGTCCAAAATCCTCGGCTTCACGTAATCGGTGACCCTACGCTGTTACGTGCAGCGATTAAGCTCTGATGTTTCCTCACACCTAAAGCTTGCGCGCGCATTGTGTACGGCATACGGCTCGTCACCCAGTCCGCAACCGCTTTCCAGCTGCTGTTTGCTAGGAAAGATGAGTGGTTTGGAGGCGCTACCAGGATTAGCCGATATGTTCCCTTTAACTTGATATTTTAGTTGCCATGCTCGTCTGGTGCCCATGACAGTGTTGTGACACCGAAACTGGCGAAGGGCCGATGCTTTGAAACCAGAGAATCATACTGAATTCTCTGTGCGGTTTCCAGGGCGCAGCTGCGGACGTTGGCGTGAATGGACGAACTTTAGCCGGCGTGGCAGCTGCTCCTCTGCGCAGCTTGCGTCTAACTGCGCCGTTGGACTTGATGGGGATGCACAGCAGCAGGAGCCGAAGCCGGAGTCCCAAGCGGCAGCGTAGAGACAGGTGAGGACCCTACCGTTCAAGCGACGCCAAAGTTCCTGCTGGCCTCTTTGGCGATTCAAATTTCAGCTGTGCCTCGTGATCATTCCTCTGTGTCGGAGCGGGACTCCACATGTCGGCAGCAACTTGCCTTGCGGACTTCGGGTCTCAGGCCGTCGCACCTTTTCCCCGGTCCCCACCACATATTCACACTCCATCACGATGATCACCACCTGCCTCACCGCGGTGGCTCCTCCCACAAGGTTCCCACTCACGTTTCCCATTCCCTCAGCGGGCCAGGTGGTACGCGCGTGCTCGCTGCACACGGCACGGATGGCAAGACCGGCTGCTCCCAAACCCTACAGCACTACGTCAGCACATGGAAACCTTCCTTGGTCCCGCCCACTATGAAGTTTCGGATTCGATGTTCACCCCGCACCCTGCCCAACCTTCCCGGGGCGCATTTCGGGCCGCTGCCTGGGACCTCGCGTTGCAATGCAGGGCCGGCAGCGGTAGCCCTCGGGGACGGAGTCGCTCGCCCGGCAAGCGCCGCTTCAGCAGCCGCAGCCCCAGTCGAAGCCGGTCGCCGCCCGGGGCCTACCCCGGCCGCCTCAACGGCTATTCCCCAACCAGGTGTGCGGGCGGGCGCTGCTTTGGGCTCCTGTCTGGGGCCTTGACGTGGAATGCTGGATGCCCTTCAGGGCAGAGAAGAGTCGCGCGAGCCTTTCGAAGGAAGGGGGATGAACTTCCTTTGGAGGGTTCCTTTTAGGTGCTGCTGCTGCTGCTGCTGCTGCTGCTGTTGCTGGTATCCTCGGGTGCTTTTGATGGTTACTGGCGTGTTGGCGGTGCATGAATTTGGGTTCATGTTGGATCAGCACAGCCCCAACCTGGGTGTCGCGCAACGGCGTCTGCCGCGGCTTTCTGGCGCGTCGGGCGTCGTGGCTTACAATGCTGCCTTACTCAGTAGATATGTTGTATGCCCACGTCGCCCCAGGGCCGTGTATGGCGGGCGGTTCGCCGCAGCTGGCGCTGCTGTGGGGCCCAGCCGCGGGGCCGCGGGGCCGCTGGCCGCGACCAACGGCGCGGGTGGAGCAACGGCGGCCGTACCGCCGCCTTGGGTGACCAACGCCCGGCTAGCGCCGCAAGTCAAGTGAGTCCAGCTGGCCGCTTCCTGTGCGCACGGCCTGGCCAACTTCAGACCGACGTCCCCCTCCTTCCCCCCGAGGGTACTCCGAGGGCGCAGCTGAGGGCTGACTCCGTTATCATTGGCCCGCGACCACCGGGGCAACCTTACAGCTACTTGGATCGCGGGGTCTGGGAAAGGGTTGGGCCGCTCGGGCAAACGTCATATGCATGAACTCGTCGCCGATCAGGTACCTCTTGTGTCCTGTCCCTACCCGCCCTCTGTTGGGTGCCCCCCTTGCCACGGTTGTTGGGTGGCAGGATGGTGTTGGAGGGCCTGTACGGCCGCGGCAAGCTGGGCCCGACCGACCTGGAATACGCCTGCATCGAGTTCCTGGAGCTGCTGGGCCCCGTGGGCGGCATGGCCGTACTGGAGGAGTTTGCCTCCCTGGACTTTTTCCGCATCCGCAACCTCACAGCCTTCTTCATCGGCATCTGCAAGCGCGTGCAGGCGCGCGCGCCGCCGCCGCCGGGCCGGCCCCTGCGCGGCCCCGACGGCGGCTCACCGCCGCCCGGCGGCGCCGCCGCGGGGCTGCGCGGCCGGACACTGACCCGCGGGTCGGCCGCCCTCGGCGCCCTCACCGGCGCCGCGGGCACCGGCGGCGGCGCTGTCGCGGGCGCCGGCGCGGTGGGCGGCCTGTCGGGCCGTGTCGTGAGCCACAGCCCGGGGTCGGGTCCCGGCATGAGGCGAGCCAGTCCTCCGCTGCACTTCATGATGGAGGACGGCAGCCCGCCGCCGCGACGCTGGGTGAGCAAGAGCCCGCCGCCTCGCAGGTGGGTGAGCAAGAGCCCCCCGCTGCGCCGCTTCGAGAGCAAGAGCCCGCCGCTGCGCCGCTTCAACAGCAAGAGTCCGCCGCGGCGCCGGTGGGTCAGCCGCAGCCCGCCGTTGCGACGGTTCGAGAGCAAGAGCCCGCCGCCGCGGCGTTGGGTGAGTCGGAGCCCGCCGCTGCGGCGGGCGGGTAGTCGAAGTCCGCTGCAGCGACGGTGGGTGAGTCGGAGCCCGCCGCAGCGGCGCGGCTCGAGCCGGAGTCCCCAACGGCGCAGCCGCAGGGTTTCGGAGCAGGATCATGGGGGATCTCGCAGCCGGAGCCGGAGTCGTAGCCCACCCACAAGTCAGCAAGGACAGCCGCAGCAGCAGCAGCAGCAGCAGCAGGGACCTACCCTTCCGCCGCAGTCACAGCGGAGCTCCTCGCCACCGCCACCCCCGCCGCCACAGCCGCAGCAGCAGCACCACCAAGCAGACGAACATCAACAACATCAACTACAGCGACCGCAGCAACAGAGCTCCGCACAGGGGCGCTGGACGGGGCCGGCGCACGCGCAGGGCGGTGTCTTACACCCGGGGCAACCCGCGGCACCCACCCTCAGCACCAACAACGCGAACACCAGCAGTCGCACATCGGCATCCGGCGACAAGCTCGGCTGCGGGCCAGACGGGTTCGGGGAAGCCACCCAGCCGCCACCGCAGCAGCAGTTGGAACGGCCCGACGACATTTCCTTGGCGGCGGTGCCAGCACCGCCGCCGCCGCCGCCCCCGCCACCCGCGGCGGAAGGCGAGGGCGACCGACGGGCACCCGGACTGCAGCGGCCCGACGGCGCGGCGGGGCCCTCCGGAGCGGCAGCTGGAGCCGGGAGCGGTGCGGGAGGAGTGGGAGCTGCGGCTGAGGGGACGTCGGGTCCGTGGGAGGCGGTGTCGGGGGACTGGACTGCGCGGCGAGGCGGTGCCGGCCGGGTCACCGCGACGTCGTTGGACAGGTACGTGGCCGTGGCCAGTCCTCGGGTTCCGGTTGGGTCATTCGGGGCTCCTTGGAGGTCACATTGGCTGCAAACTAAACTTTGAAGCCCGAAGCTCGAAGCCGGGCGCCAGCCGGATGATCCAGGTGAGAGCTTGGCGCTTAACTGTGCGCAGAAGTGGGGGGAATGTGTTGCCTGACACGGCAAGGTGAGCGACGTGGGCGGAGCCAGGTGGGGGACCATGACGCCGGGCGGTGTTCCGGGGCAGCATCTTGTATCGCGGCCGAGCGGCGTTCTGGTGAGGCTGGGGTGTGATTGCGGGGGATGACTGCGGGGCCGTCGTTACCGTTGTTAAAAAGTGATCCGTTTGGGCTGCCGCGAGGTCAGGTCAGGTCAGGTCAGGCCCCGAGCATGTCGGCGTGTCGCATGCGGTCGGCGGCAGCTGCTCGCTGCCCTGCGCCCTCACCCGCTCTAGGGCACCCACTACGCCACATCCCCTTCGCCCTTGTGCTGACTCCCTGCAGGGGCCTGGAGCTGTCCGGCGCCCACCACCCCAACCAGGAACCGCCATCGCTACCCCAGCCCCCCCACGGACAACCACCACCTGGGTACCACCAACAACAATACCTGCAGCAACTCCACCAGCACCAGCAACCGCCACCACCACCACCACCACCACAACAGCAGCAATCCTTGGACACCGGCCGTCAGGACCCGGGCAGGCTGGTGGCAATGTTCGGCAGGGCGTCTCCGAGCCTGCCTGGCGCAGCGGCCAGCTCCGCCGTGCTGCAGGCGCGGCCGGCCCCGCCCTCGGCCGCCCTGCCGGCTGCACCGCCGCTGTCCTCGGCGCCCGGTTCCGGAGCCCTCTCGGGCGGGGTGGTGCACAGCCAAAACCCGCAGTCGGAGCTGCACCCCGGGGATAAGGCAGGTCGGTACGGCTTTTCCGGGCAGACTGGAGCTGGTACTGCCGTAGCAACGACAGCAGCCCCTGGACCCGCACCGGCGTCGTCCGGAACGTCGGGGTCAGGTGCGCGGGACGTGGAGTACGGCGCCGCGACACAGCGCGCTCCGGAACCGCGCGGAGCGGACGGGCCGGCGCCGGGTGCGGCTGCGGCTGCGGCCGCGGCGGCCGTGTTGGGCTGCGGCGCCAGCGCCGCGGGTGGCGCTTCCGGCTTTGTGTTCGGCCCGGGGTGCGACGAAGTCAGCGGAGATGCGGAGATGCTCCTGGAACCGGCGGCGCTGGTGGATACGCGGCTCGCCGCGGCGGCGGCGGCGGCGCTGCAAGCCGCCGCTGCCACGGTGGCCGCCGCCGCGTCGTCCTCGTGCGGGTCTGGCGGCGGCGCCGCCGCCGGCGCGGCAGCGCTCGCCGCGGTCACCGCCGCCGCCGCGTACTCGCCCGAGCCGCCGGTCCCCTTGGGCGCCTACCCTCTGGGCGGCTGGCTGGCGTTTGAGGTGTCGGCAGACGGCTCGGACGCAAAGGGTGAGAGCGGAGCTGCCGCCAAGGTGGGAGCACCGCACGCCCGCAGCGCGGAACCGGCGCCCTCTCCCAAGGCTGCGGCGGAGGAGTCGGCCTCGAAGACTGCCGCAGCGGACGCGGCGCCCCCGGCAGCGGCAGCAGAGCCAGGCGCTGGCCATACCCTTGGCGGCGGCGCGGGGTACGGCAACTGGGTGCTGGGCGGCATCCTGACCCAGGCGCTGACGGCGGTGGCCGGCGGCGGCGGCAGCGGCTGCGAGGGCGGTGTGCTGCGGCAGGCGGTCACAGAGCATGTCAAGGAGGTGCTCAAGCCGGCCTGGCGGGCCAATAAGCTGACGAGGGAGACCTTCAAGGCGGTGGCCAAGAAGGCGGTGGATCGGGTGGGTACCCTTACACACACACCTTGCACACACACGTCCAGAATCTCGACTTGAGATAGGGATGGGGATGGGGACGGAGCAGGGTGGGCCAGGCGAGGGTGTTTTTGGAGGAGCGGGGCCTCCAACGAGGTGTGGGGTGTCAGGCCCTCGGGGCTCATGCCGCGGGTCCCAGGTGGGATCCGCAGCTCGCCAGATGTGCCGGTGCCTAACAAGCTGACTTCGCAGGGACTCAACATGGGAGGGGCGAGGGCAGTGGCCGGACCCAGGCCGCAAGGTGCGCAGCGGCGGGAGGTGCGAGGCGCGGTGCGGTGATCTTTGGGCCGCTGGGGAATGGACGCCGCGCGGCAGCCATGCAGCAGCAAGGAGTCCAGGGCCCAGGACCCTAGGGCCTGGGACCCTAAGGCCTGGGGCCCTAGGGCCTAGGAAGCTGCTCCAATCCGAGTGTGTTTCTTAGGCGGGCAGAACAGGAGTGCGTGGCCTGCGAGGGTCCGATTGTGTATATGTGCTAATTTGATGCGGCCCGTGGGCGCTCGCAGGTCCTGGTGACGCTGCCGAATAACGGCGTCGGCAGTTTGTACGACGCGCCTGGAATGGTCACCTCATTCTTCAGCGAGTCGCGGCGTGACGGCATCAGCCGGCTGGTCGAGGCGCTGCTGCAGAGGCTGGCGGCGAGCCACTCGGTGGCCTCGGCGGCGGCGGCGGCGTCCGCCGCGGCGGCGACGATGGCGGCGGCTGCGGCGGCAACGGGCGGCGGCGTCGCATCCAGCACCGAGTGCGCGGGCGAGGCGCCCGCGTCCTGACGGCAACTCTGCTTGCGGACTCCAGGGGAGCCGGGGGACGCCCGGTGAGCTCCCCAGCTCGGGTCGGAAGAGGCAGGCTCAGGCGGTTCACCACCTGACGCAATCCTCGTGCTGCGGACGTACTCCCCCTGCCTGGAGGTTTACGGGGCGCTGGGGGTGCATTTCTCTACTGGCTGTATAAATGGAGGGATGGTGCGGGTGCATGGGTACATACATGTTCTTCGCCCGCCCCGGCTCGTGCCGGCGGCCGCTGGCCGCTGGCGGCACGCCCTTACGTCTCCTCATATTACGGAGGCTGCCTTCGGGCCTGTGGACGCTTCCCGGTGACCGGAATCGCTTAGCAAGTGATCGACAAGTGATTGACGGGACATTGAATTATGCGATTGCAATGTGACCTCTTGACGGAGTCATTACGGCCTGTGCGCCCCCCGGGGCTCATGAATGCACGAACGAGGAGAAGAGGTCGAGTCGCGAGCAGGGACGAGGGTGATGGCCGCGGTTTACTGTTCTCATGTGCTGGGATGGTGACGACGCAAGGAAGCAGATTGCCGCCTCACTTCGCGAGCAAAGAACTGTGCATGCGTTGAATGTGTGGCGCCTTAAAGGCGGGGACGCATCCTTTTGCATACCCCTACGCATGGCGGCGTGTATCCAAGCTGTCGTGCCTTAAATTGTGCTGTACATTATGGGTCAACAATTGGGTATACAACGTACGCTTACGAGTAATTGTTGGGCACTGCCACACCCATCGCACAGCTCGCACTCCTGCCCTGCCCGCCGAGTTTCGCTGATATGACTGCAGTCCTCGGTAGATGTTGATGAGATGAGGCGCCTACGAGCTATCTGGGCCCGTTGGAGTGCCCGGTCGGGACTAAGGGACAACCTTGTAACGGTTACAATACATGACTGCGAACGCTATCTACACGAGACATGCTACTTATGGTAGTTAAGATTCAGCTGACGGGGTGTACTGTAGCTGGATTGCGCCGTCCGGTAGCTAAGGTCAGGAAGCGATCAGGGAAGCGAGAAGATTATGCCACCAAGACACCCCTCAAGATTACATCCGGCGCCGAAGTTCCTACCCTCTGTGTTGGCTCCTTTGTATGCCCAATGCACATGACATGCCCAATGCACAAACTTAAGGACATCACACGCACTTGGTGTACATTGGTGAATATTCTACGCAGTGTCAGCCGAATGCAACCCCACCCTTACGGAAACTTCAGGACATCCGTGCCTGCACCCCACGCCATTCCACGCGGAAAAACTGGCGGAAACACTGCCCGTATGCAGCCGAAGCTTGCCCGGGTGAATTTGGCTCTGCCTCACTTTACCCCTACATTTAACTGCGCTGGGGTTTCCTGCAACCCCAGTGCTTTGTAAAATTCGGTAAGTATTCCACCATGCAAAGGAAGTATCTGCTGAGGGAATCCCCACCGCCCTGCCACATTTCCGCTCCCCACCTGCCTGACTCTAGGGTCCTCATCCCACAGTGACTTGCCATTCAGTTTCAAACGATACTACCTTCATCCAGCAGCTGGATACACGCGGTGTAACCGTGCTCGTTTGCTGTGTCCCCAAGTGACAACCCCTTCAAGCTGCAACGCAAACCGATACCGTGATGAATGTATGCTGCGGAACCATAAGTCCTCCGCCAACATTCCCACTCACGTATCTGAGACCTGTGAAACGGCCGGGTCTGAGCCTAAGCTCATGTTTGATCGCAATAAACGCATTGGCATCCACCAACCACGCCCAACCCCACGCGGTGACACACCAATCATCCTATACTCAGCAGCCAAACACAATTTCATCGCCACCTTGACAGACGACCACCTTGACAGTAATGAAACAGCAATACAACACAACATGCAGTCGGAAGACGATGCGTGGACCGCCAGCTGCACTGCAACAGCTGTGTTGCCCCAACGGACATTGCAGCCAGGGGGCCCGGGCCCTGGTCAGTGGCATGCCCGTGCCTGGTGATTTCAGCCATCACCTCGGCCCCGGTCAGGATACCGCGCTAACCTCTCGTTCCTCTGCCGACCCATGGGTTACTCGTACCTGCCGACCCATGGGTTACTCGTACCCGGCCACGACCGCAAATTGATCTCAATTGGCCTGTACACTCATGCCCGACCCTGCGGCCGCGGCAAATCTGCGGCCGTGCGGTCATATCGCATGTTCGGGACCCATCGGCTCAGGTCAGTCAGATGCCGTGCGCAAATACCCACGGGGTAAGCGACCGATCCCCGCAGCCTCGCCCAACCCGGCTGCAGCAGCGGTGGCACCAGATCCACCGGCAGCGGCCTTGCCTCCGCCAGTTCACGTCGCCGCCAGAACAGTTCCTTGTGGCATCTCATGTGGCATCTCGTGTACTAGACATTGCGCGTTTTTGGATGTGTAAGATCGTTGCAAGTGTTGCTCAGAGTCACCGCATGTTTTCAAGATGACGACCAGCCCCCAGTGCCCGCGGTGACAGAGGCCCTGCCGCCGCAGCAGCAGCAATGCTGCTGTTCGAGCGCGGCTTCACCTTTTGTGGTAGCGGGAGCCCCTCCTGACGCCATGGGTGCCGCCGCCGCTCCCGCACGTGATTTCTCCCGCCCGCCACGACGTCAGCAGTCTCCTGCTGGGCTCGCTTACCCTGCTGCGCAGCCGCCCGCTTCGCCTGCAGCGGGCCTGCTGCAAAGGGGCCGTACCGCTGCCCGTGACTCCCGTGGCAACACCTAGTCCTTCCCTCCTTTGCGTTCCTGGCAGGCGGCGCGCCCGCTACGGTAGCCGCCCCCGCAGCCCGCCGCCTTGTTACTACGAACACAGACGGTGAGCTCACAGACGGGCTGTACCTGGCTGTACCTCTGGTTACCTCCACCCATGCGAGGTACGTAATCGGTGTGTGATATGACAGCCGGTGACATATGTTGCCACATCAGGTGGGAGGACGAGCAAAGCCAAACCGGCAGCCCAAACACCGGTCCCCGCCTCAGCCCCCCTCGGAATTACGCCTCCGTCGCCACCGCAATCGGCCGAGTCGTTGCCGGAGTCGTCAGCATCCCGAGAGCGGTAATCCAACTGCAATTTCTGCAAGCGCTGCAGCGACTTGTCCTCCTTCGCCGTGTCCCACTCCGCCGGCCGCTTCTCACTCTTCACAGCAGAGCCAGCAGTCGTGGCAGCGATCGCCTTGGCCGTCGCCACGTCGGTGACATTCATCGCGGCTACCATGGTCCTCGGCGTTTCGGTGATATCGGCAGCGCACGCCCGCGCAAGCTTTTTGGTAGTGATACGGGTTAGAAGGCGCTCAAGACCTGAGAGCTTCTGTTGGTCTTGCGGAGGACAGCGCGCGGGTGTGCCAACGAAGTGCGTTCGACGGCAGAGCAGGAGTGCGTGACATGCAAAGGGCTTAGCTAAGCCCGGAAATGCCCGAAGGCCCTAGAACGGCCCCTACCCGAGCCCATTAAGCAGTTTTTTTGTGTATGTAGTAAGCGTGTGTGTAACCGTTACAAGGTGGTTGTGTGCGATAACCATGGGTAGATAAGATAGTCGTGCTGTGGCGTAGGGGTAGGCTGGGTAGGGTGTGGTGCGCGGTGCGCTGGTTGTGGGTAGGTGAATGCCTGCAGCTTCTTTTTTTATCAAGGATGTTATAGCGGACCCCGCGCAGCTTCGCCTCCTCACCACACATTACAAAACGACTCCGCGCCACCGTGGCGCACCCAGACAGGCTCCACCAGTGCACCGAACAACATGCTGGTGTACGGCATCCCGCGCGGGTCCGCAAGTTCGTGTGCTGTGGCTTAGGGGTAGGATGTGGTGCGCAGGTCGCGGACAGTTGAATGCCTCCAACCTGGAGCTCCCCGGATGCAATCTACCGGCTTGACTTGGAGACGGGGCAGCGTCCCGGCGCCCCGAACTGGTGCCGGTACGGCACCCAGATGGGCACCAGCGACATGTCTGGGGGCCTCCGTCCGAGTGTCGACGAAACAGCCACTGCCACATCCTCGGCAGCAGTGCGGGTGCGTGAGGGTGTAAGGCGTCGTCTGCCTTTCATGGCAGAATGAAGCACTTGCGGTAAAACGGCAACCGGAGGGGTGAAGAGACCACCACACCACACCACACACACTTGGCTCACGCCCAACCCACAACGCTGGCGATGCCATACTGCTCACCAACCTGGGACACCCTCGTGCAGCAAGACATCTGTCAGGTGCGTCGGCGAGTGGATTTTGCAATGACCCATCCGATATCGAGCAGAAGCGGACGCACTCTTCACCCGTTACAGGCCGAGATTGTACGTGCAGTCTTGCTCCAACGACACCCCACCAACAGCACCCCGGCCCATGAATTTCGCATCTTGTGCGCATGTGGGGCACGTCTTGAAGAGCGAACCCACAGGGGGCATGGAACACGGCAGGAGGAGGAGCCAGCCCGGCGAACCCGGCCGAGCCCCTACATGTCGCCCATGCTCCATAACCGCGCCTCCAGCTCCTGGGCTGCCCGAGCGTTCTGATGCCTGCGGTGGGAAGGGGGGAGCGGTGCGCCGCGAAACACGCGGGGACACGTGGGGCAGCAGGTCACGAGGATCCAGGGGGGGCTGACGCGGCAGGTGCAGACTGCCGTGAACCCGCCATGTCCAACACAATAGCACAAATAACCCGCAAACGTTGAATTGCTCGCGCACCGATTCTCGCTCGCGGTGCGTTCCTGAGGGGCCCCATCAGGCCGGCTCCCTGAACCCACCTGAACAGCTGCTCCTCGAAGCCGTTGCTGCGGTTGACCCCGTCCCAGTGTCGCCCCGGCCGGATGTTGTAGCGGTTGGCGGGCGCCGACACGCCGCGCTTCAGCCAGCTGTGCGGCGGCACCTCCTGCGGCACCTTGAAGCCTGCGCAGGGCGAGACAAAGCAGACCGAGGCGAGGGTGCTCCGGAAGGTAAAGGGCCCGTTGGAACACCCGGTCGGGACTCGGGTCCACCTTGTAACGATTTCATGCATGAAGGGAGAGTCAGGCCACACGTCGTTCACAGGGGGCAGATTCGCGGCGAACATCGCATGTCACCGTTGAGGCCTGCCCCGCGCGTGCTCGTCGGTGCCCGGGCCCTAAGCCGCGGAGCGAAAAGGCCCCTCAAGAAGGGCCGTCAGTATCAGACAGGTGCAAGATTTAAGCGAGGGAGTTGAGGTTGTAATCCCTGTATACCGTACGCCCACCGCTGGGTTCGACGAAACGGGTTGCCCGCCCCGTGCCACCGCCTGTCACCACGCACGCACCTGACTTGGACAGGTTCTCGGCGTTGTACCGCTCGGTCAGCGGCGCGGCGGCCTCGCCCGCAGCAGCCTGTTTGCGACGCGCCAGGTGCGCGAAGGGGTCGCCGAACCGCACCCGGTCCCGCAGCGCCGCGTCGTGGCGGTCGTCGACGTCTGTCCGGGCGAAGGGCTTGCTGGCCTCCTCCACCCTCTCCCGCACCCGCTCCTCCGCCTCCCGCTTCTGCGCCAGGCCGCCCCGCCACTCCAGCGTCTGGTCCTCGTCGTAGATGCTGGGCTTCTTGCGGGCAGCGCGCTCGTCCTCCTGGCGTAGGGAAAGAGGGTATAGGAGGGTATATTATATAGGGTATAAAACTAAATTGGGAGGCGGGGAGGAGGGGATTATACCAAACCAGAGGAAATCCACAACGAGGAGGCCGCATGTACACGCAGCGGTGTGGTGAGGGACATATCGCACAGGGAGGAGCGAAGGTAGGACATGGCATGTGGATTAACACCATCATCAAGTCACGCGCGCCACCAGCGCCGAACAAGACCTACAGGTGTCGTTGTCTAGCGTAACAGGTATAGCAGGAGCACACTGGAGGATGGGTGCGCGGTCCTTGGTAGGGGTTGATGAGATGAGGCGCCTACGAGCATTTGGCCCGTTGGGACACCCGGTCGGGACTCGGGTCCACCTTGTACCGGGTACTTACTGACAGAGCAGCTGCTCAAGGTGGGGTTGCTCAGGGCGGGCCGTCTAAAGGGTGGGACGGAAGAGCTGAACAGGGATACTGGGCGATGCCAGCGTCGTCAGCAGTCGACGTTATGTTGTGGGTCGGACCCCGTCGCCGTAACAGGCGCCGACACGAACAGGCACCTCCGTGCAGCAAATCATCTCCCCATTCCCCTTCCTACCTTGGCCTTCCGCGCCTCCTCCGCCGTCATCACCCGCCCCGTCGCCTTGTCACGGTAAATGGTCTGCGCGCCCTTGCCCTCCGCGTTGCGCCTGCGCACAGCCGAGCGCGCATGCGACACACACAGCATGGGTGGGGACTGACACAAACTGGGGCGCATGGGGCTTGTCGGACAGCGGTTATCGAGCCACACTTGGGTGCCCGTAGCCTGCAAGTACACTTCCTTTTCAAGCGTGTATGACGGGTAATACGTGAGGTCCATACGTGAGGTCCAAAAGACGTCCAAAAGAGATCTTCCGCAGCAACTGTTGGAAATCTACTTGCTTAACCCTCCCATCGCTCTGCTCCAGGCCAGTACCCGTACCCGTACCAGTACCCTGCCTGTACCAGTACCCTACAGTGGCAGCCCTGGCTAATTTTCGGACGGAGGGCTATCCATCGCTGCCGAACCCGAGGCGATAGGTTGCGTACATAGCACCTGGTCATACCACGATCGCCGGCGCGGCCCTGACGCGCACGTCTGGGGACCCGTTCCCCACTACGCTCGGTACCCCTCCCAAGGGCTGCGAAGGTCCCCGGGTCCATGGGTACGATTGATGGGCTGCATCTCGGCCGGCCGCCCCCGACTCTTACCGCCGCTCCTCCGCCTGCTCCCGCTGCCTCCTGATGTCCGCCGCCAACTGCTCCGCATTGACCAGACCCGCAGCGGTGCCATCGCCCATCCGCGCGGGCGGTCCCTCCGCCGGCCGACTCGCGGGTCCGGCCCCGCCGCCGGTGCGCACCGCCGCCGGCCCCTTGCGCGGCGGCGACGCATCCGGGCTGTCATGCCGTGGGCGCCGCCGCGGTGGAGAGGCGTCTTCGTGGGCACCACCACCACCACCACCACCGCCGCCGCCGCCGGCAGCCCGTCGCGGTGGTCCTGCGTCCGGGCTGTCGTGCCGGGTTCGTCGCCGCGGCGGCGAGGCGTCCACCTGCATGACCCCACGACGCGGTTGCGCGGCTTCTGGGCTGTCGTGCCGTTGTCGCCTCCGTGGCGGCGACGCGTCTTGCGCTACGCCCCGCCGTGGCGGCGACGCATCCGGGCTGTCATGCCGTTGCAGCCGCCGCGGAGGTGACGCGTTCTTTTGCATGGTCCCACGTCGTGGTGGCGATGCGTCCGGGCTGCCGTCCCTTTGCTTCCGCCGAGGCGGTGTTGCGTCCTGTACCGCCCCACGCCGTGGCGGCGATGCGTCCGGACTGTCGTGTCGCCGACGTCGCCTGGGCGGGGATGCGTCCTTTTCCATGCCCCCACGCCGTGGCGGCGATGCATCCGGGCTGTCGTGTCTTTGCCGTCGCCGAGGCGGCGACGCGTCCTGTGCTGTTCCGCGTCGTGGCGGCGAGGCATCCGGGCTGTCATGCCGCGGGCGCCGCCGCGGTGGCGATGCATCCGGGCTGCCGCGACGTCCTCGGGGTCCCGGAGGCCCTGGTTTTGCGTCTGTCGCTGCTGCGGGCACCCAGCCGGCGCCGCGCTTAACCTGTCGGATAGGCGACGGGGGAGAGAGAAAGCGGCTTGAGTCATGCTGCCTGCCAGATGCCGTTGCAGAGTTTCGGGTCGCCAACTGCCATCACCTGCAGCAAACAACAACTCGGCCACATCGTTCGCAGCCGCAAAAATATCTACCTGCTCAACCTGCCGCATCAGCGCCGCCGCCTCCTCCGGGTTGGCAATAATTGGGGCATCTGCACGGGGTCGTGAGAGCTCGCCTTAGTGCCCGGGGGGCCCAAGGGGGCCAAGGGGTGCAGTATCGGGTACTAAGGAGCGGCACTTACCGTCATCTTCATCCTCGTCATCGCCCTCCTTCGCCCGCTTCCCCGTAAGTGTGCCACGTCCAGTAGGATCGATGACGTTGAACCCCGACGCGTCCTGATCTACGATGCGGATAGCGCCCGTGTCCGCTGCCGTTTTTTTCTTCTTTTTGCGCTTGACATGTTCCGTGCCGTCTTTTCCAGTGTCTCCAACGCCGTAATTTTTGGCCAAGTATGACTGAAGAGCAGCGTTTTGTGGTCCACTACCAGCTGCTTTCTTTTCTTCCGCGCGGAGTGTCGACTTCCCCGCAAATAAATTTTCGTCTTTGCTTGCCCGAGCAGTTGATATCGTTGGACGAATCGAAAAGGACATGGCCTAAATGCTCTTCTCAACGCAAAGAAAACATTGGAATACCTCAACTGCATACCACACCACAGTGTGTTGTCAATCGGCCTACTGGACCCTTACAGTTACAGCCAGCCAGCTCGTTTCCGGTTGGTACGAACACAACGGCGAGTAAGCAGTCCTTGCGCGGCAGCTTTCGTGCATGCTTGTCAGGCTCTGTGTGGATCGAAGGTTTGCGGCAGGCTACATTTCAGACCGTAGCGTTATAGGCGTTGAACGCGCCATATCAGGCCTGCCTCTTTCCTACAGAGACCTGTTGGTGCCTGCATGACATAGGAAGATCAATATGAAAATGAAGTGTAAGAGATAAAGCTTACGGGTGATCGCCCGTTGAAGTACACTACCTAGGGGCCTTCGCTGGCCGCGCGACATCGGCAACTATGGACCAGGAGGATGAATATGGCGGACTCTTCTTGGTCTCGGTGGACGACCTCGGAACACCCGGACTATGGGCCTCCACCCGAGACGTGAGCGGGGAACGGGTCAGCTCCAACCCTTGCGCGCTGCGGGTCCCGAGCTCCGCCACAGGTTCTGGGTTCCGAACCGGCGCACAGCTCTGCCACTCATTCGACACGTGCAGCCGTTTCTCCGGGAGTCCTCTATCGCCCTGTCAGACCGGCGCTCGACCACCTGCAGCTCCCTCAGCCCCATCGCCGATGATACGGACACTGCGATCTGAGATGGGGGCTGCGACGTGCTCCATCATGCGAACAAGCAAACGGGGGCCGACGGTCCCTGCAGCACCTTCTACCGTACTTCAGATCCTGGCCCGCCTCCTGTGGATGCTTTTGCCGGCCTCTCCATTCCTCGGTGACGGCTCGGGGTGTCGGTCAGCAATGTCGGTCAGCAGTGCGGTGCACCTCTTCGGCGGGCGACCTCTTCGGCGAAGGAGCCCGGCGAAGGAGTCAGTCCCGGCCCCTTACCTTCCCTTCTAAGCCCCCACCCCTGGAGCCCACGTGCTCTGCGCCAGCTGCGACTGCCCTGTCCTCGACACGCCCAAAGCGGACCTCGCCCCACCCGTCCCCGACCTTTCCCTCGCCTCCCCTCCCCTCCCCTGCTCTGCCCTGCCTTGTCTCCCAACGCCAGCTCCTGGAGTCCCGAGCCACGCTGCACAATCTGCTGCTCCACAACAAGCTGGGGCGGGCAGTGACAGTTGACCGCCTGTCGCTCCAGTAAGTACGGTACGGTGCCGTACACTGGCCACTGGCGGCGGTTGTCCGCTGGGAGATGCCAGGAGTTCAACGTAGCGCAGACTGTTAAAGGGGCAACAAAAAAATGCCTACACATAGTCACACAGTTGGATCAGGATGATAATAGTGGGCCCTCACATCCGTCCTATTCTGCAGCTGGGTTGAAGGGTTACCGGCGGTTGTGCCGGTTGGGGCTGGGTCCACAGCCCCTGGCCACTGTCGCAACGTGGCAAAACACGCATGCAGACCTGCACACATGCATGCACGCGCCGGTTCCTCGCTCAACACACGCTCCGGCTGCGTTGCCCCGTTGTTCTTCCATTCCATTCCATCTCAATAAGCTGGTCTTCCATTCCACCTCCATGAACACCAGCTCATCAGCATCCGGGGACCCAGGTCCCGGCTGTGTCGCCGGTGCCAAAGTGCCAATGCAGCTGCCGGTACAGGTGCCCCATGACTCTCTTCCCTGTCCGAGCTTCCGATCACGCGCTTAGGGTCTCTAGGCTGATCTGTCTGTCTACCTGTCTGCCTGCCTGTGCCGGTGGATCTGCGCTCCACACCCAAACCACCTCCACCCCCTCGGCCGCCCTGCCCCCCCATCCTCGTCCCCTTCCCTGGGACGCGCCCTCAGCTTCGTGGCCAGTGGTGACAAGCGGCTGCAGCGGCTGCGCCCCTTCGCGAACAGCCCCGTCGTGTGGTTCCGCCACCCGTACGCGCACCTGCTGCTGGTGAGCGCGGGCGGAGGAGCAGCGGACAGAGGGCGGGCGGGCGGGGATCTTTCTCAGGACACAGACACAAACGGATTCGACCCCGAACCAACCCGGGCGAGTGGGTGGTTGGGTGGGCGATACCGATCGACGGTATTGTCGGGGGTGTTGTGGGGTTCTGGTCTGGGTCGTCTGGGTCGTCTGGGTCGTGATGTCGCCGGTCGGGCGGCTGGTCGGGGGCAGGGGCAGGGGAGGCGGTGCGCGAGGGGACAGCTTGTTGGTGCGGGGAGAGGAGGCTGGGGTGGCAGGCCTCCCTGCAGCAGGCCTCTTGGCTGTCTCCGCCTTGGGCCATTCCCTCCGCCTTCAGATAGCAGGACGCTTCCGTGGTGACGGCGCAGAGTACCGTACCAGGACGCCCAGCCCTGTCCGGGTGTCGGCGGTGTCACCAGTGGGCCTGTCCCATCGGCTGAAGCCCTGAACTCCGAACTCAAACAGCTGCGGCCGCGGCCCTCCAGGTCTCCACCGTGGACACCGCCGACTACCGCAACGTGGTCAAGCCCGCGCTGAAGCGGGCCATTGCGGATCTAGAGCACGACTGGGGCGGCCCGCCGGCGACCGCGGCGTCGCCGCCGCCGGCGCCCAGCGGCATGGGCGCGCTGCTCGGCGGCAGCAGCGCCGCTCCGGCGACGCCGCCGGGGGTGCTGGGCGCGGAGTGGCTGATCGTGTACGTGCGGCCCTCTGAGACGGACCTGGGGGACAAGGGGGCGAAGAAGGTGGGCACGCGCGCGCCTTTGGGGGCGGCGGCGGGGGGGCGGGCGGCTCCCTAGGGGACGCGGTGGGTGAATGGCAGGATGAGAGGAGGGGTGATGACGACGTAATGTGGAGGACGAGGAACGCCCCGCTGGAAGCCGACCGCGGCATTTCCTTTTCCCTGACACACATCTGTCTGCTGAGACCAGGCCGCGGCATTAAAACGGTGTCAGGAAAACTTGGGTCGGAGCGGGTTCGGTGCCGCCGGGCGGGTGTGGTCGCTGTGGGTGCCGCCCAGGCAGGAGTCCTCATCCCTAGTCCCTGTACGATTCCGTACGGTACGGCGCAGGTGTACGACAAGCTGAAGGACGATTTCTCGCCGCGTGGCCGCACGCGGGTCATCCGGATCGACCCGCCGAAGGGCTACTCGGCTGCCGCGGTGGCCGCGGTGGCGGCGGCGGGTCCCGGCGGCGCGGGCGCCAGCTGGGCGCCGACGACGCGGGGCCCCGGCGGCGGCGGCGGCGGCGGCGGGGGGACTGTCACGGCCGTGCCGGGCCTGCCCCACGGCTTCCTGCAGAGCTCCATCCTGGGCCTGGACGACCTGGAGGCCTGCCTGAGGGAGTGTGTGCGGAACAGCTTCGAGTCCCGACAGGCGGCCTACATGGCGGAGGTGGGGCGGGGGACAGGGCCGGGGGGCCCCGCGGCTGGGGTCGGCGGCTGGGGTCTGCAGCTGGTGTTTGCAACTGATAGGGGATGGGTTCAACTGGACTAGACACCCCGTCCCGCATCCCGGCCCTCAGCCGCCGCTGAGCTGGACGGACGTGGCTCCTCTGCCTCACCCCCCCTCCGCCGCCGCCCTCACTGTTGCCGCCTTTGGCGAGGTCCTCAGGTCCAGCGGCTGGCCAACGAGCGCCGCGACCCCAACTGGTCCTTCGCCTCCCTCTACCTGGTGAAGGACTCATTGGCGCTGCTGCTGGAGGGCTGTGGCCTGCACCTGGACGCGTACAAGGAGTGAGCGGCCTGAAGGGGGGCGCAGGGGGGTACAGGAAATTGGTAGATATCCTCTACTTTTTGCGCTGCTGCCAGAGCAGATATCCGATGAAGACGTGAAGGGGGCGAAGGGGGGGGGGAAAGGGGGCGGGCCGGCGCTGCGGGGAAGGCGGCCGCCTGCTTGGAAAGCTGTGGGATGGCTGGGGTGTGCCATTGCATGTGGGCCTTGGATCGGGATGTATGGCTCCGCGCGCTATGTGAGGACGTGGTCCGTCGTGACCCTTGTCGGCTGGCAGGTATGTGGAGTTGGAGGCCGCATACCAGGAGACCCTGGACCGGCAGCAGCAACAGCAGCAGCAACAGCAAGCGCAGGGACAGCCGGGCGCAGCGGACCCCAGCGGTGCCGGGCCCATGTCCCAAGACGACGCATTCGGTGGGTTATGGCTGTGGCGGCGATGCGAAGCGCCCAGGGGGCGTTGTTTGAGGGACGCGGATGCGGGCGCGCTGCAGCCGCGGCGGGGCCACCCGAATTTCGTCCCCGGACATGCCTGTCGGCTCCTGGGGGGCTCCTCGGGGGCTGGCTCCTCGGGGGCTCCTGGGGCTGTGGACGGAACCGTTCGTACCTCTCTGCGCCCTACAGCACCCACCCTGCAGGCCGCTACCCGGGCAGGCTTTGGAACCCAAGCCCCGGGGGCACCTAGCATCCTCCGCTGCACCACAGGGCTTGATCTGGCCGCTAGTCGCGAAGCCCTTCACACCTCCACACCTCCACACGGGGCTCCAGCTTCTGTGTCTCCTTCCTCCGCCCCCAAGCGCTTGAATACCCCGCGATGTTGAGTAGGAGTGGGCCCAGATCGCGGCCCACACCCACGCGCTCCCTTCCGCGCCCGCGTCCGCGTGCGCGTTGACATCCCGCCTCGGTGGGGATGCCGGGGCCGCAGGTGCCAGCGGGCCGGGCGCCGAGGTGGCGACGCTGACGAGCGCCTCCTGGCGGGTCACCCGGCGGTCGGTGCTCAAGCGGGCCGCAGTGCAGGAGTTCAGGTGGGCCGCCGGGTAGCTGGGGATGTGGGACAGGGCGTGTGGGCCTGGGCGTGTGGGGCCGGGCGTGTGGGGCCGGGCGTGTGGGGCCGGGCGTGTGGGGCCGGGCGTGTGGGGCCGGGCGTGTGGGGCCGGGCGTGTGAGGTGAATGTGTGTGTGTGGGCATACCGCTCAAGTGAGTGTGGCCATGTTGATTGAGTGAGGAGGATATAGAAAGTTGTTGTAAGGGATCCGACGGGTGGGAGAAGGGGCCTGCGCCCGCGCCGGGCGCCGGCTGAGACGCCACCAGGCGTCGTCCATGCCGATGCGGATTCATTGGGTCCTAGTTGTCCCGCCGCACGGTACCCTCGTACCCCTCGCGCAGCTGCGCTTCGTACACCCCGCCCCTGCCGGTTCGCCGTGGTCGCCGCTGCTGCCGGCAGGTTCCGGCAGTACTTGTTCGCCTCGCAGTCGCGGCTGCTGCTGCGCCTGGGCCGGCCGGCGGATGTGGCGGAGAAGGGGCTGAGGTTCATCGGCGCGGCTGCTGCGGAGCTGGCGCAGCGGGAGCGGTCACCGACGGGCGGCGTGCGGCCGCTGTTCAGGGAGGTACGGCCGTGGGGGCCGGTGCGGTGGTCGAGGAGCGCCGCGGCTGCAGGCGGGAGGTTACGGTATCGTATTCCGGTGCATTTGTGGCCATCCCCAACGTCACTTCAAGAGGCCCCCACTCCAACCCCGATGAATATGTCTACCAGTTTTCCTACAACCCCCACGACCCCACCCCACGTGGGAGGCCTTGCATCCATGAGTGACGTAACGAAAGCTCTAGGGTTGCGGACCGGTGTTCCAGAATGCCGCATTCTGGGCGTCTGAAGGAGTAATGATCCTGCGCAGGAAACGTTGGCCTTGGATTTAGGGCCCTGCACCTGTTGCCGAGCCCAGCCGCACCATCCAGGGCACGCTGCGCCTGCTCCGCGCTCCTGTGCCCCCTCCCTTCCAATACCCACCCGCAGTTGCCAATATGTCTACCAATTTCCTGTACCCTCCCTTCCAATACCCACGCTTCACTTCCCTTCCACACAGGCCTGGACGCTGTCAGCCTGCCTGGCGGTCGTGGGCGCAGTGACGGCCTCGGTCTTCGGTCGGGACACGGCGCCACTGCCGCCGCCGGCCATGGGGAGCGGTTTCGGAGCCGCCGGCTCCGCGGACCCGTCCGTGTCCGGGGCCACCTTCCTGGAGGCCGCAGGTGGGTCTATCCGGTAGAGAGGAAATCCGCCCAACCCAATGTGCAAGATACGTGAATGAGGCCCAGCTGCTGCGCCGGGGTTCTTGTTTGCGTCCGCGGCCGTTCCCCCCTGCGGCTGGATGCGAAGGTGCGGCCTGCTGCGCCTGCGCTGCGGTTCCCGGTCTGTTCCTGGTTGCGGTGGCACTTGGCAGCCATCATCACGAGCTGTTTGTCATCCCGCCTGGCGCCGTGGGACGAATACCCGCGGGGGCGGTGGGAGGAGCGGGCGGTGGGAGGAGCGGGCGGAGGGAGGAGCGGGCGGAGGGAGGAGCGGGCGGACCTGCGCTCCGCGGCCTTGCTCGCACAGGCCCAACCGCGGGTGGGAGCGGGATGTTGGGCGGTGGAGAGGAGGCTGGGGCGGCGCACGTCTGCGGTGATCCCGTCTGTGCGGTGACTCCGCCTCTGCCTGATACCCCACGCCGCGGACCTGATACCCTTTCCGCCGCCCTCGGCCGATCGGTGGGCTGCAGGTGCGGGGCCACGAAGCGGCAGCCGGGGCGCCAGGTCGGAGGCGGCCGCCCCCCGGTCCACCGCCTCCCGGGCGCCTTCCCAGCAACGTAAGCCGGGCCTGCGCGGGGGCCGTGGGTTCCGCTGCCTTGATGATGGACACTGCAGGGCCGTCCAGCCGCATCGCCCCCAAGCTCTCTGGACCGGGCGGGGGCCTCATTTGTCCTTTCCCCCCCAACACTGCTCCTACGAGCTCGAGGCCCCTCCACGGGGCTCCTCACGCCCGACGCCTCCTCTTGCCCTCCTCTCGCTGCTGCTCCACCCTCTTGCAGCGGAGCCTGCCCCCAGCGGCGGCACCTCGGCCCTCCTGGACGACGAGCTCGGAGCTGAGGGGGCGGGCGGCGCTGCCGCCGTGGGTCCGGCTCTGGGGCCGGGCATGGTCGCCGGCGCGGCGGCGGCGGCGGCGGCGGCGGCTCCCTCGGGCCACGTGGACTGGCAGCTGGGTGTGCCCTTCGAGGCGGAGGTGCCCTCCCTGGACCTCACCGCGCTGTGCGGCCAGGCGATCGCGCCAGGGACGCTGGCGAGCTCCAGGTGACACCGCGCGGGGAAGGCGGGGGCAGGCGGGGCAGGGGGGGCAGGCGGGGGCAGCACATGGCGGGGCGGCGGTGGGAGGCGGGGGGAGCCCATGGCGGGGCGGCGGCGTGTGTGTTGCGAAGACAGGAGTGCGTGACATGCCAAGGGCCGAGTAACGCCCAGAATTTGCCCGTGTGCGTGTGTGGGGGGATGGATGGGGAGGGGGTAAATAATGGACCGTCAGCGGATGAACCCTTGCGTAGCCTTGCCATTGTTAGCCTACTAGGTTTTCATTAAGTGTTGGAATTGCTGGCCGCGGGCCAGCTAGGCAGCAGTCTTTGGGGTCAACCGCTACCCCTCTCCTCGCCAGCCCTACTTCGGTGTCTGCTACGTGGTCAGCCGTGCACTGTCTGAATACATCAACTTCTACTACTTTCATCTGAGTCAACGCTTCGCCGGCATCGTGGGTCACAACATCGGCAGTTATCGGTTTGTTGCTCGTTTGCGGTTTCGCTGTCTTAATCGCAAAAGGGGGGGGGTATAACGGCGCTACAAGCCCGAAACAAACCCGGACACCCGGGGTTGGGGATGGGAATAGAGGGGTTTCGGTGCTGCCCATGAGTCAAGGTGCTGGAGGGACGCGGTCTCGAGTGAAGTGGTTTGCTTACCCGCCCGCCCCGCCCCCGCTCCCGACTCGTCGGGGTCCGCAGGCCAGCTGACGCGGAGGCGGCGCTGCGGCAGGTGACGTTCCAGGTGGGAGCCACCGGCAGCTGCTGCGCTGGGGGTGGGGGGCATCACAGCTCCCGAGGGGGGCGGGGTAATCCCCGGAACGTCCAAACATTGACGGGTGACTCTGAAAGATTGCAGATGAAACGCAGACACGGCAGCATCACAATGCCAGCACCCGAGGCACATGCGGCGAGGCCGAACAGCTCACCCTGGCGGACGGACAACGACAACAGCCGCAGCAGCCGCGACCACCTCGCGAGGTCTCATGAAAGCGGGGTGCGGCGCGCGGCCCCTGCCTTCATTGGCGTGACCCGACCCCACCTGACCCCACCCGATCCGATCCAGTCTCTAATCTAGCCCGCTGTCGCCGCCCCGCCCTTCCATGTTACGGTACTGCCACCGCCGGCGGGCCGCTGCTGCCGTCACCCCCCCCCCCAGAGCTTCGTGTTAGCGCTCGCGCACCTGTACGGCCTGGCGCTCTCCGCGCTTGTACGGCTGGCGCAGAAGGCGGCGCAGCTGGTCGGGGCGCCGCCCGCCGGCGCCGCTGACGGCGGCGCGCCGCCGGATGTGGACGAGTGGGGTCGCTGCCTGGGGGCCTACCGCCTGGGGCTGCAGGAGCTGCCGGCGCTGTACGCGTGCACGACGGTCGTCGGCTTGTTCGTGGACCAGGTGAGGTGCGGGTGAGGGTGAGGGTGCAGGGCCGTGCAGGGGACATGTGCGCGGTCTCTGTGGCAACGTACCGTGCACGGTATCCGCACGGGCTTGGCAGGCTGCCCTGTGATGCAAGTGATGCAAGTCGGGGGCGCCCGAGCAAGACTTCATCTTTTGTTGGCACCTCTACAGTATTGTATCCGTGTGGTCGCACCTCGGATGCGCCGCACAGCGATTCGCCCCCGAACCCGACCATGACTTGTGAGTGAGTGGGTGAGCTGTGATACATCTGCTGCCGCACACCCACTCATGATGCCATGAACCAACCATCAGGAGGAGGACCACCAATTCGAGGCGACGCCGCAGCAGCAGGCGACCCAGCTGCAGCTGCTGCGCCAGGCGATATCGGGCCAGGCGGGCGGCGGCGGCGGCGGCGGGGCGGGGAGCTTCGCCACTGTGCCGGCGCTTGCGGCCGCGACTCCTTCCCCGCTGCAGTCCCAAGGTACAGCTCCACCCCCCCTTGTTACCGCCGCCTTGTTACTGAGACCTTCATCCCACGTCGTGGCTCTGTGCTCGAGCCGCGCCCGCGCTTCTTCCTCCTCGTGTCTGTACGCCATAAGGCCATATGCGGGGGAGGGTTTACCCGTCGCCACATCGCCCGTGTCCGCGCTGTTTCTAGCCGGGCGTGGCGGGTGCCACCGACCCGGTGCGCGGTCGAGCCGGCGACCGAGTCGGGCCACGGCCTGGCCCTGAGTTAGGCGGTCGTGTCGCTGTTGGTCGTAGGAACCCAGTCGGGATACGGGTCTACCATGTAACGGTTATATTACCCAGTGATCGCTGTTGGTGATGCGGGTGGATCCCGTATGATGGTATGAACGGTGCGGTACGGTGCGGCTTGCTGCGACAAGGAATATAGTCAGCCTTGACCCGGGCCGACTGCCCCTAGCTACCTAAACCCTAAACCCTAAACCCTAAACCCTAAACCCTAAACCCTAAACCCTAGCGCCCACTGCCGGTGTGGTGCCGGCTGGCTGTCTTCCTCCTCCGCCCCGTGCTCCTGCCTCCGCTCCGCCGGCCCCTGTCCGACAGCCAACCTGATCACGCCGCGCGGTGAGAGCAGTCCGGCGGCGACCTCGGCCATCTGGCTGACCCCGACCGGGCCCAGCGCGGCGTCCCTCGCTGAGCAACCGGGCAGCGCAGCTCCTCGGCAGCACCACCACCACCGCTCCGAGTCCCTCTACTCCGTCAGCATCGCCGGCGGGCCCACCGCGCCCGCAACCACCGCCGCCGCCGGTGCGGCGGCGCCCGCCGCCGCGCTTGCTGGGTCGTACGACCCGTGGGACGGCGCGCCGGCGGCTCCGGCGGGTGGGACCGTTCCGGGGTCCTCTCGGCAGCCGCCCGGCGCCGCCGCGGGGGCCGTGGGCCTGGGGGGGGGCCGCACCCAGATGTCCTGGGCTGCGGAGCCGGAGCTGCTGACCACCTCGGGGCCGCTGCCGGAGGCGCCCGGGCAGCGCAGGTCGCAGCAGCCACAGCAGCAGCAGCCGCAGCAGCAGCGGCCCCACCACCAGCACTCGTCCTCCGCGGACAACGCGAGCGGGTCGTTCTTCGCCAAGCTGGACGTGTTCGCCACCAAGGTGCGGTGCGCTGCGGGTGCGGGGCGGTGCGGGGCGGTGCGGGGGGCCCAGGGGTGGGGGGGGAAGCTGCCGGGCTGTGTGGGCTGTGTGGGCTGTGTGGGCTGCGTGGGCTGCCAGCCAACGGGGCCCCCCAGACGATACGGAAGCCAGACGCGGTGGGCAGCTGTGATCAGCGAAGAAAGTAAGAAACCCACCCGGCTCAACCAGGTGCCAACATACTTCGCAGGAAAAACCTGAGGAACACCTCTACCGAGGAACACCTACCGAGGAACGCAGCAAAGTCGAGGGATACCCTATTTGTTAGGCATCGTCGCGTTTGTGTGTCAGAGGGCGTCGTGAGTAGCGGGGGTCTGCACTGCCCCGTAGAGGAGACGAGCTGGCCAGGGGACCTGGAGACAGTCAGCAGTGGCAGAGGTTTCGGAGCAACGAACGTGTGCTGAAGTCGTGGCTAAGGATTCATACGTAGAAGGAGGCCGGTGGGTGGGTGGGTGGGTGGGTGGGGCTCCTGGCAGGTACTTACCCCGGCGCTCCTTGCCCTCGCTGTCTTTGCTGGGTTGCCCCTGTGTTGTGCGACGTAGGTTTCGACGGCGCTGGACCCGACGAAGCCGCCGCGGGCTGGCAAGCAAGCCGGCCCCGGGGTGGCGAGCCCGCGTGGGAAGGACGGGCAGGTGCGGTGGGGCGGGGGCGGATGCAGGGCTGCCAGGTGCTAGAGGTGGGTGGACGAATGGGTGGACGGATGGGTGGGTGGGTGGGTGGGTGGGTGGGTGGGTGGGCTTGGACAGATGTCGCGGACGTGAGAGGCCGCTGATGGCGTCTGCTCCAACGTGCTGAAAGCTGTCGTCGTCTGCTGCTACTCAGTCATGTTGAGGGCGGCGACCCTCTTGACCGAAAATCAGTTCGCGAGCCACTCGCAAGGAGGAGTGACACCATTAGGCTGCTTAGCTACGTCAGCGCGCAGGCGCTCCACGAGCTTAGCAGCCCATTTTAGGCTCGTGGAGCGCCTGCGCGCTGACGTAGCTAAGCAGCCTAATGGTGTCACTCCTCCTTGCGAGTGGCTCGCGAACTGATTTTCGGTCAACATGACCAACGTCTCTGTCCAACCGGTCTACCTCAAGATTACAGTAATCGAGGCGGATCGAACACGGCTGCCTCGAAACCAATTGTTACGACAGATCGGCCGACTGCGAAGAGATTATTACGTGCCAGTTACAAACTATATATGTACTGCTATGTGTGTATGTACTATGGCCTGCAGAGACCTGTGTCGCGTACCGTTTATGGGCAGGCTGCTGACCCTGCTACTGCTGCTGCTGCCGCCGCTGCTGCCCGCAGGCTTGCAGCGCGTCTGTCAGCTCCTCCCTCCAGCACCAGCAGCTGCTGCTCCTCCAGCAGCAGCAGCAGCAGCAAGCTGACGCGGGGTTCGGGGCCGCGGGGTCGCCGGGGGAGGGACTGTCGGCAGCCGGGAGCCCATCCCCGGCGGCGGCGGTGCTGCCGCCCCAGATCGCCTGGCTGCAGGATTGGCGGGTGCGCATTGCGCTCAGCTCGCCCAGCCACTGCGCCGACCTGGCGCTGCAGCTGGCCCTGGCAGCAGCGGTGAGTGTGCCCCCCCTCCCTCCCGGTAGGACGTGGACACCACGGCCCGGAGCAGCGAACGGGGCCGCTGCAGTGTGGCCAGGGCATGTGGTGTGTAGAGCTGCCCAGGGCGTGTGCTGCAGAGCTGCACTGCACTATGTTGGATGTGCTGCATAACAGTCGGGTAGTGGGGTCATCGGGTCAGGGTCATCCTCGCGCCGGGTGACGATGGTGGCCGTGGCGGGAGCACATTTTGGTTGTACCGGTAGCTGAGCTGGGAGGGTGTGAACAGGAACTGATGACGCGGCTCGGCTCATGTCGTGTCGTGTCCCTGGGTCCGTGGTGCCCGACAGACGTGCTACAGCCGGGCCGGTCGACAGCGAGCGGCGGCGCAGCTGTACGGCGACGTGGGTGCCGTACTGTTGGGCCGCGGCCAGGCCGAGGTGGTGGCGGAGCTGATGGAGCACGTGGTCTCGCTGTCGCAGGCGGAGGGATGGTGGGTGCAATGGGTGGGGGAGTGGTGTTGGGGAGTGGGTTGTCCCCGGAGCCCGCGCCGGTAAACCACTGAATGGGGACTGACTGCAACGACATGCCCGAATATGGGCACAGCGATCGGGACACAGCGATCGGGACACAGCGACTCTGCCGGCGTGTTCGCACCTCCTTTGGGTTCCGTGAGTCCTGGGTCGTGGGTCGTGGGTCGTGGGTCGTGGGTCGTGGGTCGTGGGTCGTGGGTCGTGGGTCGTGGGTCGTGGGTCGTGGGTCGTGGGTCGTGGGTCGTGGGTAATGGGTCGTGGGTAATGGGTGGTCCCACCCGGCACGCACCCCCCGCCGCCGCCCCGCAGGTTCGCGCTGCTGGGCCGTGCGCTCCCTGTCCTGATGGCGGCGCAGCAGGCCATCGGGCACGTGATGTTGCCGTACACGTGCATCAAGTAAGTGATGGACACACGCACGGCGCCGAACAGCGACCGGCGACCGGCAAGTGTTCCGCAGGTGCTGGCCTGCAGGGGAGCGGTGCTGTCCCCACAGCTGCCAGCTGTGAACAAAGCCACCGGTCGGGTCCGGGTCCGGGTCCGGGTCCGCCACACGGGGTTGGGGTTTAACGTATTACTCTGCGCATCCGCACGCTGACGCACTCCATTTCGCCATTACGCGTAAGGCGGTGCGGCGAGGATATCCCACAACATCTGTCCGCGCAATGTTCGGAACATACGGAAAACGGAAAACGGGCAAATGGTGCGATAAAGCGCCGCGCATTTCCGGTCCCGCGTGGTTGATTTGATGTCCTCTTTGCCACCGCAGGTACCTGTCGCTGCCGCCGCTGGCCTGCCACGTGGACGTACGGCGGCGGGTTCTGGAGCACCTGCTCACCAGCGCCGGCTGCTCCTGGGCCCCCGACGGAGCCGGACGGGTGCGGCGGCCCCTGCTGCCGTCCGCGGTGCTGCAGCTCAGCACGGGCCAGGCAGTACAGGTGCGGGCGGGAGGGCGGGCGGGCGGGCGGGCGGGCGTGTGTGGGATCCCGGATCCGTTGGTCGGTCGGGCGCCGAGCGGACCACGGGTGCGGGTCCAAGCCAATGACGTGCGCGCGCAGCCGTCTTAGGACCTGCTCAGAAGGCATGCTGCGCACGTTGTGCGGCCGTATCACCCGTGCCGGCGGCATGCATGGGGGTTGAAATTAAAGCACGAATGCCCGATGTGCGTGGGGGGCGCACCTTACCCAGCGCAGAGGAAGCCGCGCGAGGGGACACAGGCGGGTCGCCACCGCCGTGTGATCAGTGGATGGTGGGATGGATGGGGCAACGGTCACGAGATCCTTGACTGACATCAGCCATGACGGTCTTGACCTCTCATCCGGGCGTGCGACCACGGGCCGACAGCCCGACACACACATGGTCACCATCTGGGCGGTCTGGGCGGGTTTCTCATTAATCACTTATCCGTGCGTGTGACCAAGGGCCAACACACACTTTCGCCATCTTTGCTGCTCTTGACGGGCCCCTCATCCTGGCCCGCAGGCCTCGCTGCGACCTGGCTGGTGCAGCAAGTTCTACGGCACCCGCGGCGCCTCCGGCGCCCCCTCCCTGGTGCCTCCCGCTCGTCCCGCGGCGCGGCCGTGCTGGCGGCGCCATCCCCACGCCCACGTCCAACCCGCCTCTCTCCTTGACCCTCACGCCCATGGGGCGGAAGACAGCGGCGCCAGCGACGAGGGGGTTGGGGATGCGCGGGCGGCGCAAGAGGGCGGCCCGGGGGACGCGCGGCGGCAGCAGCGGTGGCGCCGCAGAGGCAGCGGCGGTGAGGGCGGCAGCGACGGGGCCGGCGTGGGGGCGGCGCAGTTCCTGCGGGTGGGAGAGGTGTGCTCCCTGGAGCTTCAGGTGTACAGCAACCTGCCGGTTGCCGTACCGCTGTCGGACCTGCACCTGGTGCTGGGCACGGTGCAGCCCATGCAGGCGCCCGCGCTGCTGCCGCCGCACGGCAGCAGCGCGCATAGCAGCCACCACCACAGCAGCTACCACAGCCACCAGTATCACTCGCAGCAGCAGCAGCAACAGCAGCAGCTAAGCAACGCGCCGTTGCAACAGCAGCAGCAGCAGCCCCAGGCAGTAGCGGCTCGCAGCCACAGCGGAGCAGCTACCCAGGCGCAGCCGCAACAGCCACAGCAGCAGGGGCAACAGCAACAGCAGCGACCGCCCGCCTCGTCCTTCTCTCTCGTTCAACAAACCACCCTATCCCACTCCCACTCCCACACCCGCAACCTCTCCGGCGGCGATCTCCCCGCTGTGTCGGCGCTCTCAGGGGCCCAGGGGTCGGTGCCCGCGTGGCGCGTCCACTCCGGCAGCGTGCTGCCGGGCGGCGGCGGCGGCGGCGGCGGCCCTGCCGCCGCCCCAGCGGCGGCCACCGCGGCCCTGGCGGCGCCGCAGCGCCCCTCCACCGCCGACCTGATCGGGTCACACGCCCCCATAGGCAGCCTGGACGCCTGGGCGCCTCAACACCAGCAACCCTACCAACCCCATCACCACCAGCACGCGTCGTACGGCGCAGCGGCGGCCCCGCCGAGCGGCTTGGCGGGCATCGCGCGGCCCGCCTCCGCCTCGGGCATGACCGCCGGTGGTGTCCCGCCCTCCTGGGGCTCCGCCTCGTCGTTGTCGCAGCTGCCACAGATGCCCAACTCGCCCACAATGTCCCAGGGGGCCGCGGGCGGCGGCGGTGGCGGCGGTGGCGGCGGCGGCGGCGGGGCGGGGGCCGCCACCGGGCCGTCGCGACTTATGGTGGCATCTCGTGGAGGAGGAGGGGGCGGCGGAGGGGGAGGGGTGGCCGTGGACCGGCCCATGTCCAGCAACACCAGCAGCAGCCTGTCGTTGGGGCCCGCGGCCGGGGCCACCGGCGGCGCCAGCTACAGCAACGTGTCCGAGGCGTCGGGGCTGGGCCGGCGGGCGCCGTCGTGGGCGGGTGAGGGGTGCTGTGCAGGGCGTGGCGGGGGCAGGAGGGATGTGCGGAAGTAGTGGTGGCCATCAGTGCGGGGAGTGGTGGGGTCAGGGGCAAGAGGCTGCGGCTCGGGGCGACGTCCGGTCCGGGATGCGGCTGTGCATGCGTTTGTCGTTGACTGCATCACTGCAACCAGGCTGTGTTCCCTGCCTGCCGGTCTGCCTGCCAGTCACTCCCCATCTCTTTTTCCTGTCCTTGTGACCTTATCCGTCCATTCGTCCCCGCAGACACGCTCTCCGCAGCGGCGTCCTACAGCCAGGGCCCGGGGGTGGGCGGCCTGGGCGGCCTGATGGGCGGCGCCGGCTCCATCGCGGCCGGCGCGGGCCGCGGCGGGCCCCTGGGCGATCCGCCTGGCCCCGTCCCCACTGGCGGCGGCGCCGCCGCGGGGGGCCTGACCTCCCCGACCAGCACCCGCGGCGGTGCGGGCTCCGGCTGGGCGGCGGGCGATGACCTGACCTGCTACCACCTGTTGGAAGTACGACACGTGCAGGTATGTTGTACACATGCAACGCAAGGCACGGCTCGGCACGGCGTCGTACGAAGTATTGCTGGATGTGTGCGGCGCAGGGTGCCGGTTGTCTCGTGCTGGGGGGGGGGGCTCGTTCGGTGGCGGGTCGCGGGGTGGTCTTCCCTGACGCGGGCTTTCGTTTGGGATCGCGCAGGAGGCTGCAGCAGCTGCCGAGGGGTGGTGGTGGTTGGGCGTGGTCCATCGGGCAGTGGGGCAAGGAGGTCGTGTGCTGTGTGCGGCCCGACACCGCACCGTGTAGCGGTTCCCTTCCTGCCACACGACGGGCTACTCCGTCCGCGTCTACCGTACTCTCCCAAACACCGTTCTCGCACCACCCGCCGCCGTGGGTTTAATTCAATTTAACCACCCGCCGCCGCGCCTCCGCCCTCATTCCATAGCATCACGTCCCGCCCGCCCGCTGCCGCCTCCGCGATGCTCGCGCCCAGGGACCGGACCACCCCAGCAGATGCGCCGGCAGCAGCAGCAGTGGCAGCGGCGCCGCCGAAACCACCGCGGCCGCCGCCGCCGCCGCCGCTGCGTCCATCAGCCACCCCCCCTCCGTCACCGCCTCGCGCACCGTCCTCCTCCACCCCGGCCTCACCCGCCTCACTTTCCGGGTGGCCCCCGCGCGGCCCGGACTGTACTTCGCCCGGCACCTCTCCGCGTCCCTCGGGACGTACGACGTCCGTATACCTGTCGTACCAGCGGCGCAGCTGGCGGCGGACGTGCGCGCGCTGACGGGCGGCTGGAGCGGGATCCTGGGTCTGGGGGCCGGCGCCGCGGGCGCCGCGGGGTCGGGCTCGGGCGCCCCGGGCGGCAGCTTCACGTTCGGTGGCCTGGGGCTGGGGTTCGCGACGTCGGGCGCGGCGATTGCGCAGCTGGGCGAGGTCGCAGGTGGGGGCCCCTCTGGTTGGCTGGCTGGCTGGTTGGCTGGCCGGCTGGGTTGGGACGTTGGGACGTTGGTAGCTCCCGAGAGGGGTGATCAATGAAGGATCTTGCCCCGTGGGGAAGGGGGAGGAGGCGGTGCCGGACAGTCGCTGAGGGCGGCACACAGGGCGCGTGTGGGTGTGTGCGCGTGCGGCTGGCGGCAAGGGAAGCCGGCGAGGGGCAGGGGAGGCGGAGCGGCCGTTGGCCGTCTGCTGCCCTTCCCGGCTTGGGGCGCCACTCAAGCCAGCACCCGTACTCACCCACATGATGAACGCGAGGACGAGGCCGCAATCGTGTCGGTTCCCACTACGTAGGGCCCAGCGGCCGTCGTCGTTCGGTGACTTGCCCTGCGCATCCGTTCCTTGCCCCACCTCCTTTCCATGCCTCCCTCGTCTGGCAACTCAATTCTCCTGCCCATTAGTCAGTCCCCCACAGCCCGGAGTCTCCTCCCGGCCCCGTCAGAAGCCCCTTTGTGGCTCCCGCGTTGCTTCCCCCACTGCAGCGCAGTTTGGATATGTCTACCAGTTTCCCATAACCCCCACTGCCATGGTCTCATTATCATGCCACGACAGCCGGACAGCAACCGGTCACCAGACCGGGTCCACGTGCCACGTGTGTTTCGGACGACGACGGCGAAGAGTCGTCTCGAAGCGTCCTCGGCGCTCTCACCCCTCTCACCCCTGTCCCTGCCGCCGCTCCTCTGCTCCCCTCCCCCCTCACGCACACAGACGGCGAGGTACGGCACCTGGAGGTGGTGCTGCAGGTGGCCCCGCTGGTGCCGCGACTGCTGGCCGGGCCCGTGGTAGTGGGCAGCTCGCTGCTTGCCGGCCTGCCGCAGTGGCTCGGGGTGGTGATAGCCCCCCTGGACCCGGAGGGAGGAGAAGGAACGGCGGGCGGCCTCGGGGGCGGGGCGGCCGGGGGAGGGCCGAGCCGCGGCGGCGGCGGCAGAGACGCCGAAGGCGAGGGCGAGGGCGAAGGCGGCGGCAGGGAGGGCCTGCAGTACGTACGGGTGCACGTGCAGGTACGGAGGAGGACGAGCATGGCGCGCTGCTGCCGTACGTCGGCACCATCGCTATCAACCGCAGGCCGACGGCTGTGTGACGGCGCGTGTGTCAAGCTGCAGAGGAAACCCGTCCGAACCACCCCTGGAGAGAAGGAGCGTGTGTGTGTGTGTGTGTGTCGTTTCGCAAGAGGCACACCCGTACCTGTGTGGGCTCAGCGGGGAGCCCGCGCTGACCACCCCGCCGTGTATGTTTAGGAAAAGAGCGCCATGACTGACGGGGACGTACTGTGTGGGGGGAGGGAGTTGCGCCCGTGTATAGAGATAAGAAACCCGACCCAAACCCAGCACCAATATACTTACCATATTAACCTCGCCCGTGTGTGTATGTTTCGGCATTACCATTGACATTGCCCCTGCGCATCAACCTCGTCCATAGTCGCCCATTGCCCCGTCTGTCCTGCTCTAAGACGTGCTCCAATCCGCTTCGCTTGGGGCATGCGTCATCTCCCGCCCCCCCCCCCGCCCCGCAGGCACGCGGCCAGTCCGCGCTGCGGCTGGGGGACTGGTTCCCCGCGCCGCCGGCCGCCACCCCCCTAGGTCCCCTGTCCGCCATGCCCTCCGTGGGCGGCGCCACACCCAGCTTGACCTTGACTGGCCCGCCGGGCACCACGGGCGACGTCGCCGGCCCCGACGCTGGCAGTGCAGCGGCGGCGGCTGGCGGAGGCGCCGCCGCCACCGCTGGTACGCCTAACGCGGCATCGACGTCGGCCGCCGCCGCCGCCGATCATCCCGCGGCGCGTCCCGTCGGCGCCTTCGCGAGCCCCGGCGGCGTGGCGGCGGCCGCCGCCGTGTCAGCCTCGCCCTCTTTCCACCACCATGCCCACCACCACCACCCCAACGCCCATCACCCGCCGAGCATCTTGTCGGGACCGCCGGGGTTCCGACGGGGGGAGGTCGGGGGACAGTGCCGAGTCGCCGTCATCGATCTGCCCAGGACGGCGGCCGCGGCCGCTGAGCCCACGGCGCCGGGCACCGCCGCGGCGCTGTCGAGCAAGTCCTCCGCGCGGATGCCGCGTCCCTCGGTGTCGTCGGAGTGCCCCAGCGCCGGCGGTGCTTGCGGCGGCGGCGGCGGCGGCGGTAGCGCCCCGTGGGTCGCGGGCGGTGGCGCGTCGTCGTCGCTCCGGGGGGCCGAGGTGCACTGGACCGTCAGCAGCCGGCAGGGGATCGACCTCTCCCAGGTGCGCAGCAGCCGCAGCCGGGCCCTGCTAGCCGCCCCCGCTACCCCGCCACCCCGGGCAAGGGAGGAGGGAAGGGGGTCGGGGGGCAGAGAGACGGACGAACTGTCAAAGAGGCCGCGTCGCTGCTTGGCGCCTTAGCCCGATACCGCCCGACACCGCGCTAAAAGGTGCAGTATACCAACAGCACCAACAGCTGTCGTGTTTCACAAATGTGAAAACCAGGTTGCGGCCGCGGTCTCCTCTGGGCCGGCCCAGCCGCATCATCCGCGCGGAGGCTGCTCGCTTGTGCCCCCGCCCTCCCGCGGCCGTTACCAACCGGGTCCACCTCCCTCCCTCCCTCCTCCCCTCCGCCCTTCCTCGCACGCCCCCTCCCCCTCCTCTCACCACACACCCCCACAGGCGCTGTCCGGGCCCCTGCGCTCGGCGGCGCTGCTGTGGCTGCCCGTGTGGGTGCCGTCCGCGCCGCCCGTGGTGGGCCAGGAGGACAAGGCGCCACTGGATGTGGCGCCGGAGCTGGTGCGGGTGCTGCAGGTGCGTTGTGGGAGGCGATCGCCTCGGGGCATGTGTCGGTCCAGCCGGCCAGCCGGCCAGCCGGCCAGTCGATGATGATGTGTGCCGTGCCCGCCCCCACGCGCAGGCCCACGCCGGCGTGGCCTCCGCTCGGTACGGCACTGCCGGCGGGATGGGCAGCGGCAGGAGCCGGGGAGCGGCGAACCGTCCGGGCGGCGCGGTACGAGCTGGGGGGGCCAGGGGGGTTTGGGTTGGTGGGTGGGTGGGGGCTGCGACGAGCGCTGGGTGGACTCCGCAACACCGTGCGGCGCCCGCGGGACCCCCGGGGACGGGGCGGCGGCTAGCCCCTCCCATGCGGTTAGGTCCCTTGCAGTCCGCTATCCGCAGGTGGCTGGTGGCGTTTAAGGAAACCGCCCGGCCGTGCATGTGTGTGAAAAATGAAACTGAGCTGCGATGTGTGCGTGTGTAAAAGATATGTGTGGGGGGGCGGGCCGGGGAAGTCTCAGGGCAGACCTCGGGCTTTCAGCTCTGCATGCGCGAGCCTGAAAGCAGTGGTCGGCGTCTGGCATCCGTCCCTAGGGGTGTGGCGGTTGCTCATGCCTTGACAGTCACACATCGGTTTGTTGGTTGGCAGGTGGAGGTGAGGTGAGAAGACGGTGTGCTCGTGTGCTCGCAGGACGGATCCGTCAGCGGGCGGGAGGTCAGTGCGGGGCCGCAGCTGCTGCAGCCGGCTGGACATAAGGCCCAAGCCACAGGTACGGGACGGGACGGCACGGGAGAACGCGCGCGTCCACGAAGGCTGATCCGGGACGGCATCGCTAGAGCCCCGAGGACGGTGTGTGTGGGGGGGGAAGGGAGGACGAAGAAGAACGCTCCTGCCCGACCACTGGTGTTGCGGCGCCGTGGCGCCGCCGTTCGACCCAACGCCCACACCGCTGCGCAGTCCGTCTTGACAGCAGACGCACCGAAGCTGCCCACCTGCACGGACTAGCTGCACTAGCCACCTGCACGGAGGAGCTGCACTAGCCACCTGCACGGGGTAGCTGCACTAGCCACCTGCACGGAGGAGCTGCACTAGCCACCTGCACGGACTAGCTGCACTAGCCACCTGCACGGAGGAGCTGCACTAGCCACCTGCACGGGGTAGCTGCACTAGCCACCTGCACGGAGGAGCTGCACTAGCCACCTGCACGGACTAGCTGCACTAGCCACCTGCACGGACTAGCTGCACTAGCCACCTGCACGGACTAGCTGCATGGAACGAGTGTTGCCGGCGCGCTTGTACCGTTTCGGCAGTGCCGCTCCCAGTTTTGGACCTGAGCGGCGCACCCAGGTAGTCCCTCTCTCCATAGTCGCATCGGTTCACAAAAGCAGCAGCAGAAGCAGAAGCAGAAGCAGCAGAAGCAGCAGAAGCAGAAGCAGCAGCAGCAGCAGCAGCAGCAGCAGCAGCAGCAGCAGCAGCAGCAGCAGCAGCAGCAGCAGCAGCAGTTCCCCCTGGACTCCCGGCCTCCGAGGGCTGAGGCCCGCGACCTGCGCTCCCTTTCCCTCCCCCATTGCCCCGCCCACTCCGCCCAATTTCCTACATCCAGCCCAACCCGCACGACCGTCGCCCCCACCCACACCCTCACCCCGTCCAGGCCAGCGTCCGCTGCCCCCCCTGGAGCTCGAGGTGGTGGTGGAGGGTCTGGACGGGGCCCTGTGGCGCTCCCACGCCACCTCGCTGGCGGTGCCCCTGCAGCAGCCGTTCAGGGTCAGGACCACGGTGGGTGGCTGGGTCCACGTAAAGGGGGGGAGGGGGACTGGGGGCTGCAGCGCCACACACACCTACCAGGTACATGGCGGTGAGGCGGGGGCCCGCCTGCCCGGGTCGCCCTTCCCCTCCCCCTATCCCATCACGGATTGCCCCAACACGGATTCCCAGGCCTCCCAACCTCAGTCACCTGACTGTGTTGCTCCCCATGACTCAAACGACCCACCCCCAACCCCGCATGTATCAGTCGAGGGGCTCTCCACGGCTCACCGACGGCCCCCATTCGCGCTTCCTCCTCCCCCCATCCGCGTCCGCCCCCACCCCGCCCCCCATCCCCCACCCCCCCCCCGCCCCCCACCCCGCCCCCATCCCCCAACCCCACCACCCCCCGCAGGCCCACCAGCTGCCCGACACCCACGTGTTGGTGTCCGTTACCCTGACCAGCTGCCTGGCGCTGCCGGTGCTGCTGACGGAGGTGGTTCTGGAGCCGCAGTACGGCCTGGTGCTGGGGCCCGACCCCGGCGGCAGCGCAGCCGCCTCCGCGGCCGTCGCCAGCGGCGTGCTGCCGTCGCTGATTCCGGGCCTTATGCCGCTGCAGCTGGCGCCCAACGAATCCGCCAACTGGGGCTTTGTCCTCAGCAGGTCGCCTGGTGGGTGGGTGGGTGGGTGGGCAGGTGTGGGTGTGGGTGAGTTGGGTGGGGTGGGGATGTGGGGGTTTGTTCAGAGACAGAACCCGCCCCTGTATTGCGCCAGGTTTACTTCATACGGGCCAACCTATGTCAGCCCCCACAGGCAGCACTCCGCGCTATGCAGCCGCCGTCCGCCACCATCACCCCCAACAGGGTTGCGGGCTTCCGGGAAAGGGGTTTACCGTATGTCAGCCTGCCCTCCCCCCCAGCTCCCACCCGAACTCGGTCTCCAACCGCCACCTCCACACCGCAATGAGTTCGCCCCTCACATCCACATCTGCGGCATCAACAAGTTATTCCTTCTCCGCCACCACCCCATTTCAAACCCCACCGCCCCCACCTCTCGTCCTCTCCGTCCCCCCACCCACCCACCCACCCATCCACCACCAACCGCCCTGCCCCCCCCCTTCTGGAGCGCAGAGGCCCTGCCGGCGCTTCCCGGACTCCATCAGGACGACTGCTGCCTGCTGCACCTGGCCTTCTGTGTCGTACCACCGCCGCCGGGCGCCGCCAGCGCCGCCACCCCGGCGGCCTACGAGGTGCTGGGCCCCTCCCTGCAGCCCGTCAGCGGCTACCGGTACCCCCTGCCGCCGCTGTCAGCGACCGGTGCCGCCCCTGGAGAGGGACCCGGCGGCGTCGGCGTCGGCGTCGGCTTCCCTGGGGCACCTCTCACCGAGTCGGGCGCCGCGGCCAACAGCCCCGGCGGCGGATCGTACGGCGTGTACGGGCACGGTCAACACGGGTACGGCGTCGGCGTTGGAGGTGCACATCTTCAGTTGAGGGCAACGCACAGCCTGCCATTGCCGTCGCCGGGGGCGGGGCCGCCGGCGGCGGGCATCAGCTGCCCGAACATCTACAGCCACAACGGCGCCTACGCGGCGGTCGGCCCAGCGGCGGCGCGGGGCGGGTACGACAGTCTCGCCGGCGGCGGCGGCGCCGCCGCCGCCGCCAGCGCAGCGCAGGCGGCCGCTGGTGCGGGTTTCAGCTTCACGCACGGCTTCGTATTGGAGTTCCCGCCCAGCAACGCGCTGACCCACAACCTGGTTTCGGTGCGGTTGCTGGGGCCGCATTCGGCTGTGTTGGGGCAGCCGACGCACCTGACATGGCTGGTGACCCGAGTCTCCTCACCGCCGGCGGTGTTCGCCGGCACCTCCGCCGGCGGCGGCGGTGGCGGCGGTGGCGGCGGCGGCGGCGGCGGCGGCGCGAGCGCCGCCGACGACGCCGACGTCGCCGTGTACGAGGTCCTCGAAGCGACGGACGGCGGCGACGGCGCCGCCGCCGGCGGGGCGCTGTTCCGCGGCAGCGTCGCCGCGGTGCCGGCCGGCGCCGCCGGCGCCGCCGGCGCCGGCGGTGCGTCCGGCAGTGGCGGATGCCAGTGGCAGTGGCGGCAGGCGCTGGGCTGTCGGGGCAGCATCCGGCTGGGTCGGGCGAAGGGCAGTGTGGCGGTGGTGGAGGCGGTGATGCTGCCGGGGGTGCCGGGGCTGCTGAGGGCCCCGGTGCTGAGGCTGCGGGGGCTGCGGGAGGTACGGGAGGAGGACGGGGGGCCGGGGGAGTACGTGTTGGTGTCCTGACCCACGGGTCTCTAGAGGACTGAGGGCGGCCTCCATCGGACAGGAGGCCCTAGAGGCAGCCAAGGATCATTACGTCCAGGACTCCACACGCCGGTGCGACGGAGTAGGTGGATGTTTTGTTTTGGGCTGGTGTCGGAGCAGATTACTGCAGGTTACTCCATGAGGCGGAATGGAATGCTCGGGGAGGGGTTGGCAGGGTCCAGGTGGGGATTCGGAGCGGAGGCGGATGAGGGTGACACGTGCGTTCAGGCGGTTGGGCGGCGGTTGGCTCGGAGCCATTGGAGACGACTTCGGGGGCCGCGAGGCGGTATGGTGCTGTGTGACGGGTGTTGTCTTCACGTTACGGGCGGGCGTGGGTGATGTTGTGAAGTGAGGTGGGTCGGGTGGACCTAGTGGGTGGTTGGGTGGGTGGGTGGGTGGGTGGAGGCGTGTCCATTGTCCCGGGTGCGGATAGACCCCCGGCCCTCGGGCCTCGGGCCTGGGGCTCACAGACTGCACCCACCCGTCCAGAGAGCGCAACCCGCGCCCCCCTGCAAGCGGGGAGGGCCAACTCGGGCGTGGCGGTACACGGCCTGCCGCACACAAGGACTGCGCACCCATCCAACTAACAACTGCCGCTCGCTCGTCGTGTTGTTGTTGAACCAACTGATCGCATCACACCTTGCAGTATCTAGGGTCTGGGTGGTTCGGGGGATGGGGGGTGGGGGTGGGTTTCTAGCGAAACACAGCGCGGCTCGGTTCTCCACACGCCAGCACAACGGATGCAAGAGACGGATGGGATCACAACGCGGAAGAAATGCGTACTTGCCACCACCCGCAATGTCGTATCGCACACCGCCGCCGCTGCCGATGCTGCCCGATGGATGGATGGCGCGACCTGGGGGACTGACGCACTCGGGTCTGTAGCCCGCTGCAATTCGAAAGACCGAAAGACAACAACATCAACAACCACCAAGAGCAAAAACGATGTTGTTGCTTTAAAGCTCTCTGGCCAGGAACAAGGAGGGAGCCCTTCCACGCAAGCCCGCGTCCGTACCCGCGTCCGCGTACCGCCCACACCCCAGGACGCCCCAGGTCCCGGGGAGAAGCGCATCCACATGTACCGTATCGTGAACATAAACGCTCATACACACAGCTACTGGTCGGTCGTTATTCGGACCACACTCATGGGCCATGAAAGGAATGAAATCGCACTTCAACTGCCAAAATCCTGCCGGCGTCGGTTCTTGCCACAGCCGCCCCAGGTGTTGCTGCGGTACAAAGGATACATGGAACGCAAACTCTTGACTGCCCTAGCTCGCCCAACGCCGTTTGCTCCTCAATTCGCGTCAAGGCCACACGCTCGGTGCATCGCGGCCTGCCGCTCCTTTATTCCTTCACTGGGCATCCAGGTCCTAGGAACTCGCCTGCTCCTCCTCCAGTGCCTTTCCGGCGGCGCTGCCGATCACCCGGGTGGCCAGGATGGTCGCGACCGCCCCCACACCTGCAGATAAACAGGGAGGTGAGGGGAGGGGACAGGGGAGGCAAGGGGAGGTGAGTGGAAGGGAGGTACAGAGGTGGTTTCGAGGTTGGGGAACGGCACTGGCACTCAGCAGGCAGCGGTGGTCTGAATACCGCATACGGGCGCTACGGGCGCTCCCCTGGTAGTGGGGCCCCGTGCGGGCCGCTGCGAGCATGTGGGTTTGAACGACACATGCGACAGGCGCAGCAACACATCGTCCGCCGCGTGACAAGCCCCGCCACACTCCCGAGTGATCTGCATGTTGCTCCCTCACGGCCCTCACAGGCCGTCCTTGGTTCCGCAGAAAATGCTCACCAGTCACCACTGTGTTGTTTGACGAAACGTCAACCGTACCTCAACGAAGCAACCGCCATGGGCATGAGTGATGGGAAACCGGAGTGTGTGGCGCGTTGACGTATTGTACTGTCTGGTGGTGCCGCTCCTTAACGCTACCCCCCGATCACTCTTTTGGTGCCGGCTTGTACCTCCTGCCCATGCTCGTCACCCAGCCGCCCGTATGAAGCCGCGGGCCGCGTCCCTGTCTCAACGGGGCTTACCGTACAGTACGACCTGCGTCGTGTCCATTCCGCCTCCGCCGGCCGCCGCCGACACGGCGGCCTTGCCCGCGCCCCCAAGGTACACGTAAGCGAACGTGCCGGGCAACATGCCGACCCACGAGGACAGCACGTACGGCAGCAGCGGCACGGGGGTCAGGCCGCAGGCGTAGTTGAGCAGGTTGAAGGGCACCAGCGGCGAGAGCCGCAGCAGGAACACCACGTAGGCTCCCTTGGCCGCAACGCCCGACAGCACCGCCTTGAACCGGGGCAGACCTGCGGATAGCCGGGCACGATCATGCAGCACCACAACGCACCATACTACTGTGTGTGCACAGGGAGTATCCCCGCGCACTGCACTGCACTGCACTGCACTGCACTGCACGGCACTGCACTGCACTGCACGGCACTGCACTGCACCACAACCGCTATAGCGCGGTGAGTGCAAGGCGGCAGCAGGTGATGGACAACTGTACGACAGTACAGCCGTACCAATCGCTTCCACCCGACATCCCTTCCGGATGCCCGACAAGCCCGGGGTTGCACGCGGGGGGCTCCTCAGCGCAGGATGTGTGCACGGTCCGTACGGCACCCTCGGGCAGCTCCAGGCTCCAGGGGAGGGGTGTCTGACAGGTAGCACTTGGGGCCCCCACCAAAGGTAGGGGGGATGACGGCCCCGGGCGCCGCTGCGTTGGAACTTGGAAGGCAGCACAGGGTACCATACCCCGGGCGCTGCTCCGCAGTCCGCACCCACCTGATATCTGGCGCTCCACCCAGGGCCGGGCCAGGTACCTGGACACCAGGAAGGCCGCGGTGGCACCGGTTGTGGAGGCCAGGGAGACGAGCGCGGTGCCGGCGAGGGGGCCTGTGGCGCGAGGGGGAAAGGAGGTGAGGGTAAGTGAAGCAAGGCGGAGGAACGTTGATAAATAAAGGTGAAGGGAGTGCCGTGGGAGGGATGTGACGGATGTCCAGCGTGGTGGCAGCACCACGGGGTGGCCACTTGGCACGGGCCCCAATGCGACAAGGTGGCGAGCGGTGGTGGGTGGCGGTGGTTGCAGCTACCGTAGGTTCGCACGCGAGGAGAGCAAAGGCGGGGCGGGGGTGTAAAAAAAGAAGCGCCAAACCCAGCAACGGGGGCGGCGGGTTAGGGAGGCGGTGCTCCCGACACAGGCCGCCGGCCCTCTCGGAAAGGGGAACCTTGGGCCATGTCACCAGCCGGGTCAAGAGCAGCACACGGCGTAACAACGACCCAAATCTCCAGGGTGCCCATCCGCATCTCAGACGATTGGTTGCGGGGCCGGAGATGTGCGCATATTCCTCAGGGAAAGGAAGGTTGTCGCGTGGGTAAGAGAAACAAGCCGCCGAGGTCGATCCGGAACGGCACTTACCAAACAGTGCCCCTGCTGCCAATGTCAACACCGAGGCGGGGAAGAGGAGCACCGTGGCCGCCACGTACAGGGCCACAAACACGGCGGGTCCGAGCCACCCGGAAGCGGCCACCGCATCGACTGCGGCGTCGGTCAGATCCGACAGCGACATGGCGTCTGCTTCCGCAGGGGCAGCTAGTAGTCCAAGGGCGAGAGCCGCTACGGGTACCAGCGGCGCCACATGGGACAAGGTGTGAGGTGTTGCGCGGTCGCAGTCACACGCTCTCAGGTTCAAGGAAGAGGAATCGTCGTCGCTGGGCTGCTGCTTAATGGTTGAAACAGTTGGCGGTAGGTGATGGTATGCAGGACAACGCGTTTGTAGAGAGAACCGAGATGCCCCCGCGAGGACGACACGATGAGCAGGACGCTTCGGTGTTGCCGCGAGCTGCCCTCGAGCATTGGTGCAGTTTGATGGAAGTTGCATCATTGTATCAGCCTTATCATGACGGAAGTGACTGACAGTAAAGCATATCCAAGGTACGTCCTGGGGTTGGACGAGCATCAGCGACAACTTGCATAAGCGCCATTTGGTTCAGTGATGATGCACATTGTTAAAACTTGTTATCAGCTTTGCACTTGGTGGTACAATCGACTGGATTTGCAATAACCAAGCGGAAAAGCTTTACGCAGCTTTACGCAGCCCTAGCTTCCTGCAGACGTTGTCAGCATCCTCTGCAAGGGCCTTTTTTCCCGTACTTATAAGTTTGCCAATCCTTCACATACTTCCATAAGGAGTAGGCAGCGTGGTCACCGTCTTGCGGCATGACCGTTAGGAAACACTAGTCAGGGAAAGTCGTCAGATGCGAAGGTTAGCAGCCTTCGGTGACCGAAAGCAGGGAACACGACGCCTCCGAGTTGCAGTTGGAACTTGGCTCGCTTCAGCTGCTGTGCTGCTGCGAGGTCCTCGGCCCAACCCAAGGCTTAGGCCAACGCGTTTCAGGTACGACCACAAACTATGGGTACTCCGGGGAGTTGCATAATATCAGGCGCGCTATGTGATACCAGGCGCGCTTTGGGCACGTGAGCAAACTGCGAGCCAAACTCATGGTTGAATGTGCACCTGTGCGGCCCCACATGTTCCTGCTTCCGCAGCTTCCAAAGCCTACACCTTCAGGCAGGCTCGCCGACTGGTCCTGGGACGGGGGCTGGGGCCGGGGCCCTCGCATACTGCACCCAAAACAGCGGCCTTCCTGCCTCTGCCATGGACGCAGCTGATTCTGTGCCCCCGGCAACACCCGTCCCATGGTGAGCACCCTAGGCGGGCAGAACAGAAGACTGTGCCGTGGAGCCACATAGTAACTTTACCTCGGGGCCAGGGAGCAACCTGTCTGCGTGGACTGGCATGCCTGCCCGTTTGTCCAACCGCGTGGGACGGGCTGCCCCATGCCAAGCTAGGGTTTTACAAGCCATGTGCTTACAAGTTAACTTCTTGCAAGCTGAGAAACTGTCTGGCGCCGCCGCGTGCCGCGTGCTCTGCTGTGCCCCGCGTCCTTGCAGGTGGACCAAGTTCACACGCTGGCGGCAGACGTCCCTCAAGGAGGGCCGCGAGGCGGAGCACCGGGTGCTGCGGCTCTTCCCCGGGTAGGAGCCGGGGGATCCAGAGAGCTGCAAGCAAGGGTCCCGAAGACCGCCTCCGTGGCGGTCAGGCTTTCTGCAGTTCAGACGTTCAGTCCTTGTCCTCCGACGCCTCGTGACCCTTTCACGTTCCTACCTGAAATGCCAGACTCTTTGTCACTTGGTGCCGCTGCTGTCCCCGGTGACGGCACGTTCCGCCCGACCCCGACCTCAACTCGCCGTCACCGCTGCTGCTGCGATGCTGACTCGCCAGGGTCAGCGGCCCCATGGAGGCGACCGATGTCAAGGTCGGTCCAGGGAGGGACGCCTACCTGCACACGCTGTCGGGGGGCCCCGCGGGCGTGGAGCCGCCCGTCGTGATGATGCCCGGATACGGAGCCGGGGTGGGCTTCTTCTACAGGTACGTACTTACCGGCGTACTTGGGGCCGCGCGGGGGCCTCGGGCAAGCGGGACAGAGGCGCGAGCGCGGTGCACATGTGCAGCAATGTGATGTGTGGCGCGGGCCACCCCAAGGCGCAGGCCTCAACAGGCTGAGATGCCGTTGAAGGGGGCGGAGGCGTCGTGGCTCTTAAGTGCGACTGGAGCTCTGAGTCGGTGCGGTTATACGTGGGATATGCGGTGTATAGCATGACCACTGAAATGTGGTCCCCTCGTGCCTCACCGGTGTTGCCGCAGGAACTTTCCGAGCCTCGCCCAACGGCTGCGGCTGTTCGCGGTGGACTGGCTGGGGACGGGCCTGTCCGGCCGGCCCCCCTACCGCGCCCGGACGCGGGAGCAGGCGGAAGACTTCTTCCTGGGCAGCCTGGCGGAGTGGCGGCGGGCCTCCGGCTTGGAGGGCACCAAGATGATCCTCGTGAGCCGGGCCAGGCCGGATGGGCGGATGGGCGGATTGACGGATTGGCGGATCACGTGAAGTCGTTCCCACCGATCCCAACGACTCTCAAAGGCTTTCGGGATTCAGCTTCGCTCTCACTTGCCTTGTTGTTGTTGCAGCCCTCAGTAACCGCACTTGGCCACCGGCGGGCCCGCCACGTTCCTCCACTTCACTGATCCTTGAGGGCCCCGTCGGTGTGTGGTGGTGCGGCATCACCTCACCTCGCCTCACCTCACGTGCAGGTGGGCCACAGCCTGGGCGGCTACCTGGCGGCAAACTACGCGCTGCGCTACCCGGAGCACGTGCAGCACCTAGTGCTGGTGTGCCCGGCAGGAGTGGTGAGGCGGGGACGTACGGCATTGTAGAGGTTGAGGTGGATGGGGCGGTGGGTGCCAGGGAGGAGAGTGTTTGTGACGCTGTGGTTCCGACAACTTGGGCGGTACGGCATATGTAATAGAGGCGCGGAAAGGGCCGGCGACGGTCTCGCCGGCTGTGGCGGCCGCCGCGGCCCGCAAGCGTGAAGAGGCCATTTGGGAGGTCACTTGTTTCACGTCATCAATGCAACCCATGCCCTGTCTTCCCAACCGCCCACGCGCAGCCCAAGGCGCCCGAGGACTGGGAGCGCCGGTGGCTGGGCGACAAGTGGTCGCTGCGGGGCCAGGTGTTCAAGTTCTTCATGTGGGGCTGGGAGAAGGGCGTCACCCCCGGGGCCATCATCCGGGGGCTGGGGCCCTGGGGACAGAACATCGTGTACAAGTACGTCACCAACAGGTTCTCGCACCACGGTACGTTTTGTGCCCCGTGTTGTGTGTTGTGTTGTGTTGTGCGCGAGGGTCCCGAAACGAAACAACACGCGCGCGAGTGCTGAATCTGACAACAAGCCCATAGAGCGGACGGGGCCACACCCAGCGCCCAGATAGACGAAGTGCACCCTGTGACTTGGATGGTGCGCAAGGCGATGGAGGCTGTGGCTGGATGCGCTTGGTGCTCGCCGGCAAGGAGGGGGCGGGGTCAGGGTCGCGGTGGTGGACCGCTGACATGACACAGCGCCAGGGCGCCGGAAGGGTGGCGCGCACCCGAGCTGCCCCCGACGGACTGCACCAAGTGTCCCACCACAGCCCTACCACAGCTTTGCCGCTTGGCTTTCATACACACCCGTACGGTTTTGCTTGCGCGACGGTGTATCTTTGGGCGCATCGGCGCTTGTATGTCGGGTTGTCGTTCGCGTCCTTCCTTTCTTCCCGGGCACCAGAGGCGACCGCATCATGGAGCCATGGCGGCGGCTGCCCTGTGCCCTACTGCAATGCAGGCGAGGGGCTCAGCCCGCGCGAGGTGGAGGTCTTTAGGGAATACTTTTACAGCATCGCCGCGCTGCCGGGCAGCGGAGAGGTGAGGGTCGTCGGTGGGTGGTGGTGGTGGTGGTACGGTGTTTGTTACGTAGGAAGGACATGTGGCACCATGGTTGCTGTACGGTGCGGTCGCTGGCTTAACTGGACAGGGCCACTGTCCCTGTACGGTGCAATGGCCGACAACGAGCTGCGCCTGGGGCTGAGCCGCAGTAGAGGCTACGCGGGATCCGCGCGCTTGCGAGCTGACATGTTATCGAGCTGACATGTCATTGACCTCTTGGGACGTTCCGGACACTGGGGGCTACTGGAGCCGCCTGTCCACTCCCAGGTTGCTTTCGCGCGTTGTATGTGTTTGATGGTGGGAGTTTCACGGGGGAACCGAGGGCAACCGGCAATCCGCTCACCTCCGCCATCTCTCGCCACCTACCTTCCCTCCTGCAGTACGCGCTGCGGCACCTGCTGGCCCCGGGCGCGTGGGCGCATGCTCCCCTGGAGGAGCGGCTGCACGACCTCAAGGTGCCCGTGACCTTCATCTACGGCAAGCATGTGAGGCAGGAGCGCGTCTCTGGGGGCGGCAGGGGCTGAGTGGTGGTTCCCGGGGCTTATTGGATACTTTGCACCTGCCCAGTTCCCTTGTCGATCCCTTGTCGAACCGCCCAAGGGGGGCCCAACGTAATTGCAAAGAGGTGGGTTTGGGATCCTCATGCTGGGCTTCGTCTGCTAGAGCGATGTGGGGCCGCACGGACATCACAACTGGCTGGCGTTATTGCCTGGTGCGGCTTGTTGCGTCCAGCTGCGTCCAGTTGCTTGGACTCGCTCCGCGATGTCTTCTGGCCTCGTTTGCTTCTTTGATGACCCCGCTTGCCACTGCCACTGCATGTATGATCCCTTTCTCAGGACTGGATGCGGCCCGAGTACGCGGTGCGGCTGTGCGAGAAGCTGCGGCTGGAGCGGGCGCCCATTGCCCCTAACGACCTGACGGTGGAGATCATTGACGACGCGGGGCACTTCGTGTTCCTGGACCAGCCGGTGGGCGGAGGGGCGGGGAGGAAGGGGAGTGAGAAGGGACAACAGGTCAAGACGAATCAAAACGGAACTCGGGGAGTATGCTGGCCTGGGGGGAGGGGGGAGGGCAGACAGAGGACCAGATTGCACAGTTCCAGACTTGATTTAGTTTGGAGGTGCCCGACACGGTTTGCTTCGGGTCACCGTAACCAGGGATAGCGCTGGACTGGCGGCAGAACGGGTCGGTCCTCGATTGGCCTCGCGCCTAGGCTGCGATCAAGCTGGCGGTGTGCAGGCACCAGCACCAGCAGCATCAAGCCAAGCACCAGCAGGGGCAGCAGTCCCAGCAGCAGTCGCCCTGTCGCTCTGATGTACCCCGCGCGACGTCTTCTTCCTTTCCTTCGCAGGAGCTCTTCGACAAGGCGCTGATCAATGTGGTGCGGCCCTATCTCAGCTCGCTGCGCCAGAGGGACCAGGCGGCGGCCTACGCGGCGGAGGGCACGGACGTGCATGTGGCGCCGGAGGCGGTGGCCCTGACTGCCGCTGCGGCGGCGTCCTCCTGGCAGCAGCAGCCCAGCGCCCACAGCTGGGGATTTGCGGCCAGCAAGGTGGCAGAGGACGTGCAGGGTGCGGAGGAGCGCAGTGGGGAGGGGGAGGGGAAGCACGGCGGCGAGGTGGAGAGCAGCAGCTCGGGCGTTTAGGGGCGTGACCAGGGGTTGCGTGGCTGGCAGGGAGTGTGAACTACCGCGCGCCAAACTGTCAAGAGTTGGTCTGGGGTTTCGGCCTGTCGGACCTAGGTATGCATGACAGCCACCGCCGCCCCTGCAGTTGTATGCATATGCGTGTGATCGACATTGGAGTGGTCTGACACAAAGTTGCGGGGTGGCAGGGGCGAAGAGCGAACACAAAGGAGCGTGTCTTTTCCCATGTGTCCACATGGCGGTTTGCGGCTTGCGATGGCGGGTTGCCGGGCGCCTCTGGGCGGGCGTGAGGAGGTGAGGGGGTCTGCAGCGCGACTGGACGCTCAGGGGGGGAGTCGACGAGGGCAAGAGTGCTTGCTTCTTGAGAGGCGGGTGGGAGCACAAACGGCTTAGTTAACAGTGCTGAAGGTGTGAGCCGGTTCACAGGCTGATGGCAATCAACTTGGGGAAATGGGAAGGCTGCCCGAGGGAGCTGCTCGCGAAGATGTATGAGGGGGGTGAGAGTGTGCGTGTCTCCGAGCCGGGCAGCTGCAGGCCGGGCAGCTGCTCCTCCCGAGGTGAGTGCCACCGGGCGGTGCGCCCCTTCGGGTATCACCATACCGTGTGGTGTGGTTGAGCTGGGCGGATGTGTCATTGGTGTGTTGTCGTCGAACGAATCGATCGATTGACCTGCTGGTCGATTCTTAGGTACGGCAAGACACTGCAGTCGTGCCGTCCTGACGTATCCGGACGGATCTCGTGTCAGGCACTGATATACCGTGTACTGCTTGCTGCACTGCGGCGCGACAGTGACTGTGGGACACGCCGTCGGGTCTTGCTTTTTAGGCCTGCTTTGCCCGATCTTGTTACTGCTGGCGCCTGACTGGATAAAATTTTGCATAGGAGGAATAGATGTAAGGCATGTACTGAGCATCAGTTCGTGCAGAAAGCCGTCATTTTCGAATTCGAGATTTCACCGCAAACCGTTGACGTGCCGAGATTCGGCCATTCGTGTGCTGCTGTCGCCGCTTAATGACAACTATCATTAAGTACGGTAATTCTGGCTGCAGATACCTGGTTGAGACTCTTCAGGTAGGGGGCGGCGGAAGGCAGGCAAGGCGTACTGTACGTGACAGGTGTAATGGGACTAAGGGGCTCGGCCGGACCAAACACCCAAATGCCATCTTCCTGATCATTCAGCCCAGCCATACCCGAAGCCAACAACGTTCATTCATTCAACTTCGAATATGTAATATTTGAAAATTTGGCTTGATGGTGGTTGTGTGCTCTAGAGATCCGTACCACGTACATTACCGGTGCGTCTCGGCATAGTAGTTTGTTGGATTTGGCCCCCCAGCTGATGCTCATGTGTGAAGCTCATGGCTGGCGTGCTGGAAAATCATGTTGGGCTTGAAGTTGGGACTTGCAGCTGGGACTTCGGCGTCGAATCACTTCAACCCAGCACACGAATCGCACACACGCACCACGTCATGTGCACATCATGCTGAACGGAGGCGACGTTGAGGGCCGCTCACCGCGTGGGCCCCTAGACCGCCCCTGGAGTGTCCGACTCAACATACCCTAGAGGTTAACCCTATTTGGAAGCTTAATAGGCAACTTGGGAGGCTGGGATGGCAGCGAGGGGACAGCAACGAGGCGATGCACAAGATGACTTGCCGCACAAACTGCGGCTCTGTACGACCAACATAACGACAGCCCTTAGAAGGGCATGCCCCCCAACCGACGTCTCAGGGCCGGGTCACAAAATTGTCGGTCTCACGAGGACCCGTTCCATGTAACCATAACTAATCAACGCTCCTGGTCTGCTGCCGTCAAGTTCAAGTCGCCAGCACCGTCCTTAGAAGTTGAGGAGGATCTTCTCCGGCGGCACTCCCTTGGCCGTCAGGAGCGACGTGACCGCTTGGCACATGCCCTTGTGACCGCAGAGCAGCGCCCCGACGGCGCTGGCGGCGTCGCCGGGCAGCTTGGACAGCCCCTCCCGCTCGAACACGTCGTGCACGTAGCCCTGCTTGCTCTCGCTGAACACCTGCACCACCTTGACGCCCTTGGCCTCCCAGTCGGGCAGGAGCTCGCGGTAGGCCGTGGAGTCTGCACAGCGTTGGACGGGGGCCACCATGCTGTCAGGCGCTTCCAAGGAATGCAAAACGGGCCTTGAGAACCCCGGGTCTGATGGGATGATCGTACACCCAACCATATGCCTAAAGGACCGCCGAATCCCAGTACAAATCCGTCACTGTCTAGCCCCAAGCTCGGGTCATCGATCCCAAGGCGCCGCCAAGTTAGCCCGCCCTGGCCTTGCACTCCCTACCCTAGGCCCCGGGAAAGGGAAAGGGAACAAAGCCCCGCAGACCGTCGGCTGTCGGTCCCAGCCCACTCACAAAATGACAATAATGCATCATGTAACGGCTGTCGCCGTTGGCTGTCACCGATGACCCGCGGGGTCCGCTGAAACATCCTTCATGATAACATAATGTAACCAGTACAACATTAGCGATGGCGCCCATCCCCCCTGTTGGCGCACCCGTGTTGCGGGTGCCGTAGTACAGCGTCAGGTCCCTGCCCGCCAGCGCCCCGCTGTCGATGACAGCCCGGATGGGGCTGATCCCGGAGCCGGTGGCGAACATGAGCACCGCAGAGGTGGTGGAGGCGGGCAGACGGTCCAGCGGGAAGCCCTTCCCCATCACGGGGCTCACCGCCACCTCAGCGCCGTCGGCGATGTTGCACAGCAGCTCGGCGGTGCTGCCTGCGGCCGGCCGCCCGGCGCAGGAGTGCCGCGAGTTGAATCAGGGGAGGCGCAACACACCACATTCTTTTTTCAATTTAAGCACCACATTACGGCAGGGGTCGCAATTCAGGCGGAGCACCGGAGGTGTGGCGTGGAGACCTGGAGCAAAGCAGTGTACGGTATCCAAAGAGCTGTGTCAATCACCTTCGGATAACCTGGCAGTACACCGTCATGCTTATATCTGTCCGTTGGCTCCGTGAGCTTCTGATGGTTCTTTAATTTCATCCCGGAACTGGGCTGAGTGCCGCCGCATAGAGGCCTATGCCCGCCCGACGGTGCAACTCCCCGCAACGCTTCACCATCAGCAAGACGTGATTCGTGACGTCATCGAGGTGCCTTCGTGCCTCTACTACCAGAACTCACTTCGGTGGAGCGGCAGCGCTCAGTTGCGACCCCGTAATGCATCCCCTGGACCAGATCCCACTTTCTCCTTCACTCTCAGTCTCTAACGGCTCACCGGGCGCGCCCTTGATCAGGAACTCCAACAGGCCGTCCGTGTGAGCGCCCGGGGCCGACGCGATCGCGAAAAAACCCGGCTTGCTATCGCCCACTTTGATCTGTCCGCGGCATTTCACAGCGAGGCGTACAGGCAGCGCAGGACGGGAAGTTGGTACGGCATATATAGGGCACCGGGAGAACGCGGACGTAAACAAACGGCCATTCGTTGTCGCTTGTTCTGGTCGCCCTGTTCTCAGGCAACTTATCTGTGCATTAAACTGCCCGACCGCTCTCACGTGCTTCAAAGCATCCGACAGGAAGCGTAGCTGGGGACCCTAGACCCCCCGTCCCCCTAGCCCCCAGTCACCCGCAGCCCACCTGGATGAACTGGCCGGGCACCGCGTAGCCGGCGGCCAGCGGGCCGACGTCGATCACAACCTTGTGCAGCGGCCCCGCGGCGGCGGTCGTGTTGGAAACCACCCTGGGGCAAGGCACGGCATCGCGAATGACCATCGGCTGCATCATCGGTTTAAAGCAGTGCATGCTGCTCGATCTGATGTAGCCTACCTGATGTACGCCAGACCCATTCATCAATCCGGGCCCCCTACGCCATTGGCACAAGTCCCCGACAGGGATGGCAACCACAGATGGGACCCCCCCCACACACACATCCACATCCGAACAGTGGTGCGGCCCGCCTGGCATACCAGGATACCACGGTGCAGGCACGCCGCCACCTTACAGTGATGGCGCGGTGCACCAAGTATTCCTGGGAATGCGTCACGCTGCATGCAGCGACATTGTGATCCCACTAGCGTCCCACCTCACTTCACTTCACTTCACTTCACTTCACTCCGCACCTCGCGGGCTTGAACTCCACCGGGGCGCCCCAGTTTGCGTGCACCTTGACAGAGGTACGGCGGTTTGTGTGGCGGGATGTGTGTGCACATGAGAACGCCGCGGGCCTGCCGGCGTGGCTGCTTCGCACCGCCGGGATGGCGCTGGCCGCGACTCCATTCACCGAGGTTGCGCTCGTGGGTAGGGCCCTAAGGCAGGTGACAACAGAGGACCCCGTGAAGTCAAAGACGCGCCCTCATCCTGGGGCCGCACCAATCCGTGAGCGTCGTGGGGCATAATGGCTGGACTAAAAGGGATGTGCAAGTCGCCACTTGCTTAGTGTTACCTGGCGACGCAGGACACGCTCTGCGCCTGCCTCGGCGCCCGCGCGGACGCCGCATGGCCAGCAGGGAACGACTTCGCGCGAAACAGAGTCTGCTGCATGATTGCGTTGAGGTTATCCTTCACGTCCGCTTTGAGCTCGCGCGTGCACCTGCTCGGATGGAAGGAGTTGATACTTCGGTTAGAGCGGCGGGTGAAGGATTGATCGGAATCACTCAAGCTAATGCACCGATACCCATGTACACGTGCTCACAGTGCGAAAGATCAGAGCAGCGCGCGGTGCCGACTGTCGTGCTGATTGCTCCAACGCAAACAAAATCCACCTACCACAATGCTTGGGACTCCCTCGCTAAAGCACCCACACAGCGGACTGCTGACCTAATTCTCACTGCGTCTGGCGATGATGATGATGTGAGCGTGCGTCTCAGCTCGCTGTCAGTTTCAGTGCTAGTAGGCGCCGACGCGCTGATGGCAAAGAGCGCAGATCCAAGAGCCACTACATACGTCCAAAATGTGAATAAAAAGCGACAAAGAAACAAAGTGAACGCTGGTAGTACGGCTAAAGTTGTACACTGTCGCAGCATAACTCGACCGCTCGCTCCTGGGTCGCTGGGGTTTCGCACAATGACGACGCACGCGTAAAAGGATTCCCTTATCACGAGGTACTGAAGTGAGGTGCTGAAAGCCTGCTTAGAGACTGTTCATGTGTAAACCGGAGGATGCCACACCTTCAGCTACTCGGACCATGCCTGTTTAATGCAGCCTGCTTGCGTGCCACGAGCGCTTCAACTCGTTGCCGTGCCTGCTCAAGTGCGACTTAGGGACGGTAACGAACCAGCGCTCTTGCGTCAACTGCAGACATGGAGTAGCCAGTCGCTAAGAATGTCATGTTACATGCTTAGAATGTCATGTTACATGTCAAGATACACGTTAAGTGAGTGTTAGCTGTTAGGCAAATGAAGTACATAACCCTCGTTGGAAAACGGTCGTTTCAGCTTCTGTCCAACGGTCAACCGAAAGTGTCGCTACCTCAGGTCATGCAAATCCCACGGCGCATCGGAGGCAGTAGGCGGGCAGTATTACTAGAGTCCTTAATGCGCGACGACTTCGATGGTCATTGCCTCGTGTTCTAAAGCGGCTCACAAGAGGAAACTTCAGCCGCAGTAAGCGTGTTCAACAGCGCATACCAGTTCAACCCGTGCCAACTGGTCATTCCAAGCCGCCGCAGCCGGACACCAAACCATTCGCCCCCAATTCCTCTAATTCTCACAGGAAGATCGCGTACAATGTCCACCCAATGGACGTCTTGCAAACGACGAGGTCCGTTAACAGGGGGGCCCCTGCTCGTCCCAAAACAGGTGTCCTTGTCCTACTCAAACACGGCTCCGAGGTCCGAGCGCACCCGCGCCTGTCTGCCCCGCTCGGACCACACGCGCCTCGCCCTTTAACCTCTTCGCACGAGCCATAACTTTTAGGCCCGCTGTCGCAACGTCATGACATAGGAATGCACCGATGTTCACATGTCGAACCCCAACAGCTTACCCTGCCCACACAGCGCACATACGCCCACAGCACAACCTTCGAGCTATCTGGGCCCGTTGGGACGCGCGGTTGGGACGCGCGGTTGGGACGCGCGGTCCACCTTGTAACGGGTGCAACCAGCTGCCCACCCGCCCCATCCCCCGCCTGACCTCGCCCACTAGGTGGCCGGCAGCGGCGGAGTCTGGTGCAGGTAGGAGAACCGCGGCTCTAGCGCCGGCAGGTTCTCCCAGCGGCTGCTTGGCAACGCCACCAGCTGCACCCCCTCCGTCAGGTTCTTCGCACGCATGTCCGGCGGGCTCCGGCAGCACCAGTGCGTGACGTGCTTCTGCATCACCTCGTCGAACTGCGTCTGCGTCTCCCGCTTCGAGAAGCCCGACAGCAGGAGGTTGGGCTTCACGACGTGCACCACGCGCACGCTCTTGTACCGCTCCATCAGGCCGTGCAGCTCGACGTCCGACAGGGGCGCCGCGACCGTGATGCGTTGGCCGTAACCTCGGGAACTGGGGTTGGTGGCCAGAATGAGCTGGTCCGGCGTCAACGTCGTGGACGGCCGCCGCAGCTCGGATGGGACGATCTCCAGGTAGGATTTCTGCAGCACGTCGAAGCGGGGTAGCATGGGAACAGAGCGGCTTGCTTGTGACCCCCTGACGGTGCGGGACGACCCGGTAACCCCAACAGAGACACCCGACACCCGACGACACCGGATGCAACACCTGGGTTGACACCTGGGTTTGGGACGGGCGAAGTGTCACTTCGCACATTGGCGCACCGATCTGTAATACCGTAAACAACTGGCCGACCGGTCACCAGGCCGCAAGGGGGTTCTGCCCCTTCACGGAGGAACAGGTACAAGCAGGAACACGTGCGGTGCTACGGCGCCACGCGCTTCGGGCGCGGAACGGAGGGACCTTCTGCTCGTGGGCTCGTACCTTGACGGTGTCAGGCACCTTGGGGTTCTCGAGGAACGAGTACTCGCGGATAAAGACCTTGTGGCCCGCATACTCAGAAGTGTCAGGCAGGAAGAATCCATGCTGCAGCTTCTTGACACGCAGCACGTGGCTCAGGGCGCAGACGAAGGGAAACGTGGCCATCTTTTCCTCGTTGATGCGGCAGGCCTGGGTTTGGTACCAGTTCTTGGAGCAATAGCACAGGAACTGTGGAGAGCGGCGCAGCGTGGCGGGGCAAACCACCTGATGAATGCCAAGACGTGGGCGCAGGACTGGAGCCAAGAGCACCCACACCGCGCGCTAAAAGACAAACACTCGAGTAACCGCATTGCCAGACTTGCCAAGGTTTCATAATTAAGGATGTTACAGCGGTTGCAACAAAGTGACTTCGAATGGGAATGCAAGACCTCTGTGATGTTTTTGGGATGGCAGCAGACCCGGCAGCTTAGCCGATCGGCAGAGGCCCGCCACCTTAGGAGTCGACAGGGCCCTTCGTACCCGAGGCATGACCAGGGTCCGGTTCGCAATGAGCGCTTCCGCGAACGCGTAGTACGCCTGCTGCAGCTGATGGTTGGCCGCCGTCACGTGGAAGCGGATCATCTCCTCCGTCCTGGGGTTCGGCCAGGCGTTGAACCCCTCCGGCATCTGCAAGACACAGCAACCCCAGAATGCGCACCTCAACCCCTGGCGGCAGTGCACTGAATCGCCAGCAACAAATGATGGACACTCCGTGTCGTCCGTCAAAGCGGAATTATCAAGCAATCCGCATCGCCACAGCCCTAGCCGCACTCGGGCGGCCCAAAGGCCGCCCAAGACGCTCGGCTGTCTGGACGGCCGCGCGAGCGGCGGCGGATACCTCCCGTACCCCACCTCCAGTTGGTCCAGGTCAAAGGTGAGCAGGTACGGCGAGTCGTAGTAGTCCGGCTCGTCGTGGAACTTCATCGCGTCGCGCATGTTCTGTCGCTTGCTCTCCATGGTACTGCCGCCCCACACCCAGTGCACTTCGTAGAGAGGGTGGTTCAGCTTCTGCGCGGCACAAAGAAAGGGGAAGTCCATCGAGGACCGCATACACCGCAATCCAGCGACAATTTGCTTGTAGGGTGGCAGCCTCTTTGAAGTGAGAACCTGGCCCTCCCTCCATTGCCGCACACGTCAGGCAGCCGCCGGACGAGCTTCAACAGCGGGGGCAGGCGATCACCCACAGCTGCGCGCACCAACCGACGGAGCGCCCGCACCGTTAGTGAGATCCGCGAGGGGGCAACTCACTTCCCACAGCCGGGAGTTCACGTAGGTGTAGGTGTTGCCGAACATGGAGGCTGGCAGGAAGGAAAGGGCCGTCGTGTTGCTGAAGGCGCAGTAGAACATCCGGTCCCGAGTGGGTATGGCGACGGGCATGTCGGCGTCACCGCGGAAGTACTGGCCGCGGGACACAAAGTTGAACCCGTCCTGGTCATGGCCAATGCGCTTATCCTGCCATGATAACCACAGGTCGAAGAAAGCCAGGCCCCCTGGCCACTGTCGCATGAAGTAGACACCTGCGGCAATATCATGTGCCGACGAGTCGCCAGTTGGTTGCATTGAAACGAAATAAATTGCTACCCCGCGCGACACAACGGGGTGCTGCCTGCCCTCGTGGGCGTACATGGCTCTAGGAGAGGGTTGGGGCAGCAGCTGAGCGGCATTGCAGCATCCGCGTCCAGCACGTGTGTTGTGTTTAGCAAGGTGCATCCCCTGCCAGGTTTCAGACGCTGGGCGCACCCGTGTTGATGTTGGTGTGTGGGTTGGCAGACACTTCCAGCCCCGTGTCGCCCTTGGGGTTGTAGGACGACACCGCATCCGTGGCCATGACGATGTGTACGGGCGTGCGGAGCAGGGACATAAAGTACGGCAGCGGGTCGCTGAACCACACCACGTCCGCGTCCGAGTGGATGATGTGCACGCCGAACTCGTAAACACTCTTCATCACATGGACCTGCGATGGCGGCGGCGGAGGTCTGAGAAGGACCGCCGAGTGACGCCTGCCGGGTTGGCCTGGCTTGACGTGCAGACGTTTCCGAGACACGCTTGGAAATCATCGAAACTACTACAGCACTATCCATTTTCCGGAGCAGCATCCCGTATATCTCCCCATATGGCCCGGGTGCCGCTGTTGCCAGCTGGAACCAACAACACTTCGGGTACCCTCTCAAAGTCCCGGCTGCCTCGCAGCAGGAACAACGCATTCGGCCTCTGGACTGATACATACCTTGTTCCATGTCGTCATAGTCCAATGATGGCCACCCCACTGGTACTTGTTATCTGGGACAAAGAGCGCAACCCAATTTCAGAGGTTTGCCGCCGCTTTCCCCTATCGTTATCTTGCCCTCACCTGTCCCCATGTATTTCAGGCGATCCTGGGGAGCATTGAAGCACTGCCGTACTCCCATTGAACCCAGCGCCATGGAGGTCTCGGGATCCAGCGCAGCTATAAGCCAGTAGGAGATGTTTGCGGCTTGAATGTTCTCCACATAGCTGGGCCCAAAGCATTTCCAAACAATTTTGTCGACAACTGTCACCAACACAGTGTTCTCGCGCGCAACCCCGTGCACCAGCTCCTTAGTCAGGGGCCCACAATGAGGAGTCCCGTCGTTGGTAACTTCTTTAAGTGCTCTAATGTGATAATCAATAGGTACCACGACGTCTGACTTTGTTGAATAAAACCATTCAGGGCCGGGATGTCCCGATCGAGCAACAACTAAGGCGACCGCAACAAGGAGGGTCAAGTACAAACGTAGCATAGGTTGCGGATCCAATACTTGCATCCTAAGGGTCGGTGTCACAGTTCCATCGAGCTCATCAAATAAGTTTGCCCCATGCAGGATCCGGGGAAAGCAAGGATTGATCAGTAATAATACATTACAACTTTAAAATAGATATTCGATTGTTAAACTCGTTGCGCTTCTCGAGTCAGTTTCTTTCCAGGAACGTTTCCGGGTGACGGTTGCATGGACGAGACGGACACACAGTTGGAGACTTGGAGTCAAAGACTCTTCACCTTCGGTTTTTCAAAGATGCGATGAAGCTTGTCGATGTGCTCTACCTATTAGCACTTGCCTTAACCTCTGCTGCTGGAGACTGGTTGCATAGCCAATCCAACAACGCCCTGAGGGACTTCCAACAGCACGATGTAATCCACTCTGACAGTCGCCGTCTTACTGGGACGGGGAAGGCTTGCGCGCCGCTGACGCGGGAGCTTGTACAACGCGTGGCAATTGAAAACACAGTCCTGGTCACGGCCATTGACAAGTTGGTATGGGGGAGCTTCGGCCCCAGCTTTGTGGAAAATATTGCCGCGGCGAACATTACTTATTGGCTGATCGCGGCTCTGGACCCGGAGACATCAAGGACGCTCGGTGAACTGGGTATCTCGAACTGCTTCAATGCGCCCCCTGATAAACTCAAATACAAGGGCACAGGTGAGCGAAGCAGCCGAGGCCGGGAGGACCTTCCGCGCAAAGACGGCCTACCCAGGAATGTCGTACTTGAGTTCCCTCCTGCCCCGCCGCCCACAACCCGCATTGCCCCCGCTCGTGTGCAGATGCAAGCTACCACTGGGGGAGCCATCACTGGTCCCAGACCACGTGGAATAAGGTCCGCCTCCGCACCGGATGACGGCCCCTCAGCCACCCGTGCACCGTGTACCTGCACTCGCATCCAGGAACGTCAGCGGCCGTTGAGTCAGTAGCCAGGACCCGATCTCTTAGTATGAAAAATAGAAAAGAAAATGAAAGATCATGCGCGCATGCCTGGCGGTGGTGGACGGACCTCCGGACCCCTGACTCCCTGACCCCGGAGCCGGACCCGCGGGCACCGACAGCCCGCTCGGCCGCCTGCTCTGCCCACCTCCCCCTCGTGCCCCTGACCCCAACGACATCGACTCCGGGGCCTCTGACCGGTCGACAGCACCGCAGTGCCCGGGGAGGACGTCCACCTGACACGCGCGCCGGGGAGCCGCGTGCCCACATGGCTAGTCCGGGCGAGTGCGCTCGCTCGTTAGAATGTTCTCTTAGACTACAGGTACACACATGCACACACACACACACGCTTCTCGCGGCGCAGTTCTCTTTTACACACACACACACACACACACACACACACACACACACACACACACACACACACACACACACACACACACACACACACACACGCACTGGCCCCAAGTGACGCCTCAGAAACACACCGGCCCCAAGTGACGTGATGCCCGCCCTGAGGCTGGGCATGAGCGACCGAACGCTCAGCCGCATATGAGTGGGCTGCGCGGTGTACGGCATGCAGGTCCACATGGTCAAGGCGGTGTACGAGCTGGGCTTCGACGTCATCCACTCGGACGCGGACGTGGTATGGTTCCGCGACCCGCTGCCCTTCTTCCTGGCGCAGCTGTCCGGCCCCGCCCACGTCATCGTCTCCGTGGACGCGCTCTCCACCAACAACCCCAGGGGGCAGGTGGCGGTGGAGCTGAGCTCCAGTCCCTACACCAACATCAACACGGGTAGGGCGGGCACGAGCCTCGCGTTCCCGTAGGGCCTGGTGATGCGCCGCAATGCCGGGCCGCGAGCAGCAAGCGGCACGGGCGGCGCACGCGGGGTTGGGCTTTGGGCGCTACCGCCCGTGGGGTGCAAGCTCACAGCCTGCTCGAGCTGACCGGGGCTCGTCTCAGGCCTATGCAGAGATCTTGCGGGTTGCGGACTCGCGGCCCCCCGGAAGGGCGAAAACAGAAACGCCTCATGGGACTCGCACACGGGCTTTGAATTTGAAGGTCACAGTGGATCCGGATCCCGCGGGAGCCGAGGCACAAGTCTGAATCTGAATTTGCCGTACGAACACCTGCCTCGTTCGCTTACTGATGCGCTCCAACGCGAACCCAGCCCGCACCTGCCGTGCCGGCCCCGTCCGATCTGTCTGTCCGGGGTCGCACACCCCCCCCCCGGCCTCCTCGCAGGCATCTACTTTATCCGGCAGTGGTCCGGCGGCCTGGCCTTCTTCAACGAGGTCTGGCTGCCGATGCAGGACCAGCACATCGGCCACGACCAGGACGGCTTCAACTGGGTGGTGCGGGGCAACTTCTTCCGGGAGAACATAGAACGGGTGCCGTACATCCCCGAGGACCCCGCGCTGCGGGTCTTCTACGCGGCCTTCAGCAACTCCACGGCCGTGGCCTTCCTCCCGCCGTCCATGTTCGCCAACACGTACACCTACGTGAACGCCAGACTGTGGGAGGTAGGATGGATGTTCTTGGGTGTTGTTGCGTGCCGGCCGGCCCAGGCAATATGGCAAACAGGTGCTCGCTCCCCAGCGGCCCAGGGACCGGGTGCTCTCAGCGCCCAGCTCATTGAGTGCTGCCCTGTCCGACGTGTTGCGTCGTGTACGGTATGTGTTTGTCGCCGGGGGGCATCCAGGTATCCGTCAGCGGGCGCGGGCAGCGGCGCTGGTCCCGTGTTGGATTGCCTCGGTGTTGTCTTGCCGGTGTTGCAAACTGTCCGGGGGCCGATGTGTGAAGGCCTCCGAGCGCAGCCTCAGCTTGCGGCTGCCGGTCGATGGACCGTCATCGGTGCGGCGGAACACGGAGGGGCCTTGAATGGGTGGCATGGCGGCAATGCCAGGTCCGATCCGGTCCGGTCTTGGGGAAGGGCCCTCGATTCCGAAGGCACGCGGCTGATATGAGATGAGATGAGATGAGCACTGGACAGGCCTTACCACGTCCTCCACCGAACGGGTGCATCCTTAACCCGGGGGAGTGATTCGGTACCGTACCCCGTCCAGGCGGTACTCGGGGCCCTAGCTCACCTGTTGGATCCCCTGTTCCAGCGGCGCCTGTGACCCTCCGCGTGCAGAAGCTGGACCACCCGCTGTACGCGGTGCACTGGGTGTGGGGTGGCAACACCATGGAGAGCAAGCGGCAGTGCATGCGCGACGCGATGAAGTTCCACGACGAGCCGGACTACTACAGCTCGCCCTACCTGCTCACCTTTGACCTGGACCAGCTCGAGGTGGGCAGGCACGCGGACAGCGGCACGGGGGTGGCGGCACGGGGGTGGCGGCACGGGGGTGGCGGGAGGCGCCGGCGGCGCATGTCGTCCGTTCCAGAAGCACCCAGCGTTCCGTCACCACACGGAGAGGGCAGAGGTCCCCGGAAGCCCCCGTGGCAGAGGTCCCCTTGGCAGTTGACACAGCTGCCGGGCAGGAGGGCGTCGCGGAACTATGGGGCGGCCTGCTAACCCTAGGACAGCTACCGAATGTCCCCTGGGGCGCTACCCCTGGGTGTTGGTCCTCTGGGGAGCACTGGGGAGCGGCAGAGCGCCGGGTCGCTCACCAACGCGGAGCAGGCGACGGGCCCACCTGCCCGCTGCCGATGGTGGGAACGCTGTGGTGGGTGCCCCTGCACTGCTTGAGAGGGGCCGCTCTGACGTTGGGACTCGGGTGCTGCCGCGCCACCCGCAGATGCCCCCCGACTTCAACTCCTGGCGGGGGACGGAGGAGATGATCCGCTTCCACGTGGCGGCGGCCAACCATCAACTGCAGCAGGCGTACTTTGCGTTCGCGGCGGCGCTCGTCTCCAACCGCACTTTGGTGATACCCCGGGTGGGTCGGTGGGTGGGTGGGTTGCGGTGGACGGGTGCGGTCTCGAAGGCAGGAGCGGGGTGCGCGGGCGGGCGCCGCCGCGTCAACGGGTTGGATGGAAAGGCCGATCGGAGATGGGATGGTCCGCGGCACTTGGTTGGCTGGATCCGACATGGGACACAGGTATAAGTGCAACATACGGCGAGGCCGACTGACCGGCGGCTTTCTTCCCGATGTGACGTATTCGATTTTTCATAGGCCGCCCGTCGGTCAGTGCACTGACTGGATCTGTCCTGCGCGTGTTGGTCCGTCCATTCGAGGGGTCAGTGGTCTGCAGCCACCAAGGGAGAGGACCCAGCAGACCATCCATCCCGACCGCGGGTACACCCAGGTGCGACGCGCCTGGTGCGCTCACTGCCGAAGGCACCGCTCGCCGGTCGCTTCCCCTGATCCCCTCTGGCGCCCGCCCGCCCGCCCGCGCAGTTCCTGTGCTACTGCTCCAAGAACTGGTACCAGACGCAGCAGTGCCGCATCAACGAGGAGACCGTCACGGTGTTCCCCTTCGTCTGCTCGCTCAGCCAGCTGCTGCGGTCCAAGCGGCTGGCGCAGGGCTTCACGCTGCCCGCCAGCGCCGAGTACTCGGACCACAAGGTCTTCATCCGCGAGTATTCGTTCCTGGAGAACCCCAAGGTGCCCGACCTGATCAAGGTGCGGGCGTGCGGAGCAGCAAAGCACACGCAGAGCAAAGCACACGCAGCACCCGGGGGATCCCGCTGCTGTGGCCTGGGCGACGGGTGCGTTCGTGGTCCACCGTGGCTGGGCGGAACGGATCGCTTCCAGATCCTTATTGCTCCTGCTCCCACAGTTCTCATCTAATTATAATTAAGGATGTTAGAGCGGACCCCTGTATGGGTCATTGATGGGTCATCGGCTCATCTGATAGTCTGGCGGCTGTCAGGTCCCACGGGCACCGTCACCGTCGCCGGCGGCGCCGGCGCGCATCCCTTGCCTCCATCCCTTGTCAACGTGGATTTGGCCCCTTGTCGTCTTCTGCGGAGCTGTGGTGCGGGGATGTCTCGTTGCGTCGTCGGCGTCACCCACTCCAACGCCTCACATGGATTGACGCCTGCACGCCATCCGTCTTAGGCGCTAAGTCCTTCGGTCGTCTACGCGGCGACGGTACGGACACACACGCACACAGGGTTTGGGTTGGGCGGGTTGTCCGCTAAACACACGCACACACAAGCGGCCCTCCCACCGTCCGCAGACTTCTTTCCTGGAGGTGGTCCCCTCAGACCGGCCCCGCGGCCCCGGGCCCGAGCTCCCGCTCGACGAGCTGATCCTGTCGGAGGGCCCCGCCACGCGCGGCTACGGCCGCCGCATCACGGTGGCGGCTCCGCTGTCGGACCGCGAGCTGGCGGCCGTGCTGGGCCGCTACCCCCGGGCCCGCATCGTGCACCTGCCCCGCCCCGCCCGGCTGCTGTCGGGCTTCCGCAGCGCCGACACGGGCACTCAGTTCGACTTGGAGATCCAAAAGGTGGTGGCGCACTGGTGCTGCAGGACGCCCCCCGACATGGAGGTGAGGGGATGTAAGGTCCCGGTGGGACGGCTCGACGTAACTGGAGGTGTTCGGAGGGGGCCACGAAGGCGAAATACGGTAGCTGGGTCCTGGAAGGTAGGTCGGGTGCCTGGCAGAGCGAGGGTGTGCGGGCGTTCGGCTGCTGGCTGTAGGTCCTCGGTCGGTGCTCTTCACGTGAAGCTTCACACATCAGCAACGCGGTCTATCTGTGGCGTCCGCTGGTGACGTTGGGACTGCCCCCTCTCCCCCCCCTGGATTCCTCCTCTCGCCTGCAGTCCATGAACCTGACAGACAAGGTGCAGCTGGTGGCGCTGCCGCCCGACCGCTACCACAACCTGCCCAGGATCCAGGGCTCCTGCTACCTGCACGAGCTGGGGCCCATACAGAGGACTAACGGCGTGATCAAGTGAACACACCTGCCCGGGCCTCGATCAGCTGCTTCCGCAGTTGCCAAACGCCGCTTCAGACTCATGTTTTTTGCATTGTTGATGTCCGTGTTCGGAGTTGTACTAGGAAGCGCTGGAAAGCATCTCCCAGCGCCTAGCCTCTATACAGGACTGCTGTCAGACCCAGCAGCGTCTGGGCGCGGCGCGGAAAGCAGGACATGGTGAAATGGTGATGCGAAGACGCTGACTTGTCAAGAGGAGACGGGACTCAATGCCCCAGGAGCACCTGGCTCCTGTGCAGATTTGGCGGTGCCGTTGGCGCGTGGACGATGACGGGACATGGTGGTCTCGGAGCACACCGGTCTGCGGCACCCCACTCTAAGATTCGGGTGTGCCACATCCACCAAATCACAAGCCGCGCGTAGGGCTGCTGGTATGGCTGAGGAAGGTAAATGCTAGGAGTATTCACCCCTGTGCCATCTGTACGTATCCCGGCAGGCTTGCCGCGGCCCCCGCCCAGTAAAGTACCGTGCCGTACACAAGCACCCGCAGCATATGCGGCTGCTGCATGCTTCTCCGTGCGCAACCGCCCTGCGCTACCGCACGCAAAAGCCAACGTTGGCTCCGAAAAACACAACACATGACAGCTCGTGATCACCCACCCACCCTCCCACGAGGGATCCATGGTGCCCCCCCCCGACACGCTCCTGCTTCGGGGTGCACATGAACTGACACGACATGACCCCTCGACACGACCCCTCGACACGCCCTGCACTCACTGGTCACCTCCCTGAGTCACCAAACAAGCAAACATCCTCCCCTGTCCTTTGTCACCAAACAAATACCGGCGCCGTGCCAAGGGTGTCGCATGCAACACCGCGCAACGGAAGATACAGCTCATTACCCTCCCGCAGCCAGTGGTGTCTTCAATGCGCATCATGTTTGTTGGGCCAGTGACCCGTACAGTTCGTTGACACATACAGCGGCGTCATTCTGTGGGGTTAAGGTGCTGTCGGGCACTAGGGGCTGTGGCCCTCCCTATCCCGCGGCGACATCCCCGTCGCGCACAGGTGCCCCAGCCACGCCGCCATGTGCCTCAGCAGCCGCTGCTCCCGGCCCCGGCCACCCTCCGCCATCTCATCCAGCAGCGCCTGCACCGCGGCGCTGCGGCGCAGCGCCTCCAACAACACCGCCCGGCCCGTGGGTCGCTTCGGCAATGCAGCCGCCGATGAGCTGGCAACCGCCACCTCCGCGTCCGCGGCCCCAGCACCCTCTTGAGCGCCGCCCGCGTCGTCGCCACCGCCAAGCCCCGCCGCCGCCGCCGCCAATTGGGCGCCGTCCTCGGCACCAACGGCCGGCGCCCCTGCCTCTACAGCTGCTCTTACCTCTGCCGCTGTCGCTGCCGCCGCTGCTGCCGCTGCCGCCGTCGCGGGCCACGCGAGTCCCACGCTACCCTCCAGGTCCTCCATCCGCTCCAGCGCGCTGTCGCTCCGAAACACCACAGAGCCGTACTTCATCTCCTCGGGCCCCGCCACCGCCGGGCTGTTGGCCAACAGCCCGTCAGCCGCCGCAACACCGACCAGACCGCCGCACATGCTCACCTCCCGTCCGGCTGCAGCTGCTGCAGCCCCGGCCGCCCCCTCGCCGCCGCCGCCGCCGCCGGCGCTGACATCCCGAGGCGACCCCGCGGCGGAGCCGTCCGCCCGTCCGCGGCTGCGCGGCGCCTCCGACAGCTCCCTCTCTAGCGCGTGCGCGTCATCCCAGAAGGACGCCTCGCGGGTCCCCCCTACTCCCCCGCTCAGGCTGCTGAGGCCCTCCAGCCGCTCCTCAGCAAGCAGGTTGCAACACAGCCCCAGCGCCGACGCGCGGACCTCCTCATGGGCCTCCGCCTCCGAGACCTCGGCGACGGCCGGGACGCCCGCCGCCGCCGCGGCACCGCCGCCAGCCCCTCCCCCGCCGGCGCCATCGCCAGCCGCCCCGGCGTTGCCCGCGGGCGGCTGCGGTGCCCTCCGGGCGCTGCGGTGGGGCAGCAGACCGCCCGGCGGACCGGCGCCGTTGGCTCCCCCGCGGCCGCCGTTGAGCAGCATCTCCTCGCTGGAGGGCGCCGGCAGCGTCAGCAGCCCCACCAGACATGCCGCTAAGCCCCCGGCGGCGCCGTCGTCCTTATTGTCGGCGGCTGCGGCGCCGCCAGCCGCCTCACGCTTCGGACTGTCGGCTTCGGCCGACGCGGCGTCCTCTGCAGCAGCCGCGGGCGCGTCGCGGCGACGCGGGCTGCCGTCGCCCGCAGGAGGCGGCGCCGCCGCCGCTGTGTCCGCCTCGGCCGCCAGCAGCCTCAGCAGCTCCTCGCGGCCCTCGGGGAGGGTCGACAGGTTGGCGAGCGTGCCCAGCAGCAACACGGCGAGCCGCAGGAGCAGCAGCAGCGGCGTGGCGCTGCCGCTGCGGCTCTGCGGCCGCGCGGCACCGCCACCGCCGCCGCCGCCGCCGCCGTCAGCGCCCGCCTCGCAGCTGTCGGCGTCCGGCAACGAGTCCGGCAGCTCCATGCGGCTCGACCCGTCCAGCAGCTGGTAGCACCGCCACAGCAGGTGCAGCGCGGTCGGCAGAAAGGTCCGCTGCAAATCCATGGTGGAGGAAAGAGAACCGTCGCCGCCGCCGCCGCCGCCGCCGGCGGCGGCACCCTCCCTGCCGGGCCCGGAGATGCCCTCGGGCCCGGGGCCCGAGGGCGCCAACGAGTACGCGGCCGACTCGCTGGGGTCGGCCGTGTTGATCCCGAGCCACTCACCGAAGCTCTGGATCACGACCCCGTCGGTGACGTCGCGCTGGCTGCGGCCGCTGGACACCCCCGCCGCCATCGCGCCCGGCAGCGGCGCCGCCGCCTGCAGCAGCGCCGTGCAAGCGGCGACGTGACCCGCACTCAGGTTCTGGATCGCACCGGCGCCGGCGGCCGCCGCCGACAGCGACGGCGCCAGCGCCGCCCAGCTGTCGCGTCGCGCCGCCGCCGCGGCCTCCGCGGCCGCGTTTCCCCGCCCGGCGGCGCCGCCACCGTCGGTCCGGTTGGGCTCGCCCGTGGCGGTCTTGCCGGCCGCCTCGGCGGCGAAGCGTGACGCGCCCCGCCCCTGTCCGGCAGCCGCCGCACCATGCTCCCCCACCAACCCCTGCTGCTGCCCCTGCTGCCCCTGATGTTGTTGTTGTTGTTGTTGTTGCAAGAGCTGGTGCCTAGAGGTGCTCTGCCGCAACGTCGGGCTGGCCGTCAATGAGCCGCCACACAGCGGCGCCACCTGCGGTGTCGCCAGCGGCACCACCAGGCTGCTGATCAACGAAGGGATCGGCGGCGCGCCGCCAGCGGCCGCCGCCGCCGCGGCGGCCGCCGCCAGGGCGGGGCCCAGCGTGCCCGGCGCCGCCAGGGAGCCCGTGTTTGCAGCAACCGCGCGGGGGCTATCCGTAGCGGAGATCAGTCCAGGGGAGCCGTCCCTCCCGGGATGCAGCCGGGCGGGTGAGGCAGCGGGGTCCTGCTGGAAAGCCGGCGTGTGCGGCGAAGCTGGCGGCGGCGGCGGCGGCGGCGGGTGTCTCAGGCGGCGCTGCTGCAGGGCCAGGAGGCGGCCGCACTCGTCCAGCATGGCGGTGAGGCAGTCCAGCGTGCCCGCCGACAGCATGCGGTCGACGGCGGCGGCGGCGGTGGCGGCGCCGGCGGTGTCGGGCGGCAGGTCCGGGGAGGGCGGCGGCGGGGGCCCGTTGGCGATGTTGCCCAGGGCCACAGCGCAGTAGGCCCGCACCTGGGCATGGCGCAGCGGAGGGTGCAGCGCAGGGTGCAGCGCAGGGTGCAGCGCAGGGCGCAGCGGAGGGTGCAGCGGAGGGTGCAGCGGAGGGTGCAGCGCAGGGTGCCGAGCAAGCATGTGACAAAGATGGAGAGCTAAGCAAGGCTGGAGCTGGGGGCCGCGGCCTGGCCGTCGCGGGCGACTGTACAGGGGCGGCTAGCAGCGGGCGGCTCGGGGCGACGGCCGCACGATACAGCGCGCCTGATGACGACTGCGCAGTCGAGAGGGGGGACCATTGGGCCCAACGGGAGCTGGAGGCCGAGCACGCACGTTGCCCCTCGGGGTCCTGGACCCTGGAGCCCACTGTGGCGCTCAACCAAGCCCCGCCGCACAACCATGTTGTTCCCAAGACAAACAGGATTTAACACGCCCCGGGAGTCGACGCCTGTGGCGTCACCACGGGGATCGTGAGCGGGGGCCCGTGCCCACCTGCATCTCGCGCGACCGCAGCGCCGCCACCAGCGCCTCCACCAGCCCCGAGCTCCGCGTCATGGCGGCGCAGGCCTGCCAGCCACCGAAGGAGCTGAGGGTGCTCAGCAGCATGGCCGCCACACCGCACACGTCGCCCTGGGAGCTGGACAGCAGCCGGGCCTGCGGGCGAACCACCAAGGGAGGGGGAGACACAGCGGCCAGCAGGCACCTGAGACGTGGGTACCGCAACGGACAGCATCAACCGTAACCAACTGCATCAACTGGCCCGACAGCAAAGCACATTACACCACAAACGGCCTGCTGTTGGACGATGCGCGGGGAAACAGCGCCTCGGGAAAAAGCCTAGGTCGTGGCTCCCAGCTGGGTCCCCACCCGTGGCGATGGGACAGCGGATCGGCGCCGAATGCAAACCCTCCCCCTCCCTTGTTGCTCTGGCAGCCGCGCAGCTTCAAAACGTTCACCAATTTCCTGTTCCCCCGCACAGAAGAACAAGGCACCAGTGCCGGACCAAGGCTCAACATCGAATGCTTGACCCCGGACCTTTGGGCTTCCTTACCGCGGTGTCAATGAGGCCGTGAAGCTCCAGCAACGCTTGCGTCCCCTCGAGCTCCCCCGCCAGATGCGCCAGGGCGCCCACCGCCTGGGGAGGAGGAGGGGGGGTTGTGGACGCGCGAGTGACGAGAGGTCAAGACCTCAGGGACGGCCACGCCAGGCGAAATCCTGGGGGACACGGTGCTTCGTCTTGCGGACGCGGACACACCGAGCCCCGCTGTGGAAAACGCACCGTGCTGAACTGCTGCTGCTGTGGTCAATGACATGGCATGGCATGGCATGGCATGGCATGGCATGTCAGATGGGGCCAGGCATTGTGGGGTCAGGCCAGGTCAGGTCTCGGAGGCGGCTCAACCGTATATGCGGGGCGCACCTCGCCGCACAGACGCGTGCCCGGCCACCGGTCTGATTCGCGTACTCACGACCGTTTAAAGAGGTCTCAGACTCTCCGTGCAGGGCAGGGCGCAAACGAACAAACGGGCAGCACAGCGAACCGCACCTGCAGCCCGAGCGTGAGCCGCAAGTCCCCCCCGGCGCCAACCATGGCCAGCGTTGCGGCGCGGGCCTGCGGAGCGGAACAGACGCGGGGCGGGGGTCGCTCTTGTTTCTGCGGTGTCGCTGTCTTTATCAAGACAGCAAAGCGCACAGCCGCGCTTCCCCTCAACCGGGAGTGAAGAGGACTCGAAGGCTGGGTGTACAGGAGGAGGCTGGGGGAGTCCCTTCGACACCGACATTCATGCGGAGCACCAAGTCCGTCCCTGGACGATCCCCTTCCCCTCCATCCTCGCGGGGCCTCATCGACCGCAAACCCCCTGTCTCCTAGCTATCGGACAAGGCCCCACACTTCATGCATGCAAACACCACATACCTGCTCCTGCGGATCCACGTCCTTGGTCCGCTGCCGCCCCATCATGCCGACGCCGCCACCCCCACCCCCACCGCCTCCGGCCCATCCTCCTCCGCCGATGCCGCCCGCCTGCGCCGCTGGCCCTGTACCCGGATGCCGCTCCATGCCGCCACCCGGGCCCGCCAGGCCGGGCCCACCACGACCGCGTGCCCCTGGAGCCAGGGCCGCGACGCCCTGCCCGGGTCCCTGCCCCTGGTGCGACGTCCCCGCGCCCGCTGGGCTGGCGCCGCTGGTGGGCAGGGCCAGAGAGGCCAGGTCCAGCAGGGCGGCGGGTAGGCCGTTGTCGGCGGACAGCAGCTCCTGCATCTGGGCGGCGGGGATGCCGCCCTGAGGGGTTGCGGGGAGCGCGGCAGGGGTCGACGGCAGGACTACCGGCTACCGCGCTGAGGGACAGGCCTTGACAAGACAAGGTGGGAAGGTACGCGATGGGAAGGTGAAGCTTGACCCGGTGATTACACAAAAGACAAAACGGACGCCTTACCAAGCCGTTGACATGTACGATGACATGAAGGGGACTGTGCAAAGTCCGCACCTGACCTCTACGCAACAGCGCTGTTCCCCGCATGCGCACTTGCCAAGGCAGGGCGCCGAAGGGCAGCGCGCGTCCCTCCCCAGTCCCCACTCACCTGCACCGCCAGCTGGCCCAGAGTCGCGGCCGCGAACACGCGCGCGGGCGCGTAGCGGGCCCGTGTGCCGCCCCGGGTGCCCCGCCGCACCAGCAGCAGTAGAACGCGGTGGGCGGCGGTGTCGGCCCGGATCTGGATGGGCCGGGGGGTGCGAAGCCCCACCGTGGGGGAAGGAAAGGAGCGGGAAGGGTGAAGGGGCTCGGGCGCGTTACACAGCTAGCGCGGCAAAGACAAGGCGCATCTCAGCGAGTAGACCGCGTCAAGACTCGAGAGGCCGGACTCGGTCCAATAGTAATGGCTCCGGGTGCAATCCAGGGAAGGCCACGCATTGAGGGCGCAGTGTTCAGGAGTAGCGGTAGATCCGTTCACGACCCGCGCACCGCATCATACGGCACTGTGACGATAGCGGCACGCGCGCCGACCTGTGAAGCGTTCTGACACAGCGTTGCTTGCACGCATGGCCCTGTCAAGGATGGCCCGAAGCCTCCAGACGCGCCTGGAGCCCGCCACCCGGCTATCAGCGCCCGGCGGGAGGTTCCCCAGATCCCTACACATCCTACGCACGAGGCTTGCGGGTACAGTATCCGGCCCCCGACGCACCCATGAAAACAACACATGTAAACATCCGTTTTTCAGCAAAGCGGCAATTAGGTTTGTCGCTTTGTCCTGTTTCGTGGCCTCGGTCAGCCCCGCAGTGCCCCCCGTCGCGCCCACTGTCACCTGCTGCGCCCACGCCCTACACAGCGGGTTGGATACCAGCGCCCACACAGTGGCCGCCGCGTGGCCCGCGGACACGTCCAGCACTCCTGGGGGGGTCCCCGCACCGGGAACCGACCCGCCGCCCTGTCCGTACGGCAGCGGCTGCAGCGTGGGCAGCACCAGCAGCTTGATCAGGCTCTTGCAACTGCTGGCGGCGTACTCGGGAAAGCGGCCTGCAATGCGCAGTAGGAGAGTTGGGGTACGTGCAAGGGAAGGTTAGGGCACGTCCACTCGAATAGGTAGGGGGCGGGCGGCAACACCGGGTGGCTGAACGATGGATGCCTCGGGACTCAGACGCCCTATTCGTCATCTGCTCCAGGGTGAAAAACAGGGCAGCGCAGAGCGCCCCGCCAGTACCTGGCGACGCGGCCGTTGAAACCGGGTGCCGCGGGGATGTTTGTCATCCAAGCCACCAGGAGCGTTGCGCGCAGGCAGTTCATGGCATGGCCGCTTTGCTGTGGGACGCAGGTACTCCCGCGGCGACTTCCCTTGACCTCCCCACTGGGGGCCCCCCCGCACTCACCCACGACGCCCAGCACCGCCAGCTGGCCCACCACACCCGCCGCAGCCCCCGCCACGTCGGCGCCCATGCCCGCGTTGCCCGGGTCCCCTGGGAGCAGTGCCGAGGTACCGGTAGGGCAGCGGTAGGGCAGGGAGGCGCGACCTGAGATGACCCGGACCGCGTCAGGGCTGGTGACCTGCAGTGGACCTCGCGGGTGACCTCACAGCGATGTGCCGCCCCACAGACCTGTGCCGGGCACGTGTGCCTGGTGCGTCGAGAGCCTCTAGATAAGAGATCCTGGTGCCTGGTGTGTATGGCGGCTCGCCCGGCACCTCAGCGGCCTGGGGACTACAGCCCGCCCGCGCCGCATCCATGCGGGACGACGCAAGGTACCGTAACCCCCAACGACCCCCGTCCGCCAAATCCGAGTCATCTACGTCACCTGCGACCTCCTCCGCGCTGGTGAAGTCCCCCCAGGCCAGCAGGTCCATCACGTGGTCCACCAGACGCGCCAGGCGGGCAGGGGATCCGGGGGCGCCGGGGGCCGGCGCGGGCGGCGCCAGAGGGCTGAAGGGCCCGCCGCCGGACGCCGCGGCCACGGCGGCCGACGTCTTGGCCGGGCGGCCCTGCACCGAAGTGATGCGCCCAAGCGGGCAAGGTGTGTTGACAGGCACATGTATGATGATGTATCAGTCAACGCGCCTAGGCAGACGGTACAGTATACGGCCTGCACGGAGGACCAGTGCGTGACTCAGGGACGGGGAGTACGGTGGCTCTTGACATGACAGGGAGTACCATAAGGCACCCACACACGCGCTTTGTGGGGCTGCTCCTGATCCCCGAACGTGTGCCCCGCGGGCCACTCCTGGGCTGGCCAGGACAGGCCGCCCGCAACCCATGGGGATGTGGGCCGCTGTGGAGAGGCGGAGGCGACGGCTTGCGGCCGCGAGGGCCTGCTCACCTGCAAGCTGTGCAGGGCGCGCGGCCCCACCGACACTAGCAGCTGCTTGAGCGCCTCCAGGACCGCCACCGCGGCCATGCGCTGGCGCCGCGGCCGCAGGGGTGCCAGCGGGTCCTGCTGCGCGGCGTGGCGGCTGGGGCCGGGGAGGGCCAGCACCAGCGCCACCAGCGTGGCCATGGCGTCGTGGAGCGTGAGGCTGGTCTGCGGGGCCAGCACCGGCACCAACACGGGCACCGGGAATGAACACGGGGAGGAGTGGTAAAGAATCGCACGTGTGAGCAGGTGGCCACGGAACGAAGTGCGGAAACGAAATCGCGGTATGAAAGGAACAGCGACACGAGCAGGGCGCGCGGTAAAGGGAAGCGGACGACGGATGTGAGCACAGCATGCGGATCCACCACCGGCAGGGCCCCGACAGCACCCGGGTGCGCCCGCAGCGGTCCTTTCCTACCCTGGTTGCGCAAGCCCAGCCCCGCGGCCTCGTTACACAGCCAGCGCTTAATCGCCCACACCGACCCTCCTCAAGACCATCATCTTGACTCGAGCAGCAAGAGTGCATCAGTCAGTGCGTGTTTTACAGGAAAAACAACATTGGCGCGGTGTTTGAGCAGTTTGGGTGTTGACTTGATGTACGTCAATGTTCTCCTCTTCCTCATCGCTCCTCACCTTACCATCCAAACCCTCTGGTTCCCCTATCCAGCTCCTCCCCACCTCCCCACCTCCCCACCTCCCCACCTTGGCCAGCACTGGGTGACTCATCGCGTTGGCCAGCAGCACGCACACGAACAGCCGCATCCTGCTGTTGACCCGCCGGCTGAGCAGCCAGTCGCCGCCGCCCGGCCCTGGGCCCCCCGCGCCCGACTGCACCACCATGCTGCGCGCCAGCGCCCATAGCGGCTGCAGCAGCAGCTCCTGGTCCGCCACCATGGCCTCAAGGCCGCACCGGTCGCCCGACAGATTGGCCAGCGCCGCGGCCGCGGCCAGCTGCGGAGCACGGCGCATCACGTCACCTCAGGTCACGTCACGTGCGAGGTGCCAGGAGATTTTCGGCGGGTGCACGCACACGGGTGGACGTGGTCATGGCACCAGGGGCAGGGCAGGGCAGAGACGCGACGCCCGGTGCGGCGCGTGCGCAGGGATCGGCAGGTGGCGTGCAGGGCCGCTAGGAGCACAACGCCGAGCCGCGACTTCGTTTCTGTGGACGTCGCTTTTCACAGTCCTCCCGGAAGGAGGCCCCAGCGGCACAGCTGGGCACCTCCCAGTGAGGCCGGCCTGAAGCGAGCCCGCGGGATGCAAGCCCCCGGGGTAGATCCCGGTGGCCGCCAAGAGAGCGGGGGGTGCAGGGAGGGTGCAGGCGCGCCGGGTATGAAGACCCTGCGGGCAGCAGTCACGCTCACCTGTACAACCTGCAGCCGTGAAGGGGCGTCCGGACTGGGGGACACATGCCCGCCGGCCTCTGGGGCTGCACCCGCTCCTCCTCCTCCTCCGCCGCCTCCTCCTCCCGCCGTCAGCGCCCTCACCAGACTGGGCACTGTGGCGGGGTCGGAGGCCAGCTCCTGGCGGCCGCGCTCGCTGCCGGCGAGGTTGCGGACAGCAGCTGTCGGCCCCGATCCGCGGGAGAAGGCGGCAAGGAAGGACGCAGAGGGGCGCCCAGCGGGCCGGTCGGCACAGCGCGCGCACTGGAGAGACCCGTCCCGCACTGCAGGTTTGCTATGACAGTCTACCGGTACATAGAGCACAAACTGCCAGGCGCCGCCAGCAAGGCAGAGTCGGTGCCTGCCCAGGCAGGCAGCGGGTGAGACCCCGACCCCCCGGGTGCAACCTCACCGTTGGAAACGGCCCAGGGCCTCATCGTCCGTGTCCCACCGTGCGGAAGGTGAACCGTCACAGGGACACGCGGCGGCCAACAGACACCGCATCTCCGCTCACCGGTACTCCGATACTGATCCAGGGTACCCAGCGGCCACCGTGGCCGCTGGCCTGCCTCAGGGGCCCCGACAGCCGCCCCTCGGACCCCTGACCCGACAGTGCGGTCAGCCCTGGATGGAAGGACCGACCTAGTCCGTGACCTGTCGGCCTCCACCCCTCGGCCTCCATTCCCGCAATCCGTCTCCTGACCTCGTCTCCCGCGACCAGGCCGTATATGCGCCAACGAGCCAACATGCGCCGCCGCTACCCCGCCCTGCCCTGCCGCGCCCGCCCCTGCCCTGCAGGAGGTGTCAGGTGTGCCCCGCAGCCCCAGCAACCGCGCGGCGCCCATCATTCCGGTCGCCGGCTCACCCAGCAGCGGTTCCGTGTACGGCCCGTCGGGGTCCAGGCGGCTCTCCCGCATCTGCCGCACCAGCTCCTTGCCCACACCTCGCATCCCCGAGATGACGGCCGCAGTGGCGTTGTGCCCCGCCAGGTTGCCCACCAGCCCCGCGGCATACCACTGGATGTCCAGCGGCCGCATCTGGATGGGCCGTACAAAGGAAAATACGGCACCAGCGACCCGACCCGAGCCAGGGTAGGTGAGGAGGAGCTGGATCGTACGGCGCACTCGGGTCGCAGGCTCGCGAGGAAACACAGGAGCGCGATGCAGATGCAGACTGTCATGCTTCATGCGGGAGGGAGTGCAAGGCATCGCGGCGTGGAAGAAAGGAAATGTGTTATCAAGGATGTGGCAGCGAGAATGTACGACCTGTATGACCTGTACGCACCGCCATTTCCAACCTTCTGGGCACCCATCACGAACCCCACCTTCAGTGCCGCCAGCAACGCAGGCTGCAGCGCCTTGAGGCTGGCGAAGCGCGCCGCCACCGCAGCACTGCGGGACAGCACCGCCACCGCCGCCACGCTCCACAGCAGCTGATGCGCCGTCTGCTCCAGCAACGCCACATCGGGCAGGTCGCCGCTGCTGCTCTGCAGGAACGACGACGCGGCGGCGGCGCCGCCGCCGCCACCAAACATGCTGGCGCCGCCGGCTCCGGCCTTGGGGGAGGAGCTCTGGCCGGAGGGCACGACAGCGCCGGAGCTGCCGTTGCTCTGTCGCACGCACCGCGCCAGCAAGTCCGCCGCCGCCGCCATGACGTCAAGCAGCGCCGCCGCCAGGCCCTCCACCGCCGCCAGGGTAGACGCGGCGCCGGAGTCCAGGCGCTGGATGAGCGCCGCCAGCACGCCCACCGCCTGCGTCGCACGCAGCACATGGAGCCGGACAGGCGGCGCAGGCTGCTAGGTTGAGTGGCGGGGTGCGGAATTGAAGCCAAATCGACGCCCTAGCCAGGATATATGGTACCGGCCACTCATTACATTAAGAAATGAATGTGCGCACACACATGCGTACGTATGGGGCGGCGCCCCCACGTGCAGTCCTGTCGAGAGTGATTCGGACACAGGGAGGTGTCTCGCCGCCATTGTCGGTGGGGCCTGCTGGGGCCTGCCCAGGTATACATCGTTGACCCCGTTTCGGGGTCCGCTGTAACGTTCATTCACACAGGGATGCTACCGTGCCTACATGTCCCCGGCCGAAGCATAAACTTACACATACACTTGGCGGTTTCCTTACTGTCTCACCTGGGCCCGGGTGGCCGGATCAAGCGGTGCCTGCCCCACCGGCGACTGCGGCGACGTGCCCTGCCGCAGCACCGCCACCAGGCTGCGGGGCACCGAGGAGGCCGCCACCGCCGCCGCACCACCCGGGGAGGCCACCAGCGCCCACAGCGCCGCCAGGGCCAGGCTGAGTCCCTGGGGTCCCCGACCGCCCTCACGGAGCAGCGCATCCAGCGCGCTGCAGTCGGGATACCGAGATACCGGCAGTGTGGGCAGAATGAATGGAGTTCATGGGGCAGGCGGGCGGGCGCGGATGGCGCACGGAGCGCGCACCCAGCAGTTGAGCGGCCGGGTGGGTTGCGAGGGTGCTGCAAAGTCAAATTAGGTAAGATCGCAACAGCATTACGGCTGCCCAAACGGTAAAGCAAGCTCGGAGACCTTGGTATGGCATGAACCAGGACAACACCGCGGGCCACTCTGGCGGCCGGCCGCCACTCGGCACGCATCGGCATCCCCATTGTCGCTGTGGCAAACGGACTGCCCTGGAGCTGCAGCTCGTCTGCAGCTCACGTGCCCAGCATCACAGTGCCCAGCCTGACTCGCCGCACGTGGCGACAAACCGCGGATGAGCCCTTCCACGCTGCAGCTGTCACCCGGACAGCAGCAGCGTCCACCGCCCCTCAGCTCGCGCCCACCTGAGGAGGCCGCCCCGTTCCGAGACCGGCCCCGGCGGCAGCAGCGGGCGGCTGATGTTTGGCGCCAGCGCCACCACCAGCTGGGCCGCCAGCACGCGGACGTCCCCCGAGCTACCGGTCATGAGGGAGCCGCTGCTGGCCAGAGACAGCGACAACATCGAGGCGCCTGCGGGCGGGATTGCGGGGCCGGTCGTGTCGGTGCTGACGCCGGAACAGAGGAGGGCCGACGGCCGACGAGGAGACGCGGAAGGACGCGGCCGGTTGTGGGCTCCATTCAGGGCCGACTCCATTTACCGCCGCACTGTGTACTTTGGACTCGCTGTGGCGCTGCAGCGGGCCCCATACGAAGACTACGTGGAGATGCGACTGTAGGTGTGGAGAGAGCGAACACCCCGCGGCAATTGCGGAGGGAAAACCACGCCCACGACGTCACGCAGCGTTCTCTTTCCTTTCCTCCTATTGGTCATCCCATCAAGCTGTCTCACAAGGCCCCCGCCGCGCAGCACCGCACCGCACCTGGAGCCACCTGGCCGCCGGCACCTCCGGCCCCGGGGCCGCCCTCTCCCGACCCCCGGGTCACCTCGGCAGCCCGCCGCGCATCCCCGGGGCTTCCATGCGGGGCCGGTCGGCCGCCGCTCTGCTGCGGAGGCAGCGGACCCTGACCCCCGGCGTTAGCGGCCCCCGGCTGCGCGTGGGATCCCCTGTGCTGCTGCCCCGGCTGCTGTGTAGGGTGCGGCCCGCCCGGCTGCTGCGTCCCCGGCGGGACGCCGTGTGGCTGCCCCGGCTGCGGCTGCGGCTGCTGCTGCGCCGCCTCTATGAGCGCTCGCAGCGTAACCACCGCGTCCTCCTCCAGCAGCGCGTGCAGGGCCTCGGCCAGCCGGGGGTGGTTCGCCAGGCGGGCCTGGGGCCCGAAACCCGGCAGCGACCGAAACAGGGGGCCAGGTTTGAGCGGGGGAGCAGCGGAGCTAGTCGGCGCGGTGACCCCGTGCGGAAGTGCGATCAAGGGGCGGAGGTCACTAGCGGGTCGCTGCCAAGTCAAGTCACAGGGGAAAGGAAGCTCGTGGTCATATGAGGGTGCAGCGCTTCTCGCTATCCCGAAGTTTAGCTTAAACGGGCAGCCGTCGAGCTGCTGCCGAACCCAAAAGCTGTGGTATGGCCCTCTCCTGAGGCCGAAACCGCCTACCCGCGCCCAGCTGTTGTTCGCCAGCTGCAGCAGCACATCCAGAGCCGTCAAGCTCGCCTCCGCGTCAAGCTGGAGTCGATCCTGCAGCTCGGCGACCATGCCGTCCGCGCCGCCGCCGTCGGCGCTGGCGCTGCCAACACCGGGCGCGCCGGCCCTGCCGTTGCCGACGGCGCCTGCCGCTCCCCCCGCCGACGGCTTGTCCAGCCGCATCACAACACTGGCCGCTGCGGCGGCAGCGGCCGAGACGGCGCCGCCCACGGCGACGGCGCCGCCGCCGCTGACGGCGCCAGCGATCGTACCGTTTGCGGCAGCGGTGCCGCCGCCGGCCATCAGCCCGACAGTGTCCATCAACCTGGGGTCAGCCATCAAGGTACGGTACGTGCGGTAGGGTACATGCGGACGGCGGATTAGTGGGCCACATTTAGGTGGCGGTTTGGTGGGCCTTAGTCAGGGTGAGATAATCGGTTCCGAAGCAGTCTCCCGGGTGAGGGCAGGCCTGTCTCTCAACCTTCAACCAATCGGAATGCTCGACCCTGATCTCCTGCTTCTACACACAACACCAGTAGATGGATAGAGAGATGTGTCCGTGTCCAGAGGCACCCGACAGCCAGCACACAGTCAGTGAGATCATCTGTCCATGGCCTGATCGGCGACCCGGGAGCCCCGGGGCCCGCACTCACCTGTCCAGCAGCTGCGGCAGCGTCAGCGCCAGCACCGCCGCCAGCTCCTCCGATAGCGCCAGGATGGAGCCCACCACGGCGGTGGCGCAGGTGCGGAGCGCGGGGGGCTCGGAGGGGACCATCAGCTTGCAGCACACCTGGCAGGAGCCCACCACCACCACCACCACCACCACCAGCACCACCGCCGTGTTTGTCAGCTTGTCAGCTTGTCAGGGGGACGGAGGGCCCGGGCAGGCCAACTACGACCACAGGCATTCAGAGCTGCACGGATGGCGGTGAGGCTGTTGGGGAGTCCACTTCCAGGTGTCACGCGCAAACCCCACGTCAACGAGCGCACTTCGCTGCATCTGGACGTGCAGCTGGACAGAGGGCACCCAGCAGGGCAGGCGAGGAGGCGCCGCCGGCTGTCGCCAATGGGCCCCACCGACTGACGTATCAGGGCTACGGTGTAAACGTAGAACGCGCATTCGAACCCCCGACGGCACCGCCACCTCTTCACCTGCACAACGCGACGAAGCACCGCGATGTGCAGCTGGCCACCTCCGCCCGTGCCGCCCGGCGCTGCGCCCGCGCCCTCGCCCCTCTCGCCGCCCGCGCCGGCCGCCTTGCCGCCAGCGTACGACACCATGACCACGTCTCCCAGCGGCGGCGGCAGCGGCGGCGGCAGCGGCGGCAGCGTGCCGGCCGGCCTGTTGGCGCGGCCGCTACGGCACGACAGCTGTATCTGATGCGGGTCCGGACGCATACCCGCTGCTGCAGGGGGCAGCCCATCACCAAACAGAACAAGACAAGCGTGAGGTCGAGGTCAGCACCTACCGCACCAACGCCCTGTGCCGCTTTCAACCGGCAAAAGTCCTCTAGGGTCTAGGCAAATAGCCCATCTAGCAGCTAGCAGCACATGTCCTCCAAAATGCCCACCCGCGGTACCGCACCTCGAGGGCCCGTACCTGTCGAGGTGGCCGTCACCGCCGTGCCCAACTCCGCCTCCAGCTCCCCCAGCAGCCCGGGCACCGCATCCGCCAGCTCCACGTCGCTGCGGGGCCCTGCCGACCAGAACGCCAGCAGGCGCTGCAGGGCGCGCAGCGCGTTGCGGCGGATGTCCGCCACCTGCTCCCCACCGGCGCGCTCCACCGCCGCGGAGCTGCCGCCGCCCGGGCCCCATGCGAGGGCTGCGGCGCCGTCTGAATGCGCCGGACGGATCCGGGTTTGCGGGAAGGGGCGAGGGAGCGTAGGCATGGCGGGGAGCCGCGGTGAGGCGGCCCTCGGCAGAGGGGTACCGTACAGGAAGTTGGTACACATTTACTAACAGCGCTGCTGCCAGAGAGGGGGCGGCACAGCTGTTTCACCTACTTGGCGTTTTAAAGCTCGAAGGGCTGTTGTGGGCTCGCGCAGTGTGGGCGTATGAATGCTGCGGCCCCGCCCCAACTTCACGCGCCCTCAGAATGTCCTAGGGCCGTGCTCGGAGGTCCGGGCGGAAATCCCCGTCTGCCACCCAACGACGACCCGGCAGCCATCCAACATTAGGTGCCTTCCTTGAAAAGATGCTGCAGGTACTAAACCCAGTCCTTTAATGTAAAGGCACACCATCTTACGCCGCCGCCTGGTGTCAGCAACTAACATCCTGCTCACCAACCAAACCTGGCCTCCGCCATGGCATGACACAGCCGTCTTCCGTGCCCCCGCGGCCACACCGTAACTGCGCCGGACCGCTCACCCGCTACGCCCGTCATGGCGCCGTAGGACGCCCGCCGCTTCCTGCTGGGGCTGCGGGGCGTGTCTGAGAAGGCGGCGGAGCTCTCACGGAGCTGTTGACGGCCGCTCCAGGGGCTGCCGCCACTGGCGGCCCCTCGGCTTGCGACTGACGCCGCGGAGGACAGGCCCCCGGCGCCCCCGCCCCCGCCGCCGCCGGGCCCCGTCCCGGCCCCGCCCGCGCCCCAGCCGTCCTGTGGAGCGGCCTCCACTGCCAGCTTGAAGAGCGGCAGCGAAGGCTGCGGGGCCGACAGGCAAAGAAATTGGCAAAGCAGACCATTGGCACTCAGAGACGTGAGGCGAACTCGTGCAACAGTATGGCATAAGCGCGGGACTTGTGCGGGCCTCTCCGGGGGCTCGGCCCTTTCCAGGCCTACACACAACACCGTGCCAGATACGAGGATTGCATAGCACAGCGCGAATTGGGGAATCACGTGTTCACAGCCGGGGCCAACACGGCGGCAGAAGTGAACGAAAGGGACCCGCAGCGGCGACGGCTCCTTACCCACTGCGCGCTGTTCGCCGCGGGTGAGTTGGGCGACGTCCGCCCAGCCGCCAGCATTGCCACGGAGACGCGCGACGGGCTCACGCCCAGGCCCGTGTCAACCGCGGCCGGGCTGAGCCCGCCACCGCCGTACGGTGACACCGCCCTGCTCGTTGCCGCCGCGGAGGGCCTGTCAACCAGGCCGCCGGCGCCGCCGACGCTGCGGCCATGCGTCGCGCGCTCCTCCGCTTCCAGTACGGCATGCGTGACGTCGATCGCCTCGCACAACACGTCCATGCAGTACGGCGTGTCCAGCATCTGACGCAGGGCGTCCGCGGCGCCGTTGGCGGCGGCGCCGCCGCCGCCAGCGCCGGTCGGGCCGGCGTCAGCGTCGTGGCGGGACGCGCCGCCGGAGCTCAGGGCGGCGGCGCCGACGCCGCCGATGGCGCCAAACGTCGCGTCGCTTGCGGTGCTGGAGAAGCGCTTCAGGAGGCGGCGGCCGTTGTAGCTGCTCACCGTGCTGAGCTTGCGCTGCAGCAGCATGGGGAAGGTGTCCAGCCCGGAGGGGTCGCCCGAGTCCGCCAGGACGCACAGCACGGCGAGGAGCGCAGACAGGCGCGTGGCGGTCACTGCCGGCAGGACGTAGCTGCGGGAGGGCGGGTAGGGCCACACGTGGGGCAACGGGATTGAGGCAGGGGTCGCTCTGCTCACCAGAGTTACGGCGGGGTACTGCAGCAGCAGGCGAGCACGAATGCGGAGGCGCTTCGGCGATCTCCTCGTGTGGATGGGCCGCTGGGTCGGCCAGCGGCCCAGGCCTGAGGAGCTATGTATCGACTACACACACGCACGGTGCAGGTGTTGCCAAGCGTCTCAAGACCCCGGCTTCAACTGAAAAATGTGCCGGGGCCAAAGAAAATTGAGTCATAGACGCGCAGCCGAGGACGCGGTCATCCGCGACCCAGGACAGCCCCAGGGGCGGATGACACACGAGACACAAACATGCACGGAACGCCTTGGACCCGGCGCCGACGCGACCCGCCCCCCCTCATGCAGCCACGCACCCGTCCACAGCCAGCTGGTCCAGCAGCCGGTGCACCTGCCGCAGCAGCGCGGGAACCAGCCCCGGAACCGCACACAGCTGGCTTCGGAGCGGGACGCTGATGGACACCAGCCGGTGCAGGGCCACCGCCGCAGCCGCGGCCACCGCCGGGTTGCCAGCCGCGTGGTCCTGCGGCGGCCCCGCCGCCGTTGGGCCCGCCGTCGACGGCGACGAGCCAGACATGAGGGTGGCCAGCGGGCCGCCGCGAGCAGGGCCGCCCAGACTGCTGTTCAGGCTGCCGGGGCCGTCGTGGCGCCCACTGCGGCTGCCGCTGTGAAGGCCGCCAGCAATGCCCGGCCGGCCGCCGCGGCTCGCGGCCGCCGCTGCCGCGGCGGAGGCTGCCGTCGCCAGCGTTCCGCTCCCGCCGCCGGGTCCGCCGGCCGCGCCCGCGCTTCCGGGCGTGGAGCTGCCTGTGTTGCCGCCGCCCAGGCTGAGCGAAAGCGCCGCCGCCAGGGAGGCGGCGCGGGAGGGCGTCAGCGTGCCTGCAGCTACATTCACGCCTGCGTGGGGAAGCAGCTGTAGCAGCTCCAGGACCCGACCCAGAAACTCGTTGACGACAGGGCCTGGAGGGGTCGCAGGGGAGTGCGCACGACACCAGCACGCGGGTGTGTCACGTGCGTGTGCCGCACATGGGCGACCACAGACCAGCCTTGCGGCGGTGCAAAGGCTTCCCAGCATGAACAGTTGCAAGCCAGCCCAAATCATGGATACAAACGAATCCCGATTGCTTTGTTTTTTCTCAATCTCTGTTAAATGCGGCCAAGGCGGTCTGGTCGTGAAACGCACGTGACTTCTGCTGCATGAAATGAGCGGAGGCCCCCCCCTTGGCGGTCCCTGGCTGGCAGCCATTGCGGCTCTCCTGCCCCGCCCCGACACGCCCGCCCCTTTTCCGCCCTTTCCCGCACCCTGCATCCTGTCCTGCAGGAACGCCGGGTGCTGCAGCAACAGCGCCAGCCACTCCAGCGCCGCCGCCACCACCCCGGGCGGCTGGTGCGGCCCCAGACAGTGCGCCAGAGCGGGCACCAGTCCCGAGTCCGCCACCAGGTCAGAACGGACGGACGGCTCGCCCAGCTGCCCGGTTGGTATTGACATGGCGCAATTCAGACCAAGGGACCACCGGGTGGTGGTGCCGGGGACGGGGGAGGGAGCCGGACAGGAGGTAGTGGACGGGAAACGGCAGGCGGTGCGCAAAAAACAGAGATGGCAAACCGGTCAGAAGATCGTGTCAGGACGGGGACGCTTGCAAGGCAGGGGGCTCCAGGGACAGCCCCTCGCAGCGCCGTTCTCCCCTCGCCGTGAGATGCGGCCGTGAGGGGCGACACCCGCCTACCTACACTTACGCCCAGCATCGCCACGACCGGTCGCCACGACCGGTGAGGTGCGGCACCCGCAGAGGACCCCGTGGCGCAGTAACGCTGGCATTGACGACCATGTCACCCCAGGTTACGGTGCCCTATGTGCCGCCGAGTACTACAGCACTACAGCGTGTCGCGTGCGCACCAGCGCACCAGCCCGGACCCGCCCGGGCCCCGACCAAGCTGCTTTCCCGTCTGCCGGTCACACCGCTAGCCCTGAAGGCGCAACTCATTCGGGGTACTCCATCCTTGCTGGGAGATGGCATGGCGGCTGTGGGCCCCAAGGGTTCAGAACCAACGCAGCAGCCACGCGGGTAGACCACGGCTATCGCACCCGCCCAGCCCCAGCCACCCAGAGACGGGCGGTGGTTTCGTCACCAGGCGCGTCTTGAATCACACCATGCCGTAACCCGCCCACCTGCGTGGTGAGTGTGCACAGCAGGCGCAGAACCTTGACCCGCAGGCCCGCCTGCCACTGCCACTGCCAGCCGGCTCCGGCGGGGTCGGAAACCGTGACGGGTTGGACTGCGGTGGTGGACAGTAAGACCCGCCAGGGACACGAAAAGGTGCGATCCTGCCGTAATTGCTCAAGTAGAGGATCAGAAAGTCCGTGACAAGCCAAGATGTGCCCTAGGCCTCCGCTGCATGGAGCATGGCCAGGAACCTCGGGGGCGCACCACGTGTGACCCGCCCGACCACGTGTGTTATTTAAGCAGGCAGAACAGGACCCGCCCGACCACGTGTGTGTGTGTGCAGTGATCAGGACCCCCGGAGAGCGACGTGCGGTCTGGGGCCCGGCCCACAGGCCAGCGCGCATCCGAGGCGAAAGCATCAGGCAGGGTATCCAAACGGGGATTAGGTGCATTCCAGTTGCAAAACAAACCTCCCACCACTGCTGCGAGGCGGCTGGCATAAGATCAATGAGAAGTCCGAAAATGCCATGTCACTACGAAAGAGCTGCGGAGGAGCTGCTCAGGGGCTGCTACCTGAATTCTGATCCGCACACTTTTCATTTTCAGGACAGCGACGCGGACTGCTAAACATACTGACTCGGTTGATGAAGTTGGAGGTCGGAAGCTGGGGGTGACGGGCGCACCGCCCTGGCCACGGCGGTGTGCTGAAACCACGGCGGTGTGCGGAAACCGGAGCTTCTGCACTTAATGCAGCTGCGGACCTTACTCCCATCTAGCAGAGACCTCTCCCGGCCCCCGGCCGCAGGCCCTCACCTGGCCGCCGCTCCCGCAGCACCGCCAGCAGAGTCGGCACGAGTGTGGTCTTGCCCGCCATGACCCGCGCCACGTCGCGGCTGTGCGCCGCCACCGTGCACAGCGCCAACGCCGCCTCCACACCGGCCGCATACGCGTCCTCGTAAGGCTCCCCCGCGGCGCTGCCACCCGCCGCCGCCGACTCCGGCCGTGCAGCTGTCGCGGTCGAGGCGGCGGAGGCGGCGGTGCTTGCGGCAGCGGCGGCAGCGCCGGCCGGCAGCGTGGCAGACGACCCAGGGGTCAGTGCGCCGCCGCCGCGGCCCAGAGACGCGCCGAGGTCGACGGAGGCGGAGGCGGACTGCAGCTGCTGCTGGGAATCGCCCGTTCGATCCCCGCGTGTGGAGGTAGCAGCCGGAGAAGGCAACAGGGAGATAATGGTGCCCACTGCGCCGCGCGTGTTAACGATCACCTGTTGGCAGACACGAAATGACAGCATTGCAAGAATTCGAGGACAGATATTATAACGTGACACCCCTAACGGTTGGTCGCGACACGAAGACGGGACACAGCGGCATGCCCTCAACCCGTCGGGGCTCGGCACGCGGCGCGGCTGTCCGAGAGGGCTTCCCACGTGCTCCCAGGCACACCTGCGTGAACATGTCGTAATTGTACGGACCGTACTGCGCGATGGCAGCCAACAGCGCCGCCAGGAAGCTGCGGCTGGCGGCCGCCGCCATATCGCCGGCGGTAGCTCCCCACACCAGCGGCGGCGGCGCCACCGGCCGCATCATGAGCACCATCGCCATGGCGGATAGCACCTCCCGTGGCGGGCCCAGGGCCTCACGAATCACGGACAGGTTACGCGCGGCCGGCTGCTCGGCGAGGCGCGCCAACGTGCCGCTGGCCAGCGCTTGTACGGCGAACGCCTCCTCGCCCAGCGCCGTGGTCTGATCCATGCTGCGATGGACGAGAAAGTACGACAGTGTACGGAGAATCGGCATGGCGCCGCAGTCGGCCGCTACGAGGGCCTCCGTGGTCAGGCTACTGCCCGCCGCCAGCCGCAGCACGTGGAGGGCGTACACAGCGGCGCCGAGCGCACCGCCGGCGTCGAGGACGCCGCACCCGACGACACCACCGCCCGCGCCGCCGGCAGCGCCGTCCGCCATCACGCCCGCGGGCACCCCGGCGCCCGGCGCTGCCCCGCCATGGCTCAGTCCATGCACACTGGGGTCCGGCGTGCTGCCCAGGCCGCTGCCGCCGGTGCTCGGAGACTTGGCGATGCCGCCAGACCACATCTGAGCGTGTGGGTGGGGCAGCGACAAGTTTGCCTCCACGCCGAGCACCCGCGCGCCGTACTGCAGCGCCAGCGCCAGGGCCGTCGCCACGCCCGGGTTGGCCATCAGCACGGCCACGCAACCGCTGTCCGCCTCGCAGCAGGATGCATACAGCGCTTCCATCAGCGCCGGAGCCACTGTCGAGGCCGCTGCCGGGCCAACCGCAGCGGGTGCGCTGCCGCCAGTGCTGGCCCGGACGGCCGCGGCAAGCGGCGCATGTGCCGCCAGCGCCGCGACCGCACCGCCGCAGAGCACTTGGAAGCGACCCAGGCAGTCCAGCACGGGCGGTGGGGACGGCAGCACATGGGATGAAACCTGCTGCTGGAGCTGCGGCGCCGTCGGCGTCGGGGACGGCGTCGCCGGTTGCTGTTGCGGCTGCAGCAGCGGCGCCGCCTGGCGTGAGAGGGCAGCCGCAATCGCCCCGGTCTGCGCCAGCACGCGCAGCATGCGCCGCATGGGTTGGCCGTCCTGCCCCGCCATCACGGCCGCCACCGACGGATTGCAGCAAAGCACACGCAGCAGGCCGCCTACGTGGGCCAGTGTCGCCGCCACTGCCTCTGCCGCTGTCGGTGCCGCCATTCCGGGCGCGCCGCCGTACGGCGACGTGGTCCAGGCGGCTCCGCCGCCGCTAGCGCCGGCAGTCCGGGCGCCCCCTGGTCCGGCGTCGTTGTACTGCATCAGGCTCCGTCGCGGAAACCCCAGTTGGTTGCCACCGCCGCCGCCGCCGGCCGCACCCGTCGCGGCGGCTGCAGCCGCCGCCAGCAGCACGGGGTTCCGGGACACAACATCCGGCGATGTGCCGCCGGAGGCGGACGCGGATTCCGCCGCGCCGCCGCTGCAACACGGCCAGGGGCCGGCCGCAGCGAGCGCCGTCTGCAGCTCGGGGGTTGCCCGAGCCAGGAGGCCCATGAGGATGGGAACCAGCTCCTGGAGTGTGTCGCCCATGTCCCAGTCGCCCATGTAACGACGCAGGTACGCACGGGCCATTGTCAGTCAGGACGGGGTGGACAGGTATGGCAAGATGGCAACCGCAATGGCGTCAAGGGTGTTGTTGCATCAAGCGAGCACAGACGCCGAGGCCCGGCGAGGCCCGGCGCTCCGTACCGTGTCGTACCGTACGTGGGCCCCCTTTTTCGATGGTTACTGCAAACCGGGGGAAGGGGGGACGTCCGCAGCGAGTCCGTTGATTGGCTCGCCCGGAAGCGCAGCCCCGACCGCGCACCTGCGCCCGGTTGACCAGCTGCGACTGGACCCGGAGCTCCTGGCTGAAGTTGACCAGGGCGCCGCTGGCCGCCATCCGCAGCGCGGCCGAGGGCGTGCCCAGCAGCACTGTGGGGGCAACAACCGCGCGCACACGGCGTGGTGGCTCGACAGGGTTTGATTTGGGTCGGCCCGGCAGACAAGCGGCCTCGGATCTGATTTGGGTCACTCGCTCTATGGGTCCTTTGAGACCGTCGCCACCTGTAGAACAGGGACACGGGTCCCGGCGTGCACGGCGCCATCAGGAGATCAGATCCGACCCCTCCCTGGCGCCTTACCCATGAGGACCTGCAGCAGCGCGCTTGTGCTTGCCATCAGCAGCTCTCGCCCCGCCACATCCGCGCTGATGCGCCACAACAGAGTACAAGCGGCCCGGGCCGCCTCGTGGGGGTCCTCCCACGCGTTGAGCGCCGCGGACCGGTCCGGCGGCGGCTGCAGCTGCTGCTGGGACTGGCCCCTTGCCACGGCCGGCGGGCCACCACTGCCCGCTTCAGTGCCTGAAGCGGGCGCCATGGCCGCGGCAGAAGCGCCGGCCCCACCGCCGCTTGTGCCACCTGAGGGTTCTTGCTGCAGTTGCGGTGTGCCCGCTTCGAACACACTGCTGTGCACGGGCAAGTTCGTTGCGACCAGGTCCAGAAGCGCCTGGCAACATCCCGGCGTCGCCGCCAGCTCGACCTCGCCACCGGGGCCGCAGCGGCTGGCCTCCAGCAGCACTGCCACAGCACGTTGCTGCGCAGGGTTGTCCTGGACGTGCGCAAGAGCAATACCAAGTTTTGTGCCGTTACAGGTTGTGTCGAGGATGGAGGTGCCCGTGCACCACAACAAGCAATGTGCTCTTGAGCATCCGTAATGATTGAACAGGGTTTGGAGGCCCTGCAAAGCTTGCAGAACCCTTTGGGCGTTTGGGGTGGGAGACTAACGCACCTTACTACGAAGAGCGGCACATAACGGCTGCAGCAACCCCGCCTGGTGTATGGAGGGAAGCGCCAATCGCTGCTGTGACACCGCCTCCAGTAGCTTCGCGCAAGCCTCCTTGCCATATGGGGAAGCTGACAGCTGTTGTGCCCATTTCAGCAAAGTCGCTTGGTCGTTCATGCCGTTCTATCGGGTAGGACAGCAAGTAAGCCGCTTCTCCACAGTGTTGAATTGATTTCATGATGTCATTGTTTGTTCGGCCTAACCCATCGACGTATCACGGAAGTAAGTCGAAGCCCACATGTTATTCGGTACTTAGTCGCTTCGTGCGCTAGAAGTGCGACATGGTATTCCGGCATGGTAAGTCATATGCGCATTATCATTCATGCACAGCTGGAGGTCAACCCCTCACCATCATCATACTGGCTTGCAAGTGCGCCGTACGGCTTTTCGAACGCGGGAGTCGCAGCAGGTCTTGCAAAGTACGTGGCCGCCGTATCAGCTCATTTACAGGCAAGGTATGTGAGGTCCATACGCGACATATTTGTGTTTTTATCTAGGCGATAGTTCAGGAGGATGTCCCTGCTCACCGGCAATCCTCACCTCATAGATGTTGTTGACGAAGAATGGGCCCGCGACACACTTCCTAACGACAGTAAGCATACGACAACAAAAACAGTGCACGGCCATGGCCGCATGTCGCGGAATAACTGACGTGCTCGCTCGTCGCAGGCATCCCGTTGCCCGAAGGGGCTATGGTTCTGGACGACTCAGATGAACCTGTTGGAGACGTGAAGCGTGAGAACAAGCGCAAGCAAAAGTGGACGGAACTCGCGATCCAGCCCCATTGAGGACTCGTTCGTCGTGTGTATCTGCTCTCGTCGGGATATCGCCTGCCCAGTCATCACTAGCAACGCCGGCTTGCCTGTGTGCAATTTGCACGTGTAGTCCAATCCTGGCGAGAGCGATAGAACGTGCTGCATTACACAGACCCCAACCGTTCCTGGACTTCAGCAGCGCGTATGCAGCCTGATGAACAGAACCCCTGCAACTCCTCTGGCCCCCTCACTGGGACTTTCCCTTTCTATGCGGTGACACGTGATATCGCATGGGGTCAACAACTACTACATCTTCGCCCCCATCTCGTCAACGGTCGCATGCAATCAGCCTTCGCTCCGCACAATCTGCACGGCATCTCAGCCGGTGAGGCTTCGTGCAGCGAATTAGCTGTCAGGTACCTCCCACGTGAACCCCTCGCCAAAGTGGTCACGCAGCACGTCGATGATGTTGCCTGTGGGGCGTAGACGAGCAATGGCAGCGAGTGTGGTGATGACGATTTCGGTTTACTAGGATAGGACTACAGCAGTGGTTAGCTCCGGGCTGTTATAACGACCGGCGCTGCGGCCGTCGAGTCGTGCGCTGTCATGCTCGTGCGCCTGATATGATGGCGTGCAGGCAGGAGATATGGAATGGAAGGCGCATTTGCTGTACGGCAAGGTTTCGGGGCCATCGCCAAGTGTGTATGATCAATTTTTTTAAGCATGTTCCTTGTGTAAGGCGTATTTGTAAAAGAAGGGTAGCCGTGCGGTCCAACCGCTGCCCCTGGAAGTCATGCAAATCACCTTTCCCCTGTAACAGCTGAAGCAACGACGATTGTTGTTGTTGTTGTTGTTGTTGTTGTTGTTGTTGTTGTTGTTGTCTCAGGCAATGCAAACCGCAGCACCCAACACACCTGGTATTAGCCCCTCTCCCGCCAGCAGATTTGCCATTTTGCCCATCAGTAAAATCTGATCGTGGTCGTTCAGCTTGATGGCCATGGACAGCACGTCACCCAGCGTCACCTCCGGCTTGGAGATGTAGCTGTAGTAGTAGCAGTAAGCGAACACGGCCATCAGAATCTGCGCGCGGTGTCACGTGATAGATGGGCACCTGACTTCGGAACATGCAGCAGCTGAGCTTGGAACGCTACTGCGCTTATTTCCGCACGACGAGCAATTTTCCCATCGCACGCCGAAGCTTCCCTTGCTGATTACGGGACGTCATTCCCAGACCCTAACGGATTTGCAATCCGCGCACCTGGCAATCGAACCGGTCTGTCACTCCGCCATGGCCCGGAATGGTGTCGCCGAAGTCCTTCATGTGAAAAGCGCGCTTGAAGCCACTGGCGAAGAAGCCGCCTGCACACACAGCCCGCACGCGCCATGGCCGTCTCCAACCTGCCAAACTGCCCTGAACGTCGCGGCCCTAGGCATCACTGTTCCGGGCTTGCCTCTTCCTGATACCCCGTCGGGGCTTTGCCCTTCCTTAAGCCCCCGGTCCGATCACTCTTCGTTACACCAAAGTTGATCCCGCAAGGACCGCGCCCTGGCTTCACGCCACTCACCGAAGGGAGCAATGATCGAGGCGAAGGAGGCAATGGCCAGAGCGTGCAGCTGGATGGGCGCCACAGTGAAAGTGCGGTCCGCCAGCCAGCCGCGCAGCGCTGGGGGCAACGAGTCGTGCATGAGCGTCACGTAGGCGGCTAGCGAGTCCGGCAGCTGCCCCACCACGTCCTGCAGCAGCTCCCCCAGCGCGTACGTCTCCGGCACAAACACCTCGTCGGGGACACAGTCCAAGCCCTTGAACACCGTCAGGTCCTGGGCAGCAGCGGTGGAGGGAAGGCAGGGAGCGGCGTGAAGTAAAGACGTTCAACGCCAGTTAGCAGTGCCTCGCTTGGATCCTTCCCAGATGCCGGATCCCGGAATTGATGACCCTCACCTTCTGTGGCTCCTGAGCAATTCAAAAAAATTGAGCATGTTTGATTTGCGTGCTGAAGCTACGCGATTTGCGCAATACACGGTTGCAAGAGAGTACACACGGTCACTGGGCGGTTATGGGTGGGCCTCTTGTTAAACACACGGTCACTGATAGGAAGGCATGCGTCGAGCCAGCCCCGCCCACCTTGCGAGGGCAGGTCATCCACTTGAAGCGGCTCATGAAGCCGGCCAGGAAGAACGCGACTATCAGGGTGCCCGCAAAGCCGCCAATAAAGCCCTCCCAGGTCTTCTTCGGGGACAGCTTAATGAGCGGGGTGCGTCCGAACAGGAAGCCTGCACACCCAAAAAATAGGGCAGGACCATAAACTCCAACGCAACCGCTTCGTACCAAGCTCCTCAGTGAGCTGGTTGCATGCTCATCCGCTGCTCGCGCCACGGCCGGACTACCGGCGCAACCTATCACCGGGCAATCGCTCCCTTGCACCTCCTCACCCGCCAGGTAGGCGCAGATGTCGTTGGCGACGATGAGGAAGGCGGGCAGCACGTACCAGATCATGCCCGAGAAGATGTTCGACACGAAGAAAGACCTACGAGGAGGGCACGTGTTTGCAGGCACGCACGCAGCTTACGGCGGGGAGGCTGCCCTGCCTCCTCTTCGCTCCAACAGGTCACGTGCCGTGCGCCTGGCTCGCAAGTCAGACCCGCCGCGTTCATGTCCGACGTTCCGAACGCGGCAACTGTGCCGTACGACAGCTCGGCAGCTGCTTCTGTGCTGGCCTTCCTTATCACCGCGAAACTGCAGCACCCGTCCCCCCACACACCGGCCCTGCCTGCCCTGACATCGACAATACGGTACAGGAAGCCGTCCCTGCTTCTAAACTCATTGCTTGCGTTCGACCCATTAGTTTGTAGTAAGACACAAGACAGACACACGGACCCGGAAGTCGGCTTCGGGGGCGATACTCACGTTGGCACCGTCGTGATCAGGATAATCATGTGCGTCCAGGCGTAATGTGCGAACTGGTGCATGTACAACCCCTTCCGCAGGCTCAGAACAAAGCCAACGAAGCCTGCGCCGCGGGGTCAAGACGGGTTAGGGGCCTCTTGTATCGCTGCGCAAATGCCCGAGGTGCAGCTGCAAACCCGCCACGTGCAACGTGTTACCCAGTGACGTGATGTGTATCATGCGCATATCATCGAGCCACGCAAGTGAACCATGCCCGACTTTCAGGGGCGTACTATTACCTCACCTCGGCTTTCAGGGACGTGAAATGCGCATTACGTGTCCCAGGTGACCGTGGTCAGCTTTCTCTCACAAGCGTGGGACGCCAGGCACATTGTCCTTGATCGCATTACATCTGTACAGCTGCGGGAAGACGCCCCTATCCCAAGCTGCTCTATTCCTTCACCACACGGCTTGCTTAGACGCAAAATCCCCGTACTTTTGCAGGACTTGTGCGATGCCCGGCCCAAAATCTGCGAGTCAAGTAGCCCAACCTTGGCAGGCTGGTCCGCCCGCACTAAGACGGTCTGGTCCGCCCGCACAACGTGGTTCACCCCGCACCCACCTGCCATGTACAGCGCGTAGCTGATAAGGCTGTGGTGCTTCAGTGCCCCGTAGAACAGCCGCGCCAGGGTCTTATCAGACGTTACTTCCACCAAGAGGTTGTTCTTAATGAACCTGCCCAAGGACAATCCAAGAAAGACCGATAACCACACGATTCAAGGCTGCCGGGCGTCATCCCATCATGTGAATTTGAGTTCACCGTGCGGCGATTTCATTATGGTGCCGCCTCCCAAATCCTTCTGACTGATACCCCGAACCGACTGTACCCCGAACTGATTCCTGCAGAAGGGGCACAGGAATCTTCACCTCTTTACGGTTGCATGTGTGCATAGCATCAAGCAGCGGGTCATGTGGCGGGTCATGCGGCGTAAGGACGATCGCACAAACAGAATCTCGGACCGAGGCCGGCGCCGCGGCGACTCCTCAACTGGCGGTATCATGCACGTATGCTGATGCGGCGACCAGACCGCCCACCTGAGGTACAACCAGAAAACGGCTGCAAAGAAGAAATACCATTGCTGGGTTCGTAGCAATGGGAGGCTGCGCTTAGATCGCTGCGCCACGTATGCGATCTGGAAGAGCTCCCTTGCAACCAGGAACTGTGGGCGAGAGCAGCAGCCCGCAATCACAGCCACGGGGACAGGACCGAATGCACACAGTCTCTGGATATGGTGCCTGAACCAGTGCAGACATCTAGGTGACATGGGTTCCGAAAGGTGAACGCTGCGCAACTCGCCCGTGCTCAGCAAGGACCACGTCCCGCGGGCACAGGTCCGCATCGCTTCGCGCCGATGGCACCACGGGACGCCGGAACGGGGCTAAGGAGCGCGGGCCCGGTGATGATGATGAGTAGAGCCATCGGGCTACATGGGCGGGGCGCCGGCACAGGTACGGCACTGGCCACCACAGCGCAGCATACCCAGGTGAAGGGCCAGGCTGTGAAACAGAAGTGCTGGGGAACAGAAATGCGTAACCGAGGCTGTGAAACAGAAGTGCTGGGGAACAGAAATGCATAACCGGACGGAGCTTTCCAACGCATGTCCCGTGTATATCTCCCACATTTGAAGAGATCCCTCGCTTCTGTTCGATGACGCTGTGCCGTTGCCGTGTTGACGATGGGAAACCCGTAACCAACAGCCCTTCCGCCCGTTGTGCTGCTGGACAGACTCACCTGGAGGAGCAGGATGAAGAACATTAGCGGTACATGGCCAGACCAGATCACGCCCACAAATGTGGCAATCAGCGCAACCGTGGAGAGCGTCCGGACACGGAGCGACCGAAGCTTCGTCTTCTGCACGGCACACGTAACCCGGCACGCCCCACAAAGCCTCAGTGATACGGGACTCCCAGGCATAATAGAATTTATTATCGTACGCGATCAACCGGCTTTGGCTCCGGCTCCGGTTCCGAGGCCGTGTCCTCCACCTGCGCGCCAACCGCGGGGTCGAGTTGGGGTTGACCACAACCTTAAGCGATCCCAGCCTAACATTTCTTACATAGTCAACTGGCGAGGCCTTGCTCGTCAATGTGGCCGGCTTCATATTAACGTGACACTTCTCAGGCGATTTGTGCGGAACGCTTTGAAGAAAACATATCCATGTAATTCATCGACCGACTGAATAGCTCATCATCTACATTGCAATGACAATCGGAGTGGCTGGACATCCTGCCGCAGAAGTTGAAGTGTACGACGGCCTTCCGTGAGCAACCGCTTTTTGCATAGGCCCCCTAGGCGCGTTGAGAACATATCAAGTGCATGCGATTTTAATTCTAAGGGAAACATCACAGGCCATGTCACAGTTATGCCCAACAAGTTCTAGCCTGATACGCCAACACAATTCGTCATGCATATGCGGCATTTCCTTTAATGGCATTAGCACGAATATTTAGTGTTGGCTGCGGTCATTTCTGTAGTTAGAGCGCGGGGGGGATTTTTGTGCGCGACCCTGCACCTCAGTTACCGCGGTGCGCGGATTATCCTAAACTTGAGCATTCGCAGCACCGCGTAATTTGTATATCACAGCACAATGGCAGCGCTGGTTTTTAAAATGGGCGCTCTGCTCTTGAAGCAGGTGAGGCGCACACTACAACCCACCTAGTCATTACGTGCGCATTCGTGGTGCATGCCAGCCAATGTGTGTGTGGGTCCATGAGATTGATCCAGGATAGGGGTTAAGGGGTGAGCAGTCATTCTCCGTCATGCAGAGTGAGCTGTGCAGTTGTGTGTGTTGGACCCCCACCTACGGGATACTTCATGGAAGGGTCTGGCCGGAATGTGATCGAGCTGCAATGCAATCTCATTGTACCGCCCGTCGCCAGAGCTGATGCGCTGCCCCCGGATCCTTGCTTGTACAGATGGCCAAGCCGCTGGGCAGCCGCTTTGAGAAGTGGGCCATGGCGCACCCGGTGGCTCGGCGATATGTCATCTCTACGGCCCAGGTTAGGTCTGCACCGATGGGTTTCGCATCACCGTTTCTGAGATTGATCCCGGTGAAGAAAAGCGCACAACAGTGGTACCGCGATGCGGGACTGGGCTGCACCCTTCATCTCCCTGGAGCCCGAACGCATCCAGTGGCACGTGCCAAGACAACGGGACCCATGGAGGTGGCGCCCATAACGCGACGCTGTGCGGCCATGTGCGGCCTGCTGCCGGACCGCCCTCGCAGGTGATTCACCGCTGGGAGGTGTACATCACCCGCGGGGCGGAGGGCAAATCAGGGAAAGCCTTCGTGGGCGCAATGACAGAGGAGAAATCCGTGGAGCTGGCATCCAAGATTGCGAGTGAGGGCTTTGTTTTCGCGGTGAGTCGCGACGAGGGGAACCTGTCAGGTGGAGTGCTCGGCACTTGGGCAGATGCCGTGCAGAGGGCTGGCCTGCGGTGGGATCAAGTGGTCGAAAGGGGATGTTGTACCATCAGGTGCGAACACTTTCAACAAAAATTGACAGAACTGGGGTCATGAGCGAGCACTGACACGCGCCTGTATGCATCGTAACGGCTGCGAATCTGCCTGCTAAGCCGCTGCGGATTCGGTACGACGCGATCGTGATTTGGGTCGCCTGCTCTCAGGTTGGTATCCTGATTGTGACATTCGAGTACGACCGAACGAGACGGAAAGAAATTGAGAAAAAGAAGAAAGAGGAGCAAGAACGACAGGCGATACTGGATCAAGCGAGTCGCGAGCGTGAGGTACGCGATGGGTGCGGGCCGTGCATCGACTCGTTGCCTGTCTGTGCGGCGCGCGGCCGCACACGCTTTCGCGATCGCTTGGTGTGTTGTACTTGTCGTCGTGGCATGGTTTGCGATCACTGGATGGTTGGGCATGTGGCGCTGGTTCCAATATCCACTGTCTGCCTGCGTTGATATCTCGGCGTTGCCAAGCGTCGGTCAGGTGCACTCCAGCGTGATTGCATGTGGCGGCCGTTGGGGACTTGGCCAGGCGCAGCGCATAGCAAGATAGTGTAGAGATGGCAGGAGCGCGGTGCTGCTCACCAGTTGCCACTGATCCCGGAAGTCAGCCGGGGCAGTGCCGGCTGCCATTGGCACCTGGTTGAGGACCACCCCGCGGTGGTTCTGGTGTTATCCAGTTTTCGAAGCGTGACGCCATGGCTTCTCGTCTGTGCCTGCAGCGGCTCCGAATTGAGAATCAGGAACAGCAGGAGCTGATCTCGGAGCTGCTGCACCGGGTGGAGCGGCTGGAGACAACGATGCAGAAGGAGCAACAGCGGAAAGCTCAGCAGGGCATGTGGGGCGGCTTCTTCGGGCCGAAAGGGTTGTAGTGTGTGGTAGTCCCTCGCGCCTTGTGGTTACACCACGACGTAGGCCAACTTCGCTGAAGCACTGATATTGGGAGGTCCTGGAGGACCCGAAAGCGTGTGGGCTGAAGCTGAAATCATGCCTTCGAAACGACAGAACAGCGCCGCGATGGGATTGGAGGACATTGCGTGATAGATAGGCCAACCACTGCCAAGGTCAGGCGACCGTTAGGGCGAATTTCATGAAATCGGCCGCATGAAGCGATGTGGTGTCCCATCTATGGGGTCTTGTCCGATTGGGCAGAGAGGTTTGTCTTGGTGTCGTGCGAGACTCGTTATTGATATACTGGTGCGGGGGCTGGCGAATGTCCGGATGGGGGTCGCGTGTGGGGTCGCGGGGGGTTTGCGTGGTTGTCTCGCTGAGTGATACGCGCGCAAGTGCTGCGGGAGTTGATGTGCGCTTGTGTGATCCGCTACCCATGGATCGACGAAAACTGGTCAAGTGTGGCGTGTCGGGTACAAAGCTCCGAAACCGGAGCAGCTGTTACACTTTCGTCATTTTTTTGGACGGCTGTGTTTTTGTTTTTATGTCACGGTCCGACTAGTGTGGCGTGTTGCAGTAGTGGCGTCTTGCCTGGTGGGCTTTTACTATGACAAGGGGCAAGCTGTCGGCGTATACCCGTTGGATTAATGACTATGAAGCAGTGAGCTCTTTGATTGCTAAGCATGACGTAGAACGCGCAGTTGATGCGAATGGCGGGCTTGTGCGGATTGAGAATTTTTTTCCGGAGGCAAGTACCGTAGTGTGGAAGTCGACGCCAATACATGGAGTCTAGAACTTGATATTGAAGTACGAAATGCATCGCTTTTAGTTTGTCGCAGAGGGAATACTCGCGACCGTCGCAGCCATACCCGAGAAGGCATGGAACGACACTTCTGCTTCCAAAGATTACCGACACAACAACATCAGCCATAGCTTCCTGAGCGTGAAGCAAGCCAGCGGCTTGGATGCGGTGTTGCGCATGTTCTCGTTGGTACGGCCGGACAGCTTGAACGCCTTCTCAGCCGCCAAGTACTGCAAACAGGACCACATCGCTCCACATGACGACAGAGCCTACACCCAGGTGCGGGTCTGAATTCATTCACGGGGGCCTACCTGCGGGCCGGGGCTCAGCGCTGCCAGGTGATCAGGTCAGCGGAGGCGAAAGTGCTGTGTTTTCGCGGAAACCTGATATCGGCATGTTCCCCCCCACACACCCCTCATCCGGCAGGTCAAGCTAGACAACGGCCGCATCATCACCACCTCCCGCACCCTGGCCATCATCTATTACCTCACCCGCGACTGGCGCGAGGAGTACGGCGGCGTGCTGGTGGACCTGGAGGACCCAACCGCCCCGCCGGGGGTCGGCCGCAAGTACGTCCCGAAGTGGAACAGCGTGGTGGCCTTCCGAGTGCCGCGATATCACGCCGTCACGGCCCTGACCACGGACCGACCTCGCTACTCGGTGAGCCATCGCCACAGAGGTGCTAGGGTGTACCCGTATGGACCGTTTGCAGCCAGGGCCCCGGGTGGAGCCGTCTGGGTGCGGGGCTGGGCATGGCTCTGGCACCTCATGCGAGGAGCCCTGCGTACTGCGTTGCGTCACAACACATACGGCATTTACGAACCTGTTTCTTGGGTCCATTGTTACCTTCATTCAACCATTCATTAAGTCATTGGCGGACTCCGGCGGTGCCTGTCAGTGGCGACCCGCATCACGTGCGTCGTCTTCATGGCCCGTGGCGTGGTTCTGCGGACCCAGCAGGCATTCGGTTGCGGTACCGCACGGCGAAAATTTCCTTCCCCCAACCATTTCGTGTGCAGATCTTCGGCTGGTTCTTGGAGCCCGGAAAGCTGTACGACCTGTATCGAGGCGACAACTCGGGCGGCCAAGCGGCCGGCGCGGAGCGCCCTGCCGCCGCTGCCACCTTGCCCGGCGGCGCAGCGGCTGCAGGCGCTGCGGTACCGCAGCACGGCGCGCGTCAGGCCAGCAGCGGGAAGCGACAACGTGAAGCCGCCGGCCCTGACGGGCATCCCAGCGGCCCCTCGGGCCGTGCTGGTGCCGAAAATGGCACCGGGCACCGGCAACCGGCGCACGAAGGTTGTGGGCAGCAACAGGCAGCGCACGGGCGGCAGCCCCAGAAGGCGGAGCCGTTCGCGCAGGAGGATAAGGCAGAGGAGCAGCAGCGCCGGAGAGGGCCGCCAACGGGGCAAAGAGCGTCGCGACGGCGAGGGCCCGAAGGAGGTGTCGATGATGGCTTGGCCGGGCAGGGCGGCACAGGGCGGCCTGACGGAGTAGAGCTGTGGGATGACGCGCTTGGGGGGCTAGGAGCCAGGGAGGCGACGGCGCTGCCCATGCGGCTGCCCAGTCGGTGGCAGGGCCGCCGCAAGCATATGTGCATTTCGTGAGGTGCCTTGGCTTTATCTATGATTGGTGTGGTTTTTGTTGCGGGGTAAGGCGTACGGTACAAGGGATGCAAACGGGCATCTACACGACGTTGCTCATCAAGAGTGAGGATATGTTGGTCAGCTGATCACCCGGCCGTGCCGAAGATGGTGCCGACGGCGATGTTGGTGTCGATGAGCCGTCCAGGCGGTGTTGTTTTAAGTCTATCATTGACACAGTGGTTGTCTTTTTTGTTTGTCCGTAAAGAAACTATTTAGTAGTGCAGTAATTTGCGCTTCGCGTGATGAACTAACTCGTCGCCGTCGTCGCCAACAAACGAACACCAGAGTAGCAGAGAGCTGTTCTTTCCACGCAGCGCTTAATGAACACCAACTCTCAGTCTGAACGCGCTTTCAACACAAGGCATGAACACCTTGCGGAGTTACCAGGTCACACGCGCAGCACACACAGTCGGGTCCTGGGCGCATGTCGAGCATCCCCGTGTACCGTCGTCGTTCCACCTGTGTGCTTCTGCGCCTGCAGCGCAATCACCACCCCGGCGCTTGTGGAACCAAGGCCACGCCTTCCATTGCCTTGCTTGTTGTGCGGCCTCCACGTATACTATCCTCCATACGACAAATCGACACCGGCCCGAGAGCTCGCAATATCAACCCACGCCATGCGTCCACCAAACCGCCCCTACATACCCCCATCGCGGCGGCCGGTGCTCGGGAACCCTCTCTCTCCCACTCTTGATCGCCCCATCAGCCAACCTTCCTCCCACCGGTCTCACGCACCCTGCACCCTTCCCATCCCCCACGCTGCACCCGCAAGCGCGTCTCATCCCAGCATGCCAGGTCACCCCCCTCCTCCAGCTCACACACCCAGCCACCCAGCCACCCACCCACCCCCGGCCGCCCACCCATCACCACACGACTCCACCCCGCACCAATGAGGAAGGGGGTCACCCCAGCGCCTTGAGCATGATCCTCGCCATCTCCACCAGCCGGGTCCGCTCCACGTCATCCTGCCCGAACGTCGCCGCCGCCGCCTCCAGCTCCTCCTCCGCCCGCCCGGGCTCCTCCAGCTGGATCAGCGCCAGCGCCGTCACCAGGTGCGCCTCCCCCACCGTCACGTGACCCGAGCCCAGCGCCGCCGCGCGCGTGCGCGCAATGTCCGCGAGCATGTCCACCACCTCCATCAGCTGCAGCCGCCCCACCGGCAGCTGCACGGAGCCCGTGCGGGCAGGGCCCGACTCGGTGATGCCCAGCACCACCGCGTTGAGCGTGGCGGCCCAGATGGCCACCACCTGGTCGTTGCAGGAGGCGGCCTTGTCCATGTCGCCGGCGGACTGGAAGACCTGCAGCGGCAGTGGGGGCCGGAAACAGCAGCAGACAGCAGCAGACAGCAGCAGCAGCAGCAGCAGCAGCAGTAGCGAAGGTGGATGTGGCGGTGCCGCAGCGCGCCTCCGCGGAGGGATGTGGCGTGGGGTGGCGGTCCAAGATGGGCCACCACTAGGGACGGGACGCCACTTGCAGTTTGTAAATGAACATGCTATTACTTGACGGAATGGACGAAGTCCGTCGCTACTTCGCTTTGCTGTCATGCGTGTTCTCTTACGTTCGCCTGCTGTCACGACCTTGCCCTCCCAGGGCTATCACAAATTCAAGATTTCACGAACCCCACCATCACCCCCACCCCCATAACCTGCTGCAACATCAGACCCCAGCTCTTGCGCCACCCGACAGGCCCCTGCGTCCCAGTGGCGCAGATAGCCGTACCGCAGACTTGCATGTCAGCTTTCCTTCCCACATACATACAGCCGTAAGCGGTAGGTCATCCGGTACACACCCGCACCCGCACCCGCACGAGGCCGCCCCTACTCACCAAGCACCCACACATGCGCCTCTTCCCGCCAGCCGGCACTGCATCTCGCCCCGCCCTCCTCCCCCACCCTCCTCGACCCTCCACCCCAGCCCCACGCAGCCCCACGGCAACCCACCTTGCCCATGTTGTAGTACCCCAGCGACGTCCTCACGTCCTCCGGCCCGTACTCCAGCGAGCAGTAGTACACGTCCTCCGCGAACGCATGCAGCGCCTCCGCGTGTTTCGACTGGAACGCGTACAGCTGGCCGTACAGGCGACTGAGCTGGCTCTTCATGATGCTGGTGGTCAGCCCCGGCTCCTTCATGGCCAGCCAGGACGCCAGTGCCAGGAAGTCCTCGCACTGCTTGGCGCGCCGCAACCCCAGGTTGGCCTGGGCCGCCAGCAGGTACAGCGGGAAGAGCTGCAGCGCGGGCGCGGGCTTGAACAGCGCCTGGCCCTGCTGCACCGCGTCCAGGGCCACCGGAAGCGCCAGCTCGTACTCGCCCGCGGCCATCAGGCGGGCCGCCTCCTGGAGTGGTGGGGTAAGGGGGACGTGGGACACGGTGGAGGGGTAGGGAAGGGGTGCGGGGTAAGGGGGACGTGGGATTAGGGCAGCGGGTGGGGCCGGGGTATTGCCGTGTGTCCGCTTCGGGAGGGGTGGAGAGGAAGGGTTCGCGAGGTTGGAGCTTGGAGGTGGACGGGTGCGTGGCAAGCGCGATGGAGTTGGGTGGGGTCTGGGTTGGGTCCAAGAAAGGGGGAAGTGGCATGCAGGGGAGCCGCAGCGACACGGCCAGGAGGGGGAGGTGATAGTGCTGAGCCTACAGTCCCAGGAAGCCCCCCTGCCCATCACTGGACACCTGCTGTCCGTTGCTACCAGCTTCGCTTTTACCTGCGAAGCCAGCTTCAGAAGTGCCAGCTTGAAGGGCTGCACCAGTTCCATCCTGCGCTTATCGACCAGCAGCGTTTCTACGGTGGACGCTGGCAGGAGGCACACTCCCTGCGAGTTTGCGCTGCTCTCCACGGGGAGGTGGAGCTCCGCCACTGTGTGTAGCACATCGCGGTTCGCCGACTGAAGTTTCGGCAGTTTGTTTTTCCGCAGCTCCTGGTCCATGCAAGGGTTGTACGGGCATTGAATGAGCCCGCTGGGCAGCGAGGGGTCTACACACCCCGGGTGTCAACCCAACTCACTTGGAGGAAAGCCGTCGGGCTTTCCTGGAAGAGCTCCACCGCCACTTCTCCCATGACGAAAAGCTGCAGGGGACATCCAGGCTTGTTGCGGAGCCAGGTCCGGTTGCATCCACTTGTGACAAAGTCCCTACCTTTCCATTGCTGGTATGGAGCTGATGCAGCTGTGCTTCACCTAATGAAAATACGGTGTATGTCAACGTTGCCATTTCGTTTGTGCTGCCCGGGCTGCCCGGGCCTTCTTAGAACAGCCTATCGTTGGCAGTGTAAACACAGGTCCAGGTTACTCATTGTCAAAATAACATGACAACGTTATGCCTTTTGATAACAATAACTTGTAGTTTGCAATATGTTAACAATGTGGTTCCCTCTCCTCACTCTCTTAACAGCAAAGATATTATATCGTGAAGGAATATAAAATGTTCAAACTGTTTAGTTTGTCAAAGGTTGCAACACCACTGGGATGGTCGGTACGGCCCTGAAGCGGTTTGTCGGTTAAACATTTGTAAATAGCCCGCTGGTGGTTGGATAGGGATTCTATTTTTGGGCGGGGCCCCAGCGCGAAGCGCGTTCGGGGGGCCCCGCCCCCTAGGATTGCCCATGTCCGTGTGTGTGTGTGTGTGTGTCCGGTAACGGCAAAACGTTCATTATCCGCTAAACTAATTCGCTATGTTTGTCATATTAATTGTCCTCTATTGCAAGGTAACTTTGGTTTGGCTGAAAAAAATTCTTTGCGCACAAACGGTCAAAGTAAAGCTCCGCGGTCCCCATGGACCCGAGTCAACATCCAACCAACGCCTCTCGCGCTCATATTTGTTGCAACGCGTGCCGCGTGATGAATACTTGAATTAGGAATGGGCGGCGCGTGCTAAATTGAACTTCGATAGTGTTCTGATGTTTGAACATCAAGATACCACCAACACCAAGATTTGCCTTTCTGTCTTGCCAGATGAATACAATTCAACAATATGTATTGAATCAAAGTTTCAAGATGCAAAGGGATAGCGTACCGAGTGCCAACGAGTTCTCCAGTTCCGATGGCCCAAAGTCCGGGTCTCACCGCGGCTTTTTCGCACCCTGTTTTTGCCTTACATTTGCTATGTAACTATTGATAGCAAACTTTAGAGGTTCACGTCTGCTGCGGGCGTGCAACTGAAGGGTTGCATGCCTGCAGACGGACCAAACAACTACAGTTTCACGGCAAAACAAGGATGCTTCAAGCTTGATTTGTGATCATCTGCTTGACAGACGGATGTGGTAGTGCAGAGGCGACTATCGTTACCATAGTGCCGATACGGTGACCGCCGTCGCCGGCGGCGCGTACTGCAGGATGGTTTCGGGGCTGCCGACGTGTTTGGGCTTGGTGAATCTATGCACGCCAATCCACCTTCATCAACGACACCCCCAATGGTAACCTTTCACTCTCTCACACTGTTGCGCGGTAATAGAGTTTTCGTTCTAAAGCAAGCGGCCTGTACGGATTGTAGGGGGCCCCGCCCTTTTTCCGGCTTCAAGGAAGCCGACCCCCTACTTGTTCATGCTCGCAGGACCCTTGTCCAGTTTGTGTCAATGGACGAGAGCAGCTCTGTATCTTTTAACCAGTCGGCATGGCGTCATAACGTGGGCCCTTGTCAGGGGTCGGCTTTCTCCGCGGCGATTCGCGTTGTCGCTGTCGTGTTTGGAGGCACGCGCTATGCATGCGGTCACGAGGGTTGAAAGACGCCCCTGAGCAGGAGACATTAAGGAAATGGGAGCCCGATGGCCTGAACCGGCCTGAACTAGCCGCATGTGGATGACTCCTGTGCGCCAAGGTGGCACGTTTTCATGTTTGCCGTGTGTGGTGAGGAGGCTACGGCTGTCACCGATGACCCGCGGGGTCCACTGAACCATCATTAATAGTAATGTCAACTGTTTTGCACCGACGCTCATCCCTTTGGCGCGCTGCACATTGCGAAGGGGCGCACGTAGGCGGGTGGCGAACGGTCGGCGACAGTCGGCGAGCACATTCCCATGGCAAACTCCGCCTTCCAAGCAGGAAGCTACTTTTAGACCGAACTTCCCGAATCAGACGTCGGGGGGTGCATGGCTTTGTCTGTGTGTTTTTGTGGCGGGGTACGGCGTACGGTACAAGGGATGCAAACGGGCATCTACACGGCCTTGCTTATCAAGAGTCAAAATAAGTTTGTTATTCTTATTGTAGAGAACTTGTTGGCCGTAACAGGTCGAACGTAAGCCTTTTCATTCGGAACCTGGTGCGTATCCTTTGAAAGTACGGTACCTGCCACAGCGTTGCGGCTGTGGTTACTTCCTTGCCTCTCATAGAGACGTTGCAACAAGTCAACTGATCGTGGTGGACAGGCCGTGTGGAGGAGTAGTCCAGAACGGCTGTTGCAACCGTTGTCAAAATGTCGCACGAACGCTCGACTTCACGAGCCGCAGCTCTGTCCGGCTGCTGTAGATGATCAGACGTATGACGATACCTGCAAAACCTTCATAAACCGAAGGGTGACATGTTCGCGAACCGTCCCGACAACATCTATCCGGGCGAGGCGCAATGGCCGCCACGACCGCTGCACCTCGCCCCTAACCGAAGCGCCGCGGAGGGCCGGCACCTGATCAAGCGCCAGTACGTCTTCCTCATCGTGGCTTGTCTCGTGGCGGCCCACACCATCTTCTACAGCACCTCGGTCCTCCTCACCCACCTGCCAGACGCCACGCTGCGCCTGCCGCCCAAAGCCACCGCCCTGGCCCCCGCCCACCCCAGTGCCCGCCACACCGCCACCACCACCACATCCTCCTCATCCACTGCCCGCGCGACCCCGCCCACTCTCCCACCGCCCGCGAACAACCTCATCTGCAACGAGACCGCCTCGCCCTACAGCCTCGCCATCCGGGGGCAGCGCCACTTCCCCGAGCTCTCCGCCTTCCTCCGCGCCAACACTCTCCTCATGGAGGACGTCCACCCCGCCGCCTTCTGGGTAGTCACCCGCATCTACAACAAGGACAACAAGCTGCGCAGCCTGATCGACTGGGGCCTCGTGCCGCCCGGCACGTCTGCGCTGCTGCCGCTGCCCCGCGGCATCATGCCGCTGTTCACGCCCGCGCCGGTCAGCGTGAACTGCAGCTGGGCACAAGTACGGCACCAGTGGGCGGCGGCGCACCCGGACGACGGCTGCCCGCTGCAGCTGCGTCCCGACCTCCGGGGGGTCTCCCTTTCGGGCACGGTATCGTTGGGCATGGGCCACCCGCAGGGGCTGTTCTTCCGGGTGTCGTTGCCGCACCTGCTGCTGCCGGACCAGCCGGCGGCTGGGTCAGCGGTGCAGACGCAGCAGAAAAGGGAGATGAAGAAGGAGAAGAAGAAGAAGCGGCAGCAGGGACCGGGACCGGGCCAGGGGCCGCTGGTGAGACCGGAGCACGAGTGAGTGGCGGACAGGGGGCGGGGCGGGGTAGGGCGGTGTGGGGCTGCGGAGGGCGCGCCCGCCGGCGGGGCCGTTGTCCGGCCCGGAGCTGGGGTGGGTTTGGACCACGTATCCGTCTTGTCCGCTTTGTCTTATCGCCCGCACGACCGACGGCATTGCCGTCCAAGCTGGGACTTGTTCGGTGCTAGCTTCGACCTTGCATGCCGCGTCGTGTTTTTGCGTTGTGCGCAAGCCTGCCCTGCGCCCCGACCCGACCCGGCCGCGTCCCGGCCCCCAGGTTGTTCCAGGCGGACGATCGTTTCTCGGGCGGGGAGCGGCTGTTTCAGATGCGGTCCATGACCAAGGCTCTGGTGGCCCTGCTGGCGATGGCGCTGCAGGTGGGACCACTGCCCCAGGCGGGAGGGGGGCAGGGATCCGGGCGTTCCTTTCTGAACCCCGTCTGACCGGAATCGCTGGCCTGACGAATCGGAGGTACAGGTGCAACCCAAGCCAACCACCAGGCTGCACTCACATACAGTTCCGCAGGACTGAACTCGCCAGCGTCATCGCGTTTGGCAGCTGGGGGGACTGGACCGCAACTGACCTCGTGCTGCTGCACGGGCCCGGTGTCCCGCCCTTGCATGACAAAGCCCCCGAACATCTCTGTGCTGCTGCCGTACCGTCCTTCGCCGTACATATCCACACAGGACCGCGAGCTGCTGTCCGTCGACGACCCGGTGTCTGAGTACCTGCCGGAGTGGGGGGAGGGTGTGTACGGCAACATGACGGTGCGCATGCTGCTCAGCCACACAGCGGGGTACGACAGCGCCTACGCGGACGAGCACGTTCTTGCGGTGAGCGCGGCTAGGGGGCCTCTCGCGTTGTTTTCCGAATCCACAGGCTTGATTGACAGGAAGGGTCTTCCTAGCGGTCTTCCTGCTTGGTTTCGGTGCGGGTTTGCCTTGAGGGCCCGGGGCTCCGTTGGCATGACCCTGACCGCAGCAGGTACGTGGCCGTGTCGCGGTACTTGCACCGGGAGGAGGGTGTTGCTCCTTGGACCGGCCATCCTCCTCGCTCTGTGTCCCCCGGTGGGGTTCACCAGCCCCACCACTGCCGCCGCCGTCACCCCGCCGGATGTGCCCCGCCCCGCTCCCCGCCCCGCACTGCTCACTGCCCGACACGGGCTCCGGCGCACCGCAGCCCGGTGACATCACGCTGCAGGAGTCCGCCCGGAGGACCCTCAACCACAGCCGCCTGGTGGCGGCCCCGGGCCAACGTTTCCAGTACACGGAGATCGGGTTCCAGGTGGGGCGCAGCGGACGGGAGGGGCCGGGCCGCGCGCTCTCAGTGCTGCTGGGCATGGATGAGGTGGGGTTTTCTTGTGTTCAGGTTGCGAGTAAAGACGTCGTGATCCCGTCGTTGTGGGGGCGCCCGCAACAAACCAAGCCCGGTGATGGCATGCGTGCTGCCTGGGCTCGGACCGCGGCACTCGGCTGCTGAAGGTCGCCCCGCCCGCCCCGCCCCGACCTTGGCTGCCGATTGCGCAGGTCCTGGGCGCTGTCCTGGAGGCGGCGGGCGGCGACAGCTTCCAGTCGCTGCTGGAGGAGCTGGTGCTGGTGCCCGCCGGGCTGTGCAGCACGCGCGTGTTCAACTGGTTCGTGGACACGGTGCCGACCCATGGGCCACTGATACCCGACTGCCGCACCGATCCCCCGCCGCCGGACTCCCCGGCCGGCGGCCCGGAACCATCGGCGGCGGGCAGCTCGTCCAACAGGCGTATGCGGGGTTCGGGCAGGAGCCCCTCGGCGATGACGATCTCTACGACGGCGGCTGTGGCTGCGACGCGATCTGGCAAGGACCCCGGGGGCGGGGGAGCTGGCGCGGCGCGCTGGTCCACCAACCCGACTATCGCTGTGGGCGGGGTGACCTCAGCCAGCGATCTCAATCGGCTGCTGGGACTGCTGGCCAACAAGGGCCAGGCTACCTGCGGCTGCGGGGCGGCCGTGGCGGCCCCCGCGGACCCATCGCCGCCGGACACACGGCCCGACAGCGCCGGCAAGCCGCTCGGGACAGCGGGTGAGGGCGGCAGCAGCAGCACCGGGCGCAGACGCGGCGGATGGGGCGGATGGGGCGGGAGGGCGGATGCCCCGCCGGCATCGCCAAGCTCCCGGTCCAATCGTCGCAAGCAGCAGCAGCAAGGGGAGATTGCCGGCCGGCGCTACTGCGAGTGCGGCACGAGGGTGGTTTCGGAGGCGGGCGTCTCGGCGATGCTGAGCCGCCAGCCCACGCCGGCGATCAACGGGTCGGAACTGGTCGAGAGCTTCCGGCGGGCGGGTCCGCTGACTGCTGATCTGTTGGCGGGGATGGGGCTGGTGGAGCAGGGGGTGGTGAGTGCATGGAAGGACCAGATGTGGGGGGACATCGGGTATGGTTTCGGAGCGTGGTTGGTTCGCAACCCGCAGACGGGGGACGACCACGCGTGGATGTACGGCGCGTTTAACACGGTGGCGGGGTTGTTGACGCTGGGTGAGAGGAGTAGGGCGAGTCGCGTGGCGGAGCAGGCGCTGGGGGGGAACGGGACGGCTGCGGGGGCGGGGTGGGGGTGGAGGGGAGCGGGGAGAGGAAGGTTCAGGTCGCGGTGGTGGGGGTGAGTATGTCGGCCTTCAATGTCATGTGGCTGCTGATGACCGGCTACCTGGCCATCCAGGCGTGATTGGCACGTGCCCCGGCGTAGAGCAAGTCGAAGCAGGAGGGGACGAGGGCGCAGTTCTGGGCAGGGGTACAGCAGGCGACGGGCGTTCGAGGGCACCGACATCGCGGGAGTCCAAGGGGGGCCCTGCTGGGCTGGCGGGAACCGGCTTTCTGCTTTCTCCTGTTCTGCGGTATACCGATGACCCGCCAGGCCACCTCGATTGATTCCTTGGGTGCTCGCTTGTGAGGAGCGTTTTTGTTTCCACTGGCGCTGGGTCTGCAGCAGCACATGGCGGGTGGCGGCGCTCTCTGGCGAGTTGGGCGGGAGACGGCCGGCAATCTATGAATATCGGATGATCGGATCTCCTAGGGCCGGGACATGAAGGTGTCTCATCTGGAGGCACACCCATCACATTCCCATGTCCTTTTGAGCCACGCGTTGGATGATCCCCGTGGGGGAGTCAGCACGCAACACGGCGTCGGCGCCCCTGCGCAGTGGTACGGTATCTATCTGTACACATAGTAAGGACCTGAGGAAGCATCGAACGGAAGCGGGAGCCGCCCCGCCGCACACTGCGAATGGGAAACCGGGCTCCGAAACCGTGCCGGCCAGGTCCCATGACGAGCTCCCCGAAGCTCATCCGCTGGGGCCCGGCACCGCCAAGCGCGTCTGGGCTCTACCCTCGGGAGCCGTCTTGGCAGCGCCTGTGCTGCTGTGCAGCAGGGCCCCGCAGCGCCAGCTGGGAATGAGTGACCCGTCGATTGCTCGATTCGCCGTGCCTTCCCCCCACGCAACAACGCATGCGACAACGAACAGGACGCCGTCATGAAGGAAGGAACGGACGCTCCAGGGGCAGCCCATGTGGGTTGCAACCCAGGCCTTGCCATCCGTCCACAACCTGCAGCGATGCAGCATATGAATCGCCAGGGGCTGGGAGAAAACGACACGTGGGACGCGGGCGCAGCGTTCCTCGATGCGTGTCCTCTAGGGAGCTCGCATGCAATCTCTCGCTTGTGGTTCGGCCCAGCGTGCAGGTACCAGCCACCCTAGCCGGCATCCCGCGGGCTGCCATCTCGCACATTGCGGTAGAAGAGGCAGCAGACATGGACGGTCTCATCCCAGACCAAATCAACCAGCAATTGCAAGGCGGTAGCGGAGTTCCCCCCCCTCGCCCCAAAACCATAAAATTATCAAACTGGTCGAGGAACTTCTGAAATCACAAGACCCCGAAACGCGCAGCCGCAGGCCAGCTTTACTTCACGGCTGCCCCGCTCCGGCCTGCCCGACCTCAGCACGTGCGCAATGAGGCGGTACCAGGTGGCCCCTGGCCCGCGCCCCCCTCCCCCGGGCACGTGTACCCGAAACGCGACGCGTTCCGTGGAACGTCCGGTCTCAACCCTTACGGGCTGCCACCTTCCGCTGGGCCCCCAGCCAGCATCCGTCCATCAGGGTCCGACCACCACCACCTCTTGACCCAATCCCTGCTCCGATCCGATCCTAACGTCCGCTTCCTCGGCGCTCAGCGGCTGCTGAGAGGGGCTGTTCAGGCGGACTGGCTCGCAACCTCCGACGCGACGGGAGCGCCACCGCCCCCGATCCTGCTGGGTGTCCCCACCGTGTCGGCTGTCCAGCCGTCGACCCATCGAGGGCGCTGCCCCACACGGGCGGCAGCAGCCGCTGCCTGGAGCGCCCCTCAGTAGCGGTAGTAGTTGACCGCAAACAAGGAGCCCTCCCCCGAAGAGTCCTCGCGGAAATCGAACTGCACGAACCGCAGCGGGAAACCTGGGGGCCGGGGGTACACCAGCAACGGAGCGCCGGTCACACACGCGCAGCACCGGGCTTACGTCGACAAGGGGGGCCACGGGGGCCACGTGTACGGGACCGGTGACACGCCGGGCGGCGGCTCCAAACTCAGCAACCCGATGTCATGGCAGGCAGGGGCGGATATGTATGCGCCGATGCGGTACGGGTCCCGACCTCTGTCTCTTTCCCTGTCCTGAGAGGACGTGGCCTCCGCACCCCGCCCGCAAACCGCCGCCCAAACACGCTGGTTGGAGCCCCCTGCGCCCCAGGGCTCACTCGACAGCGCGTTCTTGTCAGCGGGTCTGTACACCTGCACACGGCGGCGGCCAAGGTGGGAATCCGCACGGGACAGAGATGACCCGAAAAGTCAACAAGGGGGTCGCGGCGGTGGGCGCTGTGGACGCTTGACCCGCACGGGGTGGATGGCGCTGACAGGGTGGTGCGGGTGGAAGCCGGAGAGCAGCGCGCTGCCGACTTTGAGGACAGGAAAGCTGCAGGAATGGCAGGAGGGGACATGACAGAGCAGGGCAGGACAGGACAGGACAGGGCCGGGAAGGAAGGGATAGAACGGCAGGAAAGCTGTTGCCAGCGGCATGCCCGGACAAGGACGCGGACGCGCGGGAATGCGGGCGGCATATGCCCGAGTGGTGGGAATACCCCTGACAGCAGCGTAACCGCTCGGGCCGCACCGCCGAGTTTCAGATGCCCGTGCGGGACGTGGGCCAGGGCCCCTCCTTCCCTCCCTCCCTCCTCCCCACATGTACACACCTTGATCTGCAGCGGACAGACCACATGCCCGAAGTCCTGCATGCACCAGAAGAGGGCGGCATGGGCAGGGCGCGCCGCACCGCACCGCACCGCACCGCACCGCGCCACACCGCGCCGCACCGCGCCGCGCCCCAAGCACGGGTGTCTTCAATGAGAAGCCCACCCACGGGTGTGTCTAAGGCTCTAGGACACGGGACTCCCACGACCCTGAGACAGGGAGGAGGGGGAGTGCGGCGCCCGCTCTCTATGTCGGCTCCACCGAGGGACCGAGGGTGACAGCGGGATGAGTACGATAACCGCCTGCGGGGCGCAGCCCTCCGCGAGCGGCCCCCCGCAGGCTGATCGGACACGTTTGCAAGTTCGTTCGTTCGTTTCAATAAACGGCACGATGGGTGTTGCGGGCTGCCCGACAGTCCGTGATGGCATGATGATGACAGCCGTCAGCAAAAGTACGGTGGCCACCATGCTCACAAGACCGCGACCCGGGCTCCCCCCCACAGCCCCAGCCGCCCCAGCCCCCACCTCAATGTGTGCCTCAATGATCAGGTACTGCCGCCGCCCTGCTGCTGTCGGCGCCAGGCTCCAGGGGAGGTCCGCAGTGAAGGTGCTGCGGGCCGCGTCCGCGGTGGCGTCCACCCACTGCAGCGCTCGGGGATCATCCGCGCCGCCTCCGCCTCCGCCTCCGCCTCCGCCTCCGCCTCCGCCTCCGCCGCCAGAGATCGGGCTGGCCATCGCCAGCCCCTCGCCCAACAAGGACGGTATGACCTCGAGGGACGGTACCTGGCCCGTGCCAGACGCCGGTCCCGGCGGCTGTAGCTGGTTGCCGAGAAGGTCCAGGGGTGCCGAGGAGGACAGCGAGAGAGCTGACGATGACGATGGCGGCGGCGGCGGCGATGGCGGCGGCCGCGGTTGAGCGTGCGACTGGGCCTTGGGTATCTCAAACAGGACGTCCACTTCGCGGCCCTCCGCGTCGAGCTGTCCGGAAGGCGCGGGGGAGGCGGGGGAGGCGGGGGAGGCGGGGCGGCGGCATGAGGGGCCGGCTCGCGGGAACCAGCCGGCGGACCCAGGGCTCGTCACACTGCACAGCCCTGCGGCACTTGCTTGGTGCTTTGCCCCCGTTGCCCCCAGGTGGTCTGCAGGCCCCCACCGCGCACCGCCCCGGTCGACAGCGGTGCGGTGGGCGGGTTCGGAGCGCGTGCCACTCGGACGCGCGCCACTGGTTTGTTTATGGTTTTAAACGGATGACAGTGCGCTGCAGTGGCGCTGCCGGGCTCATGTCCAGTCAGTGGTGCCGTCCCGGCTGCCTGCCCACACCCGGTCACGGACGAGCCTGTCCTCTCAAGATGCCGGGACCCACATCATGTAAAACATTACATCGCCTCACAGCACAGCACAGCACAGCACAGCACAACGCAGCACAGCGCTGTACAGCTCAGTACAGCACATCCCGCACCTCCTTGACGTCCCACCGCCCGGAGTGGGGTCGGATCCGCGTATTGGGTCGGTTGCTCGTGAGGGTGAGGCGGTAGGTCCTGCCAGTGCAGAGCTTCAGCGTGCTGCCGCTGCATAGGCTCCGCCAATCGGTCGCCTTGGTCCCATTCCCCGACGTGGCCACAAAGCGCTGGCCTGAACCGTCCATAGAGGGGGCCGGTTGATCGTGCACCTGCACCCGAAGCCCTGTCCCGCCCCGCAGGGCCCCGCCAGTCCCACCGCACCGCGGGGCGATTACGCACCGTCATGCTTCCAGTACACATTTGCTGATCCATCACTTATACTTAGGTTGAGCCGAAGCATCTGTGCCATCCGCGCAGCCCGCTCTGCCTCTGCACTTGTAGCATTTTGCATAACTGCTGTGTGTAATGGTTGAACTGATATTGGTGAAGTACTAAATATCACAAAAATATGGCTTTATATAATAACAACAATTTAAGGACGTTTCCTAACGCCGAGCAACCCGTCGTGACTCGATGTAACACCAGAGTTTTTACGGTATCATGCAAACGTAGAAGGGTGCACAGGCGCAGCGGAGTTTCTTAGTTTCATCAGCAGGTCGACGGAGGCCGCGGCATAGACTTCCAGCAGTTGTCCGTAACAGTTAGTTGGTTGATGCAGCGCAAGATCTGTTGCCTGGGGCCGCGTTTAAAAGGCCTTGCGAGCAAAAGTGGTTGGCACTATCGTTTTTATCTTCTGCGCTCCACAAGGGCATACATGGCACTGCAGGTTTGATGTTCGCCCTTTCTGGAAGTTTAACAGCCGGCTGCGCAGTGTTCACGCTGGCTGCTCCATGAGGCACCGTCACGGCAAGCCCGGCACCATATGAAGGCGTCCCAATCATGAGAGATCTTCTATCATCACGGAGTCCTCAGGATCTGTTGGCCATGCTGGTGTCCGACTCTCTTCGGATGACACAACACGACAACACCATACCATGACAACCCCGGGCTGACGATGGTTGCGTGGGGTCTATTTACACGGTGGTACAGAGTGGTACACCTATCCAGCATCCTTGATGCACTCTTGATTTCTTCAACGCAGACCCCCGTCTCGCACTGCTGCTGCGAAGTCAGCGTGCGGTTTGCCCTTGCACACGTCCCGACCCAGGTTGTATCAGGTTATCGTGCAACGAATTTCGAGGTGCTGGGGGCCGTGGGTCGGGAACTCATGGGATTGCGCGGCGTCTCCAGGGCAGGTGACCTCCCTGGGCAGGCCGCTGTTGGCAAAGCGGCTCGGGTCGCACAGGCATTCCTCGACACGTCGAAAGACCAGCAGGGGCGCGCGGCCCGGCGTAACGGTGAGGCAGGCCAGGGGCCATGCCTGCGGGTATGTATTCGGTTTGGTCAGCGATTATGTACGGCATTATGGAATGATCTGTTCCATGGCGCGGTTCCATGCTTGATTGGTAGATAGTAGTCGAGGGACATCATAATTATAAATTTGGCATCGCCCTTGCGTTCAATCACAGTGCGCGGGACGTGCCAGAACCCTCAATTGTTTCCACGTGTGGACATCACTTTAACTTTGGCGTTGAGTATTTGGAAGCTATGCACGGTTAATCATGATGTGAAGTCGACGGGCTGCAAGTTGATAAGCGCAAGTTTTAGTGCAAGTCAGTCTGCTTTCCAGGGCTGCCTGAATAAATGGAGACCTGTCTTCGTAACTCTGCAATAGCTCCCGCGGAGTTCAGTGGACGTCAACAAGCAACATGGCAGTGTTGCGAGCTTCTCAGGACCTCGAGGCGGTGCTTTCCACGTCCTTGCGCAGGACGCCAAGCTACACGTCATGGGTTAAGGCCCAGAAAGCTGCCTCATCTGTTGGACGGCACTCGGCAACAGGTACGGTGATACGCATTATTGGCATGGCGTATTATGCCTCTTGCCCAGCTGAAACATCGACACGTAGCCATGACTGACAATATTACCACTATGTCCCGTTGCTCATAACGAGCATCCGGCGCGCGAAGCGGTCTTGGCGAGGTTCGACGCAAAGACCGCACCCAGTACGGGTCCCCCGCTTGGCGCCAGTTGTGAAACACACCTGTGACACCCGAGCTAGATCCCGCACTGCGTCCACGAGCAGCTGAGCTGTCGGGGGCCAGGTCCCCCTAAGCTCACGCTCCTCAAAACGGTCCTTGGCGGGACTGCCGCGGCGACGCCACCGAGAATTGATCTCCCACACGGTGTCTGTCCAGCCACGCCCTTTGGGTCCGAGGGGAAGCTGTCGATCACGCCCCACTCCACCAAGTTGGACGTTCCGTCCCACCCGCGGCCCCATTGCACGGCAGGCGAGTGCGACTGCGGAGAGGCTTGTCGCGGTGTCGGCCGCAGCCCTGTCGGACGCAGCGGCGGCGTTTCCTGGCGGCGCCTCCCCAGGCACCAGCGCAGCCGTCTCCACGGTGACTGTTGAACCGCTGCCGCAAGCTGCCCAGGGCGCAAGCGCAGTCGCTACCAGCGCAGCCGCATCCCATGCGGCGATGGACGGCGGCGCCAGCCATTCTGCGACGGCGGTGGTCGAGAACGGTGTCGACTGGAGTCCGGACACGGCCTTGTCCGTGTACTCGTCGTTCGAGGAACTGGGCGCGCTGAGCAGCACGAGTCTGGATTACGACAGCGACGGCCCGGAGATGTGCGCGCTGGTGGCCGACCCCAGCGGTGACGTCCAGGTGCGTGACTGGCCCCTCCGGCCGTGCGGTGGCACGCACGACGGGTCTCGGGCTCTCAGGGGGAGGGGCCCGCAGCGGGATATGATACACGAGGCGGATAGGGTGCTGGGCGTGGCGGATATGAATACAGCAAGCTGCGGGGGGGAGGCGGCACTCGCACAAGCCGCACGTGCCTGGCAATTTGCGTGTTCTCCGTCCTCCACCGTGGCGCCACCCACCCAATCCCTCCCCTCCCTACCCCTGTCCTCCCCTGGCGCCTCCAACCCTGGGGGCCCTCCCTCGGGTCCGCCGTGTGTCTGTCCAGGTGGTGTGTGAGTCGGACCCCACGCACCCCCTGTCTCTGGCTGAGGCCGCCGTTTTCAACCCGCCGCTGTCGCCCACCCTGCTGCAAGACATTGAAACCAAGTTGGAGGCGGACCTGACCACCGTGGCGGTCACCATACTGTTCGCGGTGGGCTTCATCAGCCTGGGTGAGTGAGGGGCTCCCCGGGGTGGGGCGGCCCGGAGCGGGGCGCGACTTGAGGGACGTGTGGATTTGCAAATTGCGCTGGGCCCCCGGCGCCCGACCTTTTGGGGTGAAGCGATACAGCGCAGCAGTATTGGGAGCACGCCCCAATCATGTATCGCTTTGGCTTTCTTGAGAGGTGCAGCCAGCTTCCGCCCCTGCTAATCTTCGGTCGGGTCGGGTCTGGTCTGGTGCGATCTGGTAGCACCGCCATGATCCATGGATAGCTAGATACCTGTCTGCCTGGCTGTCGGTGTGGCTGCCGGTCTGCCTGTCGGTCTGTCTGTCCGTCCGTTCGTCCGTGTGCCCGTCGTCCACCTGACAAGAGCCGCCCTGCCCGTCTTCTCCGCAGAGTTCGGCGTCAACGACCTGATTGAGCACTACTTCGGGGACTCGATCTTCTCCGACATCGTGTGCGCGTTCCTGGGCCTGGTGGTGGTGTTCTGGGTGCGGCTGAGCAAGGTGCGCCTGATGCGGTTCGATAGGTGGCGGTGAGGTGCTGAGGTGCTGAGGTGGCGAGGAGTTTTAATGTGAGGCGAGGAGACACGCATGGGTTGGCATCATAACGTCGTGTGCCGCCGAAGCAGACTAGGACGGGCCCGGGCCGCACGGGTGCTGGCCGTTTCACGAGGTGCAAACCAGTTGCACCCACCATCGTGGTGATGCATTGCGCGATTCATGTGATTGGTGACGGGTGTCTGCTGTCATTCGGAACCTGGACAACACGGCAGACCGTGACATGCTCGCCCGCCTCAGAGAAGGTTTTTGTTCCCTGGGCCCTGGTCGCCCCGTGATGTTGGTTGCCCCGTGATGTTCGATGGTGTCGGGAACCGGGGTGGCAGGCTAGGACTGCTGCGGCGGCGGCGGTGGGATGGGGCGGTGGAGGCCGTGGGTTAACAATGGCCGAACAAGGTGACCCGTGGAGGGCAACCTGATGTTACTGATGCAGGGGACTGTATTTGCACGGGGTGTAGAAGTCTTGGTTGGAAAGCGGTCGACATGCTTCTTTCCAGCGACGCGAGGTGAGGTCGCTCTGGCCGGCGCCTGACCAAATAGATCGCCGGTGGGTGGTATTGGAATCGAGGGTTCGGCCATGCGGCTGGTGAATTGACAAGCGGTGGTGACTCTGATGGGTACTGGGTCGGCCGCGTGTCGTGGGTGAGCGGCGAGGCAGCAGCAGCAGCGTCTCGCGCAAATAAAAGGGTGCGGCGAGCAGTGTTGTGATGTCGTCCAGGTTGGTTGTGGTGCGGCGGGTGGGAAGTGGTGAGAGACCCCAGTCGTCTCGTCGCTGAGGCAGTCCACAGCTCGAGGAGTGTTCCCCGAGGGAGGCACCGCTGACATGCAGCGGCACTGAACAAAAATTACAAAACACAGAATCACCGTACCTCCTCTGCCTGTGCATACCGTATTGATGTGGCGTGGGTGGACCCCGCGTCCGTTTGCAGTGCGAATGGCAGGGCCGTCAGCACTCAGCGCCGACCACTGCTACATTACAAGTTGTTCTGCATGGGGTGCACCTGCAGGTGTCGTGCGGCGCTGTCTGTGACTGGGATTGGGCAGTGGAGGTTACATGTAGCTGTTGGGGGCTGCAGCGGGTCGCTGCGCTGCCCAGTTGCGGGCCTTGCTACCTGCGGACCGGTCGCATCGGGCGAGTGCTGCCATGCCTTCGTTTAGTTTCGGTGCAGCGCACCAAGCGCAAAGACCACCGGGCGGACCCGGTCAGATCTGATTGGCCAATCTCGCAATATCTGGGAGTACTGGCGCATTGGTTAGCATGACACTGAGATATTACGTGCTCTGGGGCCGGGACCGTGCACTTCATTACTGCTGCTGACAAAATAGTGGACTACGGCGACTCATCTGTATAGCTAAGCTTAATAATGGTGTTATACTGGACATTCCCTGGCTATTAGTTCGCAAGGCACTGAAACATTCCGTGTGCGGGTTCCGTGACATGTCACTTCATGGACGCTGCTGGCAAAATACAGCACTGCTATGACCCATGTGTATGGCCTAGGATTACACTGACATAACACTGGAGGGTAATAGGCCATGGTTTGTCAACCCATTAAAGCAGAACGTCCCGGGGGGCCACGACATGGTGCATCATCGTCGCTCCTGGCAAAACGGCAAAGCACGGCGAGACGCCTGACCAGCTAAAATTGACCCATGCGTTCATCTTAGCATTCCTGGACATTTGGATGTGGTATAACCCTCTCACCGAGAAAGCCCAAACCAGCACCAGCAGATATCCACGTGTGCTCCACCCCTTTTTAGCCATCTAATAAAAGCCAAGTACTACTTGAGGCAATTTAAAGCTTTATACCGGCGTTCAGTATGTTCAAATTGAAACTTGACCCGTCACGCTCATGTACGCAATGTTTGGTCCATTCTTCAAAATTCCTCCATGTATAACTATATCAATTGGGTAAGAATCACTGCCCGAAGGAGCAAATCACGCTTGAAAGTGGTCGTTGCCCTGCCGTACAGGGTCAGTGGCCCAGCTCTCTGCTCTGTTGTACATGGTAGGATAGCCAGTTTTAATTATTTTGCGTAGCAAGACCTGCCCGCATACGCAGTCTGGGATATAAACTCTTCATTTTTTAGGCAGTGGACTAGCTCTCGGCTCTGGATCAAAAATTCCAATGCTTCATCACATGGGTTATTATTCACTATGCAACGCAAACTACTAAACCAACACATTATAAGTTTATAACACTTGTGTGCAGAGATCGAGTACATGCTCCATCATCGGCACCCTTCGTACTTAAAAGGTAGGCGAGTTAGGATTCACGGTTACAAGGGGGACCAACAACCAAGTTGATCGCTCGCCGTACAGGCGTAGACGGACTGTTCATCCTACCCCAGGGGCATGCCCTGCACGAAGCAAGGAGCCATGCCAAAGAAAAGAAGCCAAGGAACCACCGGACCCAAGCCTTCAAAAGTATGAGCGGCCTAAGGGCAGGAGCAAACTGCGGTCAACAACCAGCCGAAACCCGAAAGACACAAAGGGCTGCCAACTTAGCACCCAGAAGCCAGAACCAGGGCCAACCTCCCGGCCCGGAAGACACAACGCACCGATGCAGACCAGAGTACGGGATAAATCAATTACTCATCCAGGGACCACCAGCACCAAGCCAACAAATAGAAGATTACGAGACCACAAGCGCCAACGCAAGGGTGGCGGGACCAGAGGACCCCTACAACCCTCGTAGTTCAGTAAGTCCAGCACGGACACCGCGCGTGGAAGCGGACCCGGCCGAGCAGGCGGGGTGTATGACGTATCACACAGTCAGCCACCCATGTCAGGCAGGTTTTCGGCGGGGCTTCGGGACCGCCCACCACCTTTTCGTGAAGCAACATCTCACCATGCGTCACCGGCGTGCAGGGCAACCCCCGCTAATCATTGTGCAAATCGATTTTGAGAAGGCGTTCGATAGGGTGCCGCGCGAGCACATGTGGCTTCGTTTGCAAGAGCGAGGTGTTGGTGGACCCATGTTGGAGGCCCTAAAAAGAGCGTATGAGAAGGTGTGCATGGTCATGAAGGTTAATGGGAAGGTCGGCGGGGATTTTGAGTCGAAGCAGGGAGTGAAACAAGGTTGCCCTCTGTCGACAGAACTGTTCGGCCTTTTCATTGAGACGCTGGCGGACTTGATTGACGTGCACGACCTGGTGGTCGCCAGAGCGCGGAAGCACGAGGTACCCCTGGTGGGTGGCAAGCGCGTTTCCATCCTGCTTTACGCAGATGATGTGAGTCTATTGGCGACGTCCGTGGAACGTATGGCGGAACTGCTGGGCCTTGTGGACCAATTTTGTGAGGCTTTTGGAATGCGGCCTAATGTAGCGAAATGTGAGCGTTTAGTTTTTGCATGCGATGAGTCCCGGCGTACAGAGGTTAGTTCAGCCTGCGAGCAGCTACGGCTTTCCGGGCAAGTAGTACCAGCCAAGGACAGCGCGCGTTATCTCGGCCTGGTGTATGGGCCCTCGCGGCCTTTCAGTGCCTGCCGACAGCAGTTGAACGATACCGGCCGGGCCGCTATGTTCTCTTTGAGCTCCAAATTGGATAAGCTGAAGCTTTTCGCCCCCGACGTGCGAATGAGGTGTTTTGCCACTCAAGTTCGAGCGATTTTGCTGTATGGTTGTCAGGCTTGGGGCCCTTTTGCGTTGACAGAGGTTTTGAACAGGGTGGGGAGACGACGCGATGCGAACAACCTGGCAGAAGGACTTTTTGAAGCATGCCTACACGATGATGCAGTCCAGCTGCAGATTGCGTTCATGCGACAAATTGTGGGGGCTGCCCGCCCAGCCCACCGCCTTCTTTTCGCAGAATTGGCCGAGCTTCCCCTGCATTACTATTTGGTGAAGCAAGTGGTTCGCTTTTGGAACCGCCTGCAGACGCAGAAGGGCACGGTCGCACACGCAGTCCTATGTCAGGAGGTTATCGATGCACTCACCGATCCTGAACGGGGCGGTTGGGGAGCCTCGTTCTTGCGTTTAATGTCGTACTTAGAGTGTGATATTTGGAGCGGGCTACCTCACGATGCAGAAGGTGTTGAACAGCGAGTTGAGTGGTTGCTGTCCAAACCTCTTCCCGAGGCTCAGATTGTGACGGCGATGAGGGAACGACTAATGAGCGGTTGGGAACATGTGCGCCTCGATGTCGAGCCAGACAATTACCCATCAGACGGGAAACAGCCGGGGATCCATATGTCGAAGTACAAGCATTGGATGGGCCTGTCGTTTATGGGTGCGGCGGCCGTTATGTGGCAACCGCACGCTACAGTTTTTGGGCGGGGCCCCAGCGCGAAGCGCGTTCGGGGGGCCCCGCCC